>OX381627.1:18597353-19234105 GCA_947459985.1 Diloba caeruleocephala
GAATTTTTTGGCCCAACGGCCATTAGTTCTACGAGCTTTGCCGGGCTTTAGCTTGATTAAATGTTTGGCTATGATGCTGATATGTTAATATCGGTATTGTCTAGTAATTCTTCGTTCGGATGATGGTAGATAGATATAGTGACGACGTGGTTGGAAAAAGATAGGCTGAAGATGTTAAGAAGACACGCCTCGAGGGGTGTGTAAGCGAAAGCAGGGCTGCAATTCCCTAAGCTCAAACATCCATACATCCTTGAATACAGAATTAAAATATTGGTGAAACACCAGTTTGGTAATCGCTGAGACTCGTCCTCGTGGGTCACCGACTGCAACGTGTCCTTGAATAGCTTCAATCATGTCTTAGCGTATACCAAATTGGTTTTTCACCGTCATTTTAATTCTGTATTGAAGGATGTATGGTTGTTTGACCTTAAGCAATTGCCCCCCATGTATTTGAAAACGGTTTTGGATGCTAAGAATACAAACTCAAAGTAGTTTTATGTATTGTATTTTTAGGTTTAGAATCAGGAAAAACTATTCTCATACCAAATTATTTAAGCTTAATTATAAAAAAAAAAAAAAAAAAAAATTGCCCTGTTGTGCCGGCTCAGAATGCCACCACCCCATCTCCCCCCATGGGTGTCGTAAAAGTCGACTAAGGGATTAGTCGGAGGATGGGCAGCAGCGTCCTTCGAGTACATTAACAACTTCACTGCGATCGCCAACCCGCCTGCCAAGCGTGGCGATTATGGCAAAACCCCCCAATGAGCTCAAAACACATCCATATCGGTGGTTGTGATGATCTTTGGGGGAGGCCTGTGTCCAACAGTGGACTTCATTAGGCCGAAATGATAAAAAAGGTTATAGCCTCGATTAATTCCACTTGATGGAAATTAGTGTATTGATAAGAAAACCCATTTAAATAGCTAATACAATTAATTTGCACGCATGAATAAGAAGCAATGTTTACTTAATGGTTCATTGGCATTCGCACAATTCGATCAACATAGACCAAGCAATTATTATATTAGGTACATAATTATAATAAAGCCAAAAATGCAAGTATTTGAGTAATATGATTTCGTTTCCAAATATCACCGAGTAGACTGTCTCTGTCTGACTTACAAAAAGTTACAAAGATTAGCAGTTTGCAAACTATTCTAACTACTAATTTGCCTTGTACATTTTTTTCTGTCTGAGGCATTGCAAGCGAACATGCCTATATACCTGAAGATTTGTGGACATCAGCAATCTAGTAATTCATGATGCATTGCTGACCTAAGGCTCAAGATGGAATGCCCTGTGTTCCAGAAATTCACTGACTGCTCCCATCTTTAATTAATTAAATTATAAAATAATGAAACATACACGTGAACGTAATATATACTTTCACACATGTATTTCCTTATGTATATCCTCAGTCGCCACGCTTGCACCAAGACACACACCCCACGTACACTTATACACCCCACACACACACTAACACTCCCATCAAATACACACCCGTCACATTCACAACACACTCACAACAAACAAATGTATTAAAATTTATCATATTCTTTCCTTTCCTAATCTCCTTGCACTTTGAACGTTCCTCACACTTGTATGTTGTGAAACTCTGTGTTAGGTTAGGACAAATATATCGGCATAATGATAATGAGGGTGGGCGCTGATGCCTATATTACAAGAAATTAATTTATCTTAGTTTAGGTATCAGTTGCAACTTTATCGTGTTAACTTATACTACATTTGGCCTGTATTTATTTTTTCTATAAATCTGTATGTTATGTGTGTAAACTTGAATTTTTTAATCTTCACGGAACATTACACCCACACCAAGATATGTAGGACTGTCGTACCGCCCCAGTAGAGCCTTCATCCAGACTCATATTACCAATAAAAGAAACGTGCGTTGTCGGCTAAGAAAAGCACGAACCCGTCTCATCCCGTGGGTGTCGTAAAAGGCGCTTAAGAGATTAGCCGAAAGGTGGCAACAGCGTCCTCCGAGTACTTTTACAACTCAACTACGAATGCCAACCCGCCTTTTTTTATAGGGGTAGGGTGAAGGGGTATACCGGGCTCCTACCGGCTAAAACCACTGGAGCGGTAATCTTCGGCTACCAAGGGAGGCTCCAGGTCCTCGTATGATCACACTAGAGCCGCCCACTACCACGCCTATAGGCACATCTCGGAGAGGGGGACTGTAAAGCGGTCACCTCGCAATATTATGATGATGACTAAAGGCACGTCATATACGAAAACCCTCGTATATAATCTTACTGACGCGCACATAGCACAGGAATCAAAAGCAGGTACTTGTCGGTCTCTTACACCTTTGTTAATGAACCTTTATTTAAAGATACCTTCAATTAAATCAGCACTTTAAATCAATGACATTCCCTGACCGATTAATGACGTGACATCATTGCGTCCACGTTACTAATACAGCACAATAGGCTCGTAAATGGCCTTACGCCATGAGTCAGACGGCGTTATACATTAACATAATATATATGCTGTGCTAAGGTCAATTGGCATACGAAAGTCAGGTGGGCAATCCTACGGCTTACCTTCCTTATTAACTTTATAAATGCGAAACGGGGTTATGTGTCTGTCTGTAATCTCTTCACGTCTAAACTCCTTGAACGATAACTGCCCAATCCAGTTTATAGTTATAGACGACTATGATTAACTTATATAATTAATATTATACAGCAAAAAACAACAAGCGCTTCCACCATTCTTAAAATAAGATATGGAAGTGACGTCATTTCCTACTGCATAAACCCCGACAGTGTTTCCAGTAATACTATTAATATTAATTTTGTTCTGTTCGTCTGTGGAGTCCGGATTAAGAATAAAACAGCACCCCGTCTCCTCCCGTGGATGTCGTAAAAGGCGACTGAGTGAATCTAAAACTCGGGGATGGGCAGGCGCGTCCCTTCTGACCGGAGCACCACGGTAATAAGAAAGAAAGAAAGAAAAATATTTATTTCTATTTCTTATCTGACACGGACATAACGCATAGCCGAACAATGAAAGTTCTATAACACAAAATCAATGACAATGCAAAAGTGTGCGTCCCGTCCGCACAAACAGAAATCGGTATATCGCTCAGCTTGATGCAGTGGCGTCGCAACACCACTGCGCTGATATTCTGCGACATCCTTGTATGTGACGTATTGACGTCGTCCGGTATTACATAAAACCATAAAATCTCCTTAAAATAAAATATATATATTACTACTATTAATACGTTTCACCATTCATTTTAGAAATCTATCGGGGAGGCATTTGTTTAGGTCATCCTTTGGCTGATATGATTAACATAAAATAATATATGATTACCTACACCCAATATTTAGATATCACTGTATGTTGTTTTAAGCACACAGAACGACGCTGTGCACATCCTCTGAATAGACCCACCCATAGACGCTGTACGGGTAGCAGCTTACTTTTTGCCGTGATCGGTGATACAAAACCAAACTTCGAACTAAGTAAACGAATGGGCCGGGTTAAAGCTTTAATGAAGACCATTATCTGAGTCTTAAATAAACCACCCTGAACGCCACAGTCTCTGATCTACATCTACATATTGAAAGGTTTGCTCAGAAATCTCATTAACCCGTACACGAGATAGTCTAGACGGGCGTTTTACTTAATTAAAGTGACAATAGCTCGATTACCAGCCCGTCTGCGCTGCTAACTCTATTACCGATATAACAAGGAAATATAGTTAGCTGAGCGCTTCGTTCAAGAACATCAGAGACTTGGCAAACTGTTGAAATAGGATTGAGGAGATAAAAATTATTATACAGCTTTTGCCCGTGTAGAGCAATTTCTTGTAGAAAACTCATGAGACTTAGGGAGTCTAAACCAGAGGGGTGGGCAGCAGCGTGCGTACGTTTTGTGGTATAGCAGCCATTATGTGCTCACCAACCCGCCTGCCAAGTGGTGAGTACTGGCAAATTCCCCCCAAAATGACGAAACGCGGCATGTAACTGGTAGTTGTGGAAATCTATGGGGGGAGGCCTTTGTTCAGCATTGGTCGTCTTTTGGCTGACATGGTGAGACAGTTACATAATTATGTCGAAATATCGGAATCCTTAAAGCTTTTTATAGGTAAAGTGCAGTGCAGTGGTTGGTACAGTCTGCTGCTGCGCTCTGGGTCGTGGGTTCGATTCCCACACGGAACAAATATTTGTATGATCTGCAGGTAGTTGTTCCGGGTCTGGGTGTATTGTATGTGGAATTTATGTCTGTAAACGCACCCACGACACAGGAGAAATCCTAGTGTGGGGCAACGTTTATAAAACAAAAATACTTTTTTTTTTCACCGAAAAGAACACCGATCAATGTAGTTCGTTGTGTCCCAATTGTAATGCTACCCAGGACAAGGCCTGCGTGGCACCGCACTGCGCTAGCCACCTACAGACTTTAGTTACTAAGTGTCTTATACTACTCTACTTGTACTGTACTTATACAGCAATCTCACATTTGTGGAGGATTAATTTGTATAGAGCCATCGGATTGATAGCTTAGTACTCATTCTTAACCATATGGACCGACAACGGACCGGAAAGTATAGCGTGCATTGTGGTGCAATTGATACAGGCCTTTGTCCAGCAGTCGACTACGATAGGTTGAGTTATGTAGTAGAAAGTTCGAGTGGCCTGTCATCAGCAAATAGCACTTTTAGTTTAGTTTTAATGCATTACTGAGTGCAAGCACGGAGTTCGATAGTTGCGTTTCGACACACTGTCACGTCCTTGTGTCGATTAGATAGTTGTAATATATGACGGGAAAGGACCTGATAAACCGCTTGTACCCAAAATTAAGATTTCCTTTCTTTTCTTTTGGTTAGTGGCCAACCTGGTGTCAGGGTGGTTCAAGTCTAGCTGATCCCGCACGGAGAAGGACGAGACGGCGCCGGGGCAACAACCGTCCCGGCTCCCAAGTCCAACACGCCTGAGCCCCCTGCCGTCAATTCATGGTGGGGGGCCTCGGGGGTCGCGGGTGCGCAGATTGGGGAGTCTGCGTGCTCACACCGAGCGACCCCCGGGAAGACGGTGGCGCGCACGTGGTCACGTGCCGCCGTGTGCGCAGCACAGCGCAAAGCGAGGCTTGGGGGGATCCTTTACCATCCTCCCCGAGAAGTGCCTGAGGGGGCGACCTTTTTACAGTCGCCTTCTCTCCGCTAGAGGGGGTGACCGCTTTACAGTCATCCCCTCCGTGATGTGCCTAAAGGCGTGGCACCAAATGGGCGGCTCTAGTGTGATCTTACGAGGACCTGGAGCCTCCCTTCGGTGCCGAAGATGACCGCTCCAGTGGTTTTAGCCGGTAGGAGTCCGGCATACCCCTTCGCCCTTCCCCGGGGTGAAGGAAGTTCCATGTAGAATTTCCACTGGACATCAATAAAAAAAAAAAGGGGGTAGTTCAAGTCTAAAGCCCTCCGACTGAATAACACGTAAAATTTAAGCACGGATGCACTTAGTTCAAATGCTACTATGCGGTCACCTATCCGTAGGCTGACCGCGCCGAGCCTTACTAAAGTTAGAGCGTTCACCGATCAATCAGTGCAACTGACTTTGATCGCCCAAATTTGGTTTTCCTTGATTTCCATGAATGTTCAGAGTGAAGAACCTCTTTTATTGATCCCCAACGGAAATTCATGATGAACTTCCTTCGCCTCGGGGAAGGCGAAGCAGCATGTTAGACTCCTACCGGCTAAAACCACTGAAGCGGTCAGCTTCGGCACCGAAGGGGGGTCCAGGTCCTCGTATGATCACACTAGAGCCGCTCACTGCTGCCACGGCTATAGGCACATCTCGGAGAGGGTGACTGTAAAGTGTTAACCCAGGGGGATTGTAACGGATCCCCCCGAAGCATCACTGGGCGCACACGGAACATGAAGAACGTACGTGATACATGCCCAAAAAAACCAATTAAATCAAAATTCAATCAGCAACTTCTGAGGCAGTATTTTAGTTTAGAACAGATTCCTTCATCTCTAAAGATGGGCAGCCGTATCGTATTACAAGTAACAGCGTCCTCATATGTAGTAACACAAAGTGTGAGCAGTACTTAGTTTATAAGTACCAAAACCAGAAGCCGCGGGCGTCGACCTCACGAACATCTGTGTACATCTGCGTAACACGAGCGAATATCGCAGTTTTGTCGCGACCAGTTCAATCAAGAAACTTTGTTGTAAACAAGTTACATTAGTAATTTTTGTATTTTGCATATAGGTTATTCTGATTTACAACTATAAATTCGCGTAAAAAACGCCTGAGCTCGGAACCTGTAGGTAGACGGCTCCGTGCCTCGGGGGTCACGGGCGCCCAGATTGGGGAGTCTGCGTGCTTATACCGAGCGACCCCCGGGAAGACGGTGGCGCGCACGTGGTCACGTGCCGCCGTGTGCGTAGCACAGCGTAGACTTGGGGGGATCCTTTACAGTCCTCCCCGAGAGGTGCCTGGGGTGCGGCCTTTTTACAGCCGCCTGCCCTCCGCTAGAGGGGGTGACCGCTTTACAGTCATCCTCTCCGAGATGTGCCTAAAGGCGTGGCACCAATGGGCGGCTCCAGTGTGATCTTACGAGGACCTGGAGCCCCCCTTCGGTGCCGAAGATGACCGCTCCAGTGGTTTTAGCCGGTAGGAGTCCGGCATACCCCTTCGCCCTTCCCCGGGGCGAAGGAAGTTCCATGTAGAATTTCCACTGGACATCAATAAAAAA
This sequence comes from Diloba caeruleocephala, assembly GCA_947459985.1. Classification (NCBI taxonomy): domain Eukaryota; kingdom Metazoa; phylum Arthropoda; class Insecta; order Lepidoptera; family Noctuidae; genus Diloba; species Diloba caeruleocephala. Next base: position 18,604,089 of record OX381627.1, read on the forward strand.
AAAGAAAAAAAAAGGTTGACGGCTCCGTATAAATATGCGTGCTCATACCAAGCGAGCCCGGGGAACATGGCGGAGTGCACGTGGTCAAGTGCCGCCGTTTGCGCAGCACAGAGCACAGCGACGATTGGGGGGATCCTTTGCAATCCTCCCCGAAAGTGCCACCGGGCGGTCTTTTTACAGTCGCCTTCCCTCCGCTAGAGGGGGTGACCGCTTTACAGCCACCCCATCCAAGAGGTGCCTAAAGGCATAGCAGCAATGAGTAGCTCTAGCGTAATCTTACGAGGAGCTGGAGTCCCCCTTAGGTGCAGAAGATGACCGCTCCAGTGGTTTTAGGCGGAAGAAATCCGACATGCCCCTTTACCCGTTCCCGGGACGGAGAAGTTCATTTTGACCAAAAAAGGTGATGTATTTACAGAATGGTACTGCGTTCCTATAATCCCTTGCTTATTACGACACCAACGGCGAAGAACGCCATCTAAAACCTGTACAAATATATGTAGTTTAGAATTCTGCTCGACCTAAAAAAACAAGGAGTCCGTCCCTAAAATAAATGAATTGCTCACTGAACCAATTCAGGACTGCGACAAATAAGCACATAACGAAGCTACTTTATTCACTACAGCTTGTACAAATCGTGGGCGATTACTAACCGGCACAGAGGAATCAGCAAATGGAGCGAGAGCGGGCCAATAGTATGAAAACTTTAAAGCAGTGAAGATAAAAGGTACATAAATCACGTGACAAAGGCGATCGTCCAATGAAAAACGTTTCTCTTTCCCCAGCACCTTAAAAAATCGGAATAGAAAGAAACATGGCGAGTCTCATATATTGATTTGTACAAAAAATTCAAGTATTTTAGAGAAGCTGTAATGGCGTTATATCGGTCTTTGGTGAGTAAAGAATAGCTTTGTGCTGTATTGTTTTTAAAAAACTCCACAATGAAATATAATTTATTTTATGACTCCCTACATTTTTTATTTTCTAATGTATGAACTCATTGACACTTAATTAGTATGTGACACGTTCAGAAATTACATCGAAGAGCTGGCGAAGGTTGGATGGGTGGATGCGAGTAGCACACGACCGGTCATTGTGGCGATCTTTGGGGGAGGGCTATGTTCAGCAGTGGACGTCGTTCGGGTGAGATGATGATGTTCAGAAATAAACTCAATTTTCAATTATTTTCTTAGGACTATTATATTTTATTGGGTTTAAGAATATTATAAACTAGCTAGGACCCGCGGTTTCACCCGCGTTTAATTTAAAAGAAATTTAGAGTACCATGACATAGACACTTGACATAGAATATATACATTGGATTTAAAGGGTTTTATTTTTTTACGCGGAACCCTAATTATTTTTCTAAAATTAAAGTAGCCTAAGTTATTCCTTATAATATTAGCTATCTGCCAGTGAAGGTCCCGTCAAAATCAGTCCATCCGTTTCGGAGATTACCCGGAACAAACAGACAGACAGACAAAAAATTAAAAAATAGTGTTTTTGTTATATGTAACGTACATACTTTCATATGCATTTAGTAAAAAGCTGTTATTTTGACATTACAAACAGACACTTCAATTTTATTTATTTGTATAGATTGAAGGTTATGAATTTAAGGTTATAATCAAATTAAAACTATTCCAACTTGTCTGCACTCCATTCGCTTTATACTCCATGCACTCCACGGTAGGACTTAGAGCAGCCGGGATGGCCACCACATGGCGTCATCCACTTAGCTGATTTATTAGTTAATTTAGTGATCCCTTTTGCCCATTTGTGTCCCCAAAATATATTGAGATTGGCAACGTAATGGTTGAACGTTAAATAGTTTGTTTGTGCTGTTATAGAACTTATTCGTTGACTGTGTCCTTCAATTTCTATCCGTATGTACACATATTGATGAGTTCCAACCCCACCCACTGGATGACATCACTTCATGCACTTCAAGCATTGTGTAGTTTCACAGATTCCTAGTTGTGTTTCAAGTGCTGGATAAAACACCAAAATAACAGCTCAAAACATTCGAACGATTTCAAGAGCCGCTAAATAAAAGTCTACCAATCGACGTGTTCCCTCATAAAACACAAGGTTTCGATTATACACCGTTCAATGTTGATTATTGTCTGCTACCACATCTAACCGGTCCGCCATCTATTGAGCATCGTGCGATGTCGACATATCGAGCGGTGCATTGAGCAACGACGATACGACGATAGCGATTATAAACCGTTTAAGGTCGATCGTCATGTGATGCCACACTTACAGTATCAAATCTTAATGAGAGATGAATATAAAAATACAATTTTAGGCCTGGATTCCGAGTCTTTTGGCACATACCCTTATCATGACGTTGTGTTGCCATTTTATTGCATTTTGTATGTTAGTTTTTGTGTTTCTTATAAATAGTGTGCCTAATTTTAATTGTGCGTCGTTACTGGTGCAAGAATAAATAGTGTTCATTCTTTCTTTCTTTCTATAAAAGTAAATTAATGTTATAATAAAACACTTTTAAACGGATTCTATCGCGTATATTTTAGATTTTTGATTTTCGTGACGTTTCGAATACTTTGCAGCATTCGTGGTCGCAGGATGACTAAGGTGACAGGCGTCGTTACAGATTTTAAAAAGTTATTTTATTTTATCTACCGTACAATTATAATCAAAAAATTAGTTTCGATGCACGCAGTAATCACTCACAGTGCCTTGATGTTTATTAGTGCGGTATCTTGTTTGGGACTTTATTATTTTAATAACTGGATTCCAAACAGGTGGTACCTGCCAACCATCTTCTCTATTAAAATTAGGATGTTTTTTAATTTCAATAGCCTCACGAAACATGCTAGGTACATATCGGTTCTCTTTCGCGAGTACTTGAGGTTGATCAAAACATGGTTAGGTTTGCCTAAGGCATGTTCACACACTGCAGACTTTGTGGAGCGTCCATGCTTGACGTCAGCTATATGTTCTTTTATTAATGTGATATAATATAGTTACAATGGTGAGCGCAGAATGGCTGTTGTTTACCAGAAAGGACGATGCTGCCCACTCCTCTGGTTTAGTTCTTTAGTCACATTTTACGACATCCGCGGGAGATGCAGGCTTGCTGTTCTTAAGCCGGACGCCACACACACAGTCGGAAGTGTAGAACTTTCATTTTTCTTCTAAAACTGAAAACATGGCTATTGACGGGCAGACAGCAATCGCACTGCACGAGACTTCACCTACCAAACAGCATTAGGTAGGCAAAATTGTTCTGAAATTTTCCTGCTGCTCTATAAATAGCTTTATAATATGAATGCAATTATTTATGAACGTTATAAAGTTTCCCAGCTTATAATACAAGTAAACCATCATATTGAATCATCGCCTCGTGCGCTATCACTACTAAGATATTCTACACAAATATTATTCATCCAACATACTTCTTATATGATTCAGCTGATCGATATATTATTGTTTTACTTCAGTTGATGTAACAACCTTTTTTATTTTTTATCCCAGTGGAAAATTGTCGTGAACTTCCTTCGCCCCGGGGAACGGCGAAGGGGCATGCCGGACTCCCGGACTCCTACCGGCTAAAACCACTAGGCATATCTTGGAGGGTATCTATGCCGTGTGGTGCCGGCTCAGAATACCACCACTCCATCTCCTCCCGTGGGTGTCGTAAAAGTCGACTAAGGGATTAGCCGGAGGATGGGCAGCAGCGTCCTTCGAGTACATTAACAACTCAACTGCGATCGCCAACCCGTCTGCCAAGCGTGGCGATTATGGCAAAACCCCCCAAAGAGCCCTCAACACACCCATATCAGTTATGATGTGGTGATCTTTGGGGGAGGCCTTTGTCCAGCAGTGGACTTCATTCGGCCGTAATTATTATATCTTGGAGGGTGACAGTAAAGCAGTCCCTCCCCCTTCCCGGGGAGATTGTAAAGGATCCACCCGAAGCCTCACTGTGCGCTGTGTTATGCTGCGCAAACGACAGCGCGTGACCACATCGCCACCGTCTTCTCGTGGGTCGCTTGATGTAAGAACCTACATAACTATTTCCTATGGGGATAGTCAGAAACTACCCAACGCCACTCGCTACAATCCGCATACCTATGACTGAAATCTCATCCATTCTCCCCACGTGATTAACTCAAGGAAGCATACTTTTCAATATATTTGTCACTACAATTTTTCAAACGAATGACTGTAAGAACTAGAGAAATATTCTGGTGGGTCACTTATTGCAACTTTAGACATTACTGTGTTGCGGTTTGAAGGGCTCTGTAGCTAATGAAATAGCTGGGCATAAGAGACTAAACAGCTAATTTCTGGCGAACGCAGTCTGGTATCTTGTTGTGACGATTCTGCTGGATCCCTGCAGTTATAAATGAATGACGAGCAGACCAGATACTCGAGCATGGTGGAAATAGTGTTGTGTTAATTGTATATATACATCTTTTTCTTGTCCATCCAAAGGTTGTCTGTAAGAAATCCCTAATAGCGATAAGACCGCCCATTGCACAATTACTGTTCATAGAATAACTCCTAGTAGTTGTTTTAAAACAATAAAGAATATTCTAGAATAGAATATTCCTGAGTAGACAACATTTTTGCGAGTCATCCTTCATCTCCATTTCAATCAACCTCTTTCATGACTTCATACCTTTTATCTCCATCGCTGTCCACTTCATGATTCATTCTTTATTCAGATCAAAATTCGAGTTTAGTATTGTGGTGTCGAATCGTTCTTCATATTTTGATCATTAACACATTCTATTCTGAACGCTAGTGGTTCGACACACAGCTGTCGCTCTGACAAATAGTCTCTTATTTTTTAAACTAGCTTAAATATTGTGATAATAAGCTATATTTTAAAATACATATAATCATCAGCATGAAGTGTTGAAGTTGTGAATAACAATATACCAATATAACAATATATATGTTGCGTTTCATTGATCTCGTTAACTGAACTCCGTTACTTGCTGCCACGGCGAGAGCCTTCTAGTTGAGCTAACCGGGAAGGAAACACAGAGGGAGGCACTACGCGACAAAGTGCCAGTGCTGGGTAGCATTATCGGCACGCGTGGGAATGGTCAATTTTCGTCTATTTTCTTAAATAACTTTGAAACTATATATTTTAAAATGATAAAATAAATACATTTGAGACCCTCACAATGAGCCCTTCCATTTCTTATATTACACGGTACAGTTTGCCAAACTTTATTCTTTAATTAAAAATATAATTGCCCTCCCAAGAAGGAAAAATTCATTTATTTACATTACACGTACATGTTTGGGTCGCAAAAATCCATATGTGCACTAAATTTCAACTTAATCGGTTTAGTAGATTCAGAGCAAATTGGCTGTGACAGACGGATATACAGACAGACATACGAGTGATCCTATAAGAGTACCGCAGTTTTTTCGTTCGGACGTTCGGAACCCTAAAAAACGACTCCATTTTAAATAGCCTACAATATAATAATGTCTTAGGTTTTCGCGAGTATTACACATTATAATAAAACACTTTAATATCGGGGCCTGATAAAGTTATATCAATCTATTGGAGAGTATTCAACAGAACTTTAACACGAAGTACAAGCAAATGGAAAAAAATCGTTTGGTACAGTTCATGAAAGAGCAAAATTGGACTTCTGGGGTGGAAGGCCTGGTGACCTAAAATACAGGCTTCAGCCTAGGCACCAGTCCCCACAGTTAATTTGAATAATACTGTAACTTTTATTGTGGTGAGAAATAAATAAACTTTTAAACGGATTATATAGCGTATATTTTAGATTTTTGTTTTTCCTGACGTTTCGAACACTTTGCCTACAATCTCAAATGTATTCACCAATTCGTGTTTAATTGATCAAGAGAGTAAATTAATAATGATGTTTACATCAACTACCGGATATAGTAAATACAACCGTTAACATTTACCAATGTTGTGTTTCACTTTATGGTGACAGCGGTAGGATACCAACCGACGACCTTTCGTACATGTTTTTAAAACCACACGCACGTAAGCTCTTAGAGCGGTTATACACTGCGAATTGTAGCAGCGCTTCTGCGGCGTCAGCATGCCGTGTGGTGCCGGCTTAGAATACCACCACCCCATCTCCTGCCGTGGGTGTCGTAAAAGTCGACTAAGGGATTAGCAGCGTCCTTCGAGTACATTAACAACTCAACTGCGATCGCCAACCCGTCTGCCAAGCGTGGCGATTATGGTAGAACCCCCCAATGAGCCCACAACACACCCATATCGGTCGTTGTGGTGATCTTCGAGGGAGGCCTGTGTCCAGCAGTGGACTTGATTCGGCCGAAATGATTGATTGATGATGGTTCTGCAGCGATCAGTCGCAATACAGTCGCTAACCGTCTACCTATCTAAAAATCCGCTGTATGTAATTGCCATTACTACACACAGTTCCAATGAATCTATACAAATAAATGAAATTGAAGTGTCTGTTTGTAATGTCAAAATAACAGCTTTTTACTAAATGAATATGAAAGTATATAACGGTACATATAACAAAAAAACTATTTTCAATTTTTTTGTGTCTGTCTGTCTGTTTGTTCCGGGTAATCTCCGAAACGGCAAGACCGATTTTAACGGGACTTTTAGAAAGAAGACACTGGCAGAAAGCTGATTTTATAAGGAATAACTTAGGCTACTTTTATTTTATAAAAAAAAACTGGGTTCTGCGCAAAAAAATTAAACCCTTGAAATCCAATATATATTTTCTATTCCAAGTGTCTATGCCGAAGTACTCTAAATTTCTTTTAAACAAAACGCGGGTGAAACCGCGGGTCCCAGCTAGTTATAAATAAGGGGACGGAACATTAACAATCAAAGCATACAATTAATCAAAACAAACATCGACAGTCCAGCTTGAGCTCGAACAGACACCATACACGGACCGTTCCTCGCCCGAGCCATAAACCTGACAGTTACGAGTCGTGGTGATTTACGATGGCTTCGAATGTGTGAACGTCTGTTAGTTCACAAGTCACTTAAGTTACTGCAATGCTGAAAGAACCATACAAACAAAACGCTCAACCCTTGTCGGGTTCAGCTGTTTTTATGGCTACGACAGACGTCCTGTTCCACAACAAAGCGGCTCGCTTAATTAGGTCAAAACTAGTCAGAATAAATCTCTTGACTAAGCACTAAAACCTATTTTTATACTTTCTTCTTCTTCATTTTAGTTTTAATCAAAACAACAAACTCATATATATATTGATCGACACTGGGGAATAGGGAAACTATATATATATATATAGTTGTCTCTCTTTCGTTTCATAAAATCCAATTCACACAAAGAAGTTTCACTTCAATTATCGTTGAATTTTACACCACAAAGATACAGTACATTACAATAAACGTTTCGCACTTCTGTCCCGGCTTCAAGACCGGATCGATGAACCTCAGACACATAGACGGTGGCGAATACATTATTTACGCCACCCGCCACAGTTAGGTAGGCAGACGTGTTGACAGACGCTTGACGCCTGTTGACAAACAGAGGGGAAATACGAGAGCGATATGAAAAATATCGATTTGTTTATTCCGACGGGATTAAGACTTGCGAAATGACATCAGAGGCATCCGCCCCAGGAATGGGCGGACATGCCCCTTCGCCCTTTCCCGGGGCGGATGCCTATTCGCGATTTATTGCGCGGGCTCCTTCCGGCTAAAACCAAAGGAGCGATCATCTTCGGCCCCGAAGGGGGGTTCAGGCATGGTCCTCGTATGATCACACTAGATTGTTATAGATACTTTAAAAGCTTAAATCGTCTAAAAGTTTCAATATCCATTAGACTGGCCAGTGAAGCTATAAACAAATAAAATGAAATATTCGAATATCTACGTATAAATGTGGGATTATCTAGAAGAAAAAGAGAATTTCTAACAACGCGAGTCACTTCATACGATCGGTTTATTGCAATAATATTTGTAAATTAAATAATTCCTTTCATTCCAAGCCATACAATATCTGCATTACCTAATACTAGACAAAATACGAAAACGCATCTCTATCATATACCCAGACACGAAAAGTCTATAGCTACAGTAAATATTCCTCTCTCACGAAACTCAACAAAATATATTCAAGCACGGTCGCACTCAAACAATTCCGTGAAACAAATAAAACGCATCAAAGCATTGATTCCCCTCATCGGGAACAAAGTTGGAATTTTAAACTGCGCATAAACCTGTTCCGTTTTGTTCGAGACACCCCAAAACTTTCGGAGTTTAGAACATTGCCGTGTTGGCAGTGGCAGCACGCAATGTTATACCGAACACGGAATAGAGGTGAATGTGAACGCTGGCACTGTTATTTGGAATTGAATACTTTTTGACAACAGTTTGTTCTTTATTACTTCGGTTTCATTATCTTTTTAGATTGTAGCGTTAAAAACTTTAATTGAAAGTTGGAATAATACATGGTATGGCCAGTAAGAAAAGCTGCCGTTGAAAAATTTTTTTAAATTTCGAAGAAGTCTTATGTAGAAAGAGGAAAAAATATAACGTATAACGTTACCACGTATTATGATTCGTTTTTTAATTTTTATTTACCTAGTCTTCTGGTTTACCTGCTCCCGTTTTGTGGGCAGAAAAAAACCTTTTTCTTTCTTTCTTCCGTCAATGGTTCCATCGCATGCACCGCTGTTTAGAAAGAAACGTAGACTGCTTCGAAAAATAACAATCAATAAATAAAAATCAAACAAACAATAACATTCCGTTTTTCATTTTCTATAAGTTTTAGTGTGAGCCACGTTTTATACACTGAGTTATGCCAAGTAATACAATCAACAGTGACATACACAAACACGGTCGTTCTCTATAGGTCTAATAAGAAAGACGAAGGTCACTCAACGAGCTATGGAGTGCCTACGAGATCGGATCAGATATGAGGAGATCAGTAGGGGAACTTATGTTGCCGACATAGCTGAAAGGATTAGTAAGCTTAAGTGGCAATGTGTGGGTATAGCTCGTAGAACTGATGGCAGAAACATTCTCGAGTGTAGATGAGGCATTGGAAGGCACAGCGTCCGACGGCTTCCAACGAGATGGACAGACGATCTGGTGCAAGTACATGAGAGTCGTTAGATACGGACGGCGTATAACTGGTCATTGTGCAAAATCTATGGGAGAAGCCTTGTTCAGCACGGCCGGCCTTCGGCTACAATTCAGCATAATAGAGTTATCTGAGCGTTACATTTTAGAAAAATAAAGGGCTCGTAAGTTATTTAAAGCCAGAACCAAAATCACCTGTTATAACCAACGTGTTATAACTACCACAACTAATATTTATTCTCATCTCTACCGCTGTAATTCGGCAGGTCTCCGAATCAAACCTGCGCTTTTTAAACATGTGGCATCGGAATTGCTCATTAAACAGTTGTAAACGAAATACAAGACTATATGTCAACATGTTTTGGTAGTAAATGCTCGTGGCACTACACGAGTCAATGGATTCTTTACTGATATTCAAATGAATGTATTCAGTAAAGAACATGTCCCTATGGAATTTGAAGTTAGGCCCACCGTTAAGTTATAATTCCAAAGGTATTATTCCCAAATGGATTGAACCTTCAGTGTGGTTCCCGGAAAACAATAGAACACGCATCATATATTGAACACGTGTTCAAAAGATTGTATTAATTATTCTCGTATGCCCTATACCAGATTGAAAAAAAATTGTGAATCAATCGGCTCTATTAACTGCTTATCATGGATATGTAGCCTCAACTTTACGGTATGGCGTAATATTTTGTGGTAATTCTACAGAAAAAGAGTGCATTTAGAGCTCAAAAGCGATGCATAAATCTTTATGTAGTCTAATGCAAACAGATTCATGCGGATCAGAATTTGATCGGCACTTGTGTTAACGGTGAAGGAAAACATCGTGAGGAAACTCGCACACCTGAGAGAGCTTCAAAATGTTCTCAACGGTGTGTGTAGTCCGCCAGCCCGCACTAGGCCGGAGCGGTAGAATAAGGCCTAACCTATCTCATTGTGAGAACAGGCCCGTGCTCAGCAGTGGCACAGCAATGGTCTAATAATGTTATGTAAAATTTCCACCAAGCCGAGAAAAGGGCGTATCGTGGCTCAATTTTACACATGCTTCAATACACCCGCAATAATAAAAAATACAAAAGATACGCTAAACTACATCGCTCCATAACATGGCATCTATGACAGAATAACATAATACAATTAACTGATTGTAAGTGTAATATCACGAGTCCAGCCAGCCTTGACCACGCCACCAAATAATTCACTTAACGTGACATATGCGACCTACTTGCTGTTATTAATTTAACGTCCGCGACAGGGCTGGCAAAACATCTACTAGTTTTTTTTTTTTAAATGTCTCATACTAGGATTTCTCCTGTATCGTGAGTACAGTTTACAGACATACATCTCACATGCACACACAGGCCCGAAACAACTATCTGTAGGTCATACAAATATTTGCTTCATGCGGGAATCGAACCCGCGACACGTAACGCAGTAGGCCAATTGTTTAGCTACACCATCGTTGTCATTTAGAATTGCGGCAATGGTGTCTCTTCAACAGTTCCGGGCTCTTGATTTAGTTGGTTTTGTGGTTTTCCATTGAACGAATACGATTTGGGCTTACTTTGTATCGCTTCTCGCATGCATTTCATGTTATTGCTGGACCGGTCAATCTGGCGAAGTTTAAAGGCCTCCAGCCAGGCATAAAACTTAAGCAACTTCAGCTAAGGCAGCCCCCGGGGGACTCTAACCCCGGGGCAATGTCGGAGGACCAGCTGGATCAGTATACGATTTGATCTCGGCAATCTGTAAATTCTGCTGCCTGTCTATCAAGCATAAATACTTTGCGCCTTACAAAGCTAACAGAGGCTCTGCAGAAAAGTTTAGGTTTGCCTTCTCTTACTGGGGGGCACCACACACCATTAATGTACAAAAAATCTTTTATCAAACTAAACTATACCACTTTCACACACACTAAACAATCCTGCGACTACGAACGCCGCAGGAATCGAAACGTCAGGAAAAACAAAAATCGACATATAATATAGGCGATAAAATTGAAGTGTCTGTCTGTAATGTCAAAATAACAGCTTTTTACTAAATGCATATGAAAGTTTATACGGTATCTATTACATTTTTTGTCTGTCTGTCTGTTTGTTCCGGGTAATCTCCGAAACGGTTTGACCGATTTTGACGGGACTTTCACTGGCAGCTGGTGCGCTGATGTTATAAAAAATAACTTAGGCAACTATTATTTTTGAAAAATAACTAGGGTTCCGCGCAACAAAATAAACCCTTGAAATCCAATATATATATTCTATGTCAAGTGTCTATGTCGAAGTACTGTAAATTTCTTTTAAATTAAACGCGGGTGAAACCGCGGGTCCCAGCTAGTCTACATATAATATAGGCGATGTATTCTGTTTGAAAGCGTTTTATTATATTTTTTCTACTCTCTTCTTCCACTTTCCTTTGTTCGGTTAGTGGTCAACATTGTGTGTCAGGGTTGTTCATACGCCCAAAGGGCTCCGACTTGGCTTAACGACTGCCGTCTAATCACAACTATAAAGACCGACGATATTACGTGTCCTCCGCAGCACGGAGACGCTCAGTTCAAATACCACTAGGCCCTCCATCCATTAATTGACCGCGCCGAGTGTTGCTTAACCTCACCGACCGTTTGTCGATGCAACTGAGAATGAGCGCTTCAAACCACAATTATACTACTGGAACTATTAAACTATCTCAAATACCCACAGTATTTAAATAGTCCAGTTTTCCTCAGTAGCAACCATTATGACCTAAGGCTGGGGCGCGGCTCCTAATTCGTGACAGTTACACACGTTCTGGAACACACCTGTTTACCCTCTATGCCTTAAATTAACACTATTTGCAGGCACAGACAGAGTTCGATATTGAATATAACCCCCAAAGGGAAATTGGAACGTCTGGAAAAGGATATTGCGGAGTATTGACCTAGTTCTGTTTATTGCTATGCGAGATTGTTATTGAAGTCAGCATCGTTTTTTAGAACGAATGAAGAATAGTCTTGCAACTAAATTCAAACAGATATTACTAGAATATAGTACCTTTTTTGTAGGTCTCTAGTGGACTGTCATCGTGAACTTTCTTCGCCTCTGGGAAGGGCGAAAGGGTATTCTGGTCTCCTACCGGCTAAAACCACTGGAGTGGTCATCTCCGGCACCGAAGGGTGGCTCCAGGTCCTCGTAACATCACACTAGAGTCGCCCATTGATGCCACGCCATTAGGCACACCTCGGAGGAGATGACTGTAAAGCGGTCACCCCCTCTAGCGGAGCGAGGCTGTAAAAAGGCCACCAACCCAGGCACATCTCGAGAGGACTGTAAAGCCCCCAAGCCTCGCTGTACACCATTAATAGTACCTATCCTTGTTATTCTAAAAGCACAAATCCAAAGTTTTCCTTTTCCGTGTGATCACCGGTAAAGAATATCACAAACCCTCTACAACCGTAAAAAAAAAAATTACGGCGCAGTTGATGTAATGCAACAGCAAATGCAAAAGGCTGTTACAGTCGGCTGCTGCGCTCCGGGTTACGGGTTCGATTCCCGCACGGAACTAATATTTGTATAATCTGCAGATAGTTATTCCGGGTCTGTGTGCAATTTGTGTCTGTAAACGCACCCACGACACAGAAGAAATACTAGAGTGGGGCAACGTTTTTTAAAAACGTAAAATAAAGAATAACATGAAGTGTTGCTATATTTTTAATCCGGACACCACACGGATTTTGAAATCATGATCCTCTTAATTAACAGTCGACACATAACAGTTCGGCTGTTGACACTTCTCTGTAATAAGCTCATTCATTATAATAATAATACATTCTACTAATATCAACGCATTAAGCATACAGAGTACCTGTTTGGCCATAATTAGCATACGTCGAAGTCGGTCCAGGGTATTAATAGGATTTTAGCAGTCACCTGTTTACCCTGCATCCAAGGAGAGTCGGTACTTTTGGGTCAAAGAAAAGGGCAACACGAGGACAGCTTAAACTATAGTGCACCTTAGACCTGTTTTACAGAAAGACAGTCAAAGCTTAAGTAAAAACTCGAGATTAGATTGCGTTAATCAAATATGAATAATAATAAGTTGATCATTTATATTCAATAGACGCAAGTTTTCGAGTTTTGATTCGCAATCCGTAATACGGGTTTTACACTGCAAAGGATACTCATTCGTCAAACGCAAAGCGTAACCATTTGATGGGTGGCGGATGTGACACCATTCACTGAGGCGACCGTTAGTGTTCTGACAAATCTTTGTAGACGCTGTTACCGGACAATATTTAGTTAACGGTATTTGTGATGCGATTAAAATGGTCAACTATAATAATAATATGATCTATACACTTGTGTGTGATAGCAAAGTACAACATAAGCTGCTTACGCACACATCAGTAGTGTTATAGGTGACGCATTTCTGATAGCCGTCCTCAAGGAAAGGTTTTTATTACTGTTATATTATAGATATAATACATTACATACTGTGCCACTGCTGAGCACGGGCCTGTTCTCACAATGAGAAAGGTTAGGCCTTAGCTCACCACGCTGGTCTAGTGCGGGTTGGCGGACTACACACACCATTGAGAACATTTTGGTGTGCAGGTTTCCTCACGATGTTTTCCATCACCATTAACGCCAAATATAACTTCTGATCCGTACATGAATCCGAAAGTCTGAGGTTCGGGCTGGGATCGGACTCATCATCATCATTTCGGCCGAATGAAGTCCACTGCTGGACACAGGCCTCCCCCAAAGATGTCCACAACAACCGATATGGATGTGTTGTGGGCTCATTGGGGGGTGTTGCCATAATCGCCACGCTTGGCAGACGGGTTGGCGATCGCTGTTGAGTTGTTAATGTACTCGAAGGATGCTGCTGCCTATCCTCCGGCTAATCCCTTAGTCGACTTTGACGACACCCATGGGAGGAGATGGGGTGGTGGCATTCTGAGCCGGCACACATCGGACTATTTGCATATATTGTTTTATATTTTACAAGAGACTATTCGGAATTACAACAACAGCAGTCGAACATGTGAGCTCACTTTTTATTTACTGTGAGGAAATCTAAGCAGCAGCCCGTAATACGAAATCCGAAATCGGCCCCGGTGAATGAAAAGCTCGCCTCGACCGCGTTATGTCATCTGCGAAATGTGGATCTTAGGTAGGTAAATACAATTTTACTGGTTGTTTTATTACAAGTGCGGCTAGAGATGTACGACCACAGTGACAGATATTTTAACATTAATAACGATTTTGCCGCAAACAGAGAGATACGCATAAACGTAATACCGATTTTTTAAATAAAAACTGAGTGTAAAACAAATAACATTGAAACTTATACACAGAACTACACGTTGCATTTTTTTTTTTGGGCTTCTCTAATTCGTTTCATGGAAATGTTGTTGCTTAACCGGTCGTTTCTGGCGAAGTCAAAAGAGGCCACCAGCCAGGCTACACGAGTCGAGTTTGCGCCATAAGGATAACCAGCTCAGCATACGCCGGATAAATAATAGCCGACGCCGGTTTTCAGCTAGACCGATACAAAGTAAAGCACGGATGCTAAACAGGGGTGGAATTCCTTAAGCTCAAACATCCATACATCCTTAAATACAGATTTGAAATAATGGCATAAAACCAATTTGGTATTCGTTAAGACATGATTGAAGCTATTCAAAGACATGTTGAAGAAGGTAAGCCATGAGGACCAGTCTTTGCGTTTACCAAATTGGGTTATCACAGTTATTTCAATTCTGCATTCAAGGATGTGTGGATGTTTGAGCTTAAAGAATTGCACCCCTGATCTTAACTATAATTATAAATAATATAGGAGACTAAATAACTAATATCTCGAGGTGTCGAGCGCAGTGTGGTGTGCGCTTACCAACGCCCAAATGAATTACTCGTCACTAGATGGTAATGAAAAAATGATGTCACTTCAACGTTCTCAGGCAAATACTCACTTATATTACTATATTATGACCGTGTGAATTTCTACAGAACTATAATATATCTTGAGCCGTTTGTAGACTTCGTAGTTAGTGACTAGTTGTCGGCATGTGTACCTACTAATAAATTTGCGAGTTCTAAAACGTGTTACAGAAGAACCTTTATTTTATTTTTATTTATATTCATCATTTCAGCCGAACGAAGTCCACTGCTGGACACAGGCCTCCCCCAAAGATCACCACAACGACCGATATGGATGTGTTGTGGGCTCATCGAGGGGTTTTGCCATAATCGCCACGCTTGGCAGGCGGATTGGCGATCGCAGTTGAGTGGTTAATGTACTCGAAGGACGCTGCTGCCCATCCTCCGGCCTATCCCTTAGTCGACTTTTACGACACCCATGGGAGGAGATGGGGTGGTGGCATTCTGAGCCGGCACCACACGGCATGAATTATTTATATTATTTACTCTTTATTGTACACCAAAAAAATATTCCCAGAAATGTTGAATTAAGTACAATAACAATACGGCCTTATCGCTATCCGCGAGCTCTTCCAGGCAACCTTTACTGTGATTAATTATAGACAGAATAAATAGGCTGAAAAATCTTATGACACAGTACAGCACGGTTACCGCAGTGGCTTAGCAATTGGCTTCCTGCTCTTGGTGGCGCGGTTTCGATCCCGCACGGAACAAAATATTTGTATGATCTACAGATAGGGTATGAGTACATGTGAGATTTATGTCTGTACTGTACCCGCGACACAGGAGAAACCCTAGTGTGGGCCAACGTTTTTACGTTACGTTCAACGTTTGCGAAGGGGTGTGCCGGACTCCTACCGGCAAAAACCACTAGAGCGGTAATCTTCGGCACCTAAGGGGGGCTCCAGGTCCTCGTAGATCACACTAGAGCCGCCCATTGGTGCCACTCCTTTATGCACATCTCGGAGGGGATGACTGTAAAGCGGTCACCCGCTCTAGCAGCAGAGGGCAAGCGGCTGTAAAAAGGCCGCCCCCCAGGCACTTCTCGGGGAGGATTGTAAAGGATCCCCCCTGGCCTCGCTTTGCGCTGTGCTGCGCACACCACGGCACGTGACCACGTGCGCGCCACCGTCTTCCCGGGGGTCACCACGCTGGCCTAGTGCGGGTCAGACTACACACACTATTGAGAATATTTTAGATACCTCTCTGGTTCACCGTTGACACAAGTGATAATAAATAACACAAATAATAAATGAAATAATAATAGGTGCGGGCCGGGTTCGAACTCACACCGTCCTGTATGAACGGCAAGCGTTTAACCACCAGGGTATTTTAAATAGGCTAAACTCACCATTCCTTTAAAATCCTCTGGAATTGGCTGGGTTTACACGGGCACACGGAGATAGCACGTATAGGTTACGCACGCTCTGATGGATGGATGGATGATGGATACAAACACCAACCGAGCCGTGATTCCTCATCGTGAGAAAAGGCCCCTGCCCATCATTGGGACAGTAATGGGCTAGTTGTGTTTATTATACAGGCAAACTCAATTACCCTACAATCCAAGCTCCTAAAGCCGCATTCACACGAATCGTCACAACTAGCAATTCAAAATGAATATTAGCGCGCAACCATACTGTGATCACGAGCACCTTTGCATGACAATGTGCGCTGATCAAACGCTGGGACAATGCAGGCACATGTTTTATATGGACGTAGTTCCACGAAATGGGTTGTTTTACTAAAGCGACATAATGCGGCATACTAATGGATTATTAGGTCATCATTTCGGCCGAATGAAGTCCACTGCCGGACACAGACCTCCCCCAAAGATCACCACACCGACCGATATGGATGTGTTGTGGGCTCATTGGGGGGGTTTGCCATAATCGCCACGCTTGGCAGACGGGTTGGCGATCGCAGTTGAGTTGTTAATGTACTCGAAGGACGCTGCTGCCCATCCTCCGGTTAATCCCTTAGTCGACTTTTACGACACCCATGGGAGGAGATGGGGTGGTGGCATTCTGAGCCGGCACCACGCGGCGATATTAGGTAATGGCCTCCAATCATGGATGTACAGTGGTCAGGAATCTGGTCTGGATGGACATGTTTAATTTAATGCATTGAACTTTTAACGTCAAAACGTTGTCCCACACTAGCATTTCTCCTGATGTGGGTGTACCTCATATGAACAAACACCCAGACCCGTAACAATTATCTGTGGATCATTCTGTCCGTCTGTGTCCATTTGGACCACGTCTCAAACCCATAGGTCATCACCGGCAACACACACTTTAAAGACCGTCGTCTTGAGACACTGCGGTATTAATTATTAACCTTGTCGCGGAGGGAGGCCCCTCCGTGTTTCCTTCCCGGTTAGCTCAACTGGGGGGCTCCCTCCATGGCAGCAAGTAACGGGAGTTTGGTAAATGCTATTGAATGAAACGTATCATATATATTGTTATATACCTAGGTATATTGTTATTCACAACTTCAATTAACACTTCACGGTGATGTTTATATTTTTTAAATATAGCTACTATCACAATTTAAGCTAATTAAGATAAGTAATTGTAATATTGCAGGCAGACTATTTGTCAGAGCGACAGCTGTGTGTCGAAGCACGAAGCGTTTAGAATCGAATGTGTAATTATCAAAATATGAAGAACGACTCGAAGTCACAATACTAAATTCGAATTTTGATTTGAATAAAGAATGAATCATGAGGTGGACAGTGATGGAGATAAAAGGTATGAAGTCATGAAAGAGGTTGATTGAAATGAAGATGAAGGATGACTTCGTCACAACCTTCACACACACATTATCCCGAAAACGTCCACTGCTTAACATTGGCCTCTCAATGATCACCACAATGAGCGTACATATTATAAAATCACCAGATATTTGCATAATCACCACACCTGGCAGATGGGTTGTTGATCGCAGTAAGTTGTTATTAGCACACGGGAGGATGCCGCTTCCGACTATTATTTGCCAGAAACAATACAGAATACTCCAAGTCCCTAACACTCGGTAAAAACCTTTTTGCAAGAGTAATAATACCATCTTTTAACTTCTTTATGACATTAAAACTATTTAACAAAAAAACAGACTTCAAAAAGGAAAAAAAACTTTATTTGTTTCTTTTTTATGTAATTATATGTAAGAACTTTTTCCAATTTGTTATCAGTATTTAACACTAAAAATAAAAATAACCCAAATCGGTTCTCTCATCTGAGAGGAATCGAAAATATTAAGACATCATCTAGATAAGCGCAGTCAAATTAACCTGTTTATTGAATCTATTTAAAAAACTACTCCATCAAATGTAATGAAATTTATATGGGATAAACTCGAAAGCATTCTGCACCAGTTAAAAAAAGGGTTGTCCAAAAATCTCGGAGTGATCGGTGTACATACATTTTTTTTTAAATACGCATCGAATTGAGAACCTCCTCCTTTTCGCAGTCGGTAAAAATTTCTTACATTTGGGTTATAACGGGGCCGCTCCAATAGTTGAGGCACTATTAGGGATCCATCGACAAAATGCAAAGTGCGAGTTAGAATGCCAAACATATTACCCCTTTAACTTCGATATGTTGTTACCAAATCAGTGTACAAAGTAGGTACAGCCAGCTATTATCAAAGTACGCGCCAACAGGGCCTGTACAGTTAGGCGTGACGTCACGGGGTCAATGACCGCTCGCACAGCAATTACGTAGTACGAACGGGTTACATGGTTGGGAAAAAAAAAACTAAGACTTGTGTTATTAAGTGCCTATTATACAGGTGTAGGGTCTGGGTACTTGTCTGAAAGCTCTTAAGCGCGGTGAAAACAGCTCTCTCAGAGACTGTCACTTTCTAGAAACTAATAGAAAATTTATATCTAACATTGGTTACTTGTCTGTGTCCGTGTGGTTTTCAGATTAAGAATATAGCACCACTTGATCTCCTTCGTTGATGACGTAAAAGAGGGACTCTAAACTATAGAGATGGGCAGCAGCTTACCTTTGTGAATTAGTAGCCTTTCTCACCAACCCGCGTCTGCCAAGAGTGGTGAGTACTGACAAATTCCCCCCAAAATTAAGACACCTTTCCACCTTTGTTTTTGTATTTTTGAAAAACCTTGCTCTAGGATTTCTCCCGTGTCGTGGGTGCGTTTACAAACATATATTCCAAACAATACACCCAGACCCGGAACAACTACCTGCAGATCATACAAATATTTGTACCGTGCGGGAATTGAACCCACGACCCAGAGCGCAGCAGCCGACTTTATCAGCCACTGCCTCCGTGCCTGCCGGAGAGGTCTTTGTTCAGCAGTGGACTTTTATTTTTTGATTATGATTGTTTACCTATCTATCGAATTTCTCGTGTATTGGCTTAGGGGCTCTCTCACTGTTATAGCAGTTTATTGACATTAGTCTTGTTGACCCAAAACGTGCGACTTGAATACCTTCCACACAACAGTTCATTCATTCATTAACTGACGCAAGAAAATGAAAGTTGAGTGCAGCTTGCAATCAACTCTGGCATACTGTGTTGAAAATGTACAAAACATTATGTGAAATAGTACTAATTTATACAATACAAATCATCATACCAGCCTAAGGACGTCCACTGCTGAACAAAGGCCTCCCCCATAGATTTCCAAAACAATAGTGTCGTCATTTTGGGGGGAATTACCAGTACACACCACGCTGGCAGGCGGGTAGGTGAGCGCTTATATCTGCTGTTTAACAGAAGAGACTGCTGCCCATCCCTCTGGACTTTATGAAATACGAAATCCGTTTAAGTGTTTTATTATTGCAAAATGACAATGAAAACAAAACATCTTTTCCGGCCTGCTATTTTCTCGAAACTATGCTTCATGATGTTTATTTGTTTTTAAAAAACATTGCCCCTCACTAGGATTTCTCCTGTGTCGTGGGTGCGTTTACAGACATAAATTCCACACACAATACACCCAGCCCCGGAACAACTACCTGCAGATCGTACAAATATTTGTTCTGTGCGGGAATCGAACCCGGGACCCGGAGCGCAGCAGCCGACTGTGTCAGCCACTGCACCGTTCAACCGTTCACCAATCGTTGACATTAAATGGCAGTCGTTAAGACAAGTCAGAGGATTGGGCGGCTTGAACCAAGCTGCCACTGACACAAGTTAGGTACTGGCCATACGAAAATGAAAATAATAATAGCCGGCTATTTGCATACCTTCAACGAGTTCTGTGTACGAGCTGCCTTTTTTTTATTGATCCTGTGGAAATACCTCATGTACTTCTTTCGCCCCGGGAAAGGGCGAAGGGGCATGTCGGACTCCTACCGACTAAAACCACCGGAGTGATCATCGTCGGCACCGAAGAGAGGCTCCAGGAACTCGAATAATCTCCATCTAGAGCCACCCGTTGGTGCCACGCCTTTAGGCACATCTCGGAGGGAGTGTACGAGTTGCCTACAAAACCTTCATTATCATCACATCAGCCAAAGGACGTCCACTGCTGAACAAAGGCCCTTTGGGGTGAAATTACCAGTACCCACCACGTTTGACCAGCGGTTTGGTCAAGATAGTATGACTGCTTTTCTACAAAAAGGATGCTGCTGCCCATCCATCTGGTTTAGAGTCACTTAGTCGCCTTTTACAACATCCACGGGGGGAGGAGTAGTGCTATATTCTTAATCACCACACGGAATTACCAACTACTACATTAAATAAAGCAAATAGTACAATAACTATGCAAATCCCATCTGTTATCAAAGTTACCCTTCTGCTTACGATTAAATACGTTAGCATTTATCCTTACAATTAAATTTGTAAAGGCGTATACAATCATAAAGTTGCAAGTCGCAGACATGACCCTAAAACTTACAAAACCGGTTCCTAACTTAAGGATAGAACCACATCTCCGAAGCAGGAGAGACGCGATCATCTGTCGCATAACTCGCAGATCAACGGCATGAAATTTAGTTAATTATTATTCATAACCAGTCAAGTTTTGCTGACATTCCGTTACTTCTACAGTTTAACTGACAGTTCTGTGTATGAAGAATTCGCGTTGCAAAAATACACACGACATGGCATGTTTTTATTCAGTATATCTAATCTCCTTTATAAATATAATTCTTTTGTACATGTGTATGTACTGAACTGAACACTGAACTCCTCCTAAACGGCTGGACCAATATTGATGATTGTTTTTGTGTATATTTGTATGGGTCCCTGTATGGTTTAGATTCACAATTGGACCCGTTAGGTGGTGCTGCAATCGGGTTTGTATGTTTGTATTGTATCATTTCGCTCGAATAAAGTCCACTGCTGGACATAGGCCTTCCGCAAAGATCACCACAACGATCGATATGGATGTATTGTGGGCTCATTGGGGTGTTTTGCCATAATCGCCACGCTTGACAGGCGGGGTGACGATCGCAGTTGAGTTGTTAATGTACTCGAAGGACGCTGCTGCCCATCCTTCGGGTAATCCCTCGTTTTTACCGACACCCACAGGATGAAATTGGTTGGTGTAATTCGTAGCCGGCCACACGGCCAACGGCTGACATGTTGATGAATCAAAAGTAATCATAACCAAAATACAGATGATACATGAAGCGACAGAAAATATGTGACTTATGCGGTCAGATGTGGCTCAACCCTTTGAATTTATACAACCATCAAAATAAAAGACGAGTAAAAACTGGAAATTATTGAAACGACCCAAACGAGAGCCAGACAATACGAGTGTGCACAGAGATGAATGACTGCTTTAATTGCTCTCTTATGTCTGAACGGATTAATGTTGACCTAAATACGGAATTGGGGCCAAACAAGGAACATCTTGAATACACCACGATGGAGAAGAATAAAGAAAACATGATTAAATCGATAAACTACACGCGCTACGGGAAAATGGGACCAAGTGCAAAGATTTTTTTTTAGAAATTGATGTGACAGCTATATTATAGGAATAATTATTAATGGTATCTTAACCAGCGTTGCCAGTTTTTTTTGCCAAATCGGGATTTTGGAACTCTAGAGTGAAAAAAGCGGGATTCTTTCGTCGAAAGCGGGACATGTAAAAAGACGTATATAATCAGAAGTTTTTAAATATTTATCTTTTTGAGTTCAAATTACGTTTACGTGACAATAGATAGCAAAAATAGCCATGGAAAATTTATTTTAATAAAAATATGATATTTTAAATCAGATTTACTCTATCGTTAAATAGTTAAGTCTTATTAATCTTATAAAGGAAAAAAGGAAAAAAAAAAAATAGAATACATAAGAGTTTTACTCATTAGAAAAACATGGCGCTCCCTCAGCACGCGGCACGCACGGTCGAGTTATTCCCGAAAAGCGGGACTGAGCCTGAGCCATGCGGGACATTTAATTTTGATTAAAAAATCGGGACGTTCCGCCAAAATCGGGACGTCTGGCAACGCTGATATTAACGTACTCTATTATTTTATTTCGCCCAACAGTAGCTTGAACGGCGAGTCAAAGCTGTAGGCAATAGTTTTTTGACTGGTGACGAGCCGATCAAGTCATTCGCCTGATGGTAAGCGTCTCGCCGGCCTATAACAATTGTAATGCTATCCACGACGAGTCCTGCGTGGCATCGAACTGCAGCTTTCATCTCGAAACATTGGTTATTTCGTCTTTAATGCCCAGTAATCTCCATGCTTCAAATCGGAACACAGTATGTTTAAACCTTAGACAATATTCTTAGCGGCGAATATCTTTCACTGTAGTGAAATCTTTTTTTTAACTTGGTGAAGTCCACATATACTTCCTCCGTCCCGGAGAAAGGCGAAGGGGCGGCATGCCGGACTCCTACGGCTAAAACCACCACAGCGGTCTTCATTGGCACCAAAGGGTACCCACCCTTCGGTGCCAATGAATGCCAGGTCCTCGTACGATCACATATGTCGGAGGGGATGACTGACGATGACTTGTCAGGGAATTGTAAAGGATCCCCCGAAGGCTCGCTGTACGCTGTGCTGCGCATACAGCGGCACGTAAATACGTGTGCCCCGCCGTCTTCCCAGGGGTGCTTGGTATGAGCGCGCAGGCTCCCCAGAGGTGACACCTACCTATGCAGACTATTACTATACCAACGAGATCTACCACCAGTACAGATTCTTTTTGATAGCGTCTTAGGACCCGTTCGAGGCTCCGATCTGCCATTATTATTGTGTAGGTACACAGTCGGACAAGCTCAGAGTCGAACTCGCACAAAAATTAAACAAAACATATTAATATTCACATTTCCAAAGTCAACATACAAAAATATTAAATTATAAAATCACGTACTTCATCAATTACTGTACAAGCCATGGCGTTCAGGCGCAAGGTTTCCCCACATTAGCAAACAATGGACGGCGATGGATCACAATGGATGTCGTATTTTCATTGTTCATCTGTCAAACACGTTTTAACTTTCATCGACATGTCAGTGGTACAGTCGTAACTATTTTAATTTGATGGTAAATAATCATGAATCACCTTCCATACAGGAGGGTGTGAGTTCTATCCCGGCCCGCAGCTCTGACTTTTCATATTCATGTGCGGATCAGAATTTGATTATCACTTGAACGGTGAAGGAAACCATCGTGGGTAAACCTGCACACCTGAGAGGCAGGAATATTCTCAATGTTGTGTGTAGTCCGCCAAACCGCACTAGCCCAGCGTGGTGGACTAAGGCCTAACCTTTCTCATCGTGAGAACAGGCCCGTGCCCAGCAGTGGGACAGTAATGGGTTGATTACGATGATGATTATGAAATAATCGTGAAGATTTGTGATAAGCCTATGATCCATATTAAATGGCGCGCAAAATACAGTCTCGCTTGCACAACCATGTCGTGAGAAAGAAGATACAAAGCAATTAAAGTCTCGACGATTCATAAGTGCCTGTATATGGTTTACATGAATAAAAATATTTTTTATCTTTTTATCTTATCTTTAAAAGACAATAAGAGTAAAAGAGATAAAGAGGCGAACCAACTGCGAGGTGCTACAATTGCGCGAGTTTTGGTTTTCACTTTTGGCACGCATGTAACATATCTACTTCTTTCTAATATATAATATCATTGGTTAATGGTATTTTTTTATGTTAAGTTTTAATTTTTGAAATCGGACCGGAAGGTTTTGAGTTTATTCGTTACAAATATACAAAAATACAAATATTTGCTCTTTATAATATTAGTGTAAATAAAGGGTACCTTTTTTACGTACAGACTTATAAACGCAATAATATTGTGTTATTTGAAGGCAGTTACTTTTTTTATTCATCATCATATCAGCCAAAACACCGTGCACTGCTGAACAAAAGCCTCCCCCATAAGATGACCGGCTACATGCCGTGAGTCGTAATTTTGCGGGGATTTTGCGAATATTCACCATGGTTGGCAGGCGGGTTGGTGAGCGCAGTATGGCTCCATTTCCACAGAAAGGACGCTGCTGCCCATAACTTCTGTGAGTCCCTCACTCACCTTTTACGACATCCACGGGAGCAGATATAGTGGTGCTATATTCTTAATCCGGACACTACACGGACTATTTATCAGTCATTATCTATACAAATAAATAAAATAGAAGTGTCTGTTTGTAATGTCAAAATAACAGCTTTTTACTAAATGCATATGAAAGTATGTACGTTACATGTAACAAAAAAACTATTTTTAAATTTTTCTGTCCGTCTGTCTGTCTGTCTGTCTGTTTGTTCCGGGTAATCTCCGAAACGGCTGGACCGACCGGACCTTCACTGGCAGATAGCTGATGTTATAAGGAATAACTTAGGCTAATTTTATGTTATAAAAATAATTAGGGTTCCGCTTAAAAAAAATAAAACTCTTGAAATCCAATATATATATATAAATATATATATTCTGTAAGTAAGTGTCTATGTCGAAGTACTCTACATTTCTTTTAAATTAAATGCGGGTGAAACCGCTGGTCCCAGCTAGTTATTAAATAATATCGTTCTGTTATCGAACCAACGTATTCGTTATCAATGCAAGTTGATTTACGGTCATTTCCTATCGTAAGTTCGCAACACTTGTATCCATTCACACACACATGCATACTCGCGTTTGTAAAATGGGCATATGTCACGCACACAACGACAAAACCGTACTCCTCGTCAAATCGATCAAACATGGAGTAGTTTCCGAGAGTCGTGTGTTCAATATTTGTGGTAACAAATTAGTAATGTTGACACAAGTGTCAAAACTAGTCGATACTTTGTATACGAACAAATATACGAACTTGTCCTGTTTGCCTATGAAAGAAAGTATCGTGAAATCTTCACGCTGGTCTTAATGGATTGGGTGAGCACAGTTCTTAGTAATATAATGTTGCTATATGTGTTAATGGATGGATTAGTAAACTGAAGTGCAAATGGCACATAGCTTATAGAACTGATGGCCGTTGGGGCACAAAGGTTCTCGAGTGGAGACCGCGCACCGCACAACGCAGCGTGGGACGACCTCCAACGAGATGGACGGACTTTCTGGTGAAGGTCGCTGGGAACTATTGCATGCGGGTGGCATGTAACCGCTCGTTGTGGAAATGTATGAGGGAGGCCTTTGTTCAGCAGTGGACGTCCTTTGACTGAAATGGTGATGATGATTTGAGTTGATGTTATACTCCGCGTGGTGTCCGGATTAAGAATATATCACCACTGCCATCTCCTCTCCTGGATGTCATAAAATGTGAATGTAACCAGAGGGGTGGAGAACAGCGCCTGCTCTGTGGCACAGTGGCGATACTGCGCTCACCAACCCAGCCAAGCGTGATGAGTACTGGCAAATTCTCCTCAAAGACAAACAACCAACTCCCAGTGTAGGCCTTTGTCCAGCAGTGGTCGTCATTCGGCTGATATGATGATGATATGTTGATGCCAACGCATGCAACGGCCGTGGTTATCTGGTCCAAAACCACGATTAAGTCAACCAATGCCAACAATTCTTTTGATACCTATTTACAGAATGTACACAATAAAAATGTACCATCATTATTACAGCGAATCTAGCTTTAGGTTCCTAGACACGAGCGTGCCAACTCAACGATGACAAATTGCGAAATCAATGTCGGTCAACTTAGATTACTACGTGAACTCGCATTAAATTAACATTCTCATTTAACTCGACATAATTGGTCACTATTACGCGTATATTTATTTTTACACTGTTCGTAAAACGTGCTGAAAATGTAAATATTTAAGGTTTTAAGACCTTTATTTCTAACTAGATGCACCGCGGTTTCACCCGCCGTTTAATTAAAAAGAAATCGGACTATTTATTAATAATTGTTATATTATTAGGTAGTATATATATTGGATACGACACGGTTAGTGCAGTGGCTGATACAGTCGGCTGCTGCGCACCGTGTCGCGGGTTCGATTCCCGCACGGAACAAATATTTGTATGATCTGCAGGTAGTTGTTCCGCTGGGGGGTCGCGGGCGCGCTTATTAGGAAATCTGCGTGCTCATACCGAGCGACCCCCGGGAAGACAGCGGTGTGCATGTGGTCACGTACCGTTTTGTGCGCAGCACAGCGCATAGTGAGGCCTCGGGGGAATCTTTTACAATCCCCTTGAGAGATGCCTGGGGGGGTGGCCTCTTTACAGTCGCCTTCCCTCCACTAGAGGGGATGACCACTTTACAGTCATCCCCTCCGAGATGTGCCTAAAGGCGTGGCACCAACGGGTGGCTCTAGATGGAGATCTTTCGAATTCCTGGAGCCTCCCTTCGGTGCCGACAATGATCACTCCGATGGTTTTAGGAGAAATCCTAGTGCGGGGCAAAGTTTTATAAAAAAAAAAAGATTTCATGGGTCTAAATTTTTTCACGGAACCATTTTTTTCAAAAATAAACTCAGCTTAAGTTAATCCTTATAACATCGGCTATCTGTCAATGAAAGTCCCGTCAAAATCGGTCCTGCCATTTCGGAGATTAACCGCACCAAACAGACAGACAAAAACATTAAAAAATTGTTGTATTGTTACGTGTATCGTATATGTTTAAAATCATTTCATATTCATTTAGTAAAAAGCTGCTACTTAGACATTACAAACAGACACTTCAATTTTATTTATTTGTATAGATAAAATTATAGGTAGTACAATAAATGTAAGAAATGCAACTGAGCGCTAAAAATTACCAAAAATATTCGACCACGTGTCACAGATCACAAATATTAAAGTAAAATATTATTAATCATATCGGCCATTTATACGTCCACTGCTGAACAAAGGCCTCCCCCATAGATTTTCACAACTGTGTCATCATTTTGGGGGGTATTTGCCAATACTCACCACGCTTGGCAGGCGGGTTGGTGAGCGCAGTATGGCTACCGTCTCACAGAAGGGACGCTTCTGCCCATTCCTCTGGTTTAGATTCCCTTAGTCGCCTTTTACGACATCCACGGGAGGAGATGGAGTGGTGCTATATTCATATAATTATATTAATAAGAATTTTATTTTTTACACGCAATTCTCGTAACTGGAGCTTTATTCATTATCATCATCATCATCATATCAGCCAAAGACCGTCCCCTGCTGAACAAAGGCCCCCCGCATAGATTTCCACAATAGTGTCGTCATTTTGGGGGGAATTTGCCAACACCTACCCACCATGCATGACAGGCGGTTGGGTGAGCGCAGTATGGCTGGCTACCGTTCCACAGAAGGGGCGCTGCTGCCCATCCCTTTGGTATAAAATCCCTTAGTTGCCCTTTACGACATCCCCAGGAGGAGATGGAGTGGTGCTACATTCACATACGCTTCCATCTGTCATAATGCACTACTCACGCCCCTAATTTTGACAGATGGAAGCGTGAACTTAGCTTAGACTTGTTTCTGAATATCACCCTTAATGCGGACACCACACGAAATCACATTTACAAGCTACTATATAAATGTTAGTATATGTTGTGTGTTCCGCCATGTGGTCCCGGTTACGAATAGAACCAAACCATCTCATCCCGTGGGTGTCGTAGAAGGCGACTATAAGATTAGCCGGAGGATGGGCAGCAGCGTTCTTTGAGTACATAACAACTCAACTGCAACACCAACCCACCCTGCCAAGAGGGGCGAATATGGCAAAACATACCAATCAGCACACGACAAACCGGTCGCTGTGGGATGTTTGGGGGAGGCCTGTGTCCAGCAGTGGACTTTATTCGGCCGAAATGATAATGACGATATAAATGTTAATACATAGATTCATATAGAATCCTTGCACAAACGGTTCGCTTTTCCGGAACCAGGGCAATTAAAATTACTTTCAGTTTAACGAAATTAGTTTCGACCACACCTACTAAAATGCCAACGGTTTTTAATCCATTCTGATAACTTCAAAAATACTATAGACGGAAACAATTAACCAAAAACTCGCATAACATAACAGTAAATTTAACTCGTTCTAAAACAAACCCCGCAATTTAATCCAGCTTCGAATAAAGTGGATTAACTTTTCGCATAACGAGATTACAGCCGGTCGACCCAGTTCCTAGAGTTAACTAGTTTTTAAAATTATTGCTCGCAGAGTCTGGATGTTGTTACTGAACTTTCATGGTCTATGCAATCTTAATCTTAATATTGAATATAGCATAATGCCGTGTGGGGCCGGCTACGAATAGCACCAACCCATCTCATCCCGTGGGTGTCGTAAAAGGCGACTAAGGGATTAGCCGGAGGATGGGCACCAGCGTCCTTCGAATACATTAGCAGCTCAACTGCGATCGCCAACCCGCCTGCCAAACGTGGCGGTGATAGCAAAACCCCCCGATGACCACACAACATATCGATGTCGGTCGTTGTGGTGACCTTTGAGGGATGCCTGTGTCCAGCAGTGGACTTGTTCGGCCGAAATGATGACCACCCTGTTTCCTCCGGTGGATGTCGTTAAAGGCGACTAAGGGACTCTAAACCAGAGGAATGATCAGCGTCCCTTCTGTGGAACAGCAGCTATTATGCGCTCACCAAGTCGCCTGTTAAGCGCGTTAACTCGCAAAATTGACGACACTTAACTTATTGTTGTGGAAACCTATGGGGAAGCCTTTGCTTGCTCAGCAGTGGACGTCCTTTATGATGACGATGAATACTATAACTGTGAGAGTTGGCCATTTGGCTGCCTGTTTGTTACTTAATCATGTCTGAATTGGTGAGTACAGAGCTACAAAGAACGATGCGACAGCATTTTCCTCGCGAATTATGATCCCGCAAACGGAGTTACAGGTAAAAACTTATAATATAGTTATTTTGGCTTTTACTAAACCAGCAGAACACTTGGTCGATAATATACATATGCTTATAATTCATCTTAGTTCAGTTAGTTTAAAGCTATATGGGGTTTTCATTTTGATTAGATATTGATTGACTTTTATATCATTTTGGGATCGTTTAGAAATACAGCTAGATATACTCTAGATACTATATTTTCAAAACATTAAATCGTTTGCTACATTTTAGATGCTGGCCTATATCTCTATTATCTTCATCTAAAAACAAAATCAATCAAACAAAAGTAATGTCTTAGGTTCTTAGATACTGCTTGCAAGGCCCTGCAGGTAGTGCTTTGAGTAAGCTCCTTTAGGCATGTTCACACACTGCAGACTTTGCGGAGCGTCTAAGCTGGACGTCAGCTATGTGTTCTTTTATTCATTCGGGTGGCTATACTACGCTTTGTTTGGCCTATGTATGACAGCAAAATCTATAATATACGCGATGTAAATTTAAAAGTGTTTTATTATAATCAAATAATAATAAAAATGCTATAAACATGTTTCGTCAAGTTAACAAAAAGTCTCTAAGTCTTATGTCTTTTGCCTATCAAGCCCCGCAAACAGTATCATTAGATTATCCAAGTCAATCACCATGGACAATAAAATGGGCATTCTCCTTTATTCAAAATAACGAGTGTAATATCACTAAATTCGTTAAAACTATTTCCATAGTAGGGACATTGGCATGACGCCAACACTGGCTTGTGAATCAATTACCACGGGTTCAGTGCACCTTTATCATATACCTGTTGTACTTAAACGACACACACAGTACGCTAGTTGAGCATAAATTATAACGTGGGTTAGTACTGCGCATGACTGGGCATCGAAAGTTCTTATCGCCATGCATAAAACGTGAATGTTTGGAGTGAGATATTGCCGGGCGACATAGCTTCGTTAGTCACTGGAACCGAAAAGGGGGTATTGAGAACTGTCCTCTGCATCGAGTGATATAGATAACACACTATTCATGCAATTGCAATCTTCTACTTCTCGCAATCAACCAAACTAGATTAAATCGCCATCCCTATGCTAGTAGGAGTGATCGCTTTAAAGGCATCATGGGCGGCTCCAGTATGATCTTACGAGGACCTGGAGCCTTCCTTCGGTGCCGAAGGTCATCTTCGCTCTAGTGATTGTCGCCGGTAGGAGTCTGGCATGCCCCTTCCCCCTCCCCCGGCGGAGAAATAATTTCCACTGGGAAAAATAACTTTTTAACAAAGAAAAATACCGACTTCAAAACCCCTACACGATATAATGAAGTCGGGTGGGGCCAGGTATACAATATAACTTCTCGTTAGACTGCATGAACCATGGTTGGGGCATACCTGGCCCCGCCCGACTTCATAAAGTTTCTTTTTTCCTTTTCAGTGGTTTTAATATTTTTATATCTTGTAGAGGTTTTGAGGTCAGTATTTTTTTTGTTAAAAAGTATTATTTGGTTCTTTTTAGTGTAAATAAATTTAGGAACGTTTTCCAATTTGATATCAGTATTTAACACTAAAAATAAGAATGACTCAAATCGATTCTCTGGTCTGAGAGGAATCGAAACTATTAAGACATCAACTAGATAAGCGCAGTCAAATTAACCTGTTTATTGAAGCTGGTTAAAAAACTACTCCATCAAATGTAATGAAATTTATATGGAACCAACTTGAAAGCATTCTGCACCAGTTAAAAAAAGAATTGCTCAAATCGGTTTCGAAATCTCGGAGTAATCGGTGTACATACATAAAAAAACCTATCGAATTGAGAACCTCCTTCTTTTTGAAGTCGGTAATAAAGGTCTCTTATTGCAAGAGTAGGCGCAGTGCCAGATTTTCGCCGCTGAGAAGTAGTGTTTAAACTTTCGACATTACTGTGATCCGGTTTGAAGGGCACTGTAGCTAGTGACATTACTGGGCGTAGAGACACCCGTATTCACAAACATTAGTTCCCTAAGTACCTATAGGAGCAATGCTATGCTAAGTAAGATATTACTCGGTGTGTTCGGTATGGCAAGCCATTCCTTTCTTACTTAAAGGACGTTTTAGGCAGATGGCCATTACCCATCCTTTAATATCAACCCCTTAAGGTCGAAATTAATAATCATTCTAATCCGCAATTTACGGACTTAGGATTGAGGAATTTTGGATAACTTTTGTAAGGTAAACAAAATAACTTTTTGAATGTGTAACGACGCTTTTCACCTTAGTCACCTACGAAGCCTGCGAAATGTTCCAAACGTCAGGAAAATCAAAAATCTAAAATATACGCGATAGAATCCGTTTAAAAGCGTTTTATTATAATGTGTAATAATCGCGAAAACGTTAAGACATTACTATGATTGAAGATTTGTTTGTTTTTTGTGTTAAATGTGACCTTAATAAAAAAACACATCAAGTTCAAAATCTGAAATCTATAGATTACGGATTAGATTAATTATTAATTTCGGCCGTGTTTAGTCTTTAACGACACCCCACAGGTGGAGAGAAGTGGTCTATTCTTTGCAGGGAAATCGCATCATAACGCAAGTGTGTAATCAGTTGAAATATTTTACCACGCTTCTAAGCTTATTACCTTCCACAAAAGCTTACTAGCTTGTGTATAAGTGTCATACAATACTCAATATGTGGTACACCGCTTATGCGGCAACACAAATGTACAATATTCTCACAGAACTGGCACTATTTCGGATTGGTACTTAGTTGTTCAAATCATGCAGTCAGAGGTCAACTGCCACCTTATTAGTATTCACCGTTGACACTCAGAGATTCTAATAACTAGACGGCATGGTAAAAACCATTGAGTTAAACAACTAGTAACATATATACATCAATGGTAAAAACGGCACGGTTACTGCAGTGGCTTATACAGTCGGCTGCTGCGCTCCGGGTCGTGGGTTCGATTCCCGCACGGGACAAATATTTGTACGATCTGCAGGTAGTTGTTCCGGGTCTGGGTGTATTGTGTGTATAATTTGTGTTTGTAAACGCACCCACGAAACAGGAAAAATCCTGGTGAGGGGCAAGGTTTAAAAAAATACGGTAATAAATATGATATTTTATATAAATTAAAATATTTATATTTTACACGTTTGCCTTTGTTCTCTACCTCACCTGATGTTAAGCGACGATGCGGTCGACGACGGAGCACGCTTACCCAGAAATAACCAGTTCACTAGTGCCTTGAAGCCTGCTAGGTCGTATCTATCCGGGGTCGCGGGTGCACAGATTGGGGATTCGGCGTGCCCACACCGAGCGACCCACGAGGAGACGGTGGCGCGCATGGTCATGCGCTGTCGTGTGCGCAGCATAGCACAGCGTACAGGGACCCTTTACAATCCCTCCGAGGGGCGGGGGGTGCAAGCTTTACAGTCACCCTCCCCGAGATGTGACTATAGGCGTGGTATCAGTGGGCGGCTCTAGAGTGATCATAAGAGGACCTGGAGCCCCCTTAGGTGCCGAATATGACCGCCCCAGTGATTTTAGCCAGTAGAAGTCCGGCATGCCCCTTCGCCCTTCGCCGGGGCGGAGGCTACTCATGAAAAATTCCCACTTCTGATTTTAAAAAGGTTCTATCTATATGGAAACACAGACTCCAGCAAGGAGTTCCACTCCTTACCGGTACGCATAAATAAACTGGAAGCAAAACACTTCATGCGTATGGCTGGAAGTGGAACTTCAACCATATACTTGCTTACCTATGACAGATAGAGCTTGGGGGAATAAAATTTAAAAAGAAACGCAACTCCAACGCTCGCTCGCCTATATGTATCCGATAAAAACCGATAAGCTTGCAACTCTTCGTCTATGTTCGAGGTGCTGAAGCTTCGAACTCATTGACCGCACTTGGAAGATCCAAGCGCGTCTACTAAATAAAAAATTCTTAAAAAAAGAATTCCCCGGAGCTCGTGATCAGAAAGGCCACAATCTCGACGCAAGTTTTCCAATCTTCTGGACACATTCAAACTTTTGCACAGCGAGCCTGCTTTTGTCGTGTCACCGATAACAAAAGAGTTTTCACGTTCAAAATGATCACCCTGCCCTCTCAGTGAGACATTCAATAGCGGGACACAAAGCACTCATCTTCTAACTTACCGCAGCCGTATTCATCGCACTATTACGTACAGCAAGTGCACTTATAAGTCACATTCAAGATTTGACCATATTGTTTGCCCTCTTGAGAAATAGTAATGTCTTAGGTTTTCGCGATTATTACATTGTAATAAAACAATTTTAAACGGATTAAATCGCGTGTGTTATTGATTTTTGTCCTTTTCCTAAAAAACATCCAGGCACTGTGAGTGATTACTGCGTGCATCGAAACAATTTTTGATTAGTTTGTACGGTAGATAAAATAACTTTTTAAATCTGTAACGACGTCTGTCACCTTAGTCATCCTGCGACCACGAACCCTGCAAAGTGTTCGAAACGTCAGGAAAAACAATAATACACGCGATTTAATCAGTTTAAAATTGCTCTTGAGAAATACTAACGACACTTCAATATTAACCCGCTCCGTACAACACCGCAGCGAACTTTCAGATCGAATACAAACTACAAACTTCTGGTACTTCAATATTAATATTCCTCGAGACTGTGTTCTAAAATTAACCTAAATACAGTAAACCGGTTGGTTTCTTGTTAACCGAGATGTGCATGGCCTGCCTGTGCCTTTTTACATTCGGCTCCCCTCTGCTAGAGGGGGTGACCGCTTTACAGTCATCCTCTCCAAGATGTCCCTAAAGGCGTGGCGCCAATGGGCGGTTCTAGTGTGATTATATCGAAGAACTGGAGCCCTACTTCGGAGCCGAAGATTACCGCTCCGATGGTTTTAGCGGTAGAAGTCCGGCATCATGAACGGCTCTAGTGTGATCATGCGAGGACCTGGAGCCTCCCTTGTATGCCGAGGATGGCCGCTCCAGTGGTTTTAGCCGGTAGGAGTCCGGCATGCCCCTTCGCCATTCCCCGGGGCGAAGGAAGTTTATGAAGAATTTCCACTGGGCACCAATAAAAAGAGTCCGGCATCCTCCGCTCATCCCCTGGGAAGTACATGAATTGCCACCGGGTTAAAAAACGATAGAAAGGTCTCTTGCTGCAAGAGTCCAGCTAGGTAGGTGCCACTTCTATACGTTTAGTATTGCTGTGTTCAAATTAGAAGGGCACTGTAGCTAGTGAAATTACTGGGCATAAATAAGAGACTAAATGTGTTTCGAGGTGACGAGCGCAGTGTGGTGCCACGCAGTTCTGGTCCTGGGTATCATTACAATTGTAATGTTTAGACGTGACGCTTACCACCAGGCGATTGAATGGTCATACCGTGCACAAACTTATATACAAAAAAAATCTTCATCTTCTAATGTAACATATTTGCGATTTTTTTCACAGGTCACCAGTGTCAGGCCACAGCCTTGCTGCTGCTATAGCATCGAGCATAAGTGGCTTGTCAAAAAGCTAGAGTCACTTCCACAACGAACAATCTATGTTACACCTCCTTGATTTCTGGCAAGGTTTCGCGATACCTGTCGTGACAACGCTATATCGATCGTGCGTGTGTCCGGGATTCGGAACCGTGATACGGGTTACGTCCGGTCGACAGCCTCCTGCCGGGTCACGAGCTGGCGGACCGCGCGAACTCGTCGTTAAACACAGTAACTGGAACTGATGCCGTGTCGGATTTCCCCGATACTTTGTTGATGGGTTCTGGACTATCATTCTCCGTTCATTTGTAACAGTCAGAATAAGGGTAGGTGTGTATTAACTCTGTCTGTATATAGTTGATTTAGTTCCTAAACGAACCGTAAAACCAATCGGCTTCAGATGATATGGCAACAATGATTAATAGTAATTTGACGTTACCCACAACTGGCTTGTCCAGCGTGTTTACTAAGACTTTATCATTATTGCTAGGAAGAAATACGGGACGAGAAAAACAACTGCAACAATGTAGGCAGTGGTTTATTCTAAAATTTTTTTTTTTTTACAACATCATTGCCGGCAAAATCAACAGGGAGCTGTTTCTCTCGCATCATAGGCACATTTTGCAGACAATGTATGTCTGCAAATACACACACAAACACCCAGACCCGAAACAACTATTTGCAGACCATACAAATATTTGCTCTGTGCGGAAATCGAAGCCGCGACACGTTGTGCAGAAAGCTATTCGCTTAGCCACTGCGCCAACCGTGGCGTCTGTTAAACCCATCACTGAATGATACTGAGTGAATGTATGAAGATCGCCTCGAGTTATTACGCGAATTATGAAGGAAACTGGATGAATATAACTCTATAGAAGAGCAATACCGTTACAATCCCGCATATATGGGATGTATGGCAACCCTAACTAACTTTATGTACCTATTATATTCCATTTTAGAACAGTCCTTCGTCCACATTGGACTGTTAAAGGGGAAGATGAAAAAATCCAGAATATGGCAAGGATAAACTCGAATTCTCCAGCCGATTGGAGGATGGGCAGCAGCGTCCTTCGAGCACATTAACAACTCAACTACGACCGCCAACCCGCCTGCCAAGCGTGGCGATTATGGCAAAACCCCCCAATGAGCTCTCAACACACCCAGAAGTGTCGTTGTAGCTATCTTTGGAGGAGGCTTGTGTCCAGCAGTGGACTTTATTAGGCTGAAATTATGATGACGACGTTGATAAAGCTCGAATTTATATATATATTAATATGAGCGACGATTTTTAAAAACTGCTAATGTAACTTATCCGCAGTAAATAAAAGGGTAGACGATACCAAGGGTTGTTTTGTATGTAATAATGCCAGAGCACGGCACGCGGCGACGTGACAGAGGGTGGGAAAGGTCGCCATTTCGAAGAACAAGGAGGAACAGAGTAAACACAAGTGAGCGATCGCTGTAATAGAATAAATATAATTTGGCTGACGTAGATTAATTGGAAATCACGGCCTAATAAAATGTTATTTGTAAGTATTTCGTTGTTTAAGAATTAGGAAACGTGTAGGCCGAAACTTAATTCTTTAAATACAACTTGAAATTTATGGTCACACATTTGTTCTACATTCGTATCGTCACGGCGCTTTACTGGTTCGTATCTCATTGCAATTCTGGCTAGGAAGATACCACTGCAATGCCAGAAAATCTGCCTGCCAGGCGTGGCGATTATGGCAAAACCACACACAGCACACCCATATCGGTCGTTGTGGTGATCTTTGGGGGAGGCCTGTGTCCAGCAGTGGACTTTATTCGGCTGAAATGATGATGATGAATACATAAAGGATCTTTTTGAATAAATTAATGGCTTTAAGATTTCTTATAGCCAATGGAAGTTTCGAATGTTATGGGCAAGCCGCCTGCTTACCACCAGGCGAATGACTTGCGCGACTCGTGGACCGAGAGAAGATAATAATAAAATCATGATTAAAGAAGCATGTAATTTACACCAACGGCAACCCTCATATCTCCGCTATTTTAGGCGACATTCATTCGCATTACCGGAACTCCTAAATTACTTGAATAGCAGAATTACCTCTTGCATTTCCTGTTTTCCTGGTAAACTTATTACGGTACACGACGATTTCGGCTTTTCGAGGGGATAGCTTACGTATTTTGCCGACATTATATAAGATCTTACAAAAATAATGGTGTTTATTTTAAAGGTACTCCCAGCTACCTTCACCAGGTCGTCTGTCCACGAAACACGTAGTGTCCAGGCATTACTAGCATCACGGGAATCATATAAGTAGACAGCAGTAGGATATTTGGTCTTAGAATTTAATAAAGACAACTACTGATTCGGCCGTATAAATGACATCATCACACTTTTTTAGTTTTTATTATCTCCTCCCATGGGTGTCGTAAAAGTCGACTAAGGGATTAGTTGGAGGATGGGCAGCAGCGTCCTTCGAGAACATTAACAACTCAACTGCGATCGCCAACCCGCCTGCCAAGCGTGGCGATTATGGCAAAACCCCCCAACGAGCCCACAACACATCCATATCGGTGGTTGTGGTGATCTTTGGGGGAGGCCTGTGTCCAGCAGTGGATTTCATTCGGCCGAAATGATGAATGATGATTATTTTTCTCCGAAACAAAGCAATAAAAATAATTGAAAGTAATATGTTTTTAACTCGGGATAGAAAATTAAAGAAATTGTATTATTGTTTTAGGGACTTATTAATATTAAAATGTTGTGAAATGTTAGTTAGTCCGAGTGTTCCAAGTAGGTCAAGCCACAGGTGATGTTTTTATGTAAATAAAAAAAGAAGGTTTTATTTAATGACGCTTGGAACGGACGGAATGTATACATCACTCTGCGTGTGAACGTCAGAGTATGTTGATGGTATGGTAATGAATAAACGCGTCAAAGATGTAACGTCTCATTATACGTTATGGAGACAACGAGAAGTGGAGGAATGGTTTTTATTGCCGAATTTTAAGTTGACGACCGTAACTTGACGAAAATGCTTTTTTTGGAACGAAGTTCCTTACGGCAGGCTTGGAGGGGATAGGGATTTTGCTGCGCGACCGAACTGAAAAAAATGTGATAGTAAAACCGTAAGAAAAAATCCGTGGAAAAAAGTGCGTGGAATAAAACCGTTAAATGAGACGTGCGCAGGCGCGACAGTCGCATACACAAGCGAGTAGTGTATAAGTGTCGATTCTACATTAGCCGAAGGAACTTCGTTCCTACCTGGTGTCCCACGACACCACATATTTTTGTTTTTTTTTTTTAAACGTTGCCCCACACTGGGATTTCTCCTGTGTTGTGGGTGCGTTTACAGACATGAATTCCACATACAATACACCCAGACCCGGAACAACTACCTGCAGATCATACAAATATTTGTTCCGTGTGGGAATTGAACCCACGACCTTCGGCGCAGCAGTCGACTGTATCAGCCACTGCACCAACCGTGCCGTCAATAATATAAGCTGTTCGTATATTTGAGTGCATATTTAAATTTTTGTTGAAACAGCAGCCATAATGCTCTCACCAACCCGCCTGCCAAGCGTGGTGAGTACCTACTGGCAAATTCCCCCCCATAATGACGACAAAATTGTTGACATCCATGGAGGCATTTGTTTAGCAGTAGATGTCTTACGGCTGATATGATGATGATGATGATTTGAATTAATCAAAACGAATATTCAAGAAGGTCAAACAGTTCCCCCATCTAACGACAAAACATAAAATTATTAATAAAATTGCCTCATTCACGTAATTACATCGCTTAGCGTGACATTGAATAATATTATGGTAAAAATGACAGGCGGTAATCTACCCCTACCAAGGGGAGAGGACACTGCCTTCCCCAGACCCTCCCTACTCTGATATAGGGTTGTATAGGACGTGATTTGTCGCAGACGCAATCGAAATCGTAGATTGTGTAGTTGATTTTGTAAGAAACTTTCAGGTTTTGTAAGAGCTGTAATGGTCAAACTTCCAGCAAAACTTGGGTTTGATTAAATTTGTAAATAACGCGATTTTGGCGTTGTTGTCTGTAGAAAAAAAAATCGTCTTTTATACTAACTTAACAGACTTTACTCAATAATAAACAAGTTTAAGATCAATCAAACTCCTACCTAATGAATTTATTTTTTACATTGCCACATGTATTTTTCATTTCTTCACTGAGTCCACCAATTTGGATCCTTTAGGAGTATTAAGAAAATACTTGAAATTGTATCATTTTACTTATAAATTGTACATAAAACTTTACGATAAGCTATTAGTGGTGATTTAGTCTTTTTTTCGGATAATCTGGTAATTTCGAGAGCATCCAGACGAATCCGGACCATTTGACAGCCCTAATCAAAACGAAAGGTACGATAAGACGATTTTTATTGGAAGTTTCCACGTTGCGAAGGTCTGCGACACCCCACAGTTTAAAAAAGTCTTGATTGTTTGTCTATGGGGGCGATGTTACGCACGATTGATCTAACTTTGCCTAGACACTGATCCTGAACTTGTTTGTTTGCGAGTCGTGGTATTTGGTTATTTCAATATTTTGGAAACATGAAAGTTTCTGTTGATTTTCTTTAACATTTAACTCGTTTTTTGAGAAACGTTTCTGCGACCTATGTTTGTAAAGTAAGCACTACTATTGCATGAAAACATTCAACTCACATTTTAGGACACACAAAAAGTAATAACTTCGCAGCATTTAGGTGTTTTTGTTTTTTTTGTTGGACTTCTCGCATACATTTCTGGGAAATGTGGTTGCTTAACCGGTCATTTCTGGCGAAGCCAAAAGAGGCCTCCAGCCAGTGTATTTAGGTGAGTGGAAATACCGACCTGTACCTTGAAAGAGTTCCAGTTACAACACATTCAAACTAGGGGGACAAAAATAATGAAAGATGAATTAAGTTTAAAAAAAAACACACGTCTTACTGAAAACAAATTCAAAAACAATATTTACCTACCTTGAAAAAAATGTCCCATATTCCGGTAATTTCAAATATCCCAAACGGCAAGTTTTATTAGGTTCTTAAACTTTTTAAACCATATTAACCATAATCTATTTCCAACAAGGAAACACCTACGTTCGACCACTGGTTGGCAGAGATATTCATTTCCACCTGTACTATAACCGCTTAGGTCAAAGTTGCACCCGGGAAGACCGCGCACGTGGTCACGTGCTGCCGTGTGCGCAAGACAGCGCACAGCAAGACTTGGGGGGATTTTTACGGCCGCCTGCCCTCCACTAGGGGGTGACCGCTTTACAATCCCCTCCAAGATTTGCCAAAAGTCGTGGCACCAATGGGCGGCTCTAGTGTGATCTTACGAGGACCTGGAGCCCCCCTTCGGTGCCGAAGATGACCACTCCAGTGGTTTTAGCCGGTAGGAGTCCGGCATACCCCTTCGCCCATCCCCGGGGTGAAGGAAGTTCCATGTAGAATTTCCACTGGACACCAATAAAAAAAAGAAAAAGAAAGGTCAAAGTTGCAGCCACCTTGTATAAACAAAATAATATCCACGTTCGGATTACAACAGACATCAGCCGACGCGAAACCTTTTACATGGTATCCACATAAAGTCGAAGGAGGCTAATAAAAACGCACCACAAGGCATGCATTCAGTCCATTGCTCCACAAAATTACAACTTAACCACACCACATAAGCTTAAATCTGCAATGTATGGTAAACCATGTATAAATTACATATCGCAACGGGGTATCGCATGCAATTTCTATAGCGGGAGCATTTCCTATTAGTAAGGAGACCGGTTCATTTGATGGTGGTTCTACGTCATCCAGCTTTATGTTGTTGTTATAGTTATAAATGTGACGTCGTAAAATTATCGTAATCTATGTAGTTTTTATGGTAAGCTAATAGGCCATTTCAAGTTGATTTTATTTTAATATCTTACTTTTTAAAAGCTTTGCCGGGCAATATTTAATCTCAAGAACAATACTTCAGAAACAGTTTAATATAAACATTCCTCTAGTGTCGACACAAGCTATATTTCGTATGGAAATAGATCATGCCTGGATGAAAAGATACTCTTCGAGATATGCGTATATCCGTGGCGTGGCGTGGCTTCGGAGCGTCTATCGCAATGATATTATACCATAGATATGTTACGTCCATATTAAATGGCGCGCAAAATTCAGTCTCGCTTGCACAACCATGTCGTGAGAAAGAAGATACCAAAACAACAAGAGTAAAAGAGATAGCTATCTAGGCGAACTGATTGTGAGGTGCTACAATTGTGGGAGTTTTGGTTCTTACTTTTGGCACGCATGTAACATATCTACTTCTTTTTAATATATAATATCATAGGTCTATCGAGATCCAGGCACCTTAGGTACCGAAATAAAAATCCGGCACACCCTACGCCCCTTCTCCCAAGGGGTGTTGGACGACGCGTGAAGATTTCTGACGCGGCCAAAAAAATACCATGGCCATGGCCGTGGTGAAAAGATTAGCTAGTCAATAAGGTCGGTAGATAATAGGACTGTCGCCCGAGGTACTTGGGTACCTTCACTCGCGGAGACTCCAACAATATAACTACTAAGATACGTTTAAAAAAAATACAAAACACTAGGTTTTCTCCTGTGTCGTGGGTGCATTTACAGACATGAATTCCACACACAATACACCCAGACCCGAATCAACTATCTACCTGTAGATCAGACAAATATTTGTTCCGTGTGGGAATCGAACCCACGACCCGGAGCGCAGTAGCCGACTGTATCAACCACTGCACCAGCCGTGCCGTCGGAACTAAGCGTTTCTAGCCGCGTAAATCCGATGTAAAAAGCCAATTTTTTCATTAGGTACGTACCTAAGTAACGGTCGTCCAGCAGGAAAGTCATTCCATCAAATTTTCGTTTACCATTTCACATAT
Source organism: Diloba caeruleocephala (assembly GCA_947459985.1). Lineage (NCBI taxonomy): Eukaryota > Metazoa > Arthropoda > Insecta > Lepidoptera > Noctuidae > Diloba > Diloba caeruleocephala. Next base: position 18,645,689 of record OX381627.1, read on the forward strand.
TTATTTTATAGATCATTACGGAGCCCGTCCTACCAAGTGACGAGCCGATACCTGCCAGGGGTGTGGACAAATGCTTGCAAGGCGAACACCACACCCCCAGCTATACTTAAGTGGAAGTAACACCGTGGGGGTTTAGACAGTAAAAATCCAGCATGCCCTCCGCCCCTACTAAAGCGGAGCAAGCCAGCTGAATTCCCAAAAAGACGAAGAATACAGTATCTTAAAAAAGAAATATGTTCACACAGCTTCCTTATCGAATTTAATTTCCTTCAATCGTTTATATGTGTTACCGTACCTGCTATTTGCTCACGATGAGGTCACTTCGTCGTTTGTAGGTGAAAAAGTTGGTCTTAATCTAACTACAGCATCACTTTACCTGAAACAAACACAATTACGCTGTTAGCTTGACGATCATGATTGTAAATGACTAATGCAGTCCCGCAAACCATTGCAAGAGAAATTGTTAAAACATTATTTGTTAATATCAATCATTAATTGGTGGTTCCTGGCAAAGAATAGACAACCTCACTCTACCCGTGGGTGTCGTAAAAGGCAATTAAGGGTTGATGATATTAAGAGAATTGGCAGTCACATCCTCGTGTTTATAACAACATACCACGATCACAAACCCACCTGCCTTTTATTTTTCGCCCCGAGGAAGGATAGAGGGGAATGCCGGACTACTACAGGCTAAAACCACCAGAGCGGTCATCTTCGGCACCGAAAAGGGACTCCAGGTTCTCAATACAATCACACTAGATCTGCCCGCCAATCAGTGCCAGGACTTTCATTTATTTATTGATGTATTATTTAAATATAAGCTCACAGTACAATTACCAAAGCGCTTACATTTTAGCGAATATATACCAAACTGAACACCGAAACAAAGATTGTTAAGGATCTCCCCAAGCCTCGCTTTGCGCTGTGCTGCGCACACGGCGGCACGTGACCACGTGCGCACTGCCGTCTTCCCGGAGGTCACTCGGTGTGAGCACGCAGACTCCCCAATCTGCGCGCCCGCGACCCCCGAGGCTCCCGATAAACCTACCCGCTCCAATATAGTTGGATTGTCCACTTTGTTAGTCAAAAGATGATAGTATTTTAGCACATCTCAGAAGGAATGAATCATCATCATCTAACATATCCACGTGAAACAGATGCTTATATTACGTAGGCATGTTTACCTGAAATACGTCTGGCTTTCCCGTAGAAATTTAATTAAATACATTAATTCCGTAAATAGAGTAATAAAGCATTCAATGTAAGCTCGCGCACATAAGCTGCGTTCTGGCTGGATTTAAGAAAGAAGCTAGTCAGTGATAGTTCTTTTTTATCTTTGTTTAAGGGCTTAGTCAAATACGATTATGTCGCTCCATTGAACCTTATCTTAGAATACAATACAACATACAAAATTAGTGCTAGCTATTAAAGAAAGACAAAACCATACGTCTCGGGCTCATTACAAGAGTCACAATGCAGTGTTGGACCAAATTTAGGCTTATCCTAATCAGGTGATTATGCACGCAAAACAACTGACCTAGCTCTTGACTATGACTGTTGTGTGTTCAAGACAAGGCCGCGGCAAGCCAGGCTTTAAGTCACAGGTCGGTTTGTACGGTAATAATTTAGACGCAAGTCGCTCAGACATTCATAAGCTTATCCACATGACATAACTATATGATACACGCCACGCTAACTCCCTCATTTGCGTAGTAGGTGAGGCTTTTCTCGGGCTTTTTACAAGAGCAGCGTCCCAGCTGAATTATATTGCGTGAATACAGACAGTCAGCAACTGTCTGAAGGATTTTGTTTCGAAATGTTGACGTTGCTATATTTGTATATAATGTTTTTACAGAATGATGGCAGAGAAATGTTGTTTATGAGTTTAATATAAATTGTTAGCGTGGTCGTAAATGTAAGTCAATGAGTTGTAGGCATTAAGGTTTTAATGGTAAGTCCGTATAAAGGTTGTTCGGATGTAAAAATAACGTAATTATGTTCCGTAATCTCGTCCTCATTTAGTACTATGTAGTTTGCACCTTGCACAACTCACTGCATCACAATTTTAAAGATGAACACTTTCATCAAAAATTTTAATATAGTCTGTGGTTCCTACGCGCTCTTTCGCTATCTGTAATGTACATGTCATTGTACTTTTTTGTGCTACTCGCTGTATACGCAACTCAAGAAAATCTTCCAATTATCCTCCTTTTTCTTCAAAAATGGGGAAACACTGGCAAAGGAGTAAGGATGAGGCAATAGAAAAGCTAAATAATCGATTGTGGGAGCCCAAAAAAAGTGGGAGTCTACACGACCGTATCGGTAAGTTACTAACTACATGTTTCACAGGAGATGGATCCGCAGTGTCGCAGCAATATACACTATATGCACGTAAATCTAAACGACACCACCAATAGAGCTTTCACGAGAGGTCAGCCGGTGGGGGTTATTCGTTTACAAAAAAGAAGACAGGTCAACGGTGACAAGTTTATAGTGCCTTATTTTAAAAATAAACGACACCACCAATAGAGCTTTCACGAGAGGTCAGCCGGTGGGGGTTATTCGTTTACAAGGAAGAGCACAGGTCAACAGTGCCTTAATTTAAAAATAAACGACACCACCAATAGAGCTTTCACGAGAGGTCAGCCGGTGGGGGTTATTCGTTTACAAGGAAGAGCACAGGTCAACAGTGCCTTAATTTAAAAATAAACGACACCACCAATAGAGCTTTCACGAGAGGTCAGCCGGTGGGGGTTATTCGTTTACAAGGAAGAGCACAGGTCAATAGTGCCTTAATTTAAAAATAAACGACACCACCAATAGAGCTTTCACGAGAGGTAAGCCGGTGCAGTATTCGTTTACAAGCGAAGAACGAGAGAGCTTCCACGAGAGGCTAGCCAGTTAAGTATCTTTTATTAGCAAGATAAAACGCTGTTTGATGCATCCTTAGAGCTTTCACGAGGGGTTAGCCTTGGATTTGCAGTCAGGAGCTTAGATGATTACGAAGACCTCTTCAGTCGAAGCCGAGGTAGTCTACCACACGGACAAGGACAATGTTTTTCATTACTATTACATCATTCAGCGGAGCTGATGCAGTCAAGCTCTAATGAACCAGGTGCAAACACGTTTCCGTCACCTATCATAAGTGGCTACAAATATAGTGTCTCACCTAGTGATGAAATCAGATTAAAGAAAGGAGGGGGGCAGGCTTGCAAAAATAGTGCTCACCTCTGAGATAATTCAGTAGGAATAACACGCAATATACAAAAAAAAAAAAAAAACGACTAATCATGCAGAATGGCCTTAAGAAACTAGATTCACTATAATCAAGAAACATGGCCCTATAAATAAAGCATACAAGCATTTATGCAAAAGTCAAATCAATGCTATTATGAGACACTTAGTACTATCTCAACCCTTGAAAAGATTTTCAACAACATGATTGTAAACAATGAGATGAAAATCACATTTCGGAATCAGTGATTCAACTGGATTGCTATGCAACTTATTGTATGAAGTTATAGCCTGCACATCATTGATAAATTGATATCAGAGAAGCCTGCAATCTCATAATACCTGTTTGGGGACAAACTATAGGATAAAGTAAATACCATTAAAGCTGTTCAAAATCTGGGTGAGAATGAAAGAATACTCCCAGTGAAGGTAAGTACCTATCAGAATCCCCTAAAACTTGAAACTAAAAGGGGGAGCACAACAACTATAAATGTCTTTCCAAGCGGGCAAAACCATGTCGAGTCCAACAACATACTATGTGAATAAATTGTTGGTGTTTTTCGTGATATTCTGGCGGAGACACCACTATCCCTGTTGCTGAGGCCCTAACCTGGATCCTGATCAATGATGAATAAGGTACATACCAATCAACTGAAATACTTTTCCTACTACTGCGATACTAGGTATCACTAAAAGTCATACCATACACAAATGGTTAAAAGGTTATACTATACCTTTCACTAATGTTCCTGTACAAACTACTGCTCCATTAAATAACCAGGTTACTCAGAAACTGAGTAAATTTTTATCAAAATGAGAAAAGATTTTAAAAGTTGTTGCAACAAATTTTTTGTATGATTTAAAAAAATGCATATTGTACTGTCAATAAGGGAATCTGATAGGAAATACTCATGTTCCCTATTTCCAGATTATTTGTATGAATTTACATGCCATCCCTTCAGGCTTAGTACAGCACCATATGATTTTACCTAGATCATGAAACCGCTAATTTTTACATGAGATCATTGCATCGGTTATTAATAATAATTCTTGTCTTACTGACTCCTATGAAAAGTGTAAACTAAATGTGTTTACCAACTAAAATTTCTTAGAAAATCTTGGTGTTTTCATATCAAAGAAAATATGCCTAAATGCTAAACAAAAATAGCAGAATTTGGGACCCATATTAGATTCCATGCAATTTTTTCTATCTTGCTCTCCCAGAAGAAGATAATATTTTATTTCTAAATTCTAGAGAAACCATAAACGGGTGCAAAATAATAATTATCTCAACCATAAAATGTCCTTGTTTCAACATAGCTTAACATTGTGCATGGCCCAGCTATAGAATACATTTGACTTTATACCTACCAATGTCATGGAAAAATCTTACAACAGTAGCCCTGAAAAAGTAATAGTGCAATCTTATGTATATAGGATACATTTGCACATACTTAAATGTTGGCCTCCTATATTGAAAGGAATTAAAACTAAATGAATTAACCTACACTTATATGCACAGAAACCAGTTGCTTCTGAAATAAAACAAGGTAATAAATATTTCACTTGGAATAGATAAGAACCATAACCTATATTAATAAGATATGGGCACACACTTCAATGGCAAAGAAGCTGTGGTGGTTTTGTAGTGGTTTGGAACAGGCATGTTCGACAGCACACCTGCGCACTTAATAATGTATATTGTAGCTTTCATTTCATTTTATGCACTGTCTAATATGTTCTTTGCCGAATAAATGTTTTCTATTTCTATTCTATATTATATGTGTAGAATGCCATTGCTAATAAAAAATGAAGGTGTTTCAGTCGGAAATTGAAATGGAACTATGTGGCCGTAGCCTTTGAACCACTTATAGCTAATCTTGGTGAACGATAGAATCATGTTTGCAAATGGATGTATTGCTAATTGCATCAACTATGTATCATGGGTTCCTGACCTAGATACACCATAGATGCCTCTACTCTTGAATGGCATGGGACATTCTTCTGTGTTCCCTCCATTTGCACTCATAGTAGATTTTTATTTTTTCGGAAAATAAAAACAGAGCATTGTAATTATATATATATGGGTGTATAGTAAGATATATATGTATATATATACATATATATCTATAATAAAAACTAAAAGATGTGTATATACATATATTATTCTGCGACCTAGTAAATATAAAAAAAAAAAAAAAAAAAGATGTCTATATACATACAATATACTGCGACCTAGTCGTGACTTACTGTCGTATCCTTCCAGGGAATCACAATCCTTTACACAGGATTCTAACACTGATTGCCACCACATTTTCAGGAGAGCGCGTTTCTAAGAAGTATACCATCCTCTTCAATGGACAAAATGTTAGCTTCGTTATGGAACAAAACAGGATGGCAATATTAATCTGCAATAATCAGTGAATCCCCAACTGTAAAAGTTATGATGTGCATCCCCTGGTTATATTATTCTTAGCATCTAAGTTTAATTAATAATTAAAGTTTTTCCTATAGCTCACTCAACACTGAGGTTAACAATTTTTATTTTCATTTTTCTCTTCCTACTCTTAGGATCGCACTTGAGTAGAGATGAGAGAAGAACAAAGTTCTTTAAGCAAATATTTAAAGGTAGGGCAACAAACCCTAAGTATTATGTTGTATGTGACTTTAACATTAAGAATAATTATTGTTGAATATGTTTCCCAATGAAAGCCTGTGTGGAATTACCCAAACACAGGATCAAACCTTGTTGCTGATTCTATAGATAAAATTACCGTTAAAGTAGATAATATCAACATAAAAATTACAAAATGGTTAAAACATCTAGCTTTTGTTGATCTTAACCTTTTTAATACTAGCATTTCTTACCAAGTATTTTAAAGATAATTGCCATTAATATTTGTCCTGCAACAACCTTACTTTGTTATTTAGATGTTAATAAAATAAAGGACGAACTGTAATACATAATTATTACATTAAGGAAGCCTTATTACGGCGCCTCCACCGCATCTATTAAGCAGATGGTTGAAGTAAGTTTTTAACTAATAATGGATTGGATACTAGTAAATCTACAGCATACTACACAAAAACAAGAAACGCCTCAAATTGGCTTGGTTTTGCAAGAGGCCAAATGTTTATTTATGATCCCAATGGCTCAAGCTATGTGTTCTATATGGATATTTCTTAAATAAATAATAAACACAAACTAAAATAAGAACCAACTTATGTGATGAATAGGTATTATAAGTACACCATATAATCATATACATTAGAAATGCAAAGAATTGCACTTTTGGGAGTACGGCAGTGCTTCCGCCAAGTTTATTTTTATATGAATAATGCGAAACGTATTTTTTTATACCTGTTCATCTACTATAAGTCTTAGAGGACACAAGACTGAGGTTCATAAATAATTGTAATAATGTTTATTAACGAATAAACAAGGTTGATTATTAACACAACTTTCTTCTTTGAACATCTACATAGTACTAAATGAGGACGAGATTACGGAACATAATTACAAAGATCGGACTAACTTACCTAGTGACGTCCGATCCTCAATTATGTGAAGTAATCTCGTCCTCATCGAGTCCCAACCCATCCCAAATAAATCTAGAATTCTATAAAATTGCAATCTAGATCCCTGCTGAAAGTTGTGTTCTTATGCTTTGAATTAATGACATGTACATTACAGATAGCGAAAGAGCGCGTAGGAACCACAGACTATATTAAAATTTTTGATGAAAGTGTTCATCTTTAAAATTGTGATGCAGTGAGTTGTGCAAGGTGCAAACTACATAGTACTAAATGAGGACGAGATTACTTCACATAATTGAGGATCGGACGTCACTAGGTAAGTTAGTCCGATCTTTGTAATTAGAAATCATCATTTCGGCCGTATAAAGTCCACTGCTGGACACAGGCCTCTCCCAAAGATGGATATGGGTGTTTTGTGAGCTCATTGGGGAATTTTGCCATAATCGCCACGCTTGACAGACGGGTTGGTGATCGCAGTTGAGTTGCTAATGTACTCGAAAGACGCTGCTGCCCATCCTCCGGCTAATCCCTTAGTCGACTTTTACGACACCCACGGGAGGAAATGAGGTGGTGGTATTCTGTAACATCACTACACTCAATATTTAAGACCCGGTAAACTATTTAAGACCCGGTAAACTATTTAAGACCCCGGTTCGGAAGGATAGAGGTCCTTTTAAATAGTATGGAGTGGTATTTCAGTATTCGCCGTTAGCTACGCTTATCACTCATAACTGGTTTTCGATGTAGTTATCAAATACAATTGCCATTTTTTTTCATGTTGACATTTAAGTTATGTCATTATTATCTATAATGAATTATATTCATTCATATAATGTCAACCTATTATTCAATTATTCTGTTTGTATAAATTACTTTAATGAATTGTTTGTTTCTTTTTTATATTCAATTTATTTGGATTGTTACAGTACTGGCAGTGCGAGAACCATTTGGTTTTTTTATTTTTATTTTAATATATTAACGTGATAGTTGTCTGTCGGTTTAGGCATGTCACGCTTACTCAAGTGTTCTGCTGATGCTGGCGTCGTGTATTGGGTCGCTCAGTTTCCCTACAATATGGTTGAGCTAAGCGACGCTGATGCATGCGTCATGCTCGTGAACGAGTGCCGTCTGTTGAGACTGGTTCGCCAAATGCTGCCATGACAATTTAATTTTTTTTTAAATACAGTCAGGCTTGTTTAGTAGACTTTTTAAGAAGTTTAGACTCTTCTCCTACATTGTTTTCACATAACCTTAATTTCTACAACAATGTGCTCATAAAATATTGTAACATTTAATATGATTTAAAAAGAGTAACCATGGAGTTTCTTGCCCGTTCTTCTGCATAGGAAATCTACATCTTGGAACGCTGCTACTAAAGTCTCGACGATTCCCAAGTGCCTGTACCCCTAGTACGAGTATCATTTTACAGTCGAAACGTAATAGTAAACTACACGTTTACCGCGTTCGGCGCTGCGATTGGCCCGCTCTAAACCCATCAACCAATCGCAGCGCCGAACGCGGTAAAACTGTAGTTTACTATTACGTTTCGATTGTAAAAAGAAACTCGTTCTAGGGCTACTATAAATGGTTTACATGTATAAAAATATTTTTATCTTGTCTAACTTTAAGCAAGTTGCGTTCTACAAACAATATCAAACGTCTATGACAGAACATTAATCAGAGAGACCGATATTATCGATAGTACGATCACGGCGGCTCTAATTGGGGTCAACAGACCGCTATCGACTGGGGGTGAGTCATCGTTACGATAGACGAAGCGATTGTGGGGTGACAGGGTTCAAGCGGATACAGGGGGTATGTTTAAGAATTTGCATTGTTGAATGAAAGGATTTTTTGCGATCGTCCGGTTCCCGGCAACCAATACTGTTGTAAAAGGAGACTAAGAGTAGATATCAAGAGGATGCGCAGCTGCATTCACCCGTATGCTAATAATAATACACTGTGACACGCCTACCAAGCGTGTCAATACTGTGCGGAAACGATGTGTAGCCCTGGTGCGCAGGGTTCGGGCCAGCATCAACAGCATCCTTAGGTTATTCGCTGAGAGGTTTGACTTCCAGTATTTGAACCATTGCTATATGATTTATGCACTGAGTAATAAAAAACTGTAGGTAGGATATATTGCATTTTATTTTTATTGTCTTTTTTCCATGTATGACCCTTTGTTGATCGAAATAAATTATTTATTATTATTCCGTTTATTCAAACTATATACATATCAATTACATTTTTTAAATATATATCAAAGTACATGTTTTAAAAATATAAAAAATAGTGACCAACCAGCATCGGGCACAGGGTCCAAGATACCGGTGGTTAGGACCCCAGAGAGAGGAACCTCCTCACAATACGTGCCGTGTCAAGAAGTACCGCTTTCTGTATCAAGCCCTTGACCCAGCCGCCTAACGAGAGCCTTTTGAGATGATGGTCGAGGCTCTTTGCCATTAGGCCATGGGCAGAAACAACTATCGGCACAATGATTGCCGTGTCTACGTTCCATTATTATCAATACTCATCGGAGTATGGCGATATCTTCAAGTCAAAGATTTTATTTCAAATAAACCAATAACCGACCTCAATTTCAGTTTTTTTTACGTTGCCCTCTGTAGGATTTCCCCTGTGTAGTGGGTACATTTCACAAGCACAAACACCCGGAACAACTATCTGTAGATCATACAAGTATTTGTTCCGTGCGGAGATCGAACCCGCGACACGTTGCGCAGTAAGTAAATTGCTTAGCCACTGTGACAACTGTGCCGTCGAAAGTATAGTCTATCTCCTATGAACACTCATTGGAAGGCCCACAATTAGCAGTGGATGTTGACAGGCTGATGTGTCTGTCTATGTCCGGCAGGAGACTTCAATACCCGGGAAGACGGTGGCGCGCACGTGGTCACGTGCCGCCGTGTGCGCAGCCCAGCGCACAACGCGACTTGGGGGGATCCTTTACAATCCTCCTCGAGAAGTGGCTAGGGGGCAGCCTTTTTACAGCCGCCTGCGCTCCGCTAGAGGTGGTGACCGCTTTACAGTCATCCCCTTCGAGATGTGCCCAAAGGCGTGACACCAATGGGCGGCTCTAGTGTGATCTTACGAGGACCTGGAGCCCCCCTTCGGTGCCGAAGACGACCGCTCCAGTGGTTTTAGCCGGTAGGAGTCTAATAGCCATTGGGTTTTTTTTTTAAACGTTTGGCTCACAATATATGAGAAACCATTTTTATTTATTTTTTCTAACCACATAAACATCAAGAGCTCCTAGCATGGACAATACTAATCATCGGTAAATACACTGTACACATGTATTATTTTGTAAATTGCACCCACGACACTGTATATATACATATGTATATATATATATATATATATATATCGTATGGTTAGTGGCCACCATTGTGTCAGAGATTTTCAAGCCGCCCAAAGGCCTCACTCAGTTGAAATACCACTATGCGGTCACCCATCCAGAGACTGACCGCGCCAAGCGATGCTTAACCTCGCCAATCGTTTACCGATCAGTGAGTGCTACTGGCTATGAGTAATAATAAAAAAAGTAATTCACCAATATAACATCGATAAATATGCCAGTAACAGTTCGGTTAGTGTAAATATACAACCAATGATTTATGTTGTAAAGATATATTTAACGTATACGTTATTTATAAGTTCTATTTTTATGTAGGTATCAGTACTGACCTTCTGCGATATCATAAATACTTTGTCAGAGAAGCTATCTGAAATGGAACCGAGTTCCATAGTTACTGCTGTTTTACATAAATCTATTGAGATTGCGTCATTTAAGGATAGTATGTTCCCGGATACGCCTACAATGGTACATATGAAGTGGACGGGCTTTTTGTGAGTGTGTCAAAAATATGTAGTTTTAAAGTTATTTAAGAAACTAGACGAAAATTTACCATTCGCCCCCGTCTTATCTAAAGCTCTATAGATTACAGGAAAACCTATAAGTCAAAGTCAAAGTCAAAATTTTTTATTTCAAATAAACCAAATATTGGCACTTATGAAACGTCAGAATCTAAGTTGCACGGTTCCAAATAGTTGATCTCATGGAGAAGAGCCGGCAAGAAACTCCATGGATACTCTTTTAAAATAATTGAGATTACAATGTTGATTGATTCACATTATTGTAATATATATACCGAGAAAAATGTAGGACAATGTGTGAAGATGGAACATACCACAATGAAATTATAATAATAAATTATTTGCCGTGGCAGTTAACGGCTGACCAGTCCCAACAAACGGCACTCGTTCACGAGCATGACGCATGCATCAGCATCGCTTAGCTCAACCATTTTGTAGGGAACCGAACGACCCGATACACAACACCACCGCCAGCAAGACATTTTAGTGAGTATGACAGACCAATACAGCCAGGCAAAAGACAATCAATATAAGTACTAAAAATAACATCAATGGCTACAAGAATTCTATGGTCTTAAAATAACTTGGTAAATATTATTGGAACTGAAAACGGGATATTTACCATGTTATTTTAAGACCATAGAATTGTAGAACATGGTAAATATGCCGTTTTCAGTTCCAATAATAGCGTCAGTGACCATGTCAGTTCAAAAACTTATAACTTGGCAAATCTTTCAATATTGTGCGTACAAACTTATGTTTGCAGTTGGAATGTATTGGAGAACATGTTTCTCAAGTACGATGTTAAGTTTGTTCTTGGGATAAGTTACTGGTACAAGACCAAATTCAACAACAGACAATATATTCAGCAATTTCCCTCTACAATCTGGTACCATATATACTTAAGACGTGGTGGAACATGTTCATCGTACGAAACCTTCTCTACGCAAGTTCAAATCGCACTTTGCCGGTTTTACGTGTTGGATACCTGGTCCTTCGGGACGATAGTTAGCTTGTAACTTCATACCGGCCATTAATACGTCCACTGCTGAACAAAGGCCTCCCCCATTGATTTTCAGAACTGTGTCGTCATTTTGGGGGGTGTTTACCAATACTCACCACGCTTGGCAGGCGGGTTGGTGAGCGCAGTATGGCTACCGTTTCACAGAAGGGACGCTGCTGCCCATCCCTCTGGTTTAAGATTCCCTTTGTCGCCTTTTACGACATCCACAGGAGGAGATGGAGTGGTGCTATATTCTTATCCGGACACCACACGGATGTAACTAGTAACTTAGGACCACATAATCAACTACTCTATTATATTTCTTCCAATCCCAGTTTATAACTGTATCGTTTAAACATAACAATGCTTCGGCCTTCACATGATGGTGCGGTGACGAATGCACGTGAAGTCATATCGCCAGCATTGTGTACCAATTGGTCCTTTGTGGCGATAGTTGAGTTCTTTTGTCCAGCCCGTATAGTCGGCTCAAAAGACACAGATCAGAAGTTAGAATTGAATTTTAATTCCGCGAATAAACAGAACGAGGTAATTTACGTTCAGTCTATTTACTAAGATTAAACAGTGTCCTATTATCTATATGAAGAAGTTTCCTAACAACTTTTTTTTCTGTTTTGGCAAACTATCCCTTATAAACAAAATATGTAAAGGTACTTTTAATATTTCGAACAGGCAATATTACTGGGATTATAGAGCTTAAATTAATCAAGATATTTAAGTATATTTTAATTCTAAACTGACTGTAGACCATCTATAACTTAGTAACTACATTTAAAGCAACATCAATCACATTTTACGGAAACAACCTTCACGAAAAGAATACCCACGCGCACGGATTTATAACAGAATCCATTCGACAGTGGCTCGACTCGACTGATCTAAACACGCAAACAATGCTGGAATAATGGACATTGTTGGCAAAACTCACTCACGACAAACCGACACACATTTTTATACTGTTGCGTCATTTGAGGGAATTCTGTACAAAGTCCATCATCATCATTTCGGTCGAATGAAGTCCACTGCTGGACACGGGCTTCCCAAAAGACCACCACAACGACCGATATGGGGGTGTTGTGGGCTCATTGGGGGGTTTCGCCATAATCACCACGCTTGGCCGACGGGTTGGCGATCGCAGTTGAGTTGTTAAAGTACTCGAAGGACGCTGCTGTCCATCCTCCGGCTAATCCCTTAGTCGACTTTTACGACAGCCACGGGAGGAGACAGGGTGGTAGTATTCTGAACCGGCACCACACGGCAAGTTAAAGCAAAGAAAAGAACTAAAGCCAACCGCACAATTGAAAGCTGTAAATATTCCAGAATAATATAGACGTACAAGAATAGTGAACTTTATTTCAATCAATAGAAGGAAACGCTTTACCTATTAAAAACTAGATATAATTATTGCAATAATTAATAAATCAAGTTTGTATTTATTAATTATTGCAATAATTAATAAATAAAGTTTGTATTTATTAATTATTGCAATAATTAATGTTTGTATTAATTAATTATTGCAATAATTAATTAATAACGTTTGTATTTATACACAAAAACAAAATGATCCCTTTCTTTTTGAGCAATTTTGTTACTGCACAGAAATACGGAACACGCGCCGCTTTCATGAAATCATGTAAATACCATGAAATGAGGTGGCTACGGCACCGGTTACCGTAATCGTTATTTCTTAACGAACGTTGAGACCAACATTGTGTGAAACAACACTTTTTCTGGTTTGACGATGGTTAGCGCCATTTTTAACGTTAACGCCCTTACTGACTTCCACTTAATAATAAACATTACAGTTTTCGTAGAACGGCATATTTTTCACTTTCACTTAAAATCTATCGCTCTTTCTTTCTTTATTTTCGTGTGGTCAGTGGCCAACCTTGTGTCAGAGTTGTTCAACCGAACCGCCTCAGAGTCCGACTTGGCTGAACGACTGCCGTCCAATGACAACAACCGGGACCGACGAAATTACGTGCCCTCCGAAGCACGGAGACGCTCAGTTGAAATACCAATGTGCGGTCACCCATCCATAGACTGACCGCGCCAAGCGTTGCTTAACCCCGCCGATCATTGCCTATGAGCGCCTATCAAGACTTTCAACTAAGTAATTAGTTAATTACTGACCTAATAGAGCACTTTGATAACGAACAGGGAATTACAAGTCGGCTGACAAATAGATATGTACTGTCGTGGGTGCCACTTTGTATTTCATTAATTTCTTACTACTATAAACTATTTACTATGCGTATAGTAAATAGTTTTTCTAAGAACACGTGCTATTTACATTTCTTGTTTAAATAGAGTAAACAGTTGCGGTATTTAACTCGCGCTTGGCCAGTTTTCCTTTTAGCCGGTGACGTAGCCGCGAAGCTGTAAACTTTTGAAACTGTTGGACCGTAAACATGGTGATTTAGGGCGGTACGGATAAAACTTTGAGACTTTAACTGATTAACATCTTGCGGTAATTCCGCTGCTGCGCAAATCTCAAGTGGGTTGCTGGATTTATTATATTTACTGCACTGTTTATACAAACAAATACGACGGCATAAGTGTCGTCATCGCGCCAGCAGCGCCGCTCGCGCATTAACTTTTATTCTATGGCTGACGATGACACAACAAACATTTTCATCCTAGATTTTGTAGTAAAAGTATTAAAGCATTATTCTTTTGGATTTGGGACTCATCATTTCGGCCGAATGAAGTCCACTCCTGGACACAGGCCTCCCCCAAAGATGTCCACAACGACCGATATGGATGTGTTGTGGGCTCATTGGGGGGTTTTGCTATAATCGCCACGCTTGGCAGGCGGGTTGGCGATCGCAGTTGAGTTGTTAATGTACTCGAAGGACGCTGCTGCCCATCCTCCGGCTAATCCCTTAGTCGACTTTTACGACATCCATGGGAGGAGATGGGGTGGTGGCATTCTGAGCCGGCACCACACGGCACAGCCGGCACCACGGCATTTGGGACTACTTATTGCAAAAACCTATTCAAACTAACAACAGCACTGTTCTAAGCCAAGTCCAATACTAATCTTAGCTGTACCAGTATAATAAAATTGAAGTATATGTCTGTGATTTTGAAATAAATGTCAATTCACTGAAATAGTGAATTTTCTATTTATAAAATGCCTACAATAAATTACTGTTTTGAGAATTGTCTAATAATTTGCCTCGAATAGGCTCCGAAAAGGCTCAACGGATTACAATGACAATTTTAGGGATTAAAACTGGTATTTTATCTTAAATATTCGCGAATGTTCCATTTCGATATCTTGCAGGGTTCAGAAGGTATGAATATAAATATTATTTACGCCTAACGAAGCGGGCGGATAACGACTAGTTAATAATAAGTTTGGATAGCGATGGGGGACTGACACTGAAAATAATCGGACTATTCGATTGTATCATTTAGCGAATAACAATCGATGTTATTCGATTGCTGGTCGTTTGATATTATTCGCTGTACGCGGTTTACAATTGGCGACGTTATGTTTGCCGAACCATTTTGACGACCTTTTAGAGGAAGATTTGCAGGCAAATAGTGTTCGATTGTTCATTTTCATTCGATTGTTAGTTGAATACGCATTTATTTTATATGTTGTCCCCACGCTAGAATTTCTCCTGTGTCAGTTTCACTGTTACAGTTTACAGACATAAATATCACATCTCACCCAGATACGAAACAACTATCATACAAATATTTGTTATGTGCGGGATCGAACTTCATATCTTTGTTTTAATATCATGAAAGGAGTGTTTTATCGAATATCAAATATCTCTCTGAACACGTGCTGTCAAAGTATCCATGAGACGTCAAAAGCTCGTCCACTCGTGTCTAACAGGTGTCGATAATTATGTCCATTCTTAGCGCAAATTAAACTTGGGTATTTATATGGTGTTATGTAATTTCCTCTCGATTAAATACGGCATTTGTTTGTCGATGTAGTGTTTGTTCATTTGGTTGGCGGCAATGATATTTATACCATAGATATGTTACGTCCACATTAAATGGCGCGCAAAACTCAGTCTCGCTGTATGTCGATATAAAGCTATAAAACTACACACCTATGCTGTAAGAATGAAGATACAAAAACTACGAGAGTAAAAGAGATAGCTATCTAAAATGACAACACGTGTACTCGATGTCTTTGTTGCACCTGTGATAGAATATATGTGTTCTCTTTTCTTTGCACAGGCCAAGTTTTGTTCGAGAATATTATTCTATAGATAATTTGACAAGTATTTTTATTAAAATATTTTATTTAGTTTATTACTCACGTGTGGTATGAGATCTCTTGTTCTTTATTTATTTTTGCTTGATAGTTTGTGCATTTTCTATACGCACAACGGCATTGTTACTACTTAATTAATAAAACAATACAGATTGTGACAGTCTGTGCTCGTTGTCCTGTCTTGGGCGAACTGATTGCGAGGTGCTACAATTGGGGGGGTTTTGGTTCTTACTTTTGGCGCGCATGTAACATACCTACTTCTTTTAATATATAATATCATTGGTTGGCGGCAGATCGTTTATTGTACAACACAGATCAGAACCGTTTTCTAGATTCTTATTCTATATATTGTACCTGTTATTATATCTTCATTCATGCTTCGCTTCGGGCATGAAAAGATTTTCGTGTAACGAGAGTAGGCCTTCTGGTCCTTTGGTGGAAAGATCTAAAGGACCAGACTTGTATTTGCTTAACACCAAGTTAAAGAATTTTATATTGTATGAGATCGAATCATAAATCCATAGAAAAACTAAAGTTGCCGACATGGCTGAAAGGATTGGTAAGCTGAAGTGGCAATGGGCGGGGCACATAGCTCGTAGAATGATGGCCATTGGGGGAATGGGTTCTCGAGTGGAGACCACGCACCGGAAAACGCAGCGTGGGAGGGCTTCTAACGAGACGGACAGTCGACCAGGTGAAGGCCACTTCGAGTCGTTGGATGCGAGCAACATATAACCGGTCATTGTGGAAATCTATGAGAAAGGCCTTTGTTCAGCAGTGGACATCCTTCGGTTGATATGATGATGATGATTAAATAAACAAGTAAATTGCTGCGCGATTACGAAACATAAATCTTGCCTTTGACACTTCTAGCTAGTATCACCTCAATTCTTCATAAAAGGCGTAACAAATCAAAACCATGAAAGTAAACATGTACCGACAAACTATCCAAATGTTACATGTTTAGAGACAGGATGTTGGACCGATGTAATCGACCTAGAATGCGAGCTAAGAATAAAAGTTCGGAGTACAATAGGTGAACTGCTGCTTTGATTGTTCGAATACGATGGCTCGTTGTATTGATGAATGAATAATTTGTGTTTCCATTCATCAGACTACATTGAATCGACGACAGCCCTGACAACGGCTGGAAAATGTACCACAAAAGTGCATTAAAAGTGGAATAGTACAGAGTTTGTTATTTTGTTTTGTATTAGTGTTTAATGTTATGTTATGCTACTCATATCATCGCCTTGGAACTTTGATATAATTGTGTATCTATCTATACACATAAATAAAATTGAAGTGTCTGTTTGTAATGTCAAAATAGCAGTTTTTTACTAAATGCATATGAAAGTATATAACGGTACATATAACAAAAAAATAGTTTTTGTCTGTCTGTTTGTTCCGGGGAATCTCCGAAACGGCTGGACCGATTTCTACGGGACTTTCACTGGCAGATAGCTGATGTTATAAGGAATAACTTAGGCTACTTTCATTTTAGAAAAATAATTAGGGTTCCGCGCAAAAGAATAAAACCCTTGAAATCCAATATATACCCTCTACGTCAAGTGTATATGTCGAAGTACTCTAAATTTCTTTTAAATTAAACGCGGGTGAAACCGCGGGTCCCAGCTAGTTATAAATAAATGTGACCGTGTGGTGTCCGGATTAAGAATATAGCACCACTTCATCTCCTCCCGTGGATGTCGTAAAAGGCGACTTAGGGAATCTAAACCAGAGGGATGGGCAGCGGCGTCCCTTCTGTGAAACGGTAGCCATACTGCGCTCACCAACCTGCCTGCAGGCGTGGTCAGTACTGGCAAATATCCCCCAAAATGATGACACAGTTGTAGAAATTTTCAGGGAGGCCTTTGTTTAGCAATTATGCATGAAACTAAGTAATTTTTTTAAAGAATATCGACGTAATAGTTCCTAATAATCCTTTGCTGCAATTAATTTTCTTGGCTTGTCACACGAGGTTATCGTCGTATGGGACGTGGACTCTGCCAACATTGTGCCTATAGGCTAATGATCAAGAGGCTCAGATAGGGCAGCCGGATCAAGGGCTTGATGCAGACAAAGGTGCTTTATATTATAAGAAGATGCAATATATGTTATTCGAAAAATTTTATTTCTAAAATACATTATCGTTTATTGGTTCATATATGTATATTTACGATTTATGAACAAGACGACGAATACTTCGTGAGTCTTTCTTTATCATGATTACTATTGGTATTTTCAAGTGGACTTCAATGATTACACGCAAAGAGAAAAATAGCATCCCGTGCAACACGCGAGAGTTGATTAAAAGAAAGGATACTTTCCTACCATGCACTGGTCCGTATACGTCCACTGCTGAACATTGACCTCCCAATGATCACTACAACGAACGGTCACAGGGGATATTGCCATAATCACCACGCTTGGCAGGCGGATTGGTAATCGCAATATGTTGTTAATAACACAGCGGAAGAATCTGCTGCCCATCCTCCACCTTAGATGCCTCTTTAGCCGTGTGGTGCCGGCTAAGAATACCACCACCCCCTTCTCATCCCGTGAGTGTCTTTAAAGATGACCATGGGATTAGCCGGAGGATAGGCAGTAGCGTCCTTCGAGTACATGTATAACACGACTGCGATCGACAAACCGTCTGCTAAGCGTGGTGATTAAGGCAAAACCATCCATTGAGCACTCAACACAAACCCATACCGGTCGTTGTGGCAATTTTTGGGCTAGACTTCTGTCCAGCAGTGGACGTTTTTCGTGAAATGATGAGACACCTTTTACGATACCCGTGGGAGGAGAGGGATTGTCTATTCTTTGCTGGGAATCAAACGAAATGGTCACTTAGTGTAAATAAATATATTTACCCTAGTCCTCGGCATATATTTCATGTATTGGTTTTACATCAACTATGACCTAATTGGATGCCAGCTAGACGAAACCACGGATTTCAAATCATGTAAAGCCCTTCATGCTAGAAAAAAATCTAATTTAATCTTTCCTTCTTTCTTTATTTAAAAAGTTTGCTGGGTAACAATCACTATGAATGAGATCCCTCGCATGGATCGCAGATTTACGTATAACCACAAATCCACATGACTCCCACGTGTGGAGAGATTCCATAGCAACTCCAGTACAGCCCTCATCTCCCGGTATTTCCGTACGTAATCGCTTGTATAAAAGAGTTTCATAATCAGCTGACGTCACTTCCCTACTGGTCACTGTATTTATATCTGCCCTGCGGCCATTACTGAGGAATGCGTGCCATCTGGTGTACGAACTGACTGTAGGGCCGAGGCACTTTACATTGAATGGTGGATGTATTTAAATATTGCCTAGTATAGCATAAAAAATTTCGTTGGGAGCTTGTCAACTAGTATACTTGGGTGTTAGGCCGTCACGAAGCCAGTAGTGCGACTCACACAAGTGGTAAGTGCATGTATACTTGGCTGGGGCTGATTTGGGTTCAAGGTACCCTCGTGCTGTGCCACCATCGCCCTGCCCGCTGGTTTTAGGGTGCGGCCTTAGGGATACGCGTTTATATTTCATCCCCAAAAGTCAATCTGACCTGGATCCGCTGCTCTTTCCGCTGACCGAGTTGGTTTGAAGACCGACTGACGGTATAACCATTAACTCGCCAGCCTAAATAGGCATTCCAATGCGGCGATGAGTATCAACGCTGCCGGTATAGGAGGGATTCCTCTACAGTATCTATTGTCCACGTGGAAATATCTTGATGCTGGTTTTCGTGCGGAATTTGTACCGACAGCTATATTTACACTGTTAGTCTATTAATTGTGGAAACCAGCGGGCAGCAGGGTGGTGGTGGCACACGGGGGTACCTCTAAGCACAATATACTTTGAATAAATTGAAACTGATATTCAATCAATTGATTTGATTTGATTGGTTGGTGCAGTGGCTGATACAGTCGGCTGCTTCGCACCGGGTCGTGGGTTCGATTCCCGCACGGAACAAATATTTGTATGATCTGCAGGTAGTTGTCCCGGGTCTGGGTGTATTGTATGTGAAATTCATGTCTGTAAACGCACCCACGACACACACAGGAGAAATACTAATGTGGGGCAACGTTTTAAAAAAAAACAGCAAATAAGTGTCAGGTGGTGAGTTCTTTGCTCGTCCCCACCTCTGCCTATCCTTTCAGATAACACATAAATCGACTAGCTTACATTAACAAAAATAGAATTAACTTATCTGTTATCAACACATTCTTCACTACTAAAACATTTTAAAATGAAAGTCACAGATAAGATAATGGGCACTCCCAATGTGCATTGCTGTATTACTGTTTTATTTTTGAGTTAACATACTCGTTATCGACTGTCACACAGCGGGTAGACCATCAGAAACTCCTAAAAAACCTAGATCGATCCCCCAAAACGGTTTGCTGATAGCAGTGGTCTTAGCTATGTGTATTTTAAGATTTCTATTATATTTATTCGGAGAACTGATGGCCGTTGGGGTAAAAAGATTCTCAAGTGGAGACCGCGCAACGGAAAACGCAGCGTAGGACGACCTCCAACGAGGTGGACAGACGACCTAGTGAAGGTCGCTGGGAGTCGTTGGATGAGGGCTCGTTGTGGTAATCTGTGGGGGAGGCCTTTTTTCAGCAGTTGACTGTTGTCTGATATTATGATGATGATGATTATACTTATTAACGCCACGTCTGAGAAGATTATGTAGTAGGTATACATACTATTCGTATAAACTAACACGCATTTAACGAAATTTGGTAAATAAGATACCATATTTGAAAGTAAATAGTGGTCACCCTGCCTGCCATGGCAGCACTGGCCGCTAAACGTCTCTTCATTATGTTTGAGTATAGTCACCATATATACCAGAGTACAATAGAAAGGAGGGTTATGGTTTAAGCAGTTTATGTTTTCATTAAGAAGCAGAGTGTTAAGGGATTATTTTTGCTATAGAGCACCCTCACACGTAGACGTTTAGTGCGTAGAATAATGATCGAAATTCAATTACAGGTAATTAACTTTAATTAAGTGTGGTGCCGGCTCAGAATGCCACCACCCCTTCTCCTCCCGTGGGTGTCGTTAAAGTCGACTAAGGGATTAGCCGGAGGATGGGCAGCAGCGTCCTTCGAGTACATTAACAACTCAACTGCGATCGCCGACCCGCCTGCCAAGCGTGGCGATTATGGCAAAACCCCCCAATGAGCCCACAACACATCCATATCGTTGGTTGTGGTGATCTTTGGGGGAAGCCTGTGTCCAGCAGTGGACTTCATTCGGCCGAAATGATGAAAATAAAATAAAAAATGATGAACTTTAATAATTGTATTAATACTTATTTTAAAACTAGCTGGGTCCCGCGGTTTCACCCGCGTTTAATTTAAAAGAAATGTAGAGTACTTCGACATAGACACTTCACATGGGATATGTATATATTGGATTTCAAGGGTTTTTTTTGCGCGGAACCTTAATTATTTTTCTAAAATAAAAGTAACCTAAGTTATTCCTTATAACATCAGCTATCTGCCATTGAAAGTCCCGTCAAAACCGGAACAAACAGACAGACAGACAGACAGAAAAAAATTCTAAGTTGTTTTTTTTTTTATATAGGTACCGTATATACCTTTATTTGCAATAAAAAAAACTGTTATTTTGACATTTCAAACACACATTTCAATTTTATTTATTTGTATAAATCGCCATCGATTTCCCTATTGTTAGAACTGTCCTCTAAGTTACGTGACAAGCGAAAATAACAACTAATTACATTTATTAATTATCCTTATTAAACCGCAGTGGTATCCAACTGCACGCAATATTATCATGCAGGAATGCCAGCATTCGCGTGTGTACAGGAAATGACGTCATGTTTGATGTGAGGACGTGGCGTGAGGATATTTTGTAATGTATGGTGTGTTGCACGAAATGCAAACAAAGGTTTGTTAATCATATACATGTATATAATAGATACCAAGCTATAATCTTAAATAGGGGAAGCAGATCAACGGTTAGCGGTAAGCTATATTCATCATAATCATCATCATCACTATGGCCGAATAAAGTCCACTGCTGGACACAGGCCTCCCCCAAAGATCACCACAACGACCGATATGGCTGTGCTGTGCGCTTAATGGGGGGTTTTGCCATAATCGCCACGCTTGGCAGACGGGTT
Organism: Diloba caeruleocephala; assembly: GCA_947459985.1. Lineage (NCBI taxonomy): Eukaryota > Metazoa > Arthropoda > Insecta > Lepidoptera > Noctuidae > Diloba > Diloba caeruleocephala. The sequence continues at coordinate 18,667,793 of OX381627.1, forward strand.
GGCGATCGCAGTTGAGTTGTTAATGTATTCGAAGGACGTCGCTGCCCATCCTCCGGCTAATCCCTTAGTCGACTTTTACGACACCCACGGGAGGAGATGGGTGGTATTTGAGCCGGCACCTCTGAGCTATATAGTTATATAAAGGTTACCAGCGATGATATATGGCACGGAGACGTGGTCACTCACTATGGGCCTCGTCAGAAAGCTCAAGGTCACTCAGTGACTATAGAGAGAGCTATGCTTGCTATTTCTCTACGAGATCGAATCGGGAATTAGGAGATCCGTAGAAGAACTAAAGTTGTCGACATAGCTGAAAGGATTAGTAAACTGAAGTGGCAATGGGCAGGGCACACTGCTCGTAGAACTGATGGCCGTTGGGGCACAAAGGTTCTGGAATGGAGACCGCGCACCGGAAGACGTAGAGTGGGACGAACTTCAACGAGATGGACTGCCGACCTAGTGAAGGTCGCTGGGAGCCATTGGATGCGTGTGGCATGTGACCGGACTTTGTGGAAATCTAGGGCTTTATTCAGCAGTGGACGTCCTTCGGCTGATATGATGATGATGATGATGATGATAAAATTACAACTTCTGTACTATTTTCCGTCAGGTAGCCAGCCTACCTTTGGTGGAGGGCCGATCCCGCACGGAGAAAGACGAGATGGCGCCGGGGAAACAACCGTCCCGGCACCCAAGTCCAAAACACCTGAGCCCCCTGCCGTCACTACATGGTGGGGGACCTCGGGTTTCGCGGGCGCGCAGATTGGGGAGTCTGCGTGCTCAAACAAGCGACCCCCGGGAAGACGGTGGCACGCACGAGGGCACGGGCCGTCGTATGCGTAGCACAGTGCACAGCGAGGCTTGGGGGGATCCTTTACAATCCTCCCCGAGAAGTGCCTGGGGAAGGGACCTTTTTACAGTCGCTTTCCCACCGCTAGAGGGGGTGACCGCTTTACAGTCATCCCCTCCGTGATGTGCCTAAAGGCGTGATACCAATGGGCGGCTCAAGTTTGATCGTACGAGGACCTGGAGCCCCCCTTCGGTGCCGAAGATGACCGCTCCAGTGGTTTTAGCCGGTAGGAGTCATACTCCTTCAAATGGCAAAGGAAGTTCCATGTAGTATTTCCACTGGACACGAATAAAAAATTGATATAAAGAAAATGTTATAACCTTTGACAGTATTTTAAGAATTGCAGTACACAACATTCTTTGTCGCAGTATAAATCCGGGAATAAACTTGTAACACGCCACGCGCCCACGCCATACAACGAAAATGACTAAGTCAATGGCAACATTTCATACATTTATATACATTTTAACTTGCTTATAAATACACGCTGAGTGGTGCGGTGTATTACTTATCTGTTCACGATAGGGGCAGCCGGGAGTACAACGGTGTACTTATTTGCAACGTCGGCAAAGCGTTGTAATACCAATAAATAATTCTTTGTATTGTTAGGAGGGGGGGCCATGTTAGGAGAGGTTATTGTTCAAAACCAGCGCTGCTGGCATTAGGTCCGTCCGATGTCACAGTATTATGCTGAGCACTGACCTGTTTCTGCACACATAAGACGCACAGCACAGACATGTTCGCCATGATTCTATTTGTAACCGTACAAGTTTTGATGTCTTCTATTGATATTTGTCAAAATTAAGTAGCTAACTCGGTATTATTATTGTTGGTCGGTCATAGATTAGATAATTTATTTGTATTTGTTCATAGACCAGGATTATACGATGTCCACAGAGAACATTTATAACGAATCGTATCGAAATAGTAATTTTGGGGTTACCAGTCTATTTATGGATTTTACTTTATTTTATTTTATGCCGATGAGTTGTACTTCGTGTAGTTTCTGTTGTGATTATTTTTATAACATCTGTAGCACGTTAAATGTAGCGGAGAAACAAATATTTCTTTCTTCTCTTTCATGTTATGCGGAAATTATTTGGGGGATTTTTGTACTCTTGTCGTCCGGCTAGTTAAGCACCACCACATTGTCATATATTCGCCGCCATGCAGTAGTGTTTAAACTTTAACGATTACTGTGATCCCGTTGGAAGGGTTTTGTGTTTAGTGAAATTATTGAGGCATAAGAAACGAAATCCGTGTGGTGTCCAGATTATTCGTAAGGTGTCCGGATTAAGAATATAGCACCACTCCATATCCTTCTATGGATGTCGTAAAAGACGACTAAGGAATTCTAAGCCAGAGGGATGGGCGGCAGCGTCCCTTCTTTGGGACATTAGCCATACTGCGCTCACCAACCCACCTGGGATGCGTGGTGAGTACTGGCAAATTCCCCCCAAAATGATGACGCAATTGTTGAAATCTATGGGGGCCGCAGTGGATGTATTATGGCTGATATGATGATGAAGAAACGAAATAACGAATATCGCGAGGTAAAGACCTTAGGTTAGGCGTTAGCTTATCACCAGAAGAATGACTAAAAAAAACCTTCCTCAAACATACCTACTGGCGAATGAAATGGTGATAATTGGAACGCAAGTTTGCAAATCACAGATAAGCGATTCCCTATGCGGTATTTTTCCTTATTCACTTGCATATCATTTGATAACAGTCAGTTAAAACTTTGAAATGATATACGAATAAACTGTTGTCAAATACATCTGTTGCATCACTCGCTATATATAACGTTTGCGGTCAGAGTAACTCATTATTTTGTTATTTTGGTGCGGTTACAAAGCCGTGAAGAGTGGACTGTTAACTTTTATAGCTGTTAAATGATTCGTTAATATGTTATTAATAATGTGGACATTATGAGAGCTGTGTCGCTCTGTTTTATTGGAGTTTTTAAATACTGGCCTAGTGTAGAGTTGTGGCAATGTATCTGGAAATGGAGCACCATCCGCCTTCTAAGCAGGACGAGAATTATTGCAAAACGTTTTAGGACATTATTATATCAAAGTCAAAAGCCCTGAAACTCATAATCAGCGAAATTACGTCCACTGTCTACGTCCACACACAGGCCTCCCCAAAAGATCGCCACAACGACCGGTCAGGGTGTGTTGTGTTCGAGGCCGTCCTGCCGCTCTTCGGAGCCTGGCTCAGAAGGAGCGAGCGCGTCACCTATCGCCTGACGCAGGTGCTCACCGGGCACGGTTGTTTCGGCGCGTACCTGCACAGGATAGGACGCGAGGCCACGGCACAATGCCACCATTGTGATAGCGACCAGGACACCGCACAGCACACGCTCGAGGCGTGCCCTGCGTGGGCCGCCGAGCGGCGGATCCTGGTCGATCGGATCGGGCAAGATCTCTCTCTGCCAGCAGTAGTGTCGGCTATGTTGGCAGAGCACGAAAACTGGAATGCAGTGGTCTCCTTCTGTGAGAGCGTCATGCTCCAGAAGGAGACCGCAGAGCGGAATCGGGAGAGGGCCGATCCCGCTCGAAGAAGAAGGAGACGGCGCCGGGGTAACAACCGCCCTGGCGCCTAATTCCGATACGCCTGAAAACCCCTGCCGTTGCTATAAGGTGGGGGACCTCTGGGTTCGCGGGTGCGTAGATTGGGGAATCTGCGTGCCCACACCAAGCGACCCAAGAGAAGACGGTAGCACGCATGTGGTCACGCGCTGCCGTGGGACGCTTTGGGGGATCCTTTACAATCCCCCTGGGGGGGTGACCGCTTTACAGTCACCCTCTCCGAGATGTGCCAATAGGCGTGGCACTAGTGGGCGGCTCTAGTGTGATCATACGAGGACCTGGAGCCTCCCTTACGTGCCGAAGATGACCGCTCCAGTGGTTTTAGCCGGTAGGAGTCCGGCATACCCCTTCGCCCTTCCCCGGGGCGAAGGAAGTTCATGATGAATTTCCACTGGGCACCAATAAAAAAAAAAAAAAAAAAAAAGGGTGTGTTGTGTGTTCATAGGGTTTTCGCCATAATCGCCATGTTTGGCAAGCGGGTTGGCGATCGCAGTTGAGTTGTTAATGCACTCGAAGGACGCTGCTGCCTATCCTGCGGCTCATCCCATAGTCGTCTTTTACGATACGATACTCACAATGAGATGGGTTGGGGCTATATACTCACGTTATTTAAACCTCAACGGTACGTTTGGGACAATGGCTAATCGCTTGGATCTCTGCGCTACGTGTCGCGGGTTCTTTTCCCGCAAGTGACAAATATTTGTACGATCTACAAATAGTTGTTTCGGGTCTCGATGTTTGTGCGTGTGTAATGTATGTCTGTGAACAGTACGCATAACACAGGAAATACAAGTGTCGTTCGACGTCGTCGTTAAAACCGTTTAAGAAATGAGTAGGATTACATCTAGTGTGTGAAAGATACAAGGACCTAGAGCCCCCTCCGGTGACAGCTGCAGCGGCTTTAGCCCGGTACCCCTTGGCTTTTGCCCGGTACCCCTTGGCTTTTGCCCGGTACCCCTTGGCTTTTCCACGAAGCGAAGGAACTTCATGTAGAATTTCGGACACTGGACACCAATAAAAATAAACGATTACATTATAATAATATTTACCTGATAAATCTGGTTCGACCAGCTAATGATAAAAACACTTAACATACAAAGAGGCTATCAGTGGTATATAGACACCGGATCGTTCAAATAAAAGCATATGAATATTTTGAACCTCACAACAACCGAACGCCAAACACCATCACAATCTCTCACCACAGGGACAAGAGCCGCTACCACAGATATTGAAATTGATTGCGCCGGGCGACCACAACAATGGGCATTTCATATGCATGGCTTATCGCCGTCACGGGGCGTGGAAAATGAACAACGTTATGATATAATACCATGTTATGTCTGTCTGTCGGGCTGGATTGATTTCACGCAGATAGCTGCTGTGATTTACTTGTGCATACGGTACTGAAAAGAAAATCTGCCAATGTCATCACATGCACAAAACAACACGAGGGTGTAATTTACCAAATCTGATTTGAAAATGACAAGACTACATTCAATAAGCCGTGTGGTGGCTACGAGTAGCACCAACCCATCTCATCCCGTGGGTGGTGTTAAAGCCGACTAAGCGATTAGACGGAAGGGCTATCGGTCGTTGTGGTGATCTTTGAGGCAGGCCAGTCCGGTGTCCAGCAGTGGACTTTATTCGGCCGAAATTCTGATGACGATGACATCCAATAAAAGTAGAATGGACATATCCATTCAATAATTAGGTCCTAAAGGCTGAATATTTAAGACTCTCTCATAGTTCAGTTTGCCGTGTGGTGCCGGCTAAGATTCTCGCCACCCCATATCATCCCGTGGGTGTTGTGAAAGGCGACTATGAGATAAGCAGGAGTATAGGCAGCAGCATCCTTCGAGTATATTTATAACTCAACTGCGATCGCCAACCGTCTGCCAAGCGTGGCGATAATGGCAAAACCAGGGGCTCATTAGGGAATCTGCTCGCCCACACCGAGCGACCCAAGAGAAGACGGTAGCACGCATGTGGTCACGTGCTGCCGTGGGACGCTTTGGGGGATCCTTTACTATCTGATTACCGCTTTACAGTCAACCCTCTCCTAGATGTGCCTATAGGCGTGGCACCAGCGGGCGGCTCTAGTGTGATCGATCATACGAGGACCTGGAGCCTCCCTTAGGTGCCAATGATGACCGCTTCAGTGGTTTTAGCCGGTAGGAGTCTGGCGTAGCCCTTCACCCTTCCCCGGGGCGAAGGAAGTTCATGAAGAATTTCCACTGGGGACCCATAAAAAAGGGGCTCATTAGGGAATGAGCATACAACACAAACCCATACAAGTCGTTGTGGCAATCTTTGGGGGTGGCTTCTGTCTACCAGTGGACGTTTTTCGGCTGAAATGATGATAGTTCGGTGAGTCTTAAATATTGAATGGCGTTTTAAGACTTCATATTGATGAAACAGTGGAGGGCAATGGACTACATGACAACCTCTGAGAAGAATTCCGACGGAAATTGGGCTTACTCTTGTTTCTATTGTAAATTTAAAAATGTATACATCACAAAGACAAAGTATTTAAAACAGTTATCTATAGATTGATAAAAATAAACTATACCAGCTTCGCGATTCCAAGGAAGCGACATGTGCAGAAAAGAGCTAACGCATAATATTATGTTCGCGTCGCCAACATAGTCTTTACACACACTTTAGACACATAGCTAACAAGCTTTTTATGAGAATTGATTTACTATGTGAATTAAACTTCTCAGCTGTGAGATCAATAACTGCGTACCTTTTATAAAATCGACTATCGAACCCAGCAGGCAATCGGATCGCGTTTGGCATACATCATTTCGGCCGAATAAAATCCACTGCTGGACACAGGCCTCCCTCAAAGATCACCACAACAACTGATATCGGTGTGTTGTGTGGTCATTGAGGGGTTTTGCCATAATCACCACGCTTGGTAGGCGGGTTGGCGATCGCAGTTGAGTTGTTAATGTATTCGAAGGACGCTGCTGCCCATCCTCCATCTAATCCGTTAGACGGCTTTTACGACACCCACGGGATGAGATGGGTTGGTGCTATTGTAGCCGGCACCACACGGCAAACGGCGTTTGGCATTAATATGGTATAACTATAAAATTTCAAAAATCTGACAAGCGTGGTGAGTATTGGCAAAACCCCCCAATGAGCCCACAACACCGATATCGGTCATTGTGGTGATCTTCGGGGGAGGCCTGAGTCCAGCAGTGGACTTCATTCGGCCGAAATGATGATGATGAACTATAAAATTATGCTGAAGTGTGATTTTTTATATATAAACGGCTGCTCGCATGCATCTGACGGACATGTCGGCATGAGGGACGTGACAAGCTGTAAGGCCTCCAGCCAGGAATGAACGTATCACAAGCTCTATTTATACAAAGCTATTGCAAAAACTACACATATCTCTCCTAATCCCCAAAACCCTGCAACACACTGCAAAAGCCCGTCGATTAAATAGTTAAATACCAACACATAGCTGCCATACCAGAGTGCACCAACAACCTGCACTCATTAAGTCGCGTCAACCGATACTTATACAATACTAGCTGGGACCCGCGGTTTCACCCGCGTTTAATTTAAAAGAAATTTAGAGTACTTCGACATAGACACTTGACATAGAATATATATATTGGATTTCAAGGGTTTTATTTTTTTTACGCGGAAAACTAAATATTTTTCTAAAATAAAAGTAGCCTAAGTTATTCCTTATAACATCAGATATCTGTCAGTGAAGGTCCCGTCAAAATCGGCTCAGCCGTTTCGGAGATTACCCGCAACAAACAGACAGACAGACGGACACAGACAAAAAAAATTAAAGTAGTTTTTTTGTTATATGTAACGTACATACTTTCATATGCATTTAGTAAAAAGTTGTTATTTTGACATTACAAACAGACACTTCAATTGTATTTATTTATATTAATATTATATAGAAATATAGAATATATAGATATCAACTTGCCGTATTTGGACAAACGTTCTCATTATACCGTCCACATGTCCACGCAAAAAATAAGCAAAATTCCACTTACAGGCAATTCAAAACCGTATAATGCAACCAAATACTGTCGAACAACCCGTCTCGTTAAATACCGTGCGGTGCCGACTAAGAATAGCACTTGACACGAATATGACCTGGTGCTGTCACCACGATCATCAAGTCATGATTTAAAAAATCTTAAATCTTAAATTTAATTGCTTTATTGTATATTACACGTATGATTTTTTCAGGTATTATTATGAACAAGTGTGAGATATAGTGTAGAACAATATAACGTTGTTTCTTTTGTATTTCATTAATATAATAATTGTATGTGCTAGGGCTGCACGTTGCACGTATAGATGCTGTACGTAAGTATATAGAATAAATTAATTAAACGCGATATATTTCTGTAAGCTATTTCAATTCAATGGATGCTGTTCGCGTAAACTTCAGAAAATATTATAAAAGTAGAATATTGAAATTGATCATGCAATCTCAGTGTAGGCGTAGTGATTGCATCCAATTATGATGATGACGATGATTGACGTGTAATATGATTTTCTCAATCACTCATTGAAAGCAATTGGTCATCTATTGAATTAATTGACTTATATTGCTATGGTTCAGTAGTTCAGTTATACTTCTTTGGGTTAACATTTTTTTTATCATCATCATCATCATATCAGCCACAGGACGTCCACTGCTGAACAAAGGCCTCCCCCTTAGATTTCCACAACGAGCGGTCACATGCCGCTCTCATCCAACGACTCCCAGCGACCTTCACCAGATCGTCTGTCCACCTCGTTGGAGGTCGTCCCACGCTGCGTTTTCCGGTGCGCGGTCTCCATTCGAGAACCTTTGTGCCCCAACGGCCATCAGTTCTACGAGCAATGTGCCCTGCCCATTGCCACTTCAGTTTACTAATCCTTTCAGCTATGTCGACAACTTTAGTTCTTCTACGGATCTCCTCATTTCTGATTCGATCTCGTAGAGAAATACCAAGCATAGCTCTCTCCATAGCTCGTTGAGTGACCTTGAGCTTTCTTATGAGGCCCATTGTGAGTGACCACGTCTCTGTTCCATATGTCATCACTGATTACCAGTGATTTTTTTTATACTGCATGCCAATTATTAATTGAAATAGAAAAACCGATAAAATAATCGAAGAAAGACATTAAATACAATTAATAAATGTTTGATTAAAGAACATAATTAAATAAAACAAAATAAAAACGGCACGGTTGGTGCAGTGGCTGATACAGTCGGCTGCAGCGTCCCGAGTTCGATTCCCGCACGGAACAAATATTGTATTATCTGCAGGTAGTTGTTCCGGGTCTGGGTGTATTGTGTGTGGAATTTGTGTCTATAAGCGTACCCACGACACAGGAGAAATCGCAGTATGGGGCAACGTTTAAGTATAGAGTGCAAATATAATTAAAATATTTATTCAATTTATTGTCATTTAAATGAGTTAAATATATTTAAAATCAACTATTAGTCCGTAGTATAATATTATGCACTTTTATTTATCTTTGATGGCCAACTTCATACTGTCTGATTTTCGTGACGGCATGCGCGCGCAGCTCTCAATTTTACTCTTATCAAATGCTCGAAAAGAAATATTACTGCTTTCGGTTTTTGAAGAAGTACCTGTTATGTATTTGTTAGGCCTATAAGAACCTGAAAACTAGGCAGATTGTATTTGTTTCTTTAATATTATAAGACTATAACTTAGGTGTACTTTTGACTTTGGTAATCAAAGCCTGGGCAGCCATACTTTCTGAAACCGATTCAATAAATCTTTGGTGGTCTTCAAAATTTTTATATTACATTACAAAACTAAGCTCATCCTTCTAATTATATAATAGTAAAGGCAGTCACAGATAGCAAGTTCACATGACTTGAGCGTGGATAGCTGCAGGACCGGTTCTGCAGATCCCACCGTGTCCCGGTTACACCGGCAAAGTTAGATCCCCTACTCAATGGCAGATTTGATGCTACAGTTGGCGATAAAAAGAAAGAGAAAGAAAGAAAACACATTCATTCAGCACAAACATACTGATAGTACAGAACAGAAAGAAAATAGACATATTTTTAGGTAAATAAAAACAAATTTACCATTGGCATGATCATGCCGAAAGGGTTACCAACTCAGCATTTGCGGGGCATTAGGTACCCAGCGCTGATTTTCGGTTGGCACCCCTGCAGTGACACGCGGACGGAGGGAACGTAATATTATTATAAATAAAAATGTATACCATTGAGGCAGTGGCAAATAACATGAAATAAATATAGATACATATTAAAAAGTAAAACAGAATATTTAGAGGGTCCAAAATATATACATATGCGTGTAAAATAAAAAAAAAAATTGGTTTATTGACAGACAAAAATTTGTCTTTGAAATTAAATGGGTAGTTGTACTCATTCAAAACGTAGTTGGTTACTTGCTCTGTACTCATTACATTTTCGCTCGGCGTGACGGCAGGTCTATAATATTTCTTTGTAAGGAAATTTAAGTGCCATATTTAAAACTAGCTGGGACCCGCGGTTTCACCCGCGTTTAATTTAAAATACATTTAGAGTACTTCGACATAGGCACTTGACATAGAATATTTATATATTGAATTTCAAGGGTTTTATTTTTTTGCGCGGATCCCTAATTATTTTTCTAAAATAAAAGTAAGTTACTAAGTTATTCCTTATAACATCAGCTATCTGCCAGTGAAAGTCCCGTCAAAATCGGTCCAGCCGTTTCGGAGAGATATTTAAAACTAGCTGGGACCCGCGGTTTCACCCGCGTTTAATTTAAAATACATTTAGAGTACTTCGACATAGGCACTTGACATAGAATATTTATATATTGAATTTCAAGGGTTTTATTTTTTTGCGCGGATCCCTAATTATTTTTCTAAAATAAAAGTAAGTTACTAAGTTATTCCTTATAACATCAGCTATCTGCCAGTGAAAGTCCCGTCAAAATCGGTCCAGCCGTTTCGGAGATTACCCGGAACAAACAGACTGACAAAAAAAATTAAAATGCATTTTTTGTTGTATGTTCCGTATATATTTTCATATGCATTTAGTAAAAAGCTGTTATTTAGACATTACAAACAGACACTTCAATTTTATTTATTTGTATAGATGTATAGATAACGATTTAAAATACAGCAATTGTGTTTCTCTAATATGTGGTATTTGAGCAATCCTGTAATACGTTGCTTACTGCCTCATTCTCCATCATCATCCAATTAAATCTACGAGTCCTACGCCAGCAGGTCTTTTAATTAGTCCGGTTGGGTAGGCACCACCGCTTTACAGTCACCCGACTTTGACTTTAGCTTTGTCATCCCCTTCGAGATGTGCCTAAAGGCGTGGCACCAACGGAATGACTCTAGTATGATTGTATCCAGAACCTGGAGTCTTTCGGTGCCGAAGATGACCCCTCCGGTAGATTTAGCCGGTAGGAGTCCAGCACAACCCTCTGCCCTTCCCCAGGGCGGAGAGAGCACGTGATATGCTTCCACTAGGAGACAAATAAATAAAAGTACCACCGCAGTACCAGATATACTACCGCTTAGCAGTACCTACTGTTTAAACTAAACATTACTGTGTACCGTTCGAATGTCCGAGTGGTGTCCGGATCAAGAATATAGCACCACTCCATCTCCTCCTGAGGATATCGTAAAAGGCGACTAAAGGACTCTAAACCAGAGAAATGGGCAGCAGCGTCTCTTCCGTGGAACAGAAGCCATACTGCGCTCACCCGCCTGCTAAAAGTGGTGAGTACTCGCAAATTCCCCCCAAAATGAGAACACAATAATTATGAAAATCTTTGGGGTAGGCCTTTGTTCAGCAGTGGACCCCTATGGCTGATGTGATGTTCGAAGGGCGCTGTAGCTCGTGAAACTACTGGGCATAAGAGACTAAGTAATGTCTCGAGGCGACGAGCGCAGTGTGGTGCCGCGCCGGAGTAGTCCTGGTTTGTCTCGTAACCACTGTATAAAAAAGGATATAAATGGATTCTCTGCTACCCTGCTTCACTGATAACCCGTTAACCTTCAAAGTAAGAATGAATCTAAGACATCTGGATGCACTCATTGCATCACAGACCTCGACAGACAGACAGAGATCGAGGTCAAGAGCGGATCCGTACATGGATGTTAAAGAAGCGGCTGCATAATTTTATGGCCTCCTAAGCTTGATCCAACAGCGCTATGTATTTTTTTTAAGAATATAATTATTTCTATTTATTTCATTACTTTTTTTAAACATTTCCCCGCTCTAGGATTTCTCCTGTGTCGTGGGTGCGTTTACAGACATGAATTACACATACAATACACCCAGACCCAGAACAACTGCCTGCAGATCACACAAATATTTGTTCCGTGCGGGAATCGAACCCACGACCCGGAGCGCAGCAGCCGACTGTGTCAGCCACTGCACCAATCGTGCTATCAAAATTATATTATGGCAAATACACGTAATGGGCGTAATACCTAATAAAAAATAGTTAAAACATAATCAGAGTGTACAAGTTCCCTTAATCGTTAACGCTATCTATATCTGCGAAGCCAATCTCTAACGGTCCAAGCTTTTAACGCCAACTTTAAATTGCCGATATTAGAAACTCTAGGGAGAACAAAAAATAATTTACGATCTATTCCTTAGATGGTTGTACCGATAGGAATGTCGACATCAGATAAATGTATTTGCTAATTAAAGTGAAGTGGTGAAGATTTGGATGATTTTCCGTTTTCTTATCTACTGGACTGGATCTTAATTCGGTATGCAACTGGGATGTTGATAAAACTACCGAATCGAAGTTTGATAAAATAATATAAATAAGAACCTAAAATATTACGACGATCATCATCATGACCGTATCAGCCAAAGGACGTCCACTGCTAAACAAAAGGCCTCCCCACAGATTTCCACAAAGTCCAGTTACATGCCACACACCAACGGCTCCCCGCGACCTTAACCAGGTCGTCTGTCCAGAGGTCGTCCCACGCTGCGTTGTCCGGTGCGCGGACTCCATTCGAGAACCTTTGTGCCCCAACGGCCATCAGTTCCACGAGCAATGTGCCCCGCCCATTGCCACTTCAGCTTATACTTATCCTTTCTGCTATGTCAGCAACTTTAGTTCTTCCACGGATCTCATTCCTGATTCGATCTCGTAGAGAAATACCAAGCATAGCTCTCTCCATAGCTCGCTGCCTTCGTGCCGTGAGCCTTCTTATACAAACAACAAACACGTGACTTTTAGCCTGGACTGATACAGCCCGAATGCCTCTATGAATTCAGAGACGGAATAGCCGTGTGGTGCCGGCTAGCCGTGTGGTGCCAGCTCAGAATACACCACCCCGTCATATGCCGTGGGTGTCGTAAAAGGCTACTATGGAATTATTCAGAGGATAGGCAGCAGTGTCCTTTGAGTAAATTTACAACTTAACTGCGATCGCCAACCCGGGGCGATTATGGCAAAACCCCCTAATGAGCACACAACATTAACCCGTACCGGTCGTTGTGGCAATCTTTACAGAAGGCTCCCCTTCTGTCAAGTAGTGGACGTTTATCGGCTGAAATGATGATAATGAGCGACCATAGGGGATCATATATATTTACATGATCACCACTATTGGGAAGATGCTGCTGCTCATCCTCTTGATACCATAAGATCTTAAAAGGCTAACCTAACCAATACAAAAATCACAGGATTATCATAGACAGCCAACATCTTCATCGGTTCAACCCATCGAGTTTCATATCGGCCATTTATACGTCCACTGCTGAACAAAGGCCTCCCCCATAGATTTTCACAACTGTGTCATCATTTTGGGGGGTATTTGCCAATACTCACCACGCTTGGCAGGCGGGTTGGTGAGCGCAGTATGGCTACCGTTTCACAGAAGGGACGCTGCTGCCCATCCCTCTGGTCGAGATTCCCTTAGTCGCCTTTTAGGACCTCCACGGGAGGAGATGGAGTGGTGCAATATTTTTAATCCGGACACCACACGGAATCGTCGGAACCATCGAGATTATTATGACATAATTAGCATCTATCGTCGGTTCGACGAACTTCGCGCGGCAATATCAGGCCCGCATCCGCATCCGAGAACCGGTGCACCGTACATGGCGATATAGAATTTAGTCGTAGGAAGTACATGACTCTAATAACTTTGATGGATCATTACCATTTTAAAGATGGGCAGTATATATTTCCAAGCCGATTTTAGAAGGTACAAAGGAAGAAGTTAGTACCTATTTAAATTTTTTAATTAAATTCCCACCAAATATAATGTATATTTTAATTCAGATATAAACAATCCTAATTTGTTGTTAAAACGTAACCTGTGTTAGTAGGTAAACTATTTAATATTAAACATAGGTGTCACTGACGCCATATGCATGGCGTTCCAATGGCGCACCACGGGACAATCAGTTCTGCACAGTATGGTATTTACTATTTAGGAGGCTGCTGGCAATACCGCAATGCCTCAAGACGCAAGTCTTTAGCCAGTGTGTGTTACCAGTGATGACATATGAAACAGAGACGTGGTCACTCACAATAGGCCTCATAAGAAAGCTTAAGGTCACTCAGCGAGCTATGGAGAGAGCTATCGAATCAGAAATGAGGAGATCCGTAGGAGAACTAAAGTTGTCGACATAGCTGAAAGGATAAGTAAACTGAAGTGGCAATGGGCAGGGCACATTGCTCGTAGAACTGATGGCCGCTGGGGCACAAAGGTTTTAGAATGGAGACCGCGCACCGGAAAACGCAGCATGGGACGACCTCCAACGAGGTGGACAGACGACCTGGTGAAGGTCACTGGGAGTCGTTGGATGAGGGCGGCATGTGACCGCTCGCTGTGGACGTGGACGTCCAGTGGCTGATATGATGAGGCTGCTGGCACTGTCCTGGACGTACCCTAAAATGTTTTGCGTTGCGACGCATCTACACGAATAAAAACATATGGCGGCTAAATAATATACGGCGTGAACCAGCAACATATTGCGAAAACATAATGCCATCCTGTTTTTATAGACGATGCACGAAGTAATGAAACAGAAACTGTGAGAGAAAAAGACGTTTTATTTCATAAATTAATAAATACTTTATGTAAATAAATACAAATAGTTGTTTTATTTTTTATTACGCGGTCTATTGGCGGCCGGCGCGCCATTTTGCTTTGCCAAGTTCGTGTATGGCGCGGCGCGTCTATTTGTAAAATGTCATTGGACGCACCGCATAATGCCGGCAACTTTCTTTCTCACTCTGCTTGAATGCTGTCAGTATTTGTCACCGTAAACATACCTACCTCATGCGTTACAATACCGAGACCACCCCATCAGCATCCTAAAACTATTGTTATTAAAAATGACGAAAAAATTGTGGAATACTATGGGGAGGAGGCACGACAACATTGTAGAAATCTATGGGAAGTCCTTTGTTCAGCAGTGGACGTACAAAATGTAAGCCACATATGACTAAATACGATACTAAAAGATACTTGCTTATTTTACCGAGCCAGACAAACAGCTTATTAATTTGCTATACGCTAAACAATGTCAAGGTGACACTAAGCACTTTTATCGATATGCACTGAGTGAACCAAGTCTTGGTCGTGACTTGGGAGTTTGTAGTACGTGATTTTTAAAAAACATAACGCATGTTGTTTGCTTTTGATAAACGTTTTCCTAACGGTTTATTTCGCAACAATTTATATTACAACCGCCCGTATTTGACTTTGAAAGAGGTTTACATTTATCAGCCAAAGGACGTCCACTGCTGAACAAAGGCCTTCCCATAGATTTCGACGAGCGTTTACATGCCGCCCGCATCCAACGACTCTCAGCGACCTTCACCAGGTCGTCGTCCACCTCGTTGGACGTCGTCCCACGCTGCGTCTGCCGATGCGCGGTCTCCACTCGAGAACCTTTTGGCCTCCAACGGCCAGTGCAATGTGCCCCGCGCATTGCCACTTCGGCTTACTAGTCCTTTCAGCTATGTCGGCAACTTTAGTTTTTCTACGGATCTCCTCATTTCTGATTCAATCTCGTAGAGAAATACCAAGCATAGCTGTCTCCATAACCCGTAAAGCGACCTTTAGCTTTTCTAGGCCCATAGTGAGTGTCCACGTCTCTGTGCCATGTGTCAGCACTGGTAGCTGTTCATATTTTAACAACGGTCTAATGTAAATAATATATAATTTTTTGCATTTATGTCATTGATACGTTAACGAGCGAGCGAATACAAAATTAAGTTACTCTCATGCCTTGGCTAAGGAACTACAGCAGAAATGAGTGGTTCAATCAAGACTATTATTAATCTAATGAATACACTTTAGTCTCAAAAATGCCTGATTTGGACGTATTCCATGATAAACTCTATAGTTTCAAAAAAAAGATCAAATATTTGCAGCTTGAAGGCTCGTCTTGATTTGATTTTATTCTTGTTTATTTCTTTTTCTTTCCTGTATTAATTCATTACTTAATTCGTTATTCGTTTGGTCTGAGTTGGAATCTATTTCAACTGACAACCATCCAAATTTTCATTATTATTATTTTGTTATTTTTGTATTCTCGTTGTTTATTGTTTTGTTACTAACATAGCCAACTAATTATTTAGTGTTATGTACGCCGTCATTGTCATTTCATCATTTCGGCCGAATGAAGTCCACTGCTGGACACAGGCCTCCCCAAAGATCACAACGACCGATATGGGTGTGTTGTAGGCTCATTGGGGGGTTTTGCCATAATCGCCACGCTTGGCAGACGGGTTGGCGATCGCTGTTGAGTTGTTAATGTACTCGAAGGACGCTGCTGCCCATCCTCCGGCCAAACCCTTAGTCGACTTTTACGACACCCACGGGAGGAGATGGGGTGGTGGCATTCTGAGCCGGCACCACACCATTGTCATTTACATCAGACAAAATACCGTTTTAAATTGAGTAGCGATAACCGTAATGTAAGTGATGTGGCTGTACTTGAATAAATAAATAAATAAATAAGCTGGAGTTTCCACCGATTTACTTTTAAAAGACTTTTTAAATAATTCAATTTCCCTCGTTCCGTTCGTGATGTTGGCAGTTACGGTTTTGAGAAAAACATTGTTGTTATAGACGCCCGTAACGTTTGCGTCGCCGCTCAGAGAAACGTAACGAAAACGATATATATGCTACATAATGCCCATCACTACTCGTGACCCAGCAGACAGAAAACTGTTAAAGCCCGTAAAACTGGCCGCGTGTACCTACCACAAACCTACATAGTATACTGGCAGTCGTAAATAACGTTTTAGTAACGCGGCCTTTGCATGTTAAATAACTTATAACTGTGAGACTATAAATATAATTTACTAGCGGTCTGCCATCGGGTTTGCGCGCGTTGAATTAATACGCCAAAAGCTTTCTCGGAAGACAAAATTTGGTGGAATAGCGTATTAAGAATCAAGAAATAAAGCGGCGTATTTATACTAGCTGGGACCCGCGGTTTCACCCGCCGTTTAATTTAAAACAAAGTTGACTATTTACATATAATTTAGAGTACTTCGACGTAGAATATAATGGATTTCAAGGGTTTTTTTAAAATTATTTTTCTAAAATAAAAAAGTAGCCTTAGTTATTCCTTATAGCATCAGCTATCTGCCCGTGAAAGCCCCGTAGAAATCGGTCCAGCCGTTTCCGAGATTAGCGGGAACAGACAAAAAAATTAAAAAATGTGTTTTTCTGTAGGTAAAACTGTTATTTTGACATTACAAACAGACGTAGTGTCTGTATCTTTATTTTTAAAAAAAATATTTATTTTATAGATCTATATCTACAGATCTATATCTCTGTACAGATATAGTGTATAGATATAGTGTATAGATTCATTTCCCTGAGCTGCAGAACGGAGTACACGTAGAACAAAATGAAAACAGTGTTTAATTTTAAAACCATTCTACCTATAACCTAATTAGGAAGGTCTAGAATATCGCTTAATGATTATTGCTACAATAATTACTTCACAGCGGCATCACCTCCAAACGTAAGGACGCTCCCACTTCGAGGTTAAAACTAAAGATAGTGTTTAAATGTTTGCTTGAAGGCGTAACAAGGTTACGCAGCTATCATACTCGTATCTGCCAAAGGATGTCCACCGCTGAACAAAGACCTCCTCATAGATTTCCACAACTCTTTCATCATTTTGGGATGAATTTGTCAGTACTCCACGCTTGGCACAGTATGGCTACTGTTACACAGCTGCCACCCATCAGATTTAGAGTCCCGGAGTCGCCTTTTACGACATCTACGGGAAGAGATGGAGTGGTGCTATATTCTTAATCCGGACACCACGCGGATATAGATATATGCAGCTTTAAATGGCATATTTGTGAGCTCCGCATTATGTGGATGTAGCCATAGTGAGCAAGATCTGATAGCTGCATTCCGTGTCAACTAATGATGGTGACTTCACTGTATGAGGTAATCGCGTCTCATCGTGCAACAATGCCGCAACAGTGGCGGTCCACAGAATAAATGATTTTCTATTATTTTAAAGACATTCTTACTATGATTGATTTAAAACGTTGCTCTACACTAGGATTTCTCTTGTGTCGTGGGTGCGTTTACAGACACAAATTCCACACACCACACCCAGAGCCGGAAAAACTATCTGCAGATCATATAAATATTATTTCCGTGAGGGAATGAAACTAAAATTATATTAAATTATATTTATATTCAGCGAAGCGGGCGGCAGGTGACGGCTAGTATCTTTGTTTTTGTTTTTATCTTGAAAAAAAAAACGTTGCTCTACACTAGGATTTCTCCTGCGTCGTGGGTGCGTTTACAGACACAAATTCCTCATACCAACACACCCAGACCCGGAACAACTACCTGCAGATCATACAAATATTTGTTCCGTGCGGGAACCGAACCCACAACCTGGAGTGCAGCAGCCGA
The DNA here is from genome assembly GCA_947459985.1 of Diloba caeruleocephala. Taxonomy (NCBI): domain Eukaryota; kingdom Metazoa; phylum Arthropoda; class Insecta; order Lepidoptera; family Noctuidae; genus Diloba; species Diloba caeruleocephala. Next base: position 18,686,174 of record OX381627.1, read on the forward strand.
CTGTATCAGCCACTGCACCAACCGTGAAGGCTAAAAAAAAAGGTTTTGGGGGGACTTTCATTGGCATATAACTGATTTTATAAGGAGTAACTTAGGCTACGTTTATTTTAGAAAAATAAGAAGTCTTAGGGTTCTGCGCAAAAAAAGTTGCGTTTTTTGGCACATACGAAACACTTCAAACAAATGGTTAAAAACATTTTAAAGATAGTAAACAAAATAAATATATGTTTAATATGTTCAAAGTCAAAATCAAAGTTTTTTATTTGAAATAAACCAAATATTGGCTCTTATGAAACGTCAGAATCTAAGTTGCACGGTTCCAAATAGTTGATCTATGGAGAAGAGCCGCCAAGAAACTCCATGGATACTCTTTTAAAATAATTGAGATTACAATGTTGATTGATACAAATTATTGTAATATATATACCGAGAAAAATGTAGGACAATGTGTAAAGATGGAACATACCACAATAATATTATAATAATAAATTAATTGCCGTGGCAGTTAACGGCTGACCAGTCCCAACAGACGGCACCCGTTCACGAGCATGACGCATGCATCATCATCGCTTAGCTCGACCATATTGTAAGGGAACTGAACGACCCGATACACAACGCCACCGCCAGCAAGACATTTTAGTGAGTACGACAGACCAATACAGCCAGGCAAAAGACAATCAATATTAGTACTAAAAATAACATCAATGGCTACTATGTGTACTGTTATAAGTACTCTAAATTATTTATAAATAATGCGATTTCTTTTAAATTAAACGGGGGGTGAAACCACGGGACACAGCTAGTTATTATATATAGCAGTAAGATATATCATATTCCACGACATATTCCACCTCTAAGCCAAATTACATAAGAAGCCGTTGTTTGACCGCGATGTAGCCTCAAACAAACAACCATACAAACATTCATATTTATAATGGTAGTAAATACTTCTAGTTACGCTTTAGACAGACCGACGACCGTCGGACTAACTAGTTTTATTCTACACTAGCTGGGACCCGCGGTTTGACCCGCGTTTAATTTAAAAGAAATTTAGAGTACTTCGACATAGATACTTGACATAGAATATATATATATATTGGATTTCAAGGGTTTTTATTTTGCGCGTAACTCTAATTATTTTTCTAAAATAAAAGTAGCCTAAGTTATTCCTTATAACATCAGCTATCTGCCAGCGAAAGTCCCGTCAAAATCGGTCCAGCCGTTTCGGAGATTACCCGGAACAAACAGACCGACAGACAGAAAGACAAAAAAATTAAAAATTGTTTTTTGTTATATGTACCGTATATAATTTCATATGCATTCAGTAAAAAGCTGTTATGTTGACATTACAAACGGACACTTCAATTTTATTTTATTCCACAATACATTCCCCTAACTAACCTGTCAAAAAGGAAGGCTGCAATATACAGACAACACATCGGAAGACCTCGTGTTAATATCAAATACGCTATAGAACGAGTGACGTAAGCAAAGGCTCAACACATTCACGAGTGTGGTAATGTTTTAAATATAGATAATGATTAACTTATTGGACGTGGAAAAGAAACGATATTCATAGATATTATTTTTCGGTCCAATCTGGGTGATGAGGTAAAACAATACATTATGTCCCCGACTATTAAACCAAAAGTTATTAGAGCCGGTGATTAGTTTGTTTTTATTTCAATGGTGCAACTTTCTACTTTAGAATACAGATTCTATACTAATATAATAAAGCTGCGGAGTTTGCTTGTTTGTTTGTTTGAACGCGCTAATGTCTGAAACAACTAATCGGATTTTCTAAATTCTTTTTGCTTTTGATAGCTCAATTTTTGAGCAAGGTTATAGGCTATTTATGATCACGCTACGACCATTAGGTACCGAGTAAAACGAAAAAATGGCAGAGAGAACGCTAAGTGAAAACGAAGTAATAGCGCGGGCGGGCGATGCAAAGCGGTGGATGGAGGGCCGAGGGCCGCCCGACGAGAACCGAGCATTACCGAGAAGAGCCGAATTGTGCATGTCTATGTTAAGAAAACCGTTTAAACTAATACCACACGAAAATATGACTAACATTATTGTCTTTGTCGAAGTACTCCAAATTATTCATAAATAATCCGATTACTTTTAAATTAAACGGCGGGTGAAACCGCTGGGCGCCGCAAGTAGAATATAATTTCTTTGCTCTGCATATAGGTAGTACAAAGATCAAAAAGTGAACACAAATCCCGGACATTCAGCCATTTTATGACATGCAAATATTGTTGGTATCCACCCGTGTGTTGTGGTGTACTTTGGGGGAGGCCTGTGTCCAGCAATGGACTTCATTCGGCCGAAATGAAAATGAAAAATGAATGAAATATTATTTAACAATGATGTCGCACTTAAATTTATTTGTTGTCTTGTTTTACAATATATATATAATAACATTTATATAATATTTATTCATAATTAAAATTGAAAACTTTACAGCAATATCGTGGAAATATTACAACACCTATAATGTCAAGCAAATAACAATAGATAATACGACATTATCATGTTATTATAATGTGATATCAAAATTAATTAATTACACATGTTCGTCGATAAATATCATTTCATTTCATCGCATATAGTATACAATATTATTTTGTTTTGTTGGTAGCATGTCAGTATTATATCTGGCGGTCATTTAGGAATTCCGAAATCGAATAATACCTAACATTTATTTCCGAGAAATATTTACAACTTATTTTTGAAATGTCGTTAGGTATTATTATGTTCCATGTGGTCACGCGCTGCCGTGGGACGCACTGGGGGATCCTTTACAATCCCCCTGGGGGGGTGACCGCTTTACAGTCACCCTCTCCGAGATGTGCCAATAGGCGTGGCTCCAGTGGGTGGCTCTAGTGTGATCATACGAGGACCTGGAGCCTCCCTTAGGTGCCGAAGATGACCGCTCCAGTGGTTTTAGCCGGTAGGAGTCCGGCATACCCCTTCGTCCTTCCCCGGGGCGAAGGAAGTTCATGATGAATTTCCACTGGGCACCAATAAAAAAAAAAAAAAAAAAAAGTTATTATTATGTTCAGCTTAATTACTTTGGACTATTGTTATACATTTTTGGCGCCATTCAGAAGACAATTTTATGAGCTTCTTTTAACGGTAGGTAAGCTACACAGTTTGTTACTCATATTGAAATTATAATTTTGACGCGTAGTATTAAACTTAGTATGGTATCAATGAATAAATCATGGAAATGATAATAATGTCTTAGGTTTTCGCGAGTATTACGCATTATAATAAAACACTTAAACGGATTCTATCGCGTATATTTTAGATTTTTGTTTTAACCCTGCAAAGCATTCGAAACGTCAGGAAAAACAAAAATCTAAAATATACGCGATAGAATTCGTTTAAAAGTGTTTTATTATAACATATAAATGATTATTCAACTCAACTGTTTATCACGATTTAGCATTTGAACCTTCGTTAGTTCCGATTTTATGTTAGTATTCAACTGTAGCATATCGATTTAGATGGATATCATTCAAATACAAATCTGTTAAATCATACATACAGCAATGTGGCGGATGTAAAATCAATGTTCTTTGGTGAATTTAATTAAAATGTATGGAGATATAACAGGAAATTCAACGTGACGCGAATGTGTGATGTTATATTGAGTTAATTTTAATATATTACAGGAAAATCAATAATAGATATTAGTTTCGTGAAACGGAAATATAATGGTTTAATTTCGATGTGTTTTTATTGTCAAAATACGAGCGCTCATTAGTATATTCGGCTCTATAATATTAACTGTACGAGGGCGGCACTGAAAATTTCGGGAATCAAGGAAGTGACACAACGTTACTATTTAAAAATGTATTTATTGCTTTTCGTAGTATTCTCCGCGAAATTTGACACATTTTTCCATACGATGGAACCAATCATTGAAGCAACCATTCCATTCGGAAGTTGGGGTCTCCAAAATGGCCGTTTTGTAGGCGTCCACAGCTTCTTTAGGTGATGAAAATCTCTGTCCACGCAATTTATTCTTTATTTTAGGGAAAGTATAGAAATCATTAGGGCTTAGGTCGGGGCTGTACGGCGGATGGTCTAATAATTCTATGTTTTCTTGCTCTAAAAACTCTTTTGTTCTGTGCGCGGTGTGAGAACTCGCATTGTCGTGATGGAGGATGATGCGGCGGTTGCAGTTCTCTCTACGGAGTTCAGAAACGACCTGTGGCAAACAAATGCTAGCATACCATTCTGCATTAACCGTTCTTTGTCCCTCAAGAGGAATAGTCGTAACATGGCCGGTTTTGGAGACAAACGTGGCCACCATTTTTTTTGCAACACTCCGTGAACGAACAATTTTTGTTGGCTTTAACTCATTTTCGAACACCCAAACTCGTGACTGGTTTTTTGTTTCGGGTTCGTACGCATATATCCAGGATTCGTAACCTGATACGATGTTGTATACAGCATTTGAGGATCCTGCGTGGAATCTTTCGAGAGTTCTGACGCACCAAGTAACGCGAGCCGCTTTTTGCTCTTCACATAGCAAATGCGGTATCCATCGGGAAAACAACTTTTTTACACCTAATTGTTCATGCAGGATTATTTGTATTTGACTCATGCCAATGTCTAAAGTTGCCTGAATTTCGCGGTATGGCACTTGTCGATCTTCCTCAATCAGCTTACGCACAGCATCAACGTTTTCTTGGGAGACTGCAGTTTTTGGACGACCTTGACGAGGATCATCACTGAGCTTGACACGTCCACGTTGAAATTCAGCAAACCAGCGATAAATTGTGGTTTTGGATGGGGCTTCATCACCAAATGCAGAAATCATCCGGTCAACACACTGTTTTTGTGTTGAACCACTTCGAAAGTCATAATAAATCATCGCTCTTGAATTTTCTCGAGTCAATTCCATTTTCTCAACGACTAAACAAGTTTGACAAAACCTTGTGACAAGACCGTGAATCTTTTTTTAAATAAATAAATGGTATTCGATTTGTAAAACCAAGGAGTTTTCAATTAAAAAGATTTTAATATGGCAGGAACAGTGGAAATATTCCATTCCCGATACTTTTAGTGCAGCCTATGTATATATATAATAATATAATCCGGTGTAGTCTGACCTCTCTTTGTACGGAGTACGAGATCAGCTTATACTAAATATGTATAGCTTGATATGAAGCCGTGTGATCCTCACAGCATAATCTAGGTCAATCTTTTAAAATATTCACACGTGAATGAGCGCTCACGAATTCGCGAATGGCTTCGGTGAGAACTATAACGTTTCAGAAGTTGACCTCTTCGATAACCTTTTGCGATAGAATGCTTAAACATTGTTTACTCGCGTAGCTGTGTCTGTGACATACCTTGATCAATGGTGTTCGACGGCACAGATGGGCACGGAACAAATATTTGTATGGTCTATGTCTATGGGACTCTGTAAATTGTACGTACGATACGGGAGAAACACTATTGTGGTGAATTGTTTACTAAAAAGGAATTCACTCACTCCCACTAGCTGCGTCCTTTAGAAAACTCATTATTATTCGTTTGCAAATTAAACTTTGCAGAATAAATCAGAAGACAGTGTGGATACGCTATGCCAAAAACCAAAGATAGCGCATTGTTCCCGTAAACAGTCCTAAATCTTAGTACCCGTGATCTTAAATTGATTAAGTATTAATTTGCCATTTGGACATTAATAGTCTAAGAGTTCCCTATTGTTGGTTAGATCTGGAGTTATTAATCTCTGATATTGACAAAGTGACTCATTTCATAAAGATATATCATTCTCCCATCGTGACACAAGAAGGAGTTAAAATAACAAAAGTATTTATTTTATTCTACAGAGTTCTCCGCCGAGTCCTCTGTCCTCACAGTACTCACCACGCTTGGCAGGCGGGTTGGTGAGTGCAGTGTGGCTACTATTCCACAGACGGGACGCTGTTGCCGTCCGGTCTAGAGACCTTAAGTAAAATTTTAGGACATCCACGGGAGGAGATGGTTTAGGGCTATTATTCTTAATCCGGACTTCATACGAAATAATAGATCGGACTCCAGCGTTAGGAATCTTGAAGATGAAAGTTCTTCCCACAGCGGAAAATATCGTTCCTAAAAAACGATATTATATTCCGGCACAAGCTACTGGTGCCTTGTTGCATCTATTACAATAATTACATTTTTAACTAGCCCTTACCCGCCCGCTTCGCTAAGCGTAAATTATATTTATATTCATATCTTTTGAACCCTGCAAGATATCGATGTTGATATTCTGAGCCGGCACTACCTGCCGTGTGGTGCCGGCTAAGAATAACACGACCCCATCTCCGCCCGTGGGTGTCGTAAAAGTCGACTAAGGGATTAGCCGGAGGATGGGCAGCAGCGTCCTTCGAGTACATTAATAACTCAACTGCGATCGCCAACCCTTGGCAACGCTTGGCAGACAAGCGTGGCGATTATGGCAAAACCCCCAATGAGCCCAAAACACACCCATTGTGGTGATCTTAGGGGGAGGCCTGTGTCCAGCAGTGGAATTCATTCGGCCGAAATGATGATGATATTGAAATGGAACATATACGAAAATTTTAAACATTTCATTTCTGCTTTGATCTGTAATTCATTTCGGTTCATTGCATCTGTAATAGTTTAATTGAAATCCGTTGAACGGTTTCGCAGCTTGTTCGAGACTTTCAGACAGACAGACAAATATAATTTCAGTTATGTTTAGGCGTCGTATAGATACCTATTTTCACAAAAAAAATGACACTTATTTAGAAATCACAGACAGACACTTCTACAATTTTATTTTATTGATTCCTCTCCGAATACTGAATATAATAAAAAGTAAACAATAAAACCGGAACTATAATTCGCCCTCAAAACTCTAAATTGCAGAAACAATCGTTGCCAGGGCAACAACAAAACGGTTACGTCTTGGCAACGTCATAAGCTGTAATCTAGCCGCGCTAGACCGGCGCCCACGCATCAAAATGAACCAAGCGTAGGCGAGTAATTGTTAGGGATGATAGATTTGGACGTTCGGATGATTTGTCAGTCATCCACCATCAAACACTACATTAACCTAACCGTAAAGGTCGAAATTGAAGTGTATTTATCTATTTTCTACTAACGGTTGAAATTATATTAAGGGCGATAAATATTAAAAAATTACATCGGGTCACATTTGGTGGTCTATTTGAAGAACCCTTGAGAGATCTATGTTTACCGTCCTTTCATTAGTTAAAAAAACCATGGAGGAGACCCTCCATACGACAACTATTTCATATCAGATCACCCCGTAAACGTCCACTGCTGGATATGTCCGTCCCAATTGATCACTACAATTAGCGGTTATAGAGGGTATTGCCATAATCACCAGGCTTGGGAGGATGCTGCTGCCCATCCCCTTTATGTTAAGCCCTTAGTAGCCTTTTACGACACCCATTCGTGGAAAGGTGTGATATATTCTTTGCCGCGAACTACACGGAACACAACATGAAGACAACTATATATTGGCAATACTAATTGGTACCTATACTTTCACAATAAATAACCGACCACGTATCTGTCCCATATGTCATCACTAGTAACACACGGGGTAAAGACTTTCGTCTTGAGGCATTGCGGTATTGTTGACTAAAAGACGTTGCGAAGTTTCCCGAACGCTGCCTAGCCGAGGCGGAATCGACAATTAGCCTCTTTCTCGAAGTCGAAGTTAGCTAATGGGCGGGGCACATTGCTCGTAGCAGATAGCCGTTGGAGTAAAAGGTTCTCGAATGGAGACCGCGCACCGGAAAACGCAGCGGGACCTCGAACGAGGTGGACAGACGACCTGGTGAAGGTCGCTGGGAGTCGTTGGATGCGGGCGGCATGTGGCCGCTTGCTGTGGAAATATATGGGGGAGGCCTTTGTTCAGCAGTGGATGTCGGTCGGCTGATACGATGATGATAGAAATAAACGAAACCTCGACATTCTCGACACTTTCTCCGAGCTATGCAACATTTAATAAGTAGATTCTTAAATAGAGAATACTTAAAATAGAGACTTTTCTCCGATCCGTCAACCCTACGGGTTGGAACATGTTGATAACTCGCGTCATTGTCCAGCAGTTTGGGTACGGAACACCTTACTTTGTTTCAATTCGCCTGACAGCTCAGGATGCCCAAGTTAACAAATCTGACAGTTGTTTCAAACCAACTACGCAACTGTCCAGATGATATGATTACATCTATACTACGAAGATAAATAGAAACTACTAAAATGTCTAGTACAAACTCCATTAAAATGTCGGTAATAATAGAAAGGATACAATCTGACATACAGATTTTGATCGGCACGTTTTAGTGGTCCTGATTTTTTTCGATCATTGAATCGATCTGCTAATGCGAAGAATGGCCTAATTCACAGTAAGTCACTATATTAACAGAAGTGTTTCTACATCATATACTATTTTGAATCGCATCCTATGTTATTACAGGTGGATACCATCAGATTGAACGCATCTGGGCATTTTCAGTAATTAGGTACTCCGGCTTTTTTCGGTTCTCCCACGAATTCAAACATTTGGTATTTATCCTGTGCATTTATAGTACATTTTATAGACATTAATCTTACATAAAAACATTTGTGGTGCGCGGGGATCCAACCCGCGATACGCAGCTCAGAAAATCAAGCAATTAACCATGATGCGAAACGTGCCGATGAAATTCTTCGATATCATCGATTTATTATTATTCAATTTTACTAAGAACATCCCAAGAAATCGACTAATGAACTGATTAATCGAATTTGGATGATTAACAGCCCAATACAGAAACACAATTTGAGCTGCCCGGTTTCCTACTGAAAACAAGTTTCTCTAATAGTTAGTTAGTGCTCGATTTAATTGCGAATCCATTATGATACGTTCGATTCGCATGGATCCGAAAATCGCCTTCTCGAAGAGTCGACATCCCTAATACAGAGTGAGTTGCACACTATCGACAAAGTATAAACACTAGCCTGGATATCTTCGGCTGGAGCAGTTACAAACTTTGCAAATGACGACGTTCTTCTCTATTATTATCCTCGGAGAAAATCTTTGCTCTCGTAAATCGATGTTAAGTTCAGGCTTGATTTAACTCAAAATGTTTATCCATTTCATTCTAGCTTCTCATTCAAGTCACTGACAAAAAGTCCAATAAAGGAACCGGTCTTGCATATTATACTTGCAAAGTCAGCTCTAATCAGTCATACGACCCTGTCCCAGCCCGTCAATAGACAGTTAATCAACTTCCATTTGCAACACAAGTCCAAAGCCTTAACCATATTCAATTAACTAGATTGGTTGAGCTAACAGTGCCTAAGGAGGAAACGTCTCTCCGTTATGACAGCCATGTGGCTATTAAATAGGCAAGCATCAAGAATTTGTTCTGAGGGTCCAATTTACTGACGCACGACGTATGGCTGGCGGGACTGGCAGACTAACGGTTCCGAATTAAAGGGCTTTGATTTGAAAAAGTCATTTAAAATAATTGGTGAAGCTCAATGGCAAATCTTTTTTAGGGTTCCGAAGGAAAAAGCGGCGGAACCCTTATAGGATCACTCGTGTGTCGTGTCTGCCTGTACGTCTGTCACAGCCCACTTGCTCTGAATCTACTGAACCGATTAAGTTAAAATTTGGTACGCATATGGACCGTGTAGTATTTGAAATGGAAGGGCTTATTGTGTGGGTCTCCAATGTATTTATTTTATGATTTTAAATTAAATAGTTTAAAAGTTATTTACGAAAATAGACGAAAATTTACACGCGGTTTCACCTGCCGTATAATTTAAAATAAATTAGATTCTTCATAATTATTTAACAATAGTGGATATTGGATTTCATGGGTTTTGATATATTTTCGCGGAACCCTAATTATTTTTCTAATATAAGAGTAGCCTAAGTTACTCCTTATAACATCAGCTATCTGCCAGTGAAAGTCCCTTGAAAATCGGTCCCGCCGTTGCGGAGATTACCCGGGACAAACAGACGGACTGACTGTCAAAAAATAATAATTTGTATTTTGTTATCAGTACCGTATATACTTTCGTATGCATTTAGTATAAAGCTGTTATTTTGACATTACAATCAGACACTTCAATTTTATTTATTAGTATAAACTAGTGACGAGAGGTGCAGGTCATTCGCCTCGGGGTAGGCGTTACACCTTCCCATATCAATCGTTATCTCCGTTATTTAGTCTCTTATGCCCAGTAATTTCACTAGCTAAAGTGCCCTAAAACCAGAACACAGTAAAGTTTAAACACAACTGCTTGGCAGCTGAATAACTGGCACTACGGTGGTGCCAACCTTTTTTTGGTGGAGTAAATACCTGACGCGAATCAAGCTATTTGTTGTTATGTTTTTGTGTAGGGCTTCCCGCAAACATGTCAGGGAAATTTGGCTGCTTAATCGGACATTTCTGGCGAAGCCAAAAGAGGCCTCCAGCCAGGCTTAAAATTAATATTATTATAAACTAAGTAACTGCGCTAAGGGCGCCCCCTGCGGGACACGAACCTCGGCCAGCTGGATCGGTATTATTTAATATGTATTTTACGGGACATTTAATACTACAGGCCCGGCACGGGCCGGCGCGAGCAAGAGACGCAGGATAATTGGGTAAGCCGTAGTTATGTGGGGCTTGTACCCACAAAAATCTCCGCGGTGTTGCCTGCATCCGCCTTTTGATGGACGGCGAATATATGTGATACTACTTTCACGGCCCATCAGCTGTTGCCCACGGACGGCCTACCTGCACGTTTAGCGATGTATCCAGAACATCTGTTACCCAAGGCCGTGCAATGCGGTCGGCAGACTACCGCGGTACCTACCTATTCAAACTCTAGCAAATAAAAGACCTACCCCCGGCTGTAAATTTGATTTATTCAGAGTAACCTACATGTATTATCCGTGCGGTGTCCGGATCAAGAATATAGCACCACTCCATCTCCTCCCGTGGATGTCGTAAAAGGCAACTAAGGGAATCTAAACCAGAGGGATGGGCAGCAGCGTCCCTTCTGTGAAGCGGTAGCCATACTGCGCTCACCAACCCGCCTGCCAAGCGTGGTGAGTATTGGCAAATACCCCCCAAAATTATGACACAGTTGTGAAATCTATGGGGGAGGCCTTTGTTCAGCAGTGGACGTAAAAATGGCCGATACGATATGATGAACCTACATGTCACTTATTATCAATTCTCAAGTGATAAGGGCCTCAACTAGGTATGTCTTTTTTCTTAGTACTTTACTTTTTCACATAGAAAATAACTGTGTTAGCATTGCAGTAAATCAAGAAACGACTTTGGCATTCTTATTTTATTTAGCTCTTAAAGACGAAGCGACAATGTTGCCTGATCAAATTTAAGATCACGAAGCTCAGTCTTGCCGTTTCGAAAATCACAAAAACTGATTTACCCTTTTTGGGTCGAGCAAATATTCTTCGACTGGTTTACGACTACATTTATTATTCTCCCAATTTCATATAGCTGCGTGCATGTATGCTTTTCAATTTTCAGTATTTGCTGTCACAGGGTTACTTCTTGGCCGGAATCCAAATGCATTCGAAGAAAACAATTTAATTGTGGGCCACTTAAAAACCTACTATTATACATGATTCAACACTGACGTCATGCTATGGTGTAATCTTTGAGAAGTCGAGTTGTGGGACGATATTAATAGGATTGTGTCAGGGACTCGGGGTACTAGATATAATAGGTGAGGTCATAAACAGCGCAAATGCTCCATAATGTGACCCAATTTGTTGAGGTTATGTTTGAATTGAAAGACCTTATGAAGGGCGAGCTTCCTCTATCCCTTAAGCGGAGACTCATGGACGTATGCATTCTTCCCACCCTCACATATGGTTCTCAGACATGGTCTTTGACAAATCAGCCGAGATCCACGCTCTAGGTTTGCCAGAGAACAATGGAACGGAGTATACTGGGCATAAAACTTGTAGACCAGATCAGAAACATAATTATTCGTTCCAAAACGAAAATATCTGTCGTCACTCGGAAATCCGCCACGCTTAAAGTTACTCTTAGACTGGACACATCTGCCGTATGTCAGACGATCAATGGGCCAAACTTACGACCCAATGGGTCCCACTAAGAGGCAAACGCCAACGCGGAAGACCTTTTTTTTTTTATTGGTGCCCAGTGGAAATTCTTCATGAACTTCCTTCGCCCCGGGGAAGGGCGAAGGGGTATGCCGGACTCCTACCGGCTAAAACCACTGGAGCGGTCATCTTCGGCACCTAAGAGAGGCTCGAGGTCCTCGTATGATCACACTAGAGCCGAACGCGGAAGACCTAGACGGGAAAGTGGGATGAGCTGGACTCCTTTCAAAGACACTGGTCCTTCGTAGCCATAGTCAGGGAAAAGTGGAATGAGGGTAGGGAGGCCTTTGCCCTGCAGTGCGATACCTCAAATCATTTTCAATATGTTTAAAATAAGAATAGAGTGATTAAGAAAAAACAATTTGATTGTAAAAAAGCGTGGGGTGTTTTTTAGTTCTTTCTCTTTTTCTTTTTCTTTTTACTATTATTCATTTTCTATTTTTTAATGAGGCTAACTACAAAAACTTGTTTTTTTTCTTTTAACAAAGTTGCATTGTCGTCGTTCCTTGATAAATGTACGAAGTTTCAAATCAATCCGACGTTTTGAAGGGGGGTGAAAATCGAAAATCGAGTTCGAAAATTCCGTTACATAGATTGATAGATACATACCAAGCTAATAAAAGCGTGTTAAAAACACAACCTGGTGACGAGAGGAACTTGTCAGTAGCCTGATGGTAAGCGACAGTGCGTTCCGTGTGGTGTCCAGATTAATATAGCACCACATGTCTCCTTCCGTGGATATTGTAAAAGGCGACTAAGGTACTAAACCATAGGGATGGGCAGTAGCGTCCCTTCTGTGGAACAGTAACTATACTGCGCTCGCCAATCCGTCTGCCTAGCGTGGTGAGTATTACCAAATTCCCCCCAAAACGACGACACACAGCATGTAACCGGTCGTTTATGGGGAAGGCCTTTGTTCAGCAGTGGACATATTTTGGCTGATATGATGATGACAAGCGACACGCGTGCCTACAAAATTGTAGTGCTACCATGGACTGGTACTGTGAGGAGCACACTGCGCTCTTCACCTCAAGAAATTAGTTATTAGTCTCTTATGCCCAATTATTTCACTAGCTCCAGTGCCCTTTAAAATAATAATAGACCTTTTTTGTTGGTCTCTAGTGGAAATTCATCATGATCTCCCCCCGCCCCGGGGAAGGGCGAAGGAGTATGCCGGACTCCTACCAGTTAAAACCACTGGAGCGATCATCTTCTGCGCCGAAGGGGAGCTTCAGGTCCTCGTAAAATCACACTAGAGCCGCCCATTGATGCCACGCCTTTAGGCACATCACGGAGGGGATGACTTTAAGGCGGTCACCCCTCTAGCGAAGGAAAGGCGACTGTAAAAAGGCCGCCCCCAGGTACTTCTCGGGGAGACTTGTACAGGGACACCCCAGGCCTGGTTGTGCGCTGTGTTGCGCACACGGCGGCACCTGACCACGTGCTCGCCGCAGTCTTCCCGGGGGAAACAAAAATAGACCTACCACACGTTAAAATTAAATATTACTATCTAATAAAATAATAGTAAAGATGTGAAATGAGCAGAAATAATATTGACAAGTTTCGGAATGTGTGGCTGTGTGAAAATAAGCATCGTTGAGCTGACATCTGCTATTTTCAGTCGCGCAATGTTTATCATAACAACATAGTTTGAGAGTTGTGTTTGTTTATCTGGACTACTCATTTTCACAACTACTACTGCATGTCATAAATATGTATTACTATGTATATCTGACCGACTAAAATGCATGCCAAATGAGTGTAACTTATTACGTCTGTAAAATAGCCAACAGACTTCAGTTTGCTACTTGCAGTGCTCCAAAAAACACTGTAAATAAAGGCTGGCTAACAATGAATTGAAATTGAATTTTAGACGTCCTGAAAATCACAGACAAGTTAGCCGCTACAGATAATTAAGATAATAAATATATTTGACTCGTTTATAAATATACAAATATTTTTTATATCTGTATAAAAATACATTTCATTTTATTTTATTTACTGTAATCAAACTTTAATTAATTGTCTATACAAATAAAAAAAAGTTTGTAATGTCAATATAACAGCTTTTTACTAAATGCATATGAAAGTATATACGGCACATATAACAAAAAAAGATGTTTTACTCTTTTTGTGTCTGTTTGTTCCGGGTAATCTCCTAAACGGCTAGACCAATTTTGACGGGACTTTCACTGGTACGCACACAGGTAGCTGGCATATAAGGAATAACTTAGGCTACTTTTGAAATACAATTAGGGTTCCGCGCAAAATAAAAACCCAAGTCAAGTGCCTATATCGAAGTACTCTAAATTATAAATTAAACGCGGGTGAAACAGCGGGTCCCAGCTAGTATTTAATATATTTCTTCAATTAAAAAAGTCACAGTGTTCCATGGCAGTTTTCCCGTTCAAGTCCATAAACTTCTTGGCGACCACTTTTCTATACACATTAATATAGTTGTGGTTATATCAAAATCTACGCACAAAACATAAACAATAACAGATGTTATCTACAGCATCAATTAAGCTCTACTGTGTACACGCGTAACCTTATCTCTGAACAAATAGATGAGAAATACTGTGTCAGAGATAAGGCACAGCTGATTGAGCATGCGTGATATTGTTTCATCTAGATGTAAGGATATTATTTGCGTGTCTTGTGCTAGAAATATTACCCCCTCACTTTTAGAGACGTGTTTTTAGTTAGTGGTTATCCTTGTGTCAGTAGTTCCAAGGCGCCAAAAGACCTCCAGCTTGGCTTAACGACTGCCGTCTAATAACAACCGGAGCCAACAATTTTACGTGCCTTCCGAAACACGGAGAGGCTCAGTTCAAATACCACACTGCGGTCGCGAATGACCGCGTCGAGCGTTACCTACTTTACTCGATCGTTCACTAATCAAGTAGGCTATGAAAGCTTAAGAAAGAAATTTTTATTTACGACTAGCTGGGACCCGCGGTTTCACCCGTGTTTAATTTATAAGAAATTTTGAGTACTTCGACATAGACACTTGACATAGAATAAATATATTGGATTTCAAGGGCTTTATTTTTTTTACGCGGAACCCTAATTATTTCACTAAAATAAAAGTAGCCTAAGTTATTCCTTATAACATCAGCTATCTGCCAGTGAAGGTCCCGTCAAAATCGGTTCAGCCGTTTCGGAGATTACCCGAAACAAACAGACAGACAGACAGACGGACAGACAAAAAAAATTAAAATAGTTTTTTTGTAATATGTAACGTACATAATTTCATATGCATTTAGTAAAAAGCTGTTATTTTGACATTACTAACAGACACTTCAATTTTATTTATTGGTATAGATATACAATAACAGTGGTGTGGTGCCGACTCAGAATACCACTACTCCATCTCCTCCCGTGGGTGTCGTAAACGTCGACTTAGGGATTAGCCGGAGGATGGGCAGCAGCGTCCTTCGAGTACATTAACAACTCAACTGCGATCGCCAACCCGTCTGCCAAGCGTGGCGATTATAGCAATACGAATGAGCCCACAACACACCCATATCGGCATTGTGGTGATCTTTGCGGGAGGCCTGTGTCCAGCAGTGGACTTCATTCGGCCGAAATGATGATACAATAACAGATAGTGCCAGTTAATTTATCTTGTAGGAACTGCCTGACCTTTCACAAAACTGTTATCAGCGCAGGCCGAGCATCGTCAAGTTCAGTTCATATACAAAAACCACTTAAATTCTACTTGCATCAAAAGAGACAAACGTGTGAAGTGCCCCGCACTATCGTATACGCGTATGCTGTTACGATAATCATCGAAAAGATCTAGCATCCGAGATAAAACGGGACACAATGCTACTACTAAATATTTTTTTAAGAACACGGACAAGACAATGTAACTGTATGTTTTGAGCTTTCGGAATAATGTAAGAAAAAGACAAACAAAGTCTTGTAAAATTATCGGTTCAAATTATTTTTGACTTTATTTATCTTTCTAGAGAAGACTGGAGAAAGTTGGGAAGGACATAGTAATATAAAAGAGAAGTCCGTGTGGTGTTCGGATTAAGAATATAGCACCACCCCATCTCCTGCGGTGGATGTCATAAAAGGGACTCACCGAGGGATGGGCAGAAGCGTCCCTTGTGTGGAACCAAAGATATTGGAAGAAAGGAGATATTTCATGTAGTTAACAATGTATGCAAGCCCCACACTAATATTTCGCCTGTGTCGTGGGTGCTTTTACAGACGCAATACACCCAGACCCGGAACAACTGCCTGCAGATCATACAAATATTTGTTCCGGGCGGGAATCGAACCCACAACTCGGAGCGCAGCAGCCGACTGTATCAGCCACTGCACCAACCGTACCGTAACCAAGCCATTCTTCCCTGTCTCATGCCAATTTTGTCCAGGTCTTTCCGACAAAGACAATATCATCCACCTAACTTGCTATCGCTCTTCCAGTTGTCCAACGAAAATAGCTTACTTAAAATCATATCAAAAGCTATCCAGCCCGAGAATATTCATTATACACGCCTCAACATACCAAGAGTCGGCAGGATGACGGTACGGTTGGTGCAGTGGCTGATACAGTCGACTGCTGTGCCCCGGGTCGTGGGTTCGATTCCCGCACGGAACAAATATTTGTATGATCTGCAGATAGTTGTTCCGGGCCTGGGTGTATTGTGTGTTAAATATGTGTCTGTAAACGCACCCACGACACAGGAGAAATCCTAGTGTGGGGCAATGTTTATAAAAAAAAAAGAACCTAATAAGGGTCATAGTCGTGTCTTGGTTTTTATCAAGTTAAGATCCGTTACTTTTCTCCAGCAGTGAACGTGTTTATACAGATTTGATGATGATAGTGGAGGATGATAAAGTTGTTCTATATAGTCAACACTTCACAAGTCGTTATCTTATGGAGTAGTGAGACAAAAGTAACAGTACAGTAGGTATCTCGTTCTGCTCATATTCATCATTTATTATATTTTACAGCATAATTCATCATTATAGTAACCAAAACACGTCCACCGCTGAACAAAGGCCTCCCCTATATATTTCCACAATTGTGTCGTTATTTTAGGTGGGAATTGGCCAACAGTCGCCACGCTGGGCAGGCGGGCGGTGAGCGCAGTATTGCTAATGTTCCATAGAAGGGACGCTACGGCCCATCCCCGTGGTTTAGTCTGTTAGGAGCCTTTTACTAAAGGCACGGGAGGAGATCATCATCATCATCATTTCGGCCGAATGAAGTTCACTGCTGGACACAGGCCTCCCCCAAAGATCACCACAATGACCGATATGGGTGTGTTGTGGGCTCATTGCGGGGTTTTACCATAATCGCCACCCTTGGCAGACGGGTTGGCGATCGCAGTTGAGTTGTTAATGTACTCGAAGGACGCTGCTGCCCATCCTCCGACTAATCCCTTAGTCGACTTGTACGACACCCACGTGAGGAGATCGGGTGGTGGTATTCTGAGCCGGCACCACACGGCAAGGGAGGAGATGTAGTGATGTTATTTCTTAACACAAAAACCTCTGTATTATTACTGAAAAAGAATCTTGTAGATTACAAAGCTGACAGATATGTAGAATGATATGCTGATTTTTCTGTTTGTTGATGGTTTTCCTTGTAGGTTAGACTAGAATCTTGTTTAAAAAATCTATTATAATCCCAAATTGCAAAACGGCGCACGATTTTTTATAGCTTGGCCACATGTCTGATCTATCTCTAAACGCGTGGCAACCGAAATAGATCGAATTGTACAAGTTAACACTAACATTTGAACAGAGTACCTTATCTATTTAAAGTCGCTAATGTACTAAAAGTTAATATTTACAAAAACCAAATAGTGTCAACATATTTAGCGACAATTAAGATATCTGTAAACAATGTCAAATGAGTCACCGTGTGAAATAATTACGTCTGTGTGAGTGTGGTGGAGATAACACACTCAGATTTGAGGACTGTTAGTGCAACGCTGTTTTGATATTTAAATCATTTCAGCCGAAAAATGTCCACTGCTGGACAGAAGCCTCCCCAAAGATCACCACAATGACCGGTATGGGTTTGTGTTGTGTGCTCATTGGGGGGTTTTGCTATAATCGCCACGCTTGGCAGACGGGTTGGCGTTCGCAGTTGTGTTATAAATGTACTCGAAGGACGCTGCTGCCCATCCCCCAGCTAGCATAGCCGCCTTTTACGACACCCACGGGATGAGATATGGAGGTGGTTTTCTTAGCCACACGGCAAATTATATATATATAATATTTAAATAAGTGGCATCATCATCAGCCTATATCGGTGCACTGCTGGACATAGGCCTCTCCCAGCGAGCGCCACAACATCATCATCATCAGCATTCCGCATCCAGCCGGACCAAGCAACCTCAATCATCTGGCCGATGGGCGTCCCGCACTACATTTATCGATACCGGTCTCCACTCTGTGATTCGTCTGCTCCATCGGTCTTGTTTTGTTATATGCGGATATTTTATTAATGGCTTTTCTTGTCTTGGGTAAATCAGTTTCAAGCATAGAAAATTCAGCTATGGACAGTTTACTGGAGGTAGGCCTGTTATTGAAATTTATATGGGACCAACTCGAAAGCATTCTGCACCAGTTAAAAAAAAATTGCTCAAACCGGTCTACAAATCTAGGAGTAATCGATGTACATACATAAAAAGAAAATACACATGGAATTGAGAACCGCCTCCTTTTTGAAGTCGGTCAAAAAACCTGAGCCAACAAAGTCAACCCTACAGTTTTGTTGACCTTTCATGCGCCATATTTTGCTGTTCTATGGAAACCTTACAGAATATCTCACGTTGGCCCATTTTCCGTTATTTTTTATGGATTATTAACTTGTTTGATGATATCGGATGGAGGAAATGGACATTGAAAAGGTGCATGGGCTAACGTTATGTTTATTGTGTAATAATCTCCCAGTTTACAAGATATAAATAACTGATTATATATTTATATCGACTACGATAATTGTGTCTTTAATAATACGTAGACGTGCGTCTAGAGTAGATAACGTAGAGAAGATATTCATGAATCGTGTTTCGGTATATGTCTGGTGCTACTCGAAATCTTATGATCCTATTCAGAGACGTACATGCAACAATACATTCATAATACAGTCCATCCGCGTTCCGAAGTTACGGACCCTGTTTGAAAATCCTCGTCGGTACCATAAAATACATTTACGGACCTTTTCGGGTCAGTAATGTCACCACGAAAGAAACACCATATGGGATAAATATGGAGGGGATTTGCCCTTTATGAGAAGAGCAGTTATTTGTTGCGGTTACGTGCTTAAGGAATGATGCCTTGTCGTTACAAGTGTTAGGTTGCACTGGCAGGCTTGTTAACCGCCTAACTATTGTCTATTTAGGTAAAATAATGGCTACTAAGGATGTCGATGGGTGCTTAGGAGATAAATTAATAATTTGTCGGCACGGTTGGCGCAGTGGGTAAGCGACTGTCTTTCTGCGCTACGATTCGCGGGTTCGATCCCCACACGGAACAAATATTTGACCTACATATAGTTGTTTCGGGTCTCGGTGTTAGAGCACGTGCGATCTATGTCTGAAAACTGTACCCTGGAAAAAGTATGATCCAACGATAAAAAGATAAAAATAAGAAAACCTGAATCAAAGTTTTTATTTCGTTAAGGCTTTCTAGTCTCTTAATCAAACGCAACAATTTTGTCTCTTTTTAGGATCATCATCGTATTAGCCAAAGGACGACCACTGCTTAACAAAGGGTTCCCCCATAGATTTCCACAACAATTGTGTTGTCAATATGGGGGAATGTGCCTAACCAAGCAAGGCGGGTTGGTAAACGTAGAATGCCTGATGTTCCACAGAAGGGACGCTGCTGCCCAACCTCTGATTTAGAGTACCTTAGTCGCCTTTTAAGACATCTACGGCAGGAGATGGAGTGGTGTTATATTCTTAACCCGTACACCACACGGAGATTTCTAGAATGTTAATTAATTAATCACGCCGTAAGGGATTGAATAAAACATCTTACGGAGGTACTTCTACGGAGGTAGAAATGAATCCTGACTTGTGGAAGTACTACTATACTTCCACAAGTCAGGATTCATTAACCGACTTCAAAAAGGAGGAGGTTCTAGATTCGATTAATTTTTTTTATGTATGTACGCCGGTTACTCCGACGTTTGTATACCGATTTGAGCAATTCTTTTTTTAACTCGTGCAGAAAGAATGCTTTGAGTTGGTCCCGTATAAATTTCATTACATTTGATTACGTAGTTTTTTAACCAGCTTCCATAAACAGGTTTCGTCTGCGCTTATCTAGATGATGTTTTAATAGTTTCGATTTCTCTCAGATCAGAGAACCGATTCGAGATTTACACTAAAAAGAAACAAATAAAACGTTTTAACAAAAAAAATACCGACTTCGAACACCCTACACGATATAAATATATTAAAACTACTGAAAAGGAAAAAAGCTCCCCATGCCCCAACCATGGTTCATGCAGACCAACGAGAAATAATATTTTATACCTAGCCAAGCCCGACTTCATAAATGAAGTCTTTTCATTTTCAGTGGTTTTAATATTTTTTTTATCGTGTAAGGTTTTTAAAATCGGTATTTTTTTTTGTTTTGTTTTATTTTTACCTCCGTCTTTCACAACGAGAAAAATCTTAAACCGGATAAAAGAATTGGAATAAAAGGCAACATTTTATTTTGTTATCCTCCTACAGCCTCTTCTACAACTATGTGTATAATATGTACTCAATTCTTACGTCATCGCGTAATCAACACAATCATCGTCAACAGGATTTAATTCAGTAATTGGTGAAGATTTTTATCGGAGCAGAAATAAGTATGAGCTATGCTGTTAATTGGGGCGGCCATTGTTGAGTAATTATGTCAGTGTTTCAGTTGGACGTATGTGAATTATTTCAGGACTAATTGCTGTTCGTTTACCAAGACATACCCACTATGTACCTAACTGCAATGGTTGAGTTATATGATGAAAAATAAAATCTTGTTTAATGTTATTTTAGAGACGCTCGCAACTAGCTGCACTCACTCAGAGGTAACCGATCGGCGGTTAAGCAACGCATGGCGCGGTCAGTCGGTGGATGGGTGGCCGCATGATGGTATTTCAAATAAGCATTTCCGTGCTTCAGAAGGTACGTAAAGTCATCGCTCCCAGTTGTTGTTATTAGACGCCAGACGTTAAGCCACGGAGGAGGAGGAGGAGGAGGCTGTTGGGCGGCTTGAACAACTCTTACACAGGGCCAGTAATCACACGAAAAGAAAGAAAGAATGTTGTTTATGAGTAAGTTAGCTCAGTCTGGTCACTCACTATGCGTCTCAAATAATGCTCAAGGTCACTCAGCGAGCTATGATTGTTCTCTACGAGATCAAATCTGAGGGCCAATTCTCGTAATTAATTGACACTATGACTGAAACTTGACCAAACTGAGATTAAATTACGAATTGACCGAAAAAATGGTATTCTGCTACTCTTAAAGTTAAAGTTCAGTCGGATTTCGGTATAATCTCGATCTAGTCTCATTTCGATCTCAATTTTGACGTTTATCTAATGACAATTTAGTACATGTGACAGTTCGAAATGTTAACAGAATACCGTTTTGACTTCGATCAACTTTCGATCTCATCACAGTGTAAGTTCACGTTTGGCGTTGTTTGTTAGTTTAGGAGAATACCATTTGTGACATTTATGACACTGAGACTAGATCGGAACTATATTTTGAACATTTTTAAATTACGAGAATTGGCCTTCAGTTATAAGGAGCTGTAGAAGAAATACAGTTGCCGAAATAGCTGAAAGGTTAGTAAGCTGAAGTTGCAATTGCGCATTGCTCGTACTGTCACTGTAAGTCACTGTAGAAATATATGGGGGAGGCGTCCTTCGGCTGATATGATGCTACGATGAGCTCCGTCTTCAGAACATTATATTTTCACTTATGACTTTTATCAGGTCAAAGATCCGGTCAAATACTTATTGCCCATTTTTATCAAAACGTTGTATCTATAGAAATAAACAAAATCGAAGTGTCTGTTTGGAATGTCAAAATAACAGCTTTTTACTAAACGCATATGAAAGTATATACGGTACATAAAACAAAATAACAATTTTTTTATTTTTTGTCTGTCTGTCTGTCTGTTTGTTCCGGGTAATCTCCGAAAAGGCTGGACCGATTTTGACGGGACTTTCACTATCAGATAGCTGATGTTATAAGGAATAACTTAGGCTACTTCTATTTTAGAAAATTAATTAGGGTTCCGCGCAAAAAATATAAAGCCCTTGAAATCCAATATATATAATTATATATTCTATGTCAAAAGTCAAAAATTTAGAGTACGAAGTACTCTAAATTTCTTTTAAATTAAACGCGGGTGCAACCGCGGTTCCCAGCTAGTATAGTTATAATATCCTGAAATAAACATGCCGAACACAATTCCGTAACTAATTATAACTTGTGAATAGCTTGAAAACACCAGCTAACTACATTGCCCCAAGTAAGGAATCGAAAACTACCTATAATTGGCTGCTTATGGTCCACGGTAAGTCAACCGGGACTTACGGCCGTCGTAGAACCGACGGCGCATCCTAATGACATGTTTAAACGTGGAGTACCGGCCATAATCGTTGCGGTTACCAACTTCAGGTAGCTATACGTTCACACTTTTAAGTGCCACCATGGTTATAGCTTGACATTTCTATAGAAGGTACTGATTGGGTCAGCGCAAGTCGTAGACCTGTATTACAGAACGGGAATCGGAATTTTAAGTAGAACTCAAGTCTAGATTGCATGAATTAATCACGCCCTCAATAACCTGAACTATGACGGCACGGTTGGCGCAGTGGCTAAGCAATCGGCTTTCTTCGCGGGTTCGATCCCCGCACGGAACAAAATGAACTACGGATAGTTGTTTCGGGTCTGGGTGTTTGTGCATGTGAAATGTATGTTTCTAAACTGTACACTATGGTACACGATCGGCGAGGTTAAAAAACGCTTGGCGCGGCCTGTTTATGGATGGGTGACCGGATAGTGGTATTTGTACTTTACGTCTCCTACCTTCGTCGGTCCCGGTTGTTGTCATCAGACGACAGTCGTTAAGCCAAGCCGCAGGCCGAAGACTTACACTAGGTTGATCACTAACCACACCGAAGAAGAAGCCAATAGGACCTCTTTCCTGCTACTCCCCAAAAACCTAGGCTATGACCACCCAGCTATTTTTGACTTCCTTCCCACTAAAACACCACATTAGCCACTATTAACAAAATAAACATCGAACCTCACGCAGAAACGTGTAAACTGATATAGTATTCTAAGCGCTGACCGTAGCGGAAGTTATTTTAGAAGCGAGCTAATGGAGTTTCGTTGATCGATGCTTAAGAAACAATGGCGGATAAATTAGTAAGAGTTATAATAGTGAAGTAGCATATCATGGACATGTGGTTTGCGGAAGAGAATTTTCCACCCTATACTAAGGTTGGCGCAGTGACTAAGCGATTGGCTTTTTGCGTTGCGTGTCGCGGGTTCGAACCAAAAAAAAAAAATGTGTATGATCTACAGTTAGTTGTATCGGGTTGGGTGCTTGTACATGTGAAATATATGTCAGTAAAAATACACCCACGATACCGGACAAATCCAAATTTGTGGCTACGTTTACAATTTATTTTTTTATAATGAGATTAGTAAGTACATTCAGTACCTGGTGTATTTTAAATGTTATTTAAAATTCTGATACGTATTATTTTGCACACGAGTTGCCGTTTCTGCTTACCATGAGAGAATGGTGTGTATTTATGATACGTTTGTTATATAAAACACTACAACCGACACGATCGTGGTGGCCGAAAAATTAAAGTCATTGTCATTGAACTGACCTACACGTCGTCATTTAGGCAATTACATCAAATACCTAGGAGCCGTTTTTTCATAAGTATGACACCATGTCCTAACATTACTTTGCAATAAAATAAGTATTGCGTCATTCAGTTATTTTGCCGCAAGACAACCGGTTTACGGCCAACGGAGACTCGGACAGAATGGCAGCTTACATTTTAGCAATATTTAAGTCATTCACATGTTGAGAATGTTCGCCTGTTATTCTACTTAGTCCTGCGTGGCACCACACTGCGCTTGTCACCTCGAGACATTGGTTATAACAGTCGCTTATTAGCAGTTAGTTCATTATAATGCCCTTCAAATCGGAACACAGATGTCTAAAGTTTAAAATACGGATTGGCAGCAGAATAAGGGCTACAGCGGTGGTACCAACCCAGGCTGACTTTTGCTATAAGACACTTAACACCCGTCTCGTCGTAATTCGTTTCTCCTTCGTAATCGTTGATTTTGGGGTGCAATTCTCTAAGCTCAAACATCCATACATCCTTGAATACAGAATTGAAATAACGATGATGACCCAATTGGGTAATCGGTAAGACTGGTCTTCATGGCTTACCTTCTGCAACGTGTCCTTGAATAGCTTCAGTAATGTCTTAGCGAATATCGAAGTTGGTTTTACACCGTTATTTCGATTCTGTATTTAAGGATGTATGGATGTTTGAGCTTAAGGAATTGCACCCCTGATTTGTAGGATGTGCATTTGAATCCGGACGCGACCTCCACACGTTATGGTTCGCAAAACTGCAAAGACCAATTGCCTACGAAATATCCTACACGTAGATCTTTTTACGTAAGCAGTTCTATTGAGCAGAGTCGACGAAACAATTTTAGACAAAAAAATGTTAATTCAAAATATACTTAAATAGATACATACGACCAAGATAGATCCACAACAAGACAGCCCCAAAAGGCCTAACGTTCACCGCTTTCTGATGAAGTCTACGCTCTGGCCAGAGGGCACATAGAGAGAGAGAGTGCTCATATCCAAAGCCCCGAGAGATTTTAACTCGAACTCCAAAACCGATTCTAGTGCCTAGAACATTGCGTATCTGGGGACGACTTAAATGGTAGGTTTGTAGAAACAGTTCAAACAGTTGGGTCTAAGTACTCTAAACCCGCCGTAAAGGCAGACCAAACAAGTTCTCAGGTGAGACCCTCAACCTCATGGCAAAAAGTCGTGCCATGACACTCCAGCCAGTTATACTGAAGCATACCGGCTACTCAATAGACGGATATGAAAGTCTTTGCATCACGATATTCATACCTTAAAGGTGCAGTTCAAGTGTTCGTAACAGACATGTAATTGGGCAAACTCGAAACATGGAGCTGAAGACCGAGGACGGCAGCGTGGCATTAACTAAGCCAGAGGTTTTTAGAGAGCCCGAGAAGTTTTACCGATAGCTATACACCTCGGCAGATAGCTAGAACATTTCACTTTAACTTTAATTATATCGAAATAATACATCGTTGTCAGCTTAAATTAAATGATGATGTAGTTATTATTAAATAATTCTCTCTTATGATGTCAAGTTACCGATGACGACACTTGCACCGGAATCGATGACCTAATATTCTCGGAAGGCCACAGAGGTTATATTTTACATATACCTAACCTATAATAGTTACTCATAAATCATATCTCCGTGTAATAAAACTGATATCTTGTAATTTTAGTAATTATGTAAAATATGCCAAGTTTATTTTTATTTATTTATTATTATTTTTTTATTTATTACATTGCTTTTTATCTATTTAATTATTCAAGATAGCTCGGTCGTGAGCTGTTTAGAAAAGCGGGAATTGGTGATTCCTTCAAGGGACTGCCGTCTGACCTTGCACGAGTTTTAGGAGAACCGGATTTTACAGTAATGGTATCAGGTAGACGCCAATAAAGCCGATATAATACCTGAATTGCCTGTTACGTTGCGTGTCTGGGAGACGAGAAGGAAAAAGCGATATTGGGGCATCATAACACCGGCATAAATAAAACTATACTAAAGAGAACAAAGCAATAAAAATTATACGATTTCGACAGGCAAACGCACTATGATATTAGATATAAAAACCAGCAGACGAACGCGATTCGCGCCAGCCATCATAATACACTTACAAATGGAGCGTTTTACATTGGTCAATCACAAAAACTCTTAATATGATGTCATCAGGAAACCGTCGCGTCCACCGCTTATCACCATGATGTCACCGCACAAAGGTCGAGGTTTAGTTGAACTTGATTTTAAAATATATATTTTTTATGTAAGCACTAGCAATAATTGTTTAAGGTTATTGACTGGGCAAGGTACTGATACTGAGGTTATTACTTGGGGCAAAAAGGTACTCTAGTGGAGACTGCGCACCGGACGACCCGGTGTAGGTCGTTGGGAGTCGATAGATACGGGCGCCATGTGGCCGGATGTTGTAGAAGTCTATGGGGGAGACCTTTGTTCAGCAGTGGGCGTCCTTTGGCTAATAGATGAAGTTGCATATGGTTGGATTTCATATTGTTTTTAGTGAACTTAATTAAGAATAAGCACCACTCCATCTCCTCCCATGGATGTCTTAAAGGGCGACTAAGGGATTCTAAAGCAGAGGCAGCAGCGTCCCATCTGTGGAGCAGCGGCCATACCGGGCTCACCAACCCGCCTGCCAAGCGTAGTGAGTACTGGCAAATTCCCTCCAAAATATGGCATTAAATTGGTTGTTGTGAAGGTCAATGAGGGAGTAAAAAGTTACAGCAGTTCCTTAGGCTGACGTGATGATGAAGAATTAGCGCAATAATTCCAAAACTTTTGCCTACTGCTTGGTTGCACTGTTGCCTATGATATGCAAGTTTAAAAATAGGTACTTTACTGAAACTCAGTATATTGGTAAATGGTATTTATAGAAATGTTAAATGGATAATATAACAGAACTGGTTTGCCTTTGTGTGAGTTTGTGTACTTGAAAAGCAAGATCTTGGCTTTACTGGAGCGGTCAAATTAAAATATTTATATGGCTCAGATTTTTTAAATAATTTGCAGGTAGATCACTAAAAAACTGTAAATTCATTATCCCTATTTTTTATGTTTTTATTAACTATATGTATGCTTTAGACTCCCCCAAAAGTAAATACCTAAATTTAAAATAACCTATTGCACAACTGAAACTAGGTAACAAATGATTATGTATGCCCTAGACGCTGGAAGAATTTGGTCATATTTATTTATTAAACACCTGTAGGTACCTATTATCCAGAATATTACTTACTGTACTTTGCATTACAAATATGCAAAAGAAAGAATTTGGTGTTGCAACATTAAATTACCTACTTTATGATTCTGACCGTACTTAAAATGGTTTAACATTTAGCATCTATGTACCTCACCTATAGGGGTAATAAAATAAATTTAATGGTTGTTTTGCTTTTTACACAAGGGAGGAAGATTGACTAAATAACTGATTAGGAAACAGAATTTATATGATTATGTTTTAATTATTTTGTTTTAATTCGCCAAATTCAATCAATCATTCATTTTTCTCCACAATATAAATTATAATAAATAAAGTACTTACATTAATTAGTACACCATTATATTGTGGGCAACTGGTGCCTAAACTAGGCAGAAAACTGTATTTCAGGTCACCAGGACTCCCCCTAATACAATAATTATAATCAATAGCAAGCAGGGCTAAACAATTGGATTAATGGTAAGTAAAAGAACATACAATACCTTGGAAAAAAAAGCATGCATGCATTAGTGTGTGAACGTGAAATAAAAACAATATGTGTATCAAGATACATCTCTTTTAAGATAAAATATAATAAAACTTATGTAAAGGCTAAGGACTGCTGGCCATAAGAGGATACAACCTATCAATTACACCCTAGAATGAAGCATTTCTACTGTCTGTTTTATTAATTTTACAAAACCTGAGCTAGAGATTATGCAATAACTAAGAATGTAGCACTATTATTGACTTCTAAGTATCCTAATTATGAGTCTAATTAGCAAGTGTATGATAATGAACTCATTACTAAATACTATTAATAAACTTATACGTTAGATTTAGATAATTTCCTATGTGGTCAATGAGAGACAATTTAAATATTAAATTGATGATGATGATTTTTTATCAGATTTTTTTTATTCCTTATGATGATTCCTAGTAGTACTTAGCAGTCAATGAGAACCCAAGCTTATGCAGTGTACAGTTATAGATAAATTAAATTATAATGGGCTACATAATTAAATAAGTTTGTTTATGAATTATATTCCATATTTTATAGTATTTTTATGGCTTTTGAGAGCTTAGTGCTTCTAAAACAGCCACATTTAATTGTCCATAAAATAGTAATAACACAAACGTGCCAAAGTTGTAAACAGCGTCTGACGACTTGCATAAAAGTGGGGCAACCGGCACCGCGCCCTAGGAGCCCCACCCGCTCTCCGCTACAGACATGCCAATAACAATATACGTAACTTCTTGTCTTACGCGAACACACAATAAAACAACAATAAGTTCCCCAATATGTTTTTTACGCCTTTCGGAATAGACGAACAACTTTGTAACCACGACAAAGCGACAGGAAACACAAAAACAAGCCGTACTAACTTCGTATGTTCGTATGCCGAATAGGTACCAATAGAAAACTGTAAATTAGTTTTCACTGAGAGCTGCATAAAAATTACCTGTTGATCAACAAGATCCCATTAACACTGCACCGGCGACTCCAGAGACCTGTAGATTTTGCACTCGATGATTTCCTAGCACGTAAACACAACGGTCTCACAAAAGGAAGAACTGGTAATAACACAACCACGAATCCACCTTTAGACGCACTGAATCACAATACACCTTTTGCGTCCGGTGTTAAGTTTATTATGTGAATAATTCGTACTCCGTCTGTCTACAACAATTTTCATTCATCACAAGGTGAAATCATTCGAGACGAGTGGCAGTTGGTAAAGAAACTACGACAGCGGGCGGCAGGGAGCGCGCGCGTCATCCGCCATATTGGATGATTACGTCATTTTGTCATATCGTAGTTTTTTATGGTGGGCTTTGAAACAAGAATTTGTACCAAGTAACGGCTTATTTTGACTTGGAACGCTGCTTGTAAGTGTATCCGAACAAACCATTCAACCATTAGTTCTTTTTTTTGTAATATTTAATGGCCCTGGTTTCTAGTCCTTTAGAGACTATCGTTATCAGTTCAAGTGTTGCAAGCTTCAAGTTTTGGACAAATAAAATGGTTTATTCAGAATCAATAACAGCTGTCGGAAGAAATAAGCTAGATTTTGAGGACTGTAGCTATTTATTATGTTTGTCATGACATCGGGTATTATATAAACGGATGTCTTTTGATAGTTTTCAGGTTAAATTTGTGTCAACATTTATGTTTTTCACCTCCATTAATATATTTAAATATTTTCACATAATTTGCTACAACAACAAAGATATCACTTTTTAGAAAATGGCAATCTTAAACTACAGTAACTAGGGATGGCAAATGAAAAAATACCGATAAATATCAACTCAATATTTATAAAAGGTATTGATGTTCATGGAGATAAAATGTACGATAGGTACCGATATTTTCGCACACAGCCAACATATAAAAGCATTCTCAAAAAAGAAACTACATATTTAGGTACGTAAAATATGTAAAATTTAAGACGCATAGAAGTTATTCTAGTTACGCGTTAGTCGGAAAAGGTGTACTAAGCCACAGCTAATTTTAAAATGGCTATTGTTCAGTTTGCGACTAAAATGCACAGCTCTGTATAGGCACAAATTTTCTGCAAATGGCATCACCCATGACTGTAGTTACCTAGCACGTAGGCGGTATAAAAAAAGCAGCTCGATTAGATACACACGCTGCCAGAATTATATCTAACTGTAACAATACCTGTTTAAATTCGCGACGTCACGTCCGATGACGTTTGACGTTTAAAAAATTGCAATGATTCGCGATGATCTGTACTTTGATTATTATCTAAGAAATTGCCTATTTTTGGTGTTGACTAGTCGATGCAGCGTTGCCAGTAGGGTACGAATTGTGTACTATTTCAGTCATATGTGTACTTGCGTACTCTGGGCATTATTTGTGTACCCGTGTACGTTGTGTGTGTGTGTAAAGTAACGTTCCAAGATTTCAATATTTTTATGGTTCTTTTTATTAAAGCAAAGAGGTTTTAATAATCACATATTGTTTTTCTTTGGGACTTCTTCATTGTCGTCTTTTGTCTTTTCTGATGTGTGTCACAAAATAAATTTCTATTCATGTTATAATGTTTTGTATTTCATTTAAACATTATATGTGAACGAGAATACCAATCCCGTTCAGGTTATGGGCCCAGCACGAGTCTATTCAATGTTTAATGAAAAAAGTTGTTACCTATTATGGCGACTGAAGGTAAAGTTGTAAGTACAACTTCAAGTGGTGAGCGACTGGAGAGATTGCAACCACATGATACAGGTATGAGCTTAACGTCTATAGAGAAACTTGACGGAAACTCTAATTATAACACATGGAAGTTTATGGTAGAGCTGTACTTAATCCATGACGACCTTTGGGAGTACACTCAGACGACACCCGAGAGTTCAGATGTATTAGGCTTAAAAAGAGACCAAAAAGCTAGAGCCAGGATATGCTTGATGATAAAACCGCATTGCCTGATCCACGTAAGACATGCAAAAACGGCAAAGGAGGCGTGGGAGTCTTTAAGGTCAGCTTTTGAGGATAAAGGATTAAATAACAGATGCCGACTTTTATCAAAGCTTGTAAGCCTAAAGCTTGAACAGTTTACATCAATTAGGAGTTATGTCACCGAGCTGATGTCAGTAGCGCAGCAATTGAGTGACATCGGTAAGGAGGTTGACGATGAGTTATTAGCAACGTTGATGTTACAAGGTTTGACTGAAACTTTTCAACCGATGAGGCTTGCGATTGAAAACTCAAGAGTAGAGTTGACCACAGACTATGTGAAGACCAAGCTGTTACAGATGGAGGCTTCATACAGTTCAGGTCTAAGTACCAGCACCAATGATACTGCACTTCTAACCGATAAACATCGTAAAGCAAAGAAACCTGTGCCAAGAAAGGCACATATGATAAAATGTTTTATCTGTAATGGACCACATAAAGCAAAAGTTTGCCCTGAAAATCCAAAAATCAAGAAGAATGCTTCAGTAGCACTTGGACTTGCAACGGCAGGAGAGTACCAAGAATGGATTCTTGATTCAGGAGCAACTAACCACATGACCAATAATAGAGAGTGGCTGAGAGATTTCAGGATGTGTGGCCGAAAGATAGAGATTGGGTGTGCAAATGGAGGTAAGGTGTTTGGTATAGGAGTAGGGTCTGTGATATGCGAGAAAGAAAATGCGAGCGTAAGTAATGTGATATATGTACCCGATTTAAAAACCAACCTATTAAGTGTGAGCACTATTGTAAAGAGAGGCTTTGTGGTAGTGTTTTCAAGGAAAGGTTTTCAGTTGTTGCGAGAAGATGGATGTAAGGTTACAGGTGATGTTGCACATACAGGTGTTGAGGAGAATGGTGTTTATAAACTAAAACTCTGTTCACAGGAAATCGCACTAGCTTCGACTATCAGTGAAGATATGGAGTTGTGGCATAGGCGTATGGGGCACCTTGGCATACGTAACCTTACATTGTTGAGAGACAAATTAGCCACAGGAGTAAGTTTTCCTAACACTTCAACTAACTTAGAGTGTACAGCGTGTTTAATGGGGAAACAAACGAAACAACCGTTTCAGAGAGGTCGTGCGAATAGGGCTAAAGAAGTTCTCGGATTAGTTCATTCTGATGTTTGTGGACCAATGGGTGAAAATTCACTCAGTGGATACAAATACTTCTTGACTTTCATTGATGATTTCACGCGTAAAACTTTCGTGTATTTCCTCAAGAATAAGAGTGAAGTATTTGAAAAGTTTCACGAGTTCAAGACTTTTGTAGAAAAACAATCTGGGAAGACTCTGAAGATTCTTCGGTCGGATAATGGCAAAGAGTATGTCAACCGACAGATGAACAAGTTGATGAAGGATTGTGGAATCCTACACCAACTTACAGTAGAGTATACGCCCGAGCAGAATGGTGTTGCAGAACGTGCAAACCGAACGATTGTAGAAAAAGCTAGGAGTATGCTTCAAGAGGCAGGATTGGAAACAACTTTCTGGGCCGAGGCCGTAAATTATGCCGTTTATTTAAAGAATAGGTCTCCGACAGTCGCAGTCAAAGGGAAAACGCCAGAGGAAGCGTGGACGGGGAAGAAGCAAGATCTGAGTATGATCAAAGTTTTTGGATGTAAAGCATTTGCACATATCCCCGACGCTAAAAGGAGGAAATGGGATCCAAAATCGAAAGAGCTTATTCACGTCGGTATCTGCGGAGAGTCAAAGGCTTACCGACTAATCGATCCGGCAAGCGGACAACTTAGTAAGGCGAGCGACGTTGTATTTTTCGAAAATAAAAAATTCAACAGTGTGAATCCTATAGAGAATAAGAATGAAGGGCATGTGATAGTCAGTCTTGAAGAAAATTTGACTAAGAATGTAGACGAAGGTCTGCACCTGAGAAAAGCTCAAGAAGATTTTCAAGGAGATACTGAAAATAAAGAAGAGAAGATTGAGCAACCGCCAGTGCAGGAGTGCATTGAAGCAGAGAATCAAGTTGTTAGTGATGAAGAGTGGATGACATCTGATGAAAAGGAAGATGATGATCATCATGTGGAAAGGAGATATCCTATTAGAGAAAGGAAGAAAAGAGACTTTCCAGGTTATATCACTTACCAAACAACCGCTGGTGAAGATGATCCACAGAGTGTCGAAGAGGCAATGTCTAGAAGAGACAAAGAAATGTGGAGAGCTGCTATTAAGGAGGAGCTGGAAGCGCTGAAGAGAAATAAAACTTGGACTTTGGTGGAGCTACCACAATCTTGCAACGTTGTGGATTCTAAATGGATATTTAGAATAAAAGAAGAGACGGGGAGAAAGAAGCGATATAAAGCTCGTCTTGTTGCAAGAGGTTTTAGTCAAAGGCGGGGCATTGACTATTTTGAAACTTTCTCGCCAGTAGTGAGGCATAGCTCACTGAGGACGTTGATGGCATTAGCAGTCCATATGAATCTAAAAGTAGACCAAATGGACGTGAAAACAGCTTTTCTTAATGGAAATCTAGACGAAGTTGTCTATATGAGGCAACCTGAAGGTTTTGAAGAGAAAGGTAAAGAAAATCACGTTTGTTTGTTGCAGAGGTCGCTGTACGGACTTAAACAAGCTCCGAGAGCATGGAACAAAAGACTTCATGACGAACTGATAAAACTTCAGTTCAAGAGATCTGAAAATGAACCTTGTGTTTATACCAGATTTAATGAAGGAAAAATCATCATCATTGCAGTATATGTTGATGATATTTTATTATTCTGGAACGATGCTGAAGACTTGCGGAAGGTCAAGATAGATCTCGCCAACAAATTTGAGATGAAAGACCTAGGCAAAGCAGAGCTTACGTTGGGAATACGTATAACTCAGGATAGTGAAGGGATTAAGTTAGACCAAGAGCGGTACATAGAAAAGATCCTACGATCTTTCGGAATGGAGGACTGTAAGCCAGTCGCCACTCCAGCTGTATCAGGTTCAGGACAGCGTCTAGAGAAGCCGCAACCTGATCATAAATTGAATGAAGCTATTCCATATCGAGCATTAATTGGATCACTGATGTATCTGGCAGTGTGCACGAGGCCCGACATTGCTCACACAGTAAATCAGCTAAGCCAGTTTAACAACTGTTATGATGAAAAACATTGGATAGCTGCAAAGAGAGTACTACGCTATCTAAAAGGAACCATGCATTATTCATTGAGATACACGAGAGGTAATCGACAAGAACTTGTTGTAGGATATGCAGATGCAGATCATGCTGGAGACTATGATCGTAAATCTAATTCAGGGTGGTTGTTCTTGTCTCAAGGAGGAGCGATTTCTTGGGAGAGCAAGAAACAAAGAACAATTGCTTTATCAACTGCGGAGGCAGAATATATTTCACTATCTGAGGCTGCAAAGGAAGCGGTATTCCTTCGCAGGTTTATAGCAGAGATGGGGCGAGAATCAATTACGCTACCATCAATTACTATATTCACTGATAGTCAGTCGGCTATGGCGATAGCTAAAAACCCAGTGCACCACCAACGTACGAAGCACGTGGATGTGCGATATCACTTTGTCAGAGAGGCAATAGAGAAAGGTGATCTACAATTAAGGTACAAGGAGACAGCGCGGATGGTAGCGGATGTTCTGACCAAGGCGTTGTTAAGACAGAAGTATGAGTGGTGTGTGAGTAGTATGGGGTTGAGATGATGATGAGTGATGAGAGGAGTGCCAGGAGATATGAGATTAAGGAGGAGTATTAAAGCAAAGAGGTTTTAATAATCACATATTGTTTTTCTTTGGGACTTCTTCATTGTCGTCTTTTGTCTTTTCTGATGTGTGTCACAAAATAAATTTCTATTCATGTTATAATGTTTTGTATTTCATTTAAACATTATATGTGAACGAGAATACCAATCCCGTTCACTTTTAAACGCAACCAACATCGACTGTAAGAATAGTTTAAAATAAAACATTATCAGTCTTATTACAAAAATCTTGTTAGACTCAGGTTTAAACCAGAACTATGAAGTCTGGACTTAGTACGGAACTAACGTTAGTACCATAGTTTAAACCCGTCCGTATTACAAATATCAAAATAAGTCAGGACTAGATAGTACCTGACATTAGTTCTGGCTTAAATAATTTCCACAGATTATACACGGAATTCCTTGGAAACATTCATTCAATCAGATAGCATTCGGTTACATCGTTCCGTTTACCCAAATGCTGAACATTTCTGTAATTTTTTTATATTAATGGTATTGATATTTTAACATATATGGGTATTTAATGACGATAACTATTAGAAACTAATGGTTGTTCTTGTTTCAATAAATGCCATTTATTTTCTTTCTGAGGAATGCTTCTATGACATTTATTTCATGTCCGAAATATGTACTTTCAAACAACACTAATGCGTAACGGAATGTCTATATCGCGCGGAAATCTTTAAACATAGATACAACTATTCTGAGATTTGGACGTTTCTTCGTACTGACTATTGATAAGAAGTTAGGGAATAATGTTAATAAAATAGAACAACAGAAAAAACGAAGGTGAAAACTGGAATTCTGAAGAAAAAGTTAGTACTTGCCTACAATTATTGTAATTACGGCACATTACTATCTTTAGGACAATACAAAATTAAACTATTTCAGGAAATAGTACAATATAACACACAAAAATAAACCAAATCTAAAAGATAAAAGATAAAGATAAAAAATATTTTTATTCATGTAAACCATATACAGGCACTTGTGAATCGTCGAGACTTTAATTGCCGCGTTCCAAGATGTAGATTTCCTATGGAGAAGAACGGGCAAGAAACTCCATGGTTACTCTTTTTAAATCATATTAAATGTTACAATATTTTATGAGCACATTGTTGTAAAAATCAAGGTTATGTGAAAACAATGTAGGAGAAACGAGTCTAAACTTCTTAAAAAGTCTACAAAACAAGCCTGAATGTATTTTTTTAAGGTTTTGATTCAGTTGTCATGGCTGCATTTGGCTGACCAGTCCCAACAGACGGCACCCGTTCACGAGCATGACGTATGCATCAGCGTCGCTTAGCTCAACCATATTGCAGGGAAACTTAGCGACCCAATACACGACGACACCATCAGCAGAACACTTGAGCGAGCATGACATACCTAAACTGCCAGACAACTATCACGTCAATAAAACAAAATACAAAACAACCCACATGGTTCTCGCACTGCCAGTACAGTAACAAATCAAAATAAATTGAATATTTAAAAATAAACAAGTCATTAAAGTAATTTAAAAAATATAGAATAATCGAATGTCATTATATGAAGTAATACAATAGATTAATCAAATGTCATTATATGAATTAATATAATCCATTATAGGTAATATTGACATAATTTAAATTTCAACATTAAAAAAAAATGGCAATTGTATTTAATAAATACATAAACCAAGAATGTCAGTATAAGCCTATGAAAATTAGAGCAGCTCAATCCCAAGCATATTTGTCGTCCATATACTCTGTAACTTTATAGAAACCCTTTCTACACAGCTTCTGCTTTATAATGGACTTGAATTTATTAAGACTTAATTTATCTAACCTGAAAACAATGCATATGACGTATATTTGTGACTTAGACCAAAGGTTTATAGAGTTAAACTAGGTCCCCATCAGGTTTATCTTTAGTACCATAGATAGTCCAAGACTAAGAGTTAAACCACTTTTTGTAATAAGAAATTTT
This sequence comes from Diloba caeruleocephala, assembly GCA_947459985.1. Classification (NCBI taxonomy): domain Eukaryota; kingdom Metazoa; phylum Arthropoda; class Insecta; order Lepidoptera; family Noctuidae; genus Diloba; species Diloba caeruleocephala. The sequence continues at coordinate 18,722,611 of OX381627.1, forward strand.
ATTAAACCACACTTTTAGTCCGAGACTATCGATAAACCATGTTTTGTAATAAGACGGTGTAAGTGTAACACATACATACCAGTACACTGCTAACACTAATTGAAATCCTTATTCTCGGGAAAAACGTACTTTTGTTGTTGACTTTTGTCGCGGTTTCCTCGGATTTCTGAAGCTCACTTTTCTGAAGACCTATTTATGTACCTACGTACGAGTATGTAGTCTGTGTTATGTACCTTCTATACTAAATTATGAAAATATATACATTTGTGTACCCTGTTATTGTTTTGTGTACTATTTCGGAGACTCGTATGAACCATAGACGTAGTATCATCTGGCCACACTGTCGATGTTGCAGTGTTGAGTAGGACACGATTTAAAAATGAGTTTGTAAGAGTAGCCTCTTTTTTGTACCGAGCCAGTACAATGTCCCACTTCAAATGAGGCGAGGCGCCATGACATGAAGCTTGGCGTCATGACATGAAGCTTGGCGGTACATTTGAAAGAACGAGTATTTCATGTACTGTTGCTGTATTTGTACTGCCCTGTCTTACAAAGTGTGATTGACGTAATACTTAAAGAAAAGTAATAAGAAGCGATTGATTATAGACAAATGACAATTGTATCGACGTTTTTACTTATTAGCCACTGTAATATTATCGTGCAGGCGACTTATTTGTAAAACATGATTTTGATTTAAAATATACCTAATACACAGACAAAAACAGCAACACAAGCAAAACAAATAGGTATTTATTAGGCATTCATGAAATCTTTTTTTTCTAAAACTGTCGCGTCTCGTATCTCGTACTTTAAACTAGTACATTTGTAATAGAGTGAATAAAAACATCATGTTGTCTCTTGCAGTCACGATAATGTCTGTTGAATAAAACGACGTGCTTTTGAAGCATGTGCCTCATTCTCTCTCTCTCTCTCTCTCACCCTACAGTTCATATGCGAGGAATAGAGTAACGCGACATAAAATTTGAAGTGGTACATGTTATAATGTTGAGCCGCTCTTACAATATTGTGTCATGTACGGGACAAATGTACTGCCTCTTGTATGTCCTACTCAACACTACGATGTTGGTCTCTCAGTAACAACAGATACATTACTTATGAAGGCCGCTTTAGTTTGATAAAATACAACGTATACCGATGTCAACTAATTAGTAAAACCATAAACGTAATTGTAACTAATAAGATAACCTATACGGTAGGTATAAATTTTTTGGCTGTAAAACAAGGTTTATGATATTATTTTATGCAAATGATTAAACATCAAGTTGCAGTAAACACATATAAACAAATATTCATCCACTTAGAAAATACCACTGAAACATACTAAACGGAATACATATAGACGCTGAGTACAAAATGGCGCCGTCGAGTTCTTGTCGTATGTCACCTTCGTTTATTATTATATGGCTGTGACTTTTTTAAACTTATAAAATTGTATATGGGCGCAGTATTTAATAAACCACCAAATAAACGTACATAGACCAATAAAAGCCTGTAATTCATCATGAACAAACATTTTAGTAAGATGTTACTTTTCGGTTTTGCTGGTGCAAACGATGCTGTTCCAGCTGGCTTGTGCAGCATGCACGATTTACAGGGACATACCGTCTCAGGCGGTACTGAGCGGTACAGATATTAACATGTGTGGTCTACGGATTAAGAATATGGCACCACTCCATCTCCTCCCGTGGATGTCGTAAAACCAGAGGGATGAGCGACAGCGTCCCTTCTGTGGAACAGTAGCCATTTTGCGCTCACCAACCCGCTTGCCAAGCGTGGCGCGTACTAGCAAATTTCCCCCAAAATGACGACACGGCATGTAAACGGTCATCTTATGCAGGAGGCTTTTGTTCAGCAGTAGACGTTTTTTGGGCTCACATGATGATGGTGAAATAACATTGCATGTCGCTCTTGTCACGAGTTTATATGCCCTGTAAGGAGGAACCCGGTGTTTTGATAGGCTTACGCGGGGACATGGGTCCAATACGCGGAGGCCCTTTAGAGAATTTTAATCTAAAATGTAATGGGACACTAACCGGGGACTCTCCATGGCTGCACTATAAAATGCAATCTCGGATTGTCCCCGGAGGTGTAAAACTATTGTATGAAATGGAAACTACAAGTATAAGGTCTATTGCAATTAGTTCTAAATGGATTTAATACTAAGAAAAACGGAAAAACGGCGTCTGCCACTCTCTGCTTTTAACTTTAGTGAAATTCTGTGGCAGACGGTGACTCGCCACCCACAAGTAGGCTCCCCTAAATGGCCACCACTACAGGTGACAAGGAACAACACCGGTGTGAGCGGCTAGGGGAGTAGAGAGGTGCAGCACTGGTTTCACCATCGCGCGTCTCGAAGACTCTGAGCGGGTCTCCCCGTTATTACGCCATTAGACACTTCCACCCCCGACCATATAGCTCTGGCGGCCCCCCTCTGATCAGCCAACTAAGGCAAGCCAAAGTTGAAAATCCTACGGACACTCATGGGGTACCACTCCAGCCAACCAACGACGAGACGAGGCCCTGACCGACTCTCTGGAGCGTTCGGATACGCAGTGTCGCCACTCACATTCAGCTCGCCACAAACTGCCCTTATATATTTTCTTATGATATACTTTTTTTATATTAGAAGGTAGGAAGAACAGTTACTTATATACTTACTACCTACATCAATAAAAAGTATTTGTAAACCTAAACAAACTATTATACTAGATATAGGTATTGAAAAATTTACTTGGGGTTTTTAAAGTCATCTTGGGCCTGGGGGAACATTTCTGTAGGGGTTGGCAGCACTGTCCAGGGGGGTGAAACTTTCATATATGTGACAGTAAAAATTTAATGTATGGAAGGTAACGACATCTATAGTTCACTTTTCAAAACTTAGTAAATAGTTTACATACAGTTCTTAATAGATGGCGCAAGCTGTCATCAGTAGAAATAAGTGTTGCCATATTACTTTAAACAAAAATAATTGTAGATCTAAGGTCCGTATTACAGAACGATCCTCAAGTCCAGTTTGATCTTTAATCACCTGATCACTGTTTATGTATAGAATCTGTACTTGAGTATCGGTCGTATTCCAGAACGATAATCAATCTAAACTCAGTTGAGACGAGATTCAAATCACGCCTCAAGCACATATTACTCATTGTCTATGCATCAGCCTGTTTTCGATTACGATTTATTTCCATTAGCAACTTTGTTCCGATCTGCGCAGAATTAGAAGTAATTAAATGTACCTCAATAACCCTATTAATTAAGAAATATAGATATTCACAAAGTAGTTCCTCTTTACATAAGGTTTATTTTAAAAGAGTAATTTTACATACTAGTTATGTACCTACGTAAAATATTTTTATATACTTTAATGAGTTGAATGTTGTTGAAGTATAAACTAAAAAGGAACGTGTATTGGTGTTGGCGCCTATTGTCATTGAAAACACTGGAACAGATGTTAAGTTGATATATAAATATCGTATAATTAATTTGATGTACATATTAACATAATAACCTGTAGCGAAATCGTGTTGGCTCCTCCAGAAAGTTAAAGAAAAGAAAGTATGACGTTTTTCACCACTTAATGGGGAAAAAAGAAAATACCTCATTAAAAAAAATACAATTATATAAGTCCTGTACATTTCATATAGGTACATCTGAGAGGAACACTAAAGACTAAACTTATTTTCGAATGATCGTTAAATACTTCATTGTAATAGTCAACTTCTCCAAAAATATCCATTTTGTGATAAATATATACTTCCATTCAATGACATTTTACATATACATTAATAAATAATATCATTGCAGAGACATTATAAAAACATCTTAGTAGTATTCTTGTATTCAACAACAATATAACCAAAATTCAATGCGCAAGAAACAACATACATTAAAATCTGTGCTCAAGCGCTATCCGCACCACACTCACGTGATCACAGTTCAAATCTCTGCTCAAGTACAGACCTACGAGTCACGACTCAGTTGAACTACGTTCAATAAATCTATGCTTGAGGGACGTTATAAAATTCATGATCAACTCAAAACTAGTTTAAACTGAGATCAATGCTTGAGTTTCGTTCTGTAATACGGACCTTAATCTACCAGTGAGCAAGGCTACTAAACAAAACATTGGTATAAAATTGTTTCTGATAGCATGAAACAGTGCCAAATAGGTTTTATGCCTTTTTTATCTTAATGAAAACATCAGTTCATATAGATAAATGAAAAATTAAACATATTTTAAAAAGTACATGGCTGAAAATTTAATATTATGTGCAATCATAGATTATGATGATACTTGACTTGGTCAAAGGACTTAGACTCCAGGCCAAAATAATAACAAAAAAAAAAGATACTTGACAGCCAATTCAAAAGTATGGTATTATTAAGGTATTTTAAGAAAAAATAACAATTGAACCGTACGACGTTGCCGACGTATTTTTATAATGTTTTCGTTTTTGTGAAATATAATACATCTATTTTTTACGTAACCACAACATCAATGTATTTTCTCAGAGTTGCACATCTATTTTCAATATTAGTGTATAATCTATGGCACTGTCTGTCAAGAGTCAACTGTCACTAAATGTAAATTGAGTCATCGTATTGTTTCTAGTTTTTTTATATTTTGGGTAATTACAAATTGTAAATAAGTTCCGTAATTGGTTAAGATAAACACAGTACCTGAATCCGTTTACGTGAATTGATTCACGCTAAGGTTTCAACAATGCAAGGTAATTGCGTTACTCCCATTTTTTTAATCGATATTTGTTTTTATTTTTCTTATGTTATTACTTATTTGCAGACACAAGATCCGAATTATACGAAGAAGTAAAGCTTTACAGAAATGCTAGAGAACGTGAAAAGTAAGTGTTTCGGAATTCTCGTTCCCATATTTTTATTGATTATTTTTATCTTCTTTTTGGCATCAGCAGTCAATTTGCACTTTAATGTTCAACTACTTTAAACCACCTAGAGAACTTGATTTTAGCTTAATTATTTTGGGGGATAAACAACATACTATATAATAATAAACTACCATCCAAATTTTCAGGCATGATAACATGGCAGAACTGTATGCTGTGGTCAGCACCCTGCAGCACCTAGAGAAGGCATACATGAGAGACTGCTTGCGTGCTCAGGAGTACACTGCAGCATGCAGCCGGCTTCTTGTGCAGTATCGTGTGGCCTTCAAACAAGTGCAGGGCGATGAGTTTCCAAATATTGAAGCATTTGTTGCTAAGTACAGGGTAAGTGTATAGAAATATTGTTAAGTGTATAAATAATACATATTTAACTCACGATTATAAAACTGTCAATTTAACTATTTATGTTACTCCAATGACATATTATCACTGACTTTTATAGCTGTCATCTTAACCCCTTGCGTGTTAATTGCCGGCAGCTGTGTAGACACAATAGATGTTTAATTGTCTTGTTTTACGACATGCAATGAGATATTAAAGGTACTAAACCGTAGTGAACTTGTCAGTTATTGGTGTGTATGGTGCCTCAGGTGCCATATAGTGTTCTAAAATTTCAATTGAACAAACTCACTAACATTTCACTGTTTCGGACATATTTAGCATCATTAGACTTGAGATTTTCTATTCCTTGTTCAACAACAGATATTTGTATAGGAAATATTGAAGAAACATGAAGAACAAAGATTGATATAAACATACATAAAAGAGTAGTATTACCTAGGCTGCATAGGATATATATGAGACAACAATTATTGTGAAAACATGAATTCATATTTAGTTAATTGAACAAGTAGAATTGAGTAAAATTTTCAAGAATTGGAATGTAATTCAACTTTGTGGCAATATTTGTCTGGACTCTTGTTGGCTCACCCAATACAATTAAAGGAATATTAGGACCATTTTGTATTGTTTTTATTATAATTATAGATACTAGTGGTCGCCCATTAGTCAATATTGGACCACTTTTTTTTACAGAATCTATAACTTTTTATTTACGTAATGTTTTTATTAACATATTAATATATAGATTCAGAAACATTCATTATAATTGATGATTTAGATTTTGGCTGGTCGCTTTGCTTTCTGCTTGTGCTTATTATTTGGATCCTGCATGGACAAATTTAATAGCTCTTTGTGCATATGAGATTTTTAAATGATGCCCACAACTCAGAGAAACATTAAAGTGAAGGAGCCTAAAAAAGCCAATATAATAAGAATTTAATTTAATTGAATCCAATAAAAAAAAATATCTACCCATCTCCTCCCATGGGTGTCGTAGAAGTCGACTAAGGGACTAGCCGGAGGATGGGCAGCACCGTCCTTCGAGTACATTAACAACTCAACTGCGATCACCTACCCGTCTGCCAGGCGTGACGATTATGGCAAAACCCAATGAGCCCACAACACACCCATATCGGTCATTGTGGTGATCTTTGGGGGAGCCCTGCGTCCAGCAGTGGACTTCATTCGGCCGAAATGATGAGCCTAAAAAATATTTGAAGAAATAAGTAAAAACCAAATATCTATTGTACTTATATGCAGATGATAAATTTACTAATAAATATGTTACAGCTGGACTGTCCTGCGGCCCTGGAAAGGATAAGCGAGAACAAGCCCAACTTGATCAAAGATGACAAGGGCAACACAAACAAATATATTGCTGAGATTGTGTCTGTAAGTGTTGTTATTTTTTTGACTTATCAATGTGAATAGCTCCAACCCATCTTGGGTGTCATTAACCGAAGGATTGGCACCAGCATACTTGCAGTACATTTACAACACAACTGCTATTGCTAACCCGCCTGCCAAGCGTGGCAATTTTGGAAAAACCCCCCAACAAGCACACAACACAAAGAAGGTTGTTTCGCATTTGTCACAAAAAAGCTAAAGATGAAAGTTTTATAATAATCACTAAAGCTGTGGATATGGAGCCAGTGGTGGTGTTAATTGCAGAATATTTTTTAACACAAAATTTCTCGTTTTCGTACATCCACCGCCTTTACAATGCCCTGAGCAAAGAGGGGGTGACTATTATTTCCCTAGAACCCTCACAAACAATATGGTTTTAAGGTGGTTGAAAATTTCTACTAACTTACTACTAACTTAAAATAATTTGAACTTCCCCCCACAGTTGTTCATAACTTTGATGGACAAGCTGCGTCTAGAGTTCCGTGCGATGGACATGATCCAGCCAGAGCTGCGGGACCTGCGCGACACCATGGACCGCCTCATCATGCTGCCCGAAGACTTTGAAGGCAAAATCAAGGTAAAACCTATCACTATATAAAGAGTAAATAAAGGTTGCCGTGTGGTGCCAGCTCATAATACCACCATCCCATCTCCTCCTGTGGGTGTCGTAAAAGTCGACTAAGGGATTAGCCGGAGGATGGGCAACAGCGTCCTTCGAGTACATTAACAACTCAACTGCGATCGCCAACCCGTCTACCAACTGTGGCGATTATGGCAAAACCCCCCAATGAGCCCACAACACACCCATATCGGTTGTTGTGGTGATCTTTGGGGGAGGGCTGCGTCCAGCAGTGAACTTTATTTGCTTGAAATGATGATGATGAAATAAAGGTTTTATCTAGTTTTAGTAACACAGGTTTGTCAAAATAGTGGATTGTGTGCTCCCTTCATCTGCTGTTTCAAAACGTTTGTATACCGCAAGTATATATATATATATATATATGTCTTTCAGTAGCTCTGTGCTGTATGATGGTCTTTGGGCCAGAAAGGTTCTCGAATTTCTAACGACATGTACTGAGGACCTCGTGACTAGCTGGGAGTCATCAATTGTTGGTGGAATGTTGGAAATCTTTGCGGGAGGCCTTTGTTCAGCAGTGGATGTCTTTCGGCTGATAATGATGTTATATGACTCAATAGATAGCAGACAACCACGAACCCTGCAGAGAGTTTTTTCAAACAGTCAGTCGTCAGGAGAACAACAATCTAAAATATACGCGATAGAATCCCTTTAAAAGTGTTTTATTATAATGTGTAATAATCGCGAAAACCTAAGACATTATTATCTCAATGTAAAAATAAGAAGATATTGATATTTTGAAAATGATATTTACGGTCCCTCCCATTTTTTTTACTCCTAAAGAGGAAATCCGTGGTTGTAGATCTGCAGCTATCAACTATAACGAAGAACGAATTTGTTATATCTTACACATGTTCATAGACTATCGACTGTGACCACACAGTCATATGGGTCTAACAAGGAGTATGTTTTCCTGCTAGAGGAGTGCAAATGAACATGCAGTCCATCTGCTGCCAAATGATGAACCGCTTATTAACATCTGGTACGCCAGGGACGTGACGGATGTGAGCTTCTGGTACACTGCAATCTCAGCAACAATACAAAATACAATGTTGCTACTTTTCACCGATATTCTGAGTATGATATTGCCCTGGTCGACCTTCGTTATTGACCTTCAGTCTAAATGAGTTCGAGTTTGTTCTTCATGATATCAGCCAAAGAATGTCCACTGCTGAACAAAGGCCTACACGTAGATTTCCACAATCGTGTTATTTTGGGGGGAAATTGCCAGTATACGCCATGCCATACGTATTTTTTTTTCTATTTAGATGGATAGATAGATTGGTGAACGTAGTGTGGCAATTATTCTCCAGAAGGGACGGTGCTGCTCATCCCTCAGGTTTAGAATACCTTAGTCGCCTTTCACAATATCCATGGGGGGGAGATGGCGTGACGTTATATTCTATCCGGACACCATATGGAGCTTGGTCTTGCTTGATGTAGTTCAAGCCTGAACCAGTAACACTTTGCAACCATTCTATATATTTACAGTTTTTATAATCTTACTTCCAGGTCCAAGAGTGGGTGGACAAGCTGTCCGAGATGTCGGCGTCAGACGAACTGTCTGAAAGTCAAGTGCGGCAGCTACTGTTCGACCTGGAAACCGCCTACGGAGCCTTCAACAAGTTCCTGCACAAGGACTAATTAACTCGCTGACAGGTTAGAGAAGTACTCGTAAATTATTAACAAATTCCGCTGCACAGAAAAATATCAAGATAGAACGGAAAAGGGAGTGGGGTTGGCGTGCCAACAGTAGGCAACATAGTGCCTACTATTTAAAATGCTACGCTACTCAGTATGCGCTGAGACTTGGTGCTAAAAACGTCTGGTATAAAATAGTTAAGATACTATTTTGTGCCGTTCCAACTGTAGAATCAAAATCTGTGAAGTTATTCTAAAAATAAGAGGCTATACTTATGACTCGGGAGTATTTATTTACAATAAAAATAAATAAAATCAATATTTTTAAACCAAACCTATAAAATGTTAGAATTTAAGTTGTATGGTTCCAATTAGTTCATCATGTGGAGAAGAACTGGCAAGACACTCCATGGATACTCTTTTAAAATAATTGAGATTACAATGTTGATTGATATAAATGATGGTCAAACATATAGTAAACATAAGCAAATAATTTATATCATAAATGTAGATTTCGATTTTAAATAAATCAAGTTAAATGTCAAGATGTTTATATAAAAATAATAATTATTAAAATTTATTTGTAAATGGTTAAGCATTAATTGAAAGTAACAGCATTTCAATCATGCCAACATTATAAAATATATTATAAAGCCGCCAGAGGGCAGGAACGAAACGTTTGCCAGAGATCTCTATCGTGGATTTTATATTATAGTACACTTTCGAAATTTCAAATGCGCTTTATCAATGATTTGAATCTTATTTCTGGTAAGTCGGTAATACTACAAGGAATTGTGTTATAGAACCTAATATTGTTACCCATAAACGACTTGCTGCTTCTGCTAAGTCACAACAGCCAGGAACAACCAGCTTGTTCTTGTTGCGAGTATTAAAGCTGTGCACGTCACTTTTCTTACTAAAATTTTTGCGGATGTACGTAATATTTTGGAATATGTATAAGGATGGTAGAGTAAGAATGTTTATCTCCTTAAATATATATCGGTGTGACGCACGAGAGTCTAGGATAAAGATAGTTCGCACTGCTAATTCTAATTTAAAAATAGATTCAACATCAGCAGCGATACAATTCCGAATAATACTGTTAAAGTACGCAAAATATACAATCCTAGCTGTAGCCACATCCGTAACCTGTCCAATTTTCCTTACGGCAAATGTAGTAGAGCTTAGTATGCCTGAAAGTGTTTTATATGGGGTCCCTATCGTAATTATGAGTCTAAAGTAACGCCCAAATACAGAGCCCAGACCAAATTTTTTTCCGTCAAGTTTTACGTGTGACCTTCTATGGGTCACATTTGCTGTAGAGAATCTTAGACATTTGCTTTTTTTTGCGTCAGTTATCTTATGAACTATGTTTGGATTCTAAAATGTGGCTATTCTTTCTATTTGCTTTAAATATAAGGGACGTGTCATCAGCAAACAAGACTATATTCGACATTGTATCGTTTATCATTTATGGCAGGTAATTTATGTATACCAGAAATAAAAATGGCCCCACAATTGATCCTTGCGGTACCCCATTTTAACACGTGAGCCTGTGGATTAGACGTTTTCAATTCTTACTCTTTGATACCGATTTGACAAATATGAGGTTACAAAATCCATAGATCTACCTTGAATTCCATAGTACTTAAGTTTCAGAATGAGTGTGCGTTGGTCCACGCCGTCGAATGCTTCAGATAGATCGCAGAACACTCCCAAAGCATCATGTGCATCCTCCCAGGCCCCTAAAATGGCTTTAACGAGAGTGGACCCAGCATCCACTGTAGATCGTCCCCTCGTATGTCCCAAACTGTTTGGTATGAAATATCCTATTTCTGTTATGTTCTGCCATTTGATTTAATCCGGCTGGATGCAGAATACTGATGACCGGGTGCGGGTGTTGTGGCGCACGCTAGGAGAGGCATATGTCCAGCAGTGGACCGATGAAGGCTGATGATGATGATTAGATTTAATACTAGTTTTTCAACTAGCGCGGATATTGACCTATCATTTGATGCATTATTTAGGCAACCAGCTTTAAAATGGGTACAAAAGTGCCCTCTGCGATGCAGGCATTAAATATTACAGCCAAAATTAGTGAAATATAAATATTTTCTATTCACATAAAACCATTTACAGGCACTTATGAATAGACAAGACTTTAGTTGCCGTGCTCTAAAATGTCGATTTCCTATGAAGAAGCCGGCAAGAAATTCCACTGTTACTCTTTTTAAATCATAATATATTTTAAGTTTTCTTTTACTAGCACATTTTTTATTTTTTTAAAACTTTGCCCCACACTAGTATTTCTCCTGTGACGTGGGTGCGTTTACAGACATGAATTCCACATACAATACACCCAGACCCGAAACAACTACCTGCAGATCATACAAATATTTGTTCCGTGTGGGAATCGAATCCACGACCCGGAGCGCTGCAGCCGACTGTATCAGCCACTGCACCAACCGTGCCGTCAAAATAAAGATTATGTGAGGACAGTCTAGGAGAAAAGTGTAAACTTCTTATAAAAGTCTACACTAAACAAGCCTGATTTTAATATTTACAAAAGTTTATGATTAAATTGTCATACCAGCATTAAGCTGACCAATCCCAACAGACAGCACTCGTTCACGAGCATGACGCATGCATCAGCGTCGCTCAGCTCAACCATATTGTAGGGCAACTTTGCGACCCGATAGACGACGCCACCATCAGTAGGACACTTGACTGAGCATGACATACCTACACTGCCAGACAACTATCACGTCAATTAAACTAAATAAATAAATAACCCAAGTGGTCAAAGTATCAAATATAAATGTGTATAAAAAGCAATCAAATAATTACATTAATCTAAATAAAAGTATGTAGAATAATGTAGTGTCATTAAATTGATTAATATAATCCATTATAAGGAATGACAAAATTAATGAAATGATTTGATGCATAGCCAATAATGTCAATATCAGCCTCTGAACATTAGAGCAGCTGAGTCCCAACCATTTTTACGACTTCGACTTCAAACAGGAGGAGGTTCTCAATGCGATGCGTATTCTTTTTTATGTTTGTACACCGATTACTCCGAGATTTGTAGACCGATTTGAGCAATTCTTTTTTAACTGGTGCAAAATGCTTTCGAGTTAGTCCCATATAAATTTAATTAAATTTGATTAAGTTGTTTTTTAACCAGCTTCAATAAACAGGTTAATTTTACTGCGCTTATCTAGATGATGTCTTAATAGTTTCGATTCCTCTCAGATCAGAGAACCGATTTGAGTCATTCTTATTTTTAGTGGTAAACTGATACCAAATTGGAAAAAGTTCTTGCATTTATTTACACTAAAAAGAAACAAATAAAAAAGTAAACAATAAACAATACCGACTTCAAAAACCCTACACAATATAAAAATATTAAGACCACTAAAAAGGAAAAAAATCTTTATTTATGAAGTGGGGTACATGCAGACCAACGAGAGTTTATATATTTTATACCGGGCCCCGCGTTTTTGAAATCGGCATTCTTTTTGTTATTTTTTAATGACGTATACCATTGTATACACCATGAGCACCAAACAGCATAATGTATATTGTTTAATTTCTCGTTTCAGATGTGTCCCGGCTCAAACGCGTTGTGTATGTTCACCTACAAATAGCTTCTGTGTGTGTGATTATATAGAAACATGTAATATATCTCAAATTATTGTATAATGTACTGTTTTAACAGTTTTATCTATGGCCTTGGCCTTATATCATTTAGTCTAGGCCCTTCTGCCAATGTTAACGTCGTAAGCTAATACACGCAAGAGGTTGGTTGGTTGTGAATTCGTAAAGAAAAATTGTTCTGTGGTTGATCCGCCACTCGCTACCTCACACAAACCGTCACCACACACAAAGACAAATCTCAATAAAATACTAAATAAAACCACAAACACAACAATTTTTTTATCACGAACGCATGTGTTCACCAACTCCGCTTATGTCAGATCCCTACGAATACCTTAGTTTTATCATACATATGGTATTGTTTCACCACCAGTCAGGATGCTAAGAAATTTTCATTCATTTATATAGTCTTCTTTACTTTTATTCTCTTATATCTACACAAAAGGTAAAGCAGTAAACACAAGTTCACTAGCATCTCATAAAGTATTTAAATGCTTCTAAATTTCTAAGAAAGCTTCTCGACTCGAAAGGATAGTCCGAACACGCAATGTGTTCAAATAAACCTACCATTTAAACGGCGACAAATATGACATCATTCGCTGGGCGGCCGTTAGTTATGACGATTCTTGCGATGAAGATAGAATAATCTTACCTGAAGCGCAAAATATCGATTTCAACAAATAATTAAATGTCCCGGAGAAAAATACCTACAGTGCGGCCGCCGAGAGAATTCGATCCTGACACCTGTCAATCTTATTTTTGCCTTTTGCGTTACTCAACCAGGATTGGTAAATAATCAGGGGCTATTAATATTGGTATTATTTTATTACACGTTGTTTTACCCAACCTCGATATTTGCAAAATCATCGATTTAGAGAGATTAAATTCAGCGCTAAACTATTTAGTTCATTGTACGAAATATTATTTACTAGCTGCCCGCCCCGGCTTCGCACGGGCAGGTACATAAATACCCGATCGCAGTGACACCTACCGGGTCCAATCAATCCAGTGAAATAATTACCTTATACCGCCATCTGTTAGAATCTTATCGAACTAACATAATTATGACTCTTTGTCAGATAATAAACAAATAATTCGCAATAAAATAATATTGCGATTATAAATGGAGATATAAGCTATCCTATCATTTAAGTTGGATAAAACTGCACACAGTGTGCAAATTTTTATTAAAATCGGTACTGTAGTTTAGGAGTCCATAGCGGACAAACAACGTGACCTTTAATTTATATATGTTAAGATTGTTGGTTGACGTTATAGTATTAAAATTCATAGTATACCCTCGAACCATAGACTATATACTGACACCTCGAACTACAATAACGGATGAGAGGTAAAGTAGTTTAGCGTTAAGTTTATTCTTATAATAAAAACCAATCAAAATGACTCCTAGTAAGTAACGGATTCTCTCGGCGGCCGCACTGTAGAGTGTAGGCATGCCTCCATGATGTTAGCGATCCGTGAAGGACTAACCTTCTCGGCGTTGTCAGTCTAAACGTCAATTGCCTGGAAGAGCTCATGATGTTATCGCAGATCTCGTAAGTTTGTGTGAAGCTGTTACTTGTATCCAATGATTGTTTGAAACTCGCATGTTATTATTAGAGAATATTATATCGTTATATTTAAGCGAATTTATTACAAATAAATTTTATATTCCACGCCATTTTTGATTTGTTATTAATTACCTAAAATTTAACGTAACGCCAGTTTCCACTGCGGTATAAGACTGGTAAGCTGGTCTTGCTGAGGAAGGAGGAGCATCCGGTGGAGTTTCCATTGGCATACCGCCCCATGTGCTCCGTGGACGAGGTGGGCAAACTCTTCGAGAGAGTAATTGCAGTCTGCCTCGTCCGGCACCTAAACGTGGTGTGGTCGAATCTGTTGGATAATCAGTTTGGTTTCCGAGGAGGAGAGGGTGCTCCGCTGTGGATGCGATCATGCGCGTGAGCCTCTGGCGGAAGAAGCCAGTGTCCGGTGGTGAGATGTTGATGGCGATGTCTACCGACAGCGCTAATGCCTTCAACGCCTTGCCCTGGAGTTGCATTAGGCAGGCACTCGTATATCATCGAGTGCCGACCTACCTCCGTCGCATCGTCGGGGCCTATATGGCTGACAGAGTAGACATTAACCCGGGTCGGGAAGGATGGGGTTGGCGAGAGACGACATGTGGTGTTCCGCAGGGATCGGTCTTAGGGCCGCTACTGCGGAACATCGGATACGATTGCCGTTACGCCTATTACACGCTGGTAACACCGTGGGGAAGAGATACCAGCGCAAGGCCATGTTGACTTTGATGGGGTCTGCACTAGTAGTTGCAAGGATCCAGCGGTTGGGCCTCGAGGTGGCTCTCACCATGTCGGAGGCCCTGTGTTTTTATGGGCCTCGGTGCATGCCACTCTCGGGGTCCCATACTGTGGCAGAAGGTGTATGCGTAGGCGCATTGGCGTCGAGTTAACGATGAAGTACGTGGGGTGCGACTTCGACAATCGGTGGAACTTCGTGCCACATCTCCGGTGGCTGGCCCCCGAACTTACGGCGGCTGCGACTGCAGTTTCGCGGCTGCTGCCCAATTTGGGGCTGGCAATGCCACCTACCGGAGGCTCAACATGGTGGTCGTGCAGTCCCTTTACGGAGCCTCAGTGTGGGTAAACTCCCTGGGGACCCTCAGCATCGCTGTACTGCGAAAATGCAGCGAGCTATGGGCCTCAGGGTGATAAGGGGATACTGTACGGTCTCCTTTGACGCGGGGATCCTCCTTGCCGGATTACCAGCCTGGATTTGGGAAGCAAGAGCCCTCGCGGCACTATGTCAGCAGTGCGGGGAGACGCTAAATCGGAGCGGACTACCAGTACCTCGTGAGATCGAGGTACGATGGTCCAAGCTTCGGCGGATCCTGGTGGCAGAGAGCTTCCTTTGAACGACTGGCGCAGCCCAGTGCAGGGCACGCTGCGATGGTGACGGGAGGAGACCATCTCTGATCCCCGCCGCAGAAAATTCACTGGGTGCGGACACAAAGGGCGCTGAACGATCTCCGGTCTCCATGAGCAGCGGTCTGCGGGCGACGAACTAAGGGTAGTCGCGAACTAGGTCGCCCGAACAGAAACAGGCCCGAGACGGCGGCGTGTGTGTTCTGCGTGCGCTTGTCTGAAGGCACAGAGACGGGGTTCGTCAAACAGTCCGGTCTAATGCTGAAATGCGAACACCTCTCCCCCAGCCAGAGGTTAGTAGAGAGACACTGTGGGGTTTTATCCGGTAAGAGTTCGGCACGAGTTCCTAAGGCGGAGGAACTTCATGAGGATTTCCCCATGACAAAAACAAGGAAGCTAACCACTTAGCCACTGTGCCAACCGTGCCGATCGATAAAGATTATATTAAAATGATCGTAATCTCGTGTCGCTAACTATGATTTGCTGTATAGGTACGTGCAAAACATCAAGTCTGCTTACTGCTTACACAAGTATTTGAATCTACATGTACTGCTTATCGAAAATCAATTGATCAAAGACGCACTTACAACCCAAAGCATCCGAATTCTATCGAACCATGTACCAGAAAATTAATTAACAAAAACACATAACTTTAGTCATCAAATATTACACAACAGTAGGTACCCTCGTAGTAAACCATAAAAGAAAGTCTATTTATTTTGCTACTTCACTGAATGTACGATTTGATTGAACTAAACTTGGGAGCAATCAACCTAGCACCCAAAAATCCAAAAAATGACAAATCGAATCTAATTACTTATACCCTCGG
Source organism: Diloba caeruleocephala (assembly GCA_947459985.1). Taxonomy (NCBI): domain Eukaryota; kingdom Metazoa; phylum Arthropoda; class Insecta; order Lepidoptera; family Noctuidae; genus Diloba; species Diloba caeruleocephala. The sequence continues at coordinate 18,739,018 of OX381627.1, forward strand.
GGCTTAAATTTCAATTCATTTCAATAATCGGATAAACCTTTAGTCTCTATAATGAGTTTTCAGTGCAGATTGTGTGCATCACTAGTGATCTTTATTGGGCTTTTGTGCTTGCATGAGGTGAGTTACTAGAAGCGAAGCATTCGGTGTAGTGTCCGGATTAATAATATAGCACCATATATAATATATGATCTCCTTCCGTTGGATCTCGTAAAAGGCGACTAAAGACTAAATCTGAGCAGCAGCGTCCCTTCTGTGGGCCAGCAGTCATTCTCACCAACCCGCCTGCCAAGCGTGGTAAGTACTGGCAAATTCCCCCCAAAATGACGACACAATTGTGGAAAACTATTGGGGAGGCCATTCTTCAGTAGTGGATGTCTTATGGCTGATAGATTGTCCCCAAGAAATAAAGGTCACGCATACTGATAATAACGAAATTGATTTTGATAAATGGTCAAGATTGGATGTATTAAAGTCATATTAAACACGTGTTATTAGAACAGCGGGTTTATTGTTATATCAAGATGTTGTCTGCAGCGAAAGCGCTATATGGTACGCCCTTGTTCAGCAGTGGAGCTTCAGTGTAATTCAACATTCCTGTAACGCCTGTTATAGGCATGATCAATATGTTCTCACACATATGCCATACCGCGAGCTCCCGTTACCCAAACGATCAATCAATTAAAAAGAGAGCTTATGTATGAATTGCCTGTAACAGAACCTGGATAGAAGTCCAGCAGTGGTTGCGATAAGCTATCCGGGTTCTCTCAGTTTTTTTAAATAAGGTTTCAGAGACTAATCTGTAGCATCCGACTGCCGATGACAAGGTCTGAGTTTGGGTTGTACACACGGCTACACATCAAGCTATACAAAACCAGTTTACGCTGATCTCTCATCATACCGAAAGCCTATACAATGCGAAATCAGCTTATACTGGTACAAGCCATTTTAGTGACCCTACTTCATGCGCAGTAATAATGTCTAGCTTAGTAGTAGAGGTTAACACGATTGAGGATGTCTATCGTAAATTCGTAATGAATATAGTTTTAAATGAAGAAGAAGCCGGTATTTATTAATTAAAAAGGTAACTGACCCAATGCATGTGCGAAAAAAAAGTAAGATCGAAGCGTCAGCTGATTATATGGAAAGTAAACAGATTCTCATTTTTTTAATTCCCAGTGCACCATCAGTCCTTTCCATAAAATGGATAAGAAGTACTATCTAGTTTCTGAAGCCTACAACATGGCGAAGAACCTGTTCAACCAGGGTAGAGCCAACTACATCAGTTTGAAAACCAAATCCTTACAAACTATTGACACTTTCCTGGATCTGGTGTACATTATGAATGATGAAATGTCCAAGGAGTTAAGAAGTGCAGTTCTGAAGTTCTACAAAGTGAAATACCTGCATGATTTCACGAATTATATAATAAGCATGGAAGAGGTTTGTATATGATATTGTATAAAAAAAATCTTGATGCTTCATACACTTAATAGGATTTCGGATGACAGAGGTAGGTACACGGCACGGCATGGGTAGTGGCTAAGCAATTAGCTTTTGGGTCGCGGAATCGATTACCGCATGGAACAAATATTTCTATGACCTACAGATACTTGTTCCGGGTCTGGGTGTTTGTGCATGAGCAGTTTATGTATGTAAACTGTTCTGTAGAAATTATAGTTTCGCAGTACGCGTTTTTTTTAACATTATCCCACACTATGATTTCTCCTGTGTCGTGGGTGCGTTTACAGACATGAATTTCATACACAATACACCCAGACCCGGAACAACTACCTGCAGATCATACAAGTATTTGTTCCGTGCGGGAATCGAACCCATGACCCGAAGCGCAGCAGCCGACTGTATCAGCCACTGCACCAACCGTGCCGTCATTAAGCTAGAATATAATACTAAATAGGTATCTACGAGGGAGCCACTGAAAATTTCGGGAATCAAGGAAGTGACACAACATTACTATTTAAAAATGTATTTATTGCTTTTCGAAGTATTCTCCGCGAAATTTGACACATTTTTCCATACGATGGAACCAATCATTGAAGCAACCATTCCATTCGGAAGTTGGGGTCTCCAAAATGGCCGTTTTGTAGGCGTCCACAGCTTCTTTAGGTGATGAAAATCTCTGTCCACGCAATTTATTCTTTATTTTAGGGAAAGTATAGAAATCATTAGGGCTTAGGTCGGGGCTGTACGGCGGATGGTCTAATAATTCTACGTTTTCTTGCTCTAAAAACTCTTTTGTTCTGTGCGCGGTATGAGAACTCGCATTGTCGTGATGGAGGATAATGCGGCGGTTGCAGTTCTCTCTACGGAGTTCAGAAACTACCTGTGGCAAACAAATGCTAGCATACCATTCTGCATTAACCGTTCTTTGTCCCTCAAGAGGAATAGTCGTAACATGGCCGGTTTTGAAGACAAACGTGGCCACCATTTTTTTTGCAACACTCCGTGAACGAACAATTTTTGTTGGCTTTAACTCATTTTCGAACACCCAAACTCGTGACTGGTTTTTTGTTTTGGGTTCGTACGCATATATCCAGGATTCGTCACCTGATACGATGTTGTATACAGCATTTGAGGATCCTGCGTGGAATCTTTCGAGAGTTCTGACGCACCAAGTAACGCGAGCCGCTTTTTGCTCTTCACATAGCAAATGCGGTATCCATCGGGAAAACAACTTTTTTACACCTAATTGTTCATGCAAGATTATTTGTATTTGACTCATGCCAATGTCTAAAGTTGCCTGAATTTCGCGGTATGTCACATGTCGATCTTCCTCAATCAGCTTAAGCACAGCATCAACGTTTTCTTGGGTGACTGCAGTTTTTGGACGACCTTGACGAGGATCATCACTGAGCTTGACACGTCCACGTTGAAATTCAGCAAACCAGCGATAAATTGTGGTTTTGGATGGGGCTTCATCACCAAATAAAGAAATCATCCGGTCAACACACTGTTTTTGTGTTAAACCACTTCGAAAGTCATAATAAATCATCGCTCTTGAATTTTCTCGAGTCAATTCCATTTTCTCAACGACTAAACAAGTTTGACAAAACCTTGTGACAAGACCGTGAATCTTTTTTTAAATAAATAAATGGTATTCGATTTGTAAAACCAAGGAGTTTTCAATTAAAAAGATTTTAATATGACAGGAACAGTGGAAATATTCCATTCCCGATACTTTTAGTGCAGCCTATGTATTTTGCTGAAATTGCCCCGCAATCTTTTGCCGCTAAAAGTCGTTACTTTCCCCTAGATGATAGACATTGTGGAGCACTGCCTTATGGATCCGATGGAGAAGTTAGATCAGATCCGTTCGCAGTTCCACGGAGTCATCAAAAACTTCCAAGATGTGAGGAATTTTGACTCTGTCAACAAGTGCCATAAGGAGTTGCCTGATGAAGTCGCTGCTGCACACTGCTTATTACACCAAGCAGTTCTGTAAGTACCTTAAATACTGACAAATGCATTGGGCGTTCGGTTATGAAAACGGCTTGGTTGGTGCCGTGGCTGAAACAGTCGGCTGCTGCGCTCCAGGTCGTGGCTTCGATTCCCACACGGAACAAATATTTGTATGATCTGCAGGTAGTTGTTCCGGGTCTGGATGTATTGTATGTGGAATTCATGTCTGTAAACGTACTCACGACACAGGAGATATCCTAGTGTTGGGCAACGTTTTTAAAAAGACAAAAAAAAGACGATTATTTAATATCAATGCTAGTACCTAGGATAACCAAAAAATAACTTGATTTATTATAATATGTTATATTAAAACAGTGTATGTATTTTTGGGAAACACAGGACATCGTTTTGATAGTTGCTATTCAACAATTTATAAATACTGAATAAATCATAAATTAAGTCATTTATTATTTTAATAAGTACAACGTTTTGATTTTGGCATCTTTAACGGAAAATTTTCAAAAAATGTCGTTGTCATTTGGATTCGAAACGATCGATTCCGGACCATTTTGTCTAGGAGGCATTCTCACAAAACAATACTGTATTTTTACAGCTTTAACGAAACAATGCAAGAAAGTTTAGTAACAATAGTCGAAATAAAGACGAGGCAACACGCTCAAGACATGAATTCTTCTCTATACGATGTTCAGACGTGCATCAGTAACTTCGTGCCAAAGTTCTTTGACCAACTGATGCTTGATGCTTACACGGACAAGTGTAGTTATCTGCGAGTAGTCAATGCGTCTATAGCCGACCTTGTTAAAGACAAGTGGAGGGGCAATGAAACTGTTTTCCCGGAGAAATGGAGCCCTCTTGTACGGATTTTGAAGGAGAAGTAAGCGTCGTCATTTTGTTTTATTTTTGTTAGGTATATATCATCTCGTGAACGTTCTTTGCTGAATAAAGTTCTCTTACCTCTTTAGTGTTCGATAGATCGTGCCAATAACCGGACGGTTGGTTATAAACGGTCGCGGCTTGAGAGAATATTAATGATAAATATATGAATAATTATAATTGTCTTTCTAATGGTTTGGTACTCGCAAGTCACAATACTTTTTATATTATTATAAGCTTAGGTACAGTAGGACGCTGTGGCCACCCAAGCATCCCAATGAAGCAACGGTTTGGTCTAGGACTACCTGGTTCATGTTTTTCCATCATACATAAAATATAACGCCTACGTTTTCCTTCCATCGTTTCCTATTATTCTACTGCTATGATAAATAAATGTAAGTTCAATTTTTACATTTGTTACAGAACAAAACAACCGAGCAGCGTTTTAGAAGAGCCGTTACATTTAACTCTTTTTGCGGCAAACTTATCGTCACAGGATATTGTTAGAACTTTATATTAAAAACATTGCGTATAATGTGAAATGCTCCGTTATTAAATTATTTTATTTATAGAATTGACTAATGGTTGTTAAACAAAAATCATGTAACGCAAACAGTTATTTGTCATCTTTGAGTAATAATCCAACTCAGTATTTGTAAGTCATCGAATTTAATATTGTAGTTACATCTTATATAATTTTATGACTTGCACAAGCTTATCTTAAAGAAATAAAGCACGCGTTGCTCGTGTACCTTTTGTTTTAATTTTATGTGGCCTTGCATGAAGTTGATAACCAGTTGCAAGGAAAATAACGAATAGCATAATGAATCCATTCTTTAATATAGGCTGCATATTACCGTTGTCTTCGTCTGTCGATGAAATTCAAACAAAAAAAGTTAAAATCACATGTGTCAAAAAGACCCGCGTTTGGTCTGTTTTGGTTTGTTATGATTTTATTCTCATGTTTACGTTATTTCTGACCTAATCAAAGCTTTAAAAATGACTAAACGAGTCCGAGAATTGCTCAGAAATGGGCGTTCTATTGACGAAACGGATCGAATACCGGACAAAATTACTATTACCAATTTAGATATTTTCATGTATATGGTAGCTATTATAGGTCATTTTGTGGACTTGGGGCTGGATATTAATGTTGCAGTGAGGTACTCTATAGCTCGAAACATGACGGAGTTCGGTTGGACGCTGGCGTTCATACTTGTTCCTGCATTTGTCAATACTGCTGTTTCTGTTAGAATGTGAGTACTTTTGTTCCTTTTGTCATGTTATTCATAATACTTTATTAGGTTTACCTTTCATTCGCTCCTGCAGACACTTCATACATGGACCTAGAAGGACATGGAAGATTTATAATGGGTAGTGTTATTTTATTAATAGATTCTTTTTCAGGAAAACATGCTTTTGTTATATATGAGTAAATACTGTTTCCTGTTGATGATATGTTTTGACGGCATGGTTGGTGCAGTGACTGATACAGTCGGCTGCTGCGTCCCGGGTCGTGGGTTCGATTCCCGCACGGAACAAATATTGTATGTGGAAGTTTGGGTGTATTGTATTCGGAATTTGTGTGTGTAAATGCACCCATGACCACAGGGCCACAAGTAAATCTTTATGGGTTGACATGATCATAATAAAATAAAAATTTAAAATAATGTAAGTTACACCTTTATTTTACTTATGATGACCTAATCAGTACAATTAGCGGTGTGGTGCCGGCTCAGAATACCACCACCCCATCTCTTCCCGTAGGTGTCGTAAAATTCGACTAAGGGATTAGCTGGAGGATGGGCAGCAGTGTTCTTCGAGTTCATTAACAACTGCAGTCACCTACCTGTCTACCAAGCATGGCGATTATGGCAAAACCCCCCAATGAGCCCACAACACCCATATCGGTCATTGTAGTGATCTTTGGGGGAGGCCTGTGTCCAGCAGTGGACTTCATTCGGCCGAAGATGATGAATTAGTACACTTAATCATCATGGGTTAATAGTTCCTCATACATAGTATTGCCCATATTATTGGGGTAGTTGGCCAGGGTAGGCTCCATTGAAATGTGTTCTGAATAATTCCTGTTAATAGGAAATTAAGCTTAAGCACGGAGGGAGGTGGTAGGCCAAACTTCTCAGTCTGCAGCTCACAGTGGCTATATGGATCGCTGAGGGTACCCTATGAGGTGTCAAATCTCCTGGAGTGCTTTCGACCAGACACCACACTTTCCGTCAGAGCGGCGAAGCTGTGCCTCCAGAGTGCCATTCGAAAGATTGAGGCGGCTGTCTTGGACTACATAAGTGCCGAGAGCGCCTAAGGCTGCAGTTGCCAACCAAGGGCGACTTTGGGCCATGCCTGCCGCTATATTCACCAGGCATGGTTGTTTCGGTGCATAGCTGCACAGGATAGAACGCGAGGTCACGTCACAGTGCCACAACTGTGGAAGTGACGAGGAGCCCTCGTGGACAACCCGCTGAGGTAAGAACGGGGCGCCCATGTAAATACGCCTCTCTCTACCTTGAGGGTCGCGAGGCGCCGGTTAGGGAATCATCGTACTCATGCGTCGTGACCCCCGGGAAGGCCACGGCGCGCAAGTCATCACGTGGCACCACACCGCGCCTCATACAGAAAGAGACATTTAGTTATTCAATAATTATTTATTTTTATTTCTATCACGGTTACTCAGGTATTCTCAAGACAAAAAACAAGACTCTTTGTCCAATGAGTTCACAAAACGCAAGTGGCTCCGAATCTTCATTTTGGTGCTGCAAATGGCCCCCATACTGCGGTTTGCTGATGCTCTTATGTGAGATATTTTGGTTTTCTTATTTTAATAATATTAATCTTGATTTTATTTATTGTGATGATTATTAATATTAGATCATTACTCGATATTTAATATTAATAATTTATGCATTTGCCATTCACTAGAAGTGCTTTCAGGCCGATCTGTAGTGTGTCTGTAGATCGAGAATTAAAACTGAAGTAGAACTTGAGTTGAGATTGCATTAATCAAATATGAAGCCTACATAATAGGTCCAGCATTTTGATTTAACTGACACAATTTCGACTCAAGTTCTATGTGAGTTTTGATTCTCGATCTGTAATACGGGCCGTAGTCTTGTCTTATTAAACCCAAGATTTGGAACCATAACCAACAAATAATAGGTACAACCTATAAATAAAACCATGATATAGAAGCAAATACAGAACAACATCAAATAAAAATTCCAGTTACGCTATCAAGTCCCGTCGCGCAGAACGCAAGCAGGACCCCACATCCCAGCGTATGTACTATCGGCTGATGCTGAAGGAAGACTCTGATGCGGCGCTGCTGAGGATTTTCGAGTGCTTCCTGGAGGCTGCGCCGCAGCAAGTGTTGCAGACAAGCCTGCTACTTAGACATAATAATGAATTTGCTGGTTAGACTTATCACTACTTAGGATACTTAGTTTTCCATCCCATACCATGATAATTTACTCAAATGAAACAGAATGGTATGGGATGGAACACAAAGTAAATAATGAAAAAAAGAAGAAAAGAATGGTGTCTGGATTAAGAATATAGCCCCGCTCCATCTCCCGTGGATGTCGTAAAAGGCGACTATGGGAATCTAAACCAGAGGGATGGGCAGCAGCATCCCTTCTGTGAAACGGTAGCCATACTGCGCTCACCAACCTGCCTGCCGAGCGTGGTGAGTATTGGCAAATACCCCCCAAAATGATGACATAGTTGTGAAAATCTATGGGGGAGGTTTTTGTTCAGCAGTGGACTATAAATGGCCGATATGATATGATATAAACATAATGAATCCCAAATGAGATTTTACACAAGTGAAAGATAAAATCTATTATATGTTACGTACCTAATACTTTCGTGATATTTATTTATATATCTATCTACTACTTGTAAATAACATTTATAGTCAGTTTGCATCTCAAAACAGCTCAGCAATATCCTCTTGAATAAAGGCAACGTCTCGGATCATTAAAGTTAGCTTATTCTTTGGCAGGAATCTCTAATGGATTTTTAGGATTTTAATTAATATATTCCTATCCATAATGTGGACACAACTAACAAAAGTTAAACATTTAGTAAGTTCTTTCCTTTTTTAGTACGACCCATAGTCTTATTATGTACTAATTGTGACCCACGGTTTCTCCCGCTGACTAATTCAAAAGCAATTAATTACTTCGGCATAGTTTTAATTTTATTGCCCGGATCCCTAATTCTTTGTCAAAATTAAACGTAGCCTAAGTCACTCCTTATAAAATTAGCTTTCATCTGCCAATGAAAGTCCCGTCAAAATTGGTTCAGCCGTTTCGGAGATTAGCTAGAACAACAGGCAGACATTAAAAAAATTGTTGTTTTTGATTGTGTGTACTGTTTACTTTCATATGCATTTAGTAAAAAGCTGTTATTTTGACATTAGAATCAGACACTTAAACTTTATTTATTTTAAAGATTTATTATTCTTAGTAAAGGGGGCGGACTGCAAACCAGCACTGACCAATGCATAGTTAATTCACTGCACATACTACACAACTTTTTTCCACCTATATCTTATTTGGAATATTTTTTGTTAGCATACTTGTTACATGTGTTTGGTAATAAACTGTCTGTTATACAGTTATGTTCTACCTTATCTGCAGTCCACCAGATTCTCTCCATTGCGTCGTCCATAATAGGCATGGGGTGGTGCCTCGCCGCCTACCAGCGGGCGGTTCGCTTCGCCCAGCAGGACAAGTACAACATGAGCTGGCCTGGCACTGTCCTGCAGACACTGTGGCACTTCCTCGTCACCTGTAAGTTTGAACAGGCTATCCAGTCGACTGTGGGATATAAGTTTCTTCATATATGCAGGCATTGTCTGTAGGCGGGCTACAGAGCTTGGACTCCGAATCCGATATGTCGGAACTTTCTGTCTTTCTTTCTTCTTCTTTTCTGGCGACGAACTAGGGAATGTCAAGCGAGTTGCGAAAATTGTGATCGCGACTGTGTATTGCGTGTGGTGTCCGGATTAAGAATAAAGCACCACCCCATCTCCTCCCGTGGACCACCAGTAAACCAGAGGGATGGGCAGCAGCGTCCTTTCTGTGGAACAGTAGCCATTCAGCGCTTACGAACCCGCCTGCCAAGCGTGGTGAGTATTGGTAAATACCCCCCAAAATGACGACACATGAGATGTAACCGGTCGTCTTATGGGGGAGGCCTTTGTTCAGCAGTGGACGTTTTTTGGCTGATATGATGATGATGATGATGATGTTTATTGTTTATTTATAATATTAAGCACCGGTTAAAGTTAGATAGAAATAGTAAATATGAAAGACCCAACATATGCGATGCAGGATAATTAACTTTATATAATTTGTTCTTACAATACAAACTTCGTAAGTTTTATTTGTTAGTTACCTGATCTTACTCTCTTTTATTATTTTCGAAGCAAATTTTGTTTACTTACAAACTTTTTCGGCTCCTACTCCTTATAGGATATACGCACCGGGTCGTGGGTTCGATTCCCGCACGGAACAAATATTTGTATGATCTGCAGGTAGTTGTTCCGGGTCTGGGTGTATTGTGTGTGGAATTTGTGTTTGTAAATGCATCATCCACGACACAGAAGAAATCCTAGTGAGGGGCAACGGTTTTTAAAAAGATTTAAAAAAAAAGATAAAACATACAAGCCTCTACCAAAGATCAACACAACGACCGGTCTCGGTGTGTTGTGTGCTCATTGGGGGTTTTTGCTATAATCGCCACGCTTGGCAGACGGGTTGGCGATCGCAGTTGAGTTGTTAATGTACTCGAAGGACGCTGCTGCCCATCCTCCGGCTAATCCCTCAGTCGACTTTTACGACACCCACGGTAGGGAATGGGGTAATTGAGGATTATGCTAAAAATTATAAATAACATACATTTAAAATACTGTATTATGTTAAAATCCTCAACTATTGGCATTTTGTTTCCAGTGAGCCGCATTACGTCGATATCAGTCATCGCGTACCTCTACCCTCATTGGACAGTGCTAGCATGCACTATACACATCCTGATCACCACCACACTGATCCAGATCTTCGACCGTTCTCCCTTCTGCTCGCACAACCGACTCGCCGATATCGCCTTCTCTTTCGCGCTCGGGGCCGTATACCTCTTTACTTATATACTCCCTGTAGAAGGAAAAACTAGGTATAGATATACTGTATACTATGGTGTATGTTTTATACAAAATGTTGCTTGTGGAGCTATCTGGTATATATTTTCATCAGATGATATGAGGTGTTCCATATTTTTTTATCCAGTATTGGCATTTACTGTGGTGCCTTACGTGGTGGGGTTGGTTATAATGGTGATTTATTATAGATTCTTCCATCCTAAAATCAGCAAAGGTGGGTTTAGTGTGTCCTTTAGTAATGGTAGGATTAATGATATAAACTAGTATTATATAGTACCCACGACACAGGAGAAAACCTAGTGAGGGGCAAAGTTCTTTTTAAATAAGAAAATATATTTAATTTAAATATTTAAAAAGTATAGAATAGTTATTAAAAAAATGGGTCTTGATTATTTTATATAAAATGTAATTTAATTGTATGGATTTTTGTCGCGCTTAACATTTCACCTCATATATGTCACAATAAACTTGCCAAAGACATAAGATTGGTGTCAACATATCATCAATGTGACAACCATACTATACACCAACAGATAGATCTAAAATATGTATTTTATTTAGAGATAATTAATAGTAATTTTACACTATTGTAATAAACTTTAAGAAGCATGATTTGGTACTGAAAATGAAACAAACAACATATCACGTTTAATATGTAGTTACAGTCAGTCACCATTGCAGCCGAAAAATGTCCACTGTTGGACAGAAGACTCCCCCAAAAATTGCCACAATGACCAGCAGTTTCGTCTTGTGAGCCCATTGGGGGGGGGGCCGCTGGGGGTTTGCCATATCGCCATTGCAATTGAGTTATAAATGTACTCGCAGGACGCTGCTGCCCATCCTCCGCCCATAGTCGCCTTTTACGATACCCACGGGACGAGATGGGTTGGTGGTATTCTTAGTTACTCATCCAAATCAGTAGTTCAGGCCATAGGCATGGGTCCGATTTAACAAAAATTAACTGAAAACGGTTACTGACCCAATAACTTAACGTATCGATAGCGAAGAATTTAGCAACTGATATCTCAATATTAGTTGCAAACGAAACTTGTAGGCGATGGCAACTAATATCCAAAATAATTGTAGCGTCCCTCTCTGACTACACATACTGTCAATTGTGTAAGAGAGACGAAACTATTACCGCCTACTGTATAAGCGAGCCTCGAGTTTCGTAAAATAGACTTCAAAGTATGAAAATAAAGTAATTTAGACAGGTAAACTTTAAAATCGATGCTAAATACACAGGCTCTGCTGTGTAGCTAGCTTGAAGTAGCAATATGGAATAGTTCTACTATTGGTCTTTGGTCCCTGAAGAATAAATTTCGGCATTTCAGACATTTTTAAAACCCTGGAATTAAATATATTCCTAAGAAAACGATTGCAAATTGAGTTTACTTCTGAACGTGTCACATAAATCAAGTGTCAGTGTTGTCGCGTTCCGAAATGAGCCCAAGGAAAAGCTAGGAATCATAAAATAAATTATATTTTACTTCCAGGGTGAAAAAAAAGAAAAATGTATTCATTAGACACTAAAGATAAACTATAATGCAATTCCAACTTCTCTAAAATGTGTTTTTATTTTGTAAAAATCAATTAATGGCTCTCCATGATTCTTTGTTATTGTAAAGTATGCCAAACTGTTTAAGATTTAAAGCTCTAATTTCAATGGCAAGATTTCTGTGGTTTTAATGAGTGTTAAGTCCGCCTACACTGAAGATAGAACTTTGATTAGATGTGGGTAAAATGCTTAATGTTAATAGGTGCACTTTTTACCCTATTGTATCCCAGTTGGTACATGATGGTACTCGATAAGACTGTATAGTAATAAGTATTTTTTATCCTATTTTTAGTAAAACTGGTAAAGACTATTTTAATTTTCTTCACAGTTAAAAATATTTTTGTACTCTATACTATATTACATTTTGTATTTTTGTACTTAACGTTTATGAAAATTGTCAGTGAATCTCAAAAAATACTCACTACATTTTTACAGTTAAATATTTTAATAAATAAATTTATATCATTTGTTTTATTTTTTATTACAATATATATACCTACGCTTTTTCACAGAGCTTGTCATATAGCATGGAAAATAAGGCATGATCAAGTTCTCGCGCCGGGGAGATGTTTCCGTGGAACGCCTCGTAGTTCAGGGGAAAGTCGAGGGCACTAGACTACGCGGCAGATCACCGATCCGATGGACCGACCAGGTGAAGGCGGCCCTCGACGGTCCTCTCCATGAGTGTACGAGAAAGGCAGCTGTTCGCGAGGATTGGCGACGGATAGTGAAGCGCGCCACAAACCCTAAAGTGATGTCGACGACCACTCTGTCAAGAGTGTAACGATCAAGAAGCGAAGAAGTTGAACCACAAGGAACAATTACTGAAGTATTATTTTATTATTCGGAGGAACCCATACTCATCTCTGTGGCATTCTGTATAGCAGGTGCGCAGGGATGAACATTGAGTGCACATCAGACTCTACCTAGGGAAGTACGCAGTACACTCTGATGTTTCACCTACATACGTCACATTCGTCATTTGTGGGAGATTGTACCAGGTAGGTGCGTTTGGTGTAGTACAGATCGCAAATGCTTTTTTATCATCAGCAGTCAATGAAATTAATGTATTAACTTGGCAGCATCTGCATAATGTTCATCATTCAAGCAAAGTTACATTGTCTTTGAGTTGTTGATCTAATCCTATTAAGGGAAATTCAAATTAATTAAAAATACACAAATTCCCTTACATTATTTATTACATCACCAAATGAACGGCGCACGTTCTCTCAGTATCCTTAATCCAAATCTATTCCATTCACTCTGGTTTATCCATAACTCTATTGCTGATTCTAAGCAGGACATCACAGCAGCCCCCTTCCAAACCGTACTAGCAGGATCTATGTCTTTTGGTGATGTTACTATTTCCAACTGCTCAGTCTTATATGTATAGGGGATTTGTAGAGCTAATCGATTCTGCAACCATAGGTTTAAGCCATGAACTTTGACTCCTCCACCAACTATCAGAATGTTGCTATACATTTTACGCTTTAACTCTTCATTCGGACAGCGATCTATACTTTGTAGTATTGCAGCATCCAAGGCTAAAACTTGCCCAGGAGCAAGTGCAACAACATCCCCAGGACCTCCTTCTAATGTATCAACAACTATGTCTTCATCAGGATTGGTTGAAGGTTGAGCTTCATTTGCTGTCTCAAACTGCTGACTCTCATTTGCTGTTGGATCTGCAGTCTCGCGTTTTCTGCCAGTTTCTCTTAGAAACTCGGCATCAAAAGGATCTTCAGGATCACTAGGTTGTCGGTTCTGGATCTTTGTTGACTTTGAACCAGTTATCTTAAGTAAATCAGTGTAAAACATTGATAAAGGTGATATAATACACTCATCACCAACTTGTAGTGTATATTTGTTGACTACATCACCAGGATGATCAACCAAAAAAGATTTTTCCTGAGGACCACAAACATCAAGATTTACATGACAGAAATTCTCATACAAATTCCTCATTAATATTACATCTCTAGGTATATTTTCATTCCAATTTTTATAAGGAAATGCACTTTTATGAAACATCCAAGATAATGCTTGGCAGACATCTCCAGCCCCGTAATCCATTCGTAACCGTGTTGTTTTATGGGATATTCCATCTTCAACACATGATATTGCAGTTTTCTGGTCTCCAATGTCTACTACACATGCTGAGCCAATACCAGCTCCAAATGTTGCCCCCACACTCTCTTGAACAAAGAAACAGTGTCCAAAACCCAGATCCTTCAATAATAAAGACATTAAATACTTTAAATGGCTTCTAGAGTACAAATCGGGTATTAACAACACACATCTGTATTTTACTAGCTCTATTAATGGTATTCCTAACTTATACTCTATAATAGAACTCCAAATAGTGTACAAATCATTTAAAACAGATGAAATTGACCCACCAACTTCAGTATGTATGTTAAAATCACCTCTTCTGTATGGGAAGTGTATGTTATATGGTAATTCAGGGTCTATATCCAGTACTAGGTCACCAATGACGATATCACATTGCACTTCAGGCCATGGTTCGCCGTCATTCACACATTCGGGTAAAGAACGACGGTTAAATGCTGCGATTTGCTGTGGTGGTGTCGCATACCTCCGTGCTCCGTTCGACTGTACACAAGATTGTAACGTATGAGATATCTGCAAGCGACATTCTTCTAATTCTTCGATTAATTCCTTAGTTTTTGGTACGCTTGGCGGGATGAAGGAATCCCGGTAAATTTTCCCACCGGGACGACGTTTCCTTGCTATGCAATGGAGTTGCTTCACTGGTAAGAGATCTGAAGCTCTACCTATTCGTACGTATAGCGATCCAGGATGAATAACAATGATTCTATTAGATGGGAACTGTTGGAAATGCTCCGGACCCGGTTCATAAGCTGGCAAACTCATTTGAAATTAGTTTCAGTAACTTACGGGCTACTAACGGGCTATGTTTGATTTAAATATTACTTTTGATATACTGTCCCAGTCTAGTATGAACTGTGTTAATTATTTTGCAGTTTAGAGTTTAAACAAAGAAAATCTCATGTAAACATAACCTTCACACTTTCAGATTTCAGATGTTTTGATTTTTTAACGAAACGAAAACGACTATTCGTTTAGAAACGTTGATGAATGAATTCAAATATTTATTGATGAATTCAATGATATTATATTTTAAAAAGATATTTTGGACGTTAATTTCATCTTAATGTTTACTATTTCGTAAAAGATATTTACATATAATAAAGAAATGGTAATGCAGCTGCAGAAGCTGCACAGATGAGGAGCTAGGTGCAGAGGATATAAGATTGGTAGATTTGGTAGTGGTTGCATTAATTGAATCGTAGATGGATCCTATTAATCAGTTACGAATTGAATTGATCAATGTATCCGAGCTAAATGAACGAACAATACTTGACTTGAATCATGAATGATAAAAAATCATCTGTCAAATGTTTACAAATGTCACCTGTTGTCGTGTCACGAAATCGGAGAAAATAAACACTTTACCTAATTTATATATTAAATTTGTTAAAGCTGACCGCGGAAATGGTGTCGAGGAGTTTAACTGAAGTGTTTGTGTTGATGCGCAACAATGCTTTACACAGCCGACATATATTCGCCGATCAGGCGAGTATAAAATAATACTTGTTATTGATTATTGTTTTGTTAACTACATTTGAATTTAAATGATTGGGTACATTACAAGCTTAGCAACTACTTAAACGCTGATATTATGATGTGACTTTTGTAAACGAAAAGTTAAGGCTTTATATCTTCGCACACTATTAATAGGCGAAACAAAAAACTGTATCTATTTATTTTGTCCATCGAAGGTTTATGTTGGTTCTAAAAAGAATAATGACCGGTTACATTGACACTAGAATGAACCAAACCATTTTCCATAATTTGAGTTTGTGAAGCACTAATAATGAAACTAGTTTTACTTAGTAAAGTCTAAGTCGGTGTCGTAAACACCCACTGGATGAGATGGGGTGGTGGTATTCTGAGCCTGAATATAGTTGTATAAAACTCGTCAAAAGAAACAACCAATATGTTTTGACTAGACTTTACTAAGTAAAACTAGTTTCATTAATTAGTTATGTAAGTAATTTACCTACTTAATTTCTACTATTCACTATATATCAATATATTACACTTTTAGTACTAATTGTGGAGGCTTGTAAATGGCTTTTCGCTATTTGTTAAATTTTTATATTTTTTGTATTGTTAGCTGTAAGCCACCCAAATAAAATAAAATAAAATTAGCTGGAGGATGGGCAGCAGCATCCTTTGAGTACATTGACAACTCAACTGCGATCGCCAACCCATCTGCCAAGAGTGGCGATTATGGCAAAACCCCCCAATAAGCACACAACACACCCATATTGGTAATTGTGGTGATCTTTGGGGGAGGTCTGTGTCCAGCAGTGGACTTCATTCGGCCGAAATGATGATGATGATGATACAACTATCTTCATAAAACTTCAAATCAAGCCAAATAATGCTTGTGCCCAGAGTGCATTCACATTGATAGTGCAAGGGAGGCACCAAATAATAGAAAGTTATTACTTACTGTGTAAACATGATTGATTGATGGACATTCATCATCATCTATACAATCAAATACCATTCATGTGTCTGTTTGTAATGTCAAAATAATAGTTTTTTTCTAAATGTATGTGAAAGTATATACAGTACCGATAATATACAACAATTTTTAAAGTTTTGTCGGTATGTCTGGCTGTTTGTTTGTTCCAGCTACTCTCCGAAATGGCTAGACTGATTTTGACGGGATTTTCACTGGCAGATAGCTGATGATATAAGGAGTAACTTAAGCTACTTTTATTTTAGAAAAATTATTATGGTACCATGCAAAAAAGTCCCATGATATCTAAAATATAACTCTATGTCAACAGATTTCATTTAAATTAAACCGCGGGCCCAGCTAGCTTTGTATAAATATAAAACAATTAAATAAATCGAAGTGTATATTTATATAATTTGTCTTCATTCCTATCAGCATAATGACTCTGAGCATGTGCGACTTATGCGGAGAAGTTCTCATGACATGGAGGCAGGGTTGGACATGAGGTCTGATTCGCATGCGCCTCCACCCTGGACTGATGCGTTGGAAGAAGCTCACTATGTAATTACGAGGTTCGTACAACTATCCATGACTGTGATTAAAATACATTCATTAAATGTATTGCTATAATTATGCTAGCTTAAGTGTCCTGTGGTTATTATTTTGTCATTTATGTTGGGGGATGATTATGGTACAAATCATTTGTGGCAGCGTGTATGTGTGCTATTATAATTATAATAATAATTCTCATTTAATTGAAGTATGAGACTCGATACAAATTCATAATAACACACAGTCACAATAAAATGACACATTCAATTAAATATCACATAACATAAAACTCGTTCCTTCATTCCGAGTGTGGAACGTGTAGCCTACAACAGTGAGTCATGTAGGAACAATGAAGCCTTTCCGCGAGCGCAGCCAGTATGCTGATGGAGCTCCCTGCACTGCTGCTGTGCCGCGCCATCGAAGTGCCTCATTTTCACATTGTTGTGTAGAAGTTCATCTACGCGCGCTTCCGCAAACGTTGTTGATGCGTTGCAATAGCGGGGGAGACCCAACATAATCCTAAATGCATTTAAATTGGATACGAAAGAAATTATACCAATTTTATAAAATAATACTTTTTTTTAGTTCTCAGGCAACGTTTTTTTTATTTTTTATTTATATAAACCCACACTAGGATTTCTCCTGTGTCGTGGGTGCGCTTACAAACACAAATTCCACACACAATACACGCAGACCCGGAACAACTACCTGCAGATCGTACAAATATTTGTTCCGTGCGGGATCAAACCCACGACCCGGTGAGCAGCAGCCGACTGTATCAGCCACTGCACCAACCACGCCGTCTTGGCCCATAGATACACATAAATACTAAATAACCTGATAAGATATAATTATGATATAGTACACGTTGTGTCGGCGATTTCATGCTGCACTGTAACGTGGTGTCACGTAGCCTTCCGCGAAAACGGCGGTACACGACACCCTTCGGCCAATACTCTTCTTTCATGAAGGTGTCAAGGTGTTTTATTGGACTAGAAACGACTTAAAGTTGATTTAATAATGCAATTTCATTAGACCCTTTCACCTTTCTCATCATGAGAAAAGGCCAGTTCGCAGCAATGGGAATGTTATGGGCTGACTATATATTAGACCATTTATCAGCTGGCGGCATGCCTAAAAACTGACATGCTTTGGATATGAGCGCGCGATGCGGACTGCGTTCGCGCGAGTTTGCCATATGTGGCTGGTTACTGGTGCTCATCATTTGACTCGCGGACAATAGGAAGTAGTGGGCATTACGAGTAGCATGACATGCGGCACACTATGTCTCTGTTTCCTTCCCACGCCACTCGATTGTGTGGCTGTAGCATATTCTTATACCCTAGATTGTTTTCAATTTATATTCTTTTTCATTCGTCGTATTTAGCTACTGCTAATTTTAATGTGTTTGGTAAAGCTTTTAGCTAACAAATTATAAATTACATTCACATTTTAATCATTTATTATAAATATATATCATCATATCGGCCATTTATACGTCCACTGCTGAACAAAGGCCTCCCCCATAGATTTTCACAACTGTGTCATCATTTTGGGGGGTATTTGCCAATACTCACCACGCTTGGCAGGCGGGTTGGTGAGCGCAGTATGGCTACCGTTTCTCAAAAGGGACGCTGCTGCCCATCCCTCTGGTTTAGCTTCCCTTAGTCGCTTTTTACGACATCCACGGGAGGAGATGGAGTGGTGCTATATTCTTAATCCGGACACCACACGGAAAATATATATCACATTGTTATAATTGTTGCTTTACGGAAATAATTTTGAGATATTAATCTAAACACTGATTGTATTACGATAAAGATTGTTTATCGACAATAAATATTTCCTTACAAATTATATTGCATTCTTGTCATTCTAATCTTAGGTCAACACAGCAAAAGTATGTTAGGCTGATATGCACAGGGTAGCTCTTTACAGTCTTATGCTCAAGTTAATCCAGAACAATAGATCGTTATAATAAAACACTTTTAAACGGATTCTATCGCGTATATTTTAGATTTTTGTTTTTCCTGACGTTTCGAACACTTTGCAGGGTTCGTGGTCGCAGGATAACTAAGGTGACAGTCGTTACAGATTTTTAAAAAGTTATTTTATTTTATCTACCGTACAATTATAATCAAAAATTATTTCGATGCACGCAGTAATCACTCACAGTGTTTTGATGTTTTTTAGTGTTGTATTTGGTTTAAATATACGCGATAGAATCCGTTTAAAAGTGTTTTAATATAATGTGTAACACTCGCGAAAACCTAAGACATTACAATAGATCGTCTTACTCACTTCCCTCTAGTGTAACCTGACTGCTGTAAGCCACGGCAGCCGTATTTATAATGCTCAAATGACCCTACCCCCCAGACTAAGAACAAAACTATCAGAGCTGCAATCGCGTCACGAGAAACAGATCCGCAGACCAGCGCTAGACGACACGACCGAGCAGCAGCATATACAGCGACTGACTACGGAGATTGGAAGACACTTCACACATGCGCACACGCATCTTATAGCCATCAAATCGCAAACAAGACATGGTACGTATCTTCATATATCCAGTACCGCTGTCCACTGCTCAAAAGCTTGTCCCAAGGAGAAACTGGGCGAGCAAACTAGTGATTCTGATCCAGTCTTCTACATCATTCTCTGGACTTGGGATTGGCTTTGACTAGTGAGTCAAATGCTTATTATCCTGCCATTCTCATTACAGCATACAAGACCTATTCGTGAATCGACGCCTTAGTTGGCCGATCAGAGGGGGGCCGCCAGAGCTATTTGCTCGGGGGTGGAAGTATCTAATGGCGTAATAACGGGGAAACCTACTCCGAGTCTTCGAGATGGTGAAACCGGTGCCGCACCTCTCGACACCCCTAGCCGCTCACAGCGGTTTTGCTCCTTGTCGCCTGTAGTGGTGGCCATTTAGGGGGCCCATCTTGTGAGTGGCAAGTCACCGTCTGCCACAGACTTTCACTTTAAAGGTTGAAAGGCAGATGCCGTTTTTCAGTTTTTCTTAGTCTTAAATCCATTTAGCACTAATTGCAATAGACCTTATAATTGTAGTTTCCATCTTATGCAATAGTTTTACACCTCCGAGAACAATCCGAGACTGCATTTTATAGTGTAGCCATGGAGAGTCCCCGTTTAGTGTCCCATTACATTATAGATTAAAATTCTCTAAAGGGCCTCTGCGTGTTGGACCCATGTCCCCGCGTAAGCCTATCAAAAGACCGGGTTCCCCCTTACAGGGGATATAAGCCCGTGAATAGCGAAACAGGAAAATACAAATAAGTTAAATAAAGAGAATAATACAAAAACAAGATTTTTTTTTTTTCTGGTTGGCTGTTTTCCTGCGCCTAACTAAGTACGCTCTTGTCTTTCATCATTACAGCTGAATTAAAGTCCACTGCTGGACACATGCCTCCCCCAAAGATCGCCACAACGACTGGTCTGGGTGTGTTGTATGCTCATTGGGGGGTTTTGCCATAATCGCCACGCTTGGCAGGCGGGTTGGCGATCGCAGTTGAGTTGTTACTGTACTCTGATGCTGCTGCCCATCCTCCGGTTAATCCCATAGTCGCCTTTTACGACACCCAAGGGATGAGATGGGTTGGTGCTATTCGTAGCCGGCACCACACGGTTGTCTTTACCATAAAACTAATTAAAATTAATTCCAATTTCAGGCAACAAAACCGAGCAAAAACTAGCAACGAACGTAGTCCTGGCACTGGTCACCATGCTCCAAGACCTAAGCGTCACCTTCCGCACCGCACAGTCCACGTACCTGAAATCTTTGACGTCTCGCGAAGAGCGCTCCAACGCTTACTTCGAACTACCAAACTTTGAAGAGCTCAGCTTGGATGACAACGATCTTCTACCAGGTCTGTCTAATAACCAAACCGATCTACTATTTTCTTTACCAAGCACCTCAGGGTCGCAGAAATATGACCAGAACGGGGATGACTTCTCAAGACAAGCGCTAAGTCAGAAACAGCTACTGTTGATACAAGAAGAAAATACTAGAGATGTAGCTGAAAGAGAAGAAGAAGTGAACAAGATAGTTCGTTCTATAGTCGATATGAACGATATATTCAAAGACTTGGCCCATATGGTTAATGAACAAGGCACAGTTTTAGATAGAATAGACTACAATATCGAACAAACTCAAGTGCAGGTCCACGAGGGCTACAAGCAGCTTCAGAAAGCAGAGAGGTATCAGAGATCGAACAGAAAAATGCACTGTATACTTATGTTAGGTGTAATAATAATAGTTTTAGTAATTTTACTCATTCTTGTGAAGAGTTAGTTTGAGGTGAAGGTAGCATAAATTGCCTTATTTTTCGTAGTCAAATTGGTCGACCGGCTAGACCATTATCACTGTCGAGGTTTGTAGATATTCATGTTGTAGAAATATTAATATTATTGGGGCTTGTGAATTAGTGTTGAGTTGGTTGAATATTTATTATCAACTAACAAAACTGAGGAATATGTAAAGCCCCTTTTACACGGAATGCTGTCGCTAATTGCAGCGAAGTCGTAGAGTGTAAACGGGCCTGATCTTCGTTATACGTCATTCGGTTCTTAATCATTTGACCGTCATATAGATCATCATCGATTCAGCCGAATAAAGTCCACTGCTGGATACAGGCCTCCCTGAGATCGCCAGTGACACATGTGTTGTGGGCTCATTGGGGGGTTTTGCCATAATCGCCACGCTTGGCAGGCGGGTTGGCGATCGCAGTTGAGTTGTTAATGTACTCGAAGGACGCTGCTGCCCATCCTCCGGCTAATCCCATAAAGCGTTTTACGACACCCAAAGAAGGAGTAGGGTTGGTACTATTCGTATACACGCCATAGGATTAGTAAACTGAAGTGGCAATGGGCGGGGCACACTGCTCGTAGAACTGATGGCCGTTGGGGCACAAAGGTTCTCGAATGGAGACCGCGCACCGGAAAACGCAGTGTGGGACGACCTCCAACGAGGTGGACAGACGACCTGGTGAAGGTCGCTGGGAGTCGTTGGATGAGAGCGGCATGTGACCGCTTGTTGTGGAAATCTAAGGGGGAGGCCTTTGTTCAGCAGTGGACGTCCTGTGGCTCATATGATGAAGAGTTTGTTTGTTTGAACGCGCTTATCTCTGGAACTACCGAGCGGATTTGTAAAATTATGTTTGCATTTGATAGCCCAATTCTTGAGGATGGTTATAGGCTATTGAACATCACGCAAAGACCGTTAGGGGCCGAGCAAAAAAAATGAAAATGAAGTAATAGCGCAGGCGATGCGACGCTATGGGACGGGGGCCAAGGGCAGCCGTCCGACGAAAACCGAACATTACCGAAAATAACTGAACTGTGCATCTATGTCAACTGTCTATACCGAAGTATTCTAAATTATTTATAAATAATCGGAATTCTTTTAAATTAAACCGCGGGGCACAGATAGTGATTAATAACCAAAGTAGCTATCTATATATGTAGGACTATGGGTCTTCCCGGCTAAAACCAATGGAGTGATCATCTTCGCCACGAAGGGGGCTCTAGGTCCTCGTAAGATCACACTAGAGCTGACTACAGCCGCCCATTGGTGCCATGCCTTTAAAAAGGCCACTCTCCCAGGCACTTCTCGGGGAGGATGGTAAAGGATCCCCTCAAGCTTTGCTGTGCGCTGTGCTGCGCACACGGCGGCCCGTGGCCACGTGCGCGTCAACGTCCTTCCGAGCAACTCGTGACGTAAGCACTATTTAAGTGTGAGTAAGCAACGTATGTATTTTCACGATCTCACACGCGAGCATAAATAATGTTGTTATCATTATATCAGCCAAAAGACGTCCACTGCTGAACAAAAGCATCCCCCCATAGATTTCCCCAACGAACGGTCACATGCCGCCCTCATTCAACGACCCCCAGCGACCTTCACCAGGTCGTCTGTCCATCTCGTTGGAGGTCTTCTCACGCTGCGTGGTCTCCACTCGAACCTTTCTGTCCCAACGGCCATCAGTTCTACGAGCAATGTGTATGGCATTAGCCTCTTTAGTTTACTAATCCTTTCAGCTATGTCAGCGGCATTAGTTCTACGGATCTCCCCATTTTTATTCGATCTAGCAGAGAAATACTAAGCATAGCTCCCTCCATAGCTAGCTGAGTGGCCTTGAGCTTTATTATGAGGCCCATAGTGAGTGACTACGTCTCCATGCCATCACTGGTAATACACAATGATTAAAGACTCAAGTCTTGAGGCATTGCGATATTGATGAAAAGACGTTGCGAAGTTTCTCGAATGTTGATATACATAGTTAGCTATTTTTGTCACAAATCGTCATGACATTTTTTCCTAAAACTAACAGGTCACCCAGGTAATGGTGTCAAATATTTCACCATTCAAACGCTTACTAACTGCTTGTGCAGACTATCCTCCTGGGTGCTATTAATTTAAACTGATTTAGATAGTATTATATTCTGTATATCTTAATCACAACGCTTGGGAAATGGATTTGTGATCGCAGTATATATTCTGCGCAGGGGATCCTGTCCATTATCTTGACATGATACTTATAATATTGGCAGACATGGCCAGGAAGATTACTCATTTAAAATAATTGCACATATTCTAGTCTTGTATATCTATTTTGTAAGATAATATGTAAGTATTATTGAAGGCGTATTTATTACAATTAAAGTTAAACGTGTGAGTATAAGTTGAATTTATTAATTGATGATATGATTTATTTATTTGTCTCTCTTCTGAGGTTCTATCCTTTGCAAGGAGGAATCCGATATTTTGATAAGCTTATGCGGGGACATGGGTCCAACACGCAGTGGCCCTTTAGAGAATAACATGGCCGCACTTAAAAATGCAGTCTCTACATTCAGTAATTAGAATTTGTTGCAAATACAATTTTCATCATCATCATATCAGCCAAAGGACGTCCACTGCTGAAGAATGGGGGAGCCACAGATTTCCACAAAGTCTGGTTACATTTTCACGCATCCAACGGCTCCCAGCGATCTACGCCAGGGGGCCTAAAAAGGCCGCTTTAGCAGAATCATAATATGAATCACATTAAATATCACCAAATGGTCCAGAAGGCCTAAAAAGACCGTATTAGGTTTTATTTATAAGACATAATAATGATCTCAATACGATTCACATTAGAAATCACAAAATGGTCACTTAATCATAGCTGACTATTAACGTGACCATTTTGCGATTTCTAATGTAATTCATATTATGATTCACCTAAAGCGGCCTTTTTAGGCCCCCAGATCATCCTTCCATCTCGTTGGAGGTTGTCCTACGCCGCGTTTTCCGGTGCGCGGTCTCCACTCTAGAACCTTTTTGCCACAATTTACAATTTTATTGAACCAGTTTTACATGTCGATTTATCATATAACATACCTGGTCGGCATTTCCTCTCTGACTACAGCTGCTGGCACACCAAAACAATATACATGTATATATATGGTCCTACGTAGTGCATTTCATTTCAAGGGGATAATCCGTATGTTACAGGGATCGTGTTTAGTAAAAAAGTGGTAATTACAATTTATATTTTTTAATTATTTGTTTATTATAAATAAAGTTACGATTAAAGCCAACAGTTTATTAGATTATCACTATATTATTGCAGCATATAATGACAAAACAAAATGTGCTTGTATAGTATAATTTGTTAATTATTACAAAAATAATATGGGAATTACAACATGTATTTTAATAAACGATTGCCCCCTTGAAAAACAGTCCACTATTTTCACAGGGTCCTGTACACTTTTTTAAGGTGAGTCCACTGCCATGTACTTGCCACACTAACTTAGAACTGTTACTGTATTTATCATATCTATCATCTATCTATTTCACTTTGCCTGACCCAAATAAACCCGAAACTTCAACCAGAACCTTTATTCAAAACTTCAAAAGCTGCGCTGTTGACTAATGGTGTCGTCAAGAGTACTTTGTATTCCTCTTATTCTCCGCCTATTTCGGATAAATAATGTTCTTTTATAATCTTGGATCACATGCAAATTGTGGCCATGTGACCTTCATCAGAAATGATACGGCACCAAGGATGGATCCAGGGGGGGTCTCAGGGGGCCATACCGCCCCAAACTGTGGGACGCAGTTTATCTTAGACCTAGTTACTAGCAAGAATGATCTCTGAAAATCTTGCCATGAGAACCGAGGCCCCGCCCTCCCCCAGATTAAAATCCTAGATCCGCCCCCGTACGGCACGGTTGGCGCCTCGGCTAAGCAATTGGCTTTCTGTGCTACGGTCGCGGGTTCGGTTCTCACGGAACGAATATTTGTATGACCTATAGGTTCCGGGTGGGGTGAATGTGGAATTGATGTCAGCTGTAAACTGTACCCACGACACGAGAGAAATCCTGCTGTCGCTTTTTAACGAAAATTATTTCAACAACAAATAAAATACTTACGTGATCTAAATACATTTATTTTTCCGCTCAGGCAATCTTTATTGTTGTTGCATGAAATTGAAGTGTGTGAACCAATGTTGCCAAGTAACCAGCATATAATTATTTCAAATGTATATGTAAAAAAATATTTGTAAATTATTTTCTCAATCAAACTTGTCATCCTATACCTATTTTATATGGCTCAGTGTATAGTGGGCAGTGAACGCAAATATGGTAGGTAATTTAGAAATTATTTTATGTTCGAGAGAGCCGTACTTGGGCATTCTGTTCGTCTTAATGTATAAATAATTTGTGTAACGACATTACTAACGGTAATAGTTTTCTATGTGAACTAATTGTTATTAGACTTGAACAAATTAAACCAGTGATGTGAACTGATACTTCTAAAATTGTTTTGTAATACAATGTTATGATTAAATTCACGTAAAGTGACGCTTGACGCAATAATATAATTGTAAATATTCAAAATGGTGGCTAGATACCACCAAAGTTGAAGCAGAGGGCCAATTCTTGTAATTAATTTACACTATGACTGAAACTTGACCGAACTGAGATTAAATTATGAATTGACTGAAAAATTGTATTCTGCTACTCTTAAAGTTTAGTCAGATTTCAGTATAATCTCGATCTAGTCTTATTTCGATCTCAATTTTGACATTAATTTAATGAAAATTTACTACATGTGACAGTTCGACATGTTAGCAGTATACCGTTTTGGTTTTGACTACGATCAAATTTCGATCCATTTTCGATCTCATCACAGTGTAAGTTCACGTTTGAAGGTGTTTGTTAGTTTAGGAGAATACCATATGTGACATTTATGACACTGTGACTAGATCGGAACTATATTTTGAACATTTTTAAATTACGAGGCCAATAGGCCTTCTGATGTGCATATACATATGTATTACTTAAGATGTAAACTTTTATATCCACCTAATGTATTATTTATTTACAAGGTTATTGTAAATATTGTAAACTTATAAATGACATCAAAGTGATAATATAACAAAGCATTCAAACTATTCAGTTGTTTTATTATATTCTGCCTTCTTGAGGACCCTGTTAGAGTAGTGGCTAAATGTCTGCCTTCTGAACGGTCAAAGATTCAATTGACGAATTAAGTCTAGACATTTTTATTTTTGCATTATATTGTTTGGATTGAGAATATAGCTCCGTCTCCTCCCGTGCATGTCGTAAACGGCAGCTAAGGGACTCTAAACCAGAGGGATTGGAAGAAGCGTCCCTTTTGAGGAACAGTAGCCGTAGTAGTAGTAACGTTGCATCCATTGTTCATAGTGGATAATATGTGCTGTTAATAATATTACGCAGCATGCCACAACGCGCCAACATTGCGCACTATGGCTGAAATTAATAATCAGTGTAATTTAAAATCTTTCTGTTAAAAAAAGCGATAAACACCCTGTTGAATAATTATAGACATGACACAGTTGGCACAGTAGCTAAGCGATTGGCTTTCTGCGCAACGTGTCGCGGGTTCGATCCCCGGACGGAACAAATATTTGTATGATCAATAGATAGTTGTTTCGGGTACGGATGTTTCACGACACAGGAGAAATCCTAGTGTGGGGCAACGTTTAATTCATCGTCACGTAACGAATCGTCTCGAGCGCAGGTTTGATGACTTCCAGCCTTCCAAACTAGCCAGTTTCCGAAAACGTTTTAGTACCATAGACCACATCCATACGCGGAGGCAGGTTATAGAAAAAACCAAGGAGTATAACCTGCCATTATGCTTAGCGTTTGTGAACTATGAGAAATTCTTCGATTCGATCGAGACCTGGGCGGTGCTGCAGTCTCTGCAGCGGCGCCACTTTGACTATCGGTATATCGAAGAGTTGAAGAGCTTATACGGAAACGCCACCATGTCGGTCCGATTACATGAAGAGAGCACGGGGGCAATTCCATTGCGGAGAGGTGTGAGACAGGGGGACGTCATTTCCCCAAAACTGTTCACCGCTGCAATGGAGGATGCCTACAAGCTACTAGAGCGGAAATGACTCGGCATTAACATCAATGGCGAGTATATCACTCACCTTCGATTTACTGAAGACGTCGTAGTCATGGCAGAATAGCTGCAAGAGCTCAGCACAATACTCATGATCTTAATAGAATTTCCCAAGTGTTGATCCGTTAGAAAATCTGTTCTCGAAGTTGTTGACGAGTATGTCTACCTAGGTCAAACCGTTCAGTTAGATAAGTCCATGCAGATAAAAAGATCAATCGTTAAAACCGACTCGGCTGGGTAGCGTTCGGGAAGCTTCGCCTTTCCTAACAACGTCTTTTCGTCAACAATACCGCACTGCCTCAAGACAAAAGTATATGACCAGTGATGACATATGGCACAGAGACGTGTTCCCTCACCATGGACCTCAAAAGAAAGCTCAAGGCCGCTTACTAGCTATGCTTGGTGTTTCTCTACGGGAGCGAATCAGAATGGAGGAGATCCGTAAAAGAACTAAAGTTGTGAACATGGCTGAAAGGATAAGTAAACTGAAGTGGCAATAGGCGGGGCACATTGGGCGAGGTACATTGCTCGTAGAACTGATGGCTGTTGGGGCAAAAAGGATCTTGAGTGCAGATCGCGCACCGGAAAACGCAGCGTGGGACGACGACAACGAGGTGGACAGACGACCTGGTGAAGGTAGCTGGGAGTCGTAGAATGCAGGGGCATAGCTGGCCGTTGTGGAAATCTATGGGGAGGCCTTTGTTCAGCAGTGGATATCTTTTGGTCGATATAAGTTCATCCTGGCTTTCATCCCCAAATCTCGGTCGAGCGCAAAGTTAATGTGAACGCGTAGTAGGGTATACCTTTACCTTTGAGGGTCTGAGAATGACCACAAAATAATAATATTTATTTAATGACTTGGTGTTATTTAAACGAAGATGCTAAATCGATGTATTTGTATAAATATTTCTATTCTCCATGAGATCAACTATTTGGAACCGTGCAACTTAAATTCTGACGTTTCATAAGTGCCAATATTTGGTTTACTTGAAATAAAAAACTTTGACTTTGATTTTTGCTTAGTTAAAGATAAAGATAAAAATATTTTTCTTCATGTAAAACCATATGCAGGCACTTATGAATAGTCAAGACTTTAGTTGCCGCGTTCCAAAATGTTGAAAATCGAAGATAAAACCTTAACAGACAAGGCTGAAGTCGCTGACACATTCGAACGTTTTTTCACAAATATTTCGATCGAAGTTACTAAGTCACTTGACTAGTTCCCTGTGTTAGTAGAATCTTTACTAAAGCAATATTTTTGTAATGATATTTCAGCTTTTCAATTTAGACATGTGTCTCAGTCTACAGTAATAAAATATTTATAAATTCTTTTAAGACCGCCTTTGTACACTTGTATATTAAGCATAAATAAATAAAGGCTTAAATATATAAAATACTGAAGATCTTTGGGGTATATCTGTTAAAGTACTTGAATCTATAATTGACAGCATTGCCCCGTTTCATGCAAAAATTTTCAATCTTTGCATAGATAGTGGAACATTAAAAAAATATTTGACTTTGACTTTTAGGATGAATGATGAATCCTGCCCATCAATTTATTACATCATGGCCCAATATTCTTAATTGCTAAATAAATGACGAGGTGTTGGTTGTAGTGATTTGGATATCTACTTTGTAGTGGATACAGCTTCTTATATCAGTCATAGTCATCATCATCATTTCGGCCGAATGAAGTCCACTGCTGGACCAAGACCTCCCCCAAAGATCACTACAACAACCGATATGGGTGTGTTGTGTGCTCATTGGGGGGTCTTGCCATAATCGCCACGCTTGGCTGACGGGTTGGCAATCGCAGTTGAGTTGTTAAAGTACTCAAAGGAGGCTGCTGCCCATCCTCCGGTTAATCCCTTAGTTGACTTTTACGACACCCACAGGATGAAATGGGGTGGTGGCATTCTGAGCCGGCACCACATATCCATAGTATCCACACTTAAATGAATACCTTTGGTTGACGCATGACAAGAGACCTCATCACACACCCATAGTTCACCGAAAGTATTTGAATTCATATTCAACACTTGGCTACAAATAAAAAATTGAAGCTGAAATACAAGTCTACTGATATTTAAATATGGAAATTGCTTTGAACAAAGAATCAGTTTTGTATGTCTATAACAAAACTTCTAGGAATACAATTTGAAAGTAAACAAAATAATCAATTGCACTAAAGAATTATAATTGTCAGTGATCTCATTTTCCAGACTCCATCTCTCCACATAATCATCTGCAAGATTGTGCTGATGAGTTATTGATGATATTAAAAACTAAATTATAACTTATGTGGAAACCTTAAACTGGCTACAGTAGATATTAAAATAGTCTTGTACACAGTAGGAGGACGATTTTATACAATACAAAGATTTGGAAGTAATGAGCAAGAAAATTCTACTTGATTCAATGAGTTGAGCTACCACCAGAAAATATTAGCTTTAAGAATTGTACCTTACTAGCTACTTAAAGGTTATACAATATAAATTTTGATATTATGCTTTCAGGTAAACTATCACAGTCATACAACACCTACAATTTACTATGTACACAAAGCCGAGTTGAGTCATATCTTTTAATATAAATCTATAACCAAGTAGAATCCGCTTCAAATTAGTATAGAAAAATAACTCATCAGCATAAATCCTTATATATTCATGCATTCAAATATTCACAACACAAAATACAACGCAAATCAATTTTTCTTTCTTTAATGTTGACGAACAAAACACAAGTCCACTACGAGTCTCTGTGCTTATTGTAATATTCATCTACATACTTTTTATAAGCCGATTGGTTAGGCCACAAGTATGAAGCTTGCTGATTTAAGGGGCTATGTGTATTTGGCTCGGCTAACAAGCTCTGGATTGACAGTAGCACCGTACGCACATCATACAACGCTGTCCACTTGTCCTTCAAAATATCTAAACATATTAAACCACAAGTATCTACATTAGGGTGAAAGCATGGTGTGATGAATTTCACCATAGGTGGTGCATAAGGGTATGAGTTTGGAAACTCCAGAGATAGTTTGTATTTGTGACCAGCATACACAGTCTCCTGTGGGCCATTTATAGTGCCAATCCACTTAAACAAGTTCTCACTCTCAGGGAATGCGGATATGCCTTTGTCAGCACATCGCATCAACTCCATTAATTCTTTTTGAAGCCTGCCAACAACGAAAATAAAAGTTAATAAATACCTATGTGGGTTACAAGACATCTGTTTACCATTTGTTCGTATTTTA
This sequence comes from Diloba caeruleocephala, assembly GCA_947459985.1. NCBI lineage: Eukaryota > Metazoa > Arthropoda > Insecta > Lepidoptera > Noctuidae > Diloba > Diloba caeruleocephala. Next base: position 18,769,920 of record OX381627.1, read on the forward strand.
ACGGGATATTTAACGAGTTATATGATAATAAGGGTTATCATAAGTTTTCTAGGAAAAAGCGTGTTAAATTGGAGGTCAAAACACAATGAGAAGGTTCTTTTCTAGTGAAGACACGCGTCACTGACCACAAAAGACAATTTGTAATGTCAACGTTTATTTCATACTGAAGCAAAACCGTTAGACCTACGAGAAATCGTATTTTAAAGCCTTTGCAAGCATCTAAACCATTGATTACGCTTCAAATAATATTTGGATTTCGAGGTGCAAGCTTAAAATTGTAGTTACAGTGTCATTTTACTAACCGTTTGCTTACAGCATGATTATCTTTTAGTTTTATCGTATCTTCATTTTGTTTCGCTGGATTTGATGTCGACGCGTAATGTGGATTAATATTTTGAGCCATATTATCTAAGACGAGCGAATTAAAACAGACCGTTGGATGCCTTCTATTCCACTAAGTTTCTGTTATCCGAAGACAACTTCCTGTTTAATTTGAAAAAGCTCAATTTTTATTGGATATTTCACACACATTTGACAGCATAACGTAATGGCGGCAACTACGTTGACAGCGCCACCTACAGTCAGAAATCGACAGACAGTAGACCTACTCTAGAGTTAGACTTCAAACTTCAATCGTTTTCGTATGGTAGCCTTATGTTATGAGCATCAACCTAAGTTAAATGCTCTAAGATGTAGCGGGTAGGTAAATTTTAAAATTTTTAGTTTTAGACATTTTAAAATATTATTTTGACCTTATATTTGGAAACATATAAAAGTTGATATATATGAATGATGTATTTATTGGTTTTTCTCTAAAATGGTGTTTGCATTGCAATTCGTCTATAAAATACTGTCGAGTGTGGGTTCACACGCGGTAGGAGTGAAACTTTGTATTTTGGTTAATTTTGTAAGAGAATGAGATGGATACACTATTGAGGTGGTAAACAGAGAGAGAGAGAGAGAGAGAGAGCGATTGATCGACAGCAGGGAATAGGGAAACTAAAACGTGCTTTATCTCATCCTCTCACAGCCTAAACCCTTAAATACATCTATAGTTGTCTCTCTTTCATTTCGTTACACATTTTCGTTTCATAAAATCCAATTCACACGGTCACATAATTTATTTAATTTATTAATTCACGTTTTTAATTAAAGTGGCTCGCTTTCTAAGTAGGTGTTCCAAATATGTAGGTACCTATTTAAACTTGTCTGCTTTGTCAATTTTACTCACAGAGTACATTTGTATATAGTTTTACTTTCACTTTCTTTATTCATTTGAGCGTGAAATTGAAAATCAGTAACGGGTATTATTTAACAGAAAGGGAAAAGTGGAGCTTTGTAGTCTATTTAAGATGTTGATATCAATAAATAATGTTTAGTTTTGATTAAGATTTTGTGAAGTAATAATAGTGTCGTGTTATTTTATAAACGAAAATGGCTTTTAAAGTAAGTAGAATATATATATATATATTTATATTATTACTTAATATTTAATATATATATATATATATATATATATATATAATAAAAAATATATTAAGTACATATAAGTGCAAATAATCATATGCGATAATTGAAAAAATTATTGCATTTTGTTTTTATTTAACACTTCTTCTTAATTTAGAATTTTATAAGTAACTAGCTGGGACCCGCGGTTTCACCCGCGTTTAATTTATGAACCCTAATTATTTTTCTAAAATAAAAGTAGCCAAACTTATTCCTTATAACATCAGCTATCTGACAGTGAAAGTCCCGTCAAAATCGGTCCAGTCGTTTCGGAGATTACCCGGAACAAACAGACAGAAAAAAAAATATGTTATTATGTTGTAAGTAGCGTATATACTTTCATATGTATTTAGTAAAAAGCTGTTATTTTGACATTACAAACAGACACTTCAATTTTATTTATTTGTATAGATAGTTACAAATGTGATTAATCTGCAATTTTCATGTCTGTCCAAAAATGTTTACAAGACAGTGAAGCCATAGGCCTCTTATTATGTAGCATGTGTTTGTCTTCATACTAGTACAAGATAGCTAAATAGCAAAAGTGAGGAAGAGACGAAGCACTGGATTTCTAGTCTGATCTTTTGTTCACATACATTCTTCTTCCTCTGCTACTGCTAAGTAAAGACCCCTAGTGCCAACTAGTGTCTAAATGCTTGTTCACATTAATCGCGGGTGCGGTGGCGGGCGTGGTCACGAAAAATCAAACATATGGCATAATATCCAAGTGTTCACATTAGAGGCGCAGGTGTGGTGTAAGTAGCGGAGAAGCTCGAGAATAACGCTCGCGGTGCGTTGCACTCTTTAGCGTATGAAGTTGAAGTGAAGTGTGTATTCACATCGAACTAGCGCGATTCACGCGTGGCGTCAGGTAAGATCAACCACCTTGAACTTGTCGCTAGAGATGACAGTACGTTTTAATCGTGTCTTTCAATACAGTGTAGTTTAATAGTGCAATTTAGGCTAGAATTACAGTCTTACAAAGCAAAGATTATACATACATAATGATGTTATGAACAAAAACGTTCTTATTATGTTCTGGAATTAAAGAAAGAGTTTTCGTGTAAAAATAAAAGTTCGTTGTCCCCTTTATGCTCTAACACGTCACACGTAACCCTCACACGTTGCTAACATGTCACACCCGCGCACGATCACGAATTCTCGAAGATCAACGTGCCCACCGCCACCATCGCACCCACGAGTTTTTTGTGAACAAGCACTAACTTTAATTTTAGCTTATTGGCACTTCCTTGTTACGTTATCGGGTAACCCATATTAGCTAAAAACAGTGACAGCAGCTATCGCACATGTAAAGATTCCCAGTGGAAAAGAGCCTGCAGTAACATAATATCAAAATTAAGTTTAAGAACGGCGTCTGCGCGATTTACGCCTGTCGCAAAGCGTCTGCGACTTACGTAATCAGCCCGCGGCAGCGTTGGATGCAATATCACTGAAAAAACGCTATTATTTTATTTTAAATCTACGGGCTTAGACCATTTAACCAATTTAAGTTTTATTTGGTTAAATGGTCTAAGTCTACGGGTCATGAAAAACATATTCATTGAAAAATACACGTTGGCAAAAATGTGAGTAAATTTTCCTTAATATAATTTGGGGCAGAAAGGTCTTAGAAGCTATTTTTACTGAAATGACAGCATGTTATGCAGTTCTGTTTAGTTTTTTATGCACTATATGCAATTTATTCGCAAAAATATTTTTTGGTACTCGGTTCTTTTAATCCTTTAACATTTTCTTCCAAACGACATACAAAACAATTAATTGTTTCCTTTCAATTATGTCTGTGATGACTATCGTATTCAACAATATTCGGTCGTAAGTGCAATTTCCGCATCGGATTCTTTTAAAATAATTATTTAGTGATACGTTTATTGATCAATCTAACAAAATATAGGACGTGAAATCATTGAGTCAATTTCAACAGGTCTCTTGATTAATTACTTTATAAATTATGTCACGTAATTAGTTAGTACCTGGATGACCGAGCTTCGCTCGGTATTTTCGTGTTACTTAACGACGCCATCTGCTGTTGTGTCGTTAAAGCAATTAGTTGCTCACAAAAAATAGTATTATTATTCGCCAATAGATGTCAGGAAGAGTCATATTTTTCAGTTGAGAGTACTCAAACGCCTATAAAATGACATTTTCTAAAAATGATTCCGAGCTAGATCGATTTATCGCCCCCGAAACCCCCTATATACTAAATTTTATGAAAATCGTCGGAGCCGATTCCGAGATTCCAATTATATATATACAAGAATTGCTCATTTAAAGATATAAGATAATAAGTGGTCGTGGACTGAATGACAAATAATATTCTCATGACACTAATACGTAGGCCACTAGTACTGGGTCGTTTCAGATTTTTCGGAAAATGAAACGAAACAGTTTTATTTTCTCAATAAAGAGTTTCCAAAAACAGATTTTAAAGAAACTGTTTTTTCATGACCATGACCTATGTATCATCATATCAGCCACAGTACGTCCACTGCTGAACAAAGCCCCCCCCTCTCCCATTCCCCCCTATCTATAATATACCTATATTATTCTTCCGTGCTTCCGCGTAATTAGACTACGAAAATATTCTACCGAAAAATGAATTCATCAATTAATGGATATTGGGTGGTTTCGAAAGTGACTTAGGTCGTAATTATAAATTAATATAATTTAATATATAAATTGTACTAAATTGCATTAATTAATACGAAAGTAATAAATTTATTAACCATTCGTCATACTTTTTCTAGACTTATAAAAACGCGGGAACCATGCACGTATGACGTCAACCAACACTATACAATTTAAGCAAGAATCAAATTTCAAACAAAAACGAACGTCCGACTAGCCGTCCTTGAAACGAGAGCCAAAAAGAAACAGTTTTTCTCCATCATGTTTTTCTACCACCAAATTTGTAGTTTGTATCAACATGTATAAGATTCATTTTAGCGTTGTAACTAAAAGTAGTTACTTGGCGGTTAAAAACAACTGGTTGTTCTTCACACGATAATAGTTCTTATTACAATCGACGTAAGGTATTTAATTAGATGCTTCGTTCCAAAAACGTGCAAAGTAGTTGTACCAACCGAACGTTTATGTTCAAACGGTGAATGGAACGATTTTTGAGAGAACGAAGTTTGCAGTATGTGAGTACTCAGGTTAGAAATCTCGTTCGTTTTGGAACGTAATGTCAGTCAGCCGAGAAACCGTCCGTTCGTTTTTCGTCTAAAAACTGTTTTACTAAAGCGTTTCTGAACAAAACGCCCAGTACTATAGGCCACTATAACGTAGGTTATCATCAGCGTATTACGTTCCCACTGTTGGCTAACACAGTCTATATCTCAGAGAAACCCTTCTTCTCTTGACGGAATTGGCACCGTCTCAGCGTAGTATTACTTTGAAATTAGGATTGTATTATGATTGTAAAGTACCCGTGAGATTACGTGTGCTAATTTGTTGTTCAAAATGTCTTCGTTCAATTTAGTGATTTTATTAAACAAGAAATAATACTTAACGGCGTTTGACTGTTTTGGTTATTGTCTTAGTGAAAACCGAGAATATGATTAAAATACCAAATACTAGATTATAATAAAATAAAATTGATTTGGTATGAAAGTTTCTCACTTATTCACCTTTTTCGAAACCGTTTCTTTTTCTTCTTTTTTTTCATGGCAATTGTATTCCATTTTGCCAGTGTCAAGTTAGGTTCTAAACCGTTATAACATTGACAGATAGAATATTCTGTTTACGTAGAACTCGTTGTCGTTGAACGTTGACGTTAGGGATGTTGAAATTGGATAAATATCGATGTTGAAATTGATTCAAATGATTGATTTACGATAAATATCGAAAAGAAAACATCGATATACGAAATGACCGGTTAAGCAACCACAATCATTTCCCTGAAATGTATGCGAGAAGCCCAACACAATTTTTTATCGATATGCAAATGCATTGATATTTCTGGTGCCAAAATAAACAATCTATTATTTTATTTATACATTTATGAATGCCTTATACAACTAATTTGAAAAAGCTTAAACATTTTCAGTATTTTTTAGCACACTGCAATAAAAAGTTATACTTTGAGAGAAGTTTTCCTTTTAATCTGTTTCCTTGTAAATACAGATGATGATCAGCTTTAGGACAAGGCTTTCTGAAGCTGTCGAAACCGCCGTGCAGCACAAATATTTGATACTTACTGTCTTCCAAATTTTTATTAGATTTGCTTAAGTGGAATTCCATTTGGTAACCACTTTAGTCGATTGAGAAGAGGTTTCCTGAAACTCCTGGAAATGGGTACTTACGAAACGACCCTTCTCCTTTGAATAGTAAACTATAACGCATGCGCTGTTACATACATGTGTATGTAACAGCGCATACTAATAATGTATTATGAATTTATGATGTATGTGTACATACGTATGATAATACAAATGTGTAGCACTGGGTGAGATACAGCGTAGCTCATAGTGCAGATGAAAATGGAGGGGAAGTGGGTACTTATTGGAATTCATCTGTAGTGAAATAAGGAATAATCGATGTCCGATATTATACTCATACATCGATGTATCGTCGTTTACAAGGACTTAACATCGATGTTTTCAGCTTCCCATTGATCTTTATAGAACATCGTTAATAAATAAATATAGCCACATCCCTAGTTGACATATGTTGGTTTGCGTGCATTACATTGTATTCGTGCTATTTTTTCTATTAATTTCCTGGCCTAAAAGTGCAAGATATTTCTTATATCATTGTAAATCTACATAAAGTTTATCTAATAATAGAAAATGCCTTTATTCATCTTTGAAAATAACTTTTTAATGGGCCTGAAGTGCACAGATGTGTCATCGTTGAAACGTGATATTTCTCAAAAACATGGTGTACCAATTGAGGACCTACTAGCTACGCTTAACGGGAGGCCTGTGTCTGATGATTACGATATCACAGCAACTAACAATGTCGTCAGATTCTCAACAAAACTTGTTGGAGGGAAAGGCGGATTCGGATCTATGTTGCGTGCGATTGGAGCACAAATTGAAAAAACAACTAATCGTGAAGCTTGCAGAGACCTCTCTGGGCGTCGATTACGTGATATTAATGAAGAGAAAAGGCTTAGGAAGTGGCTGGATGGCCAGGAAGACAGAGAGAAAGAAGCAGCTGAGAGAAAACAGAAGAAACTTGAAAGGCTTGTAGCAGAACCAAAGATAGTAGTGCACTTAAATCCTGTATATGAAAAAGAACGTCAGGATTTACCAGATCGCGTTAGTTCCGCTGTTGAAGCTGGTTGGCAGGCCGCTGGTTCATCAAACATTTTAAAACGGAAGTCAGATGATGAAAAAGCCAAACCAAAGAAAGCTAAGCTTTGGATTGATGCAGAGTTGTCGGATTGCTCATCATTGAGCGAAGATGAAGAGGAAGTTGAAAAGACGGCAAATCCTGGACTGCAAGTGTCTACTGACAGTGGTAATGAATCTGATAAGGCCTCTGTGAGCATTAAATAAGCCCTTATTACTTTTATGAATTTAAAGAGGTTTAATTGTGTGTGTGGAATATATGTCTGTAAACGCACCTACAACACAGGAGAATATATATAAAATCCTACTGTGGGGCAAAGTTAAAAAAAAAAAATTGATGGCATGACTATTTCAACTTTTTTAATCTACAGAGGATGTCCCTTTCTGATTCTTATTCTAATTGTGGTTCAATGACTCTTCTATGTTTCTGCCAGTATCAAGAATGGATAAAACAAAAATGTACACATACATCTAAAGAATTGGTTAAATCATCTGACAAAGGAAAAATTAAAAAAAAAAATTACCAATTTTCTTGGTTATAAATTAAATATATTAAAGATATTGCTTCTTTCTAATGAATTAATTTAATATTTTGTTCAAGGGTGATTCAATAAGGAATGAAAGTTGCTACCCCTTAATCTTAAATACATGACAACTATTGCTCTATATCTAAGATATAATGGTCAGAAAATATGAAATGTCATTACAGTCAATGTTGTACTAACTGTTACAAAGCCAGACAATTAAAAATCTATTGTGTCTCGCTGGCTGCCGGCAATTGACAGGCAAGAGGATATGTTATATAAAGTCGAGTATGTATAGTGTATTGTCTATGGCTTAGCATTTCAGCACAATAACCTATTCTGGTTGTTTCCTGGGAGACAGACATTATTGTCTGCTCTATGTCACATTTCATCATTTCGGCCAAATGAAGTCCACTGCTGAACATGGCCTATGGCGGTTTGGCAATCGCAGTTGAGTTGTTAATGTACTTGAAGGACGCTGCTGCCCATCCTCCGGCTAGTCCCTTAGTCGACTTTTACGACACCCATGGGAGGAGATGGGGTGGTGGCATTCTGAGCCGGCACCACACGGCACGGCAACGGCTGTCACATTTGTTTAGGTTTAATTAAGTAAACACTGCATACTACATGCTTTCTGTTATCACTGATATCTTCTGTAAATTGATACTCCCTAACAAAGGAGAACATCTAAGAGGAGGAGTATAGTTTCTTTAAATTTACTTATGTATACTATTAGAAAAGCAGTTTATCTTAGATATAAAACTATAAAGTTTTTGTTATTTTTGAGCATGCAATGTATTGTAAACAAGGTGATAATAATGCTATGTAATTATTGTACTATGATATGATATTACACTACTTCAAGTAAATTCCTCATCCATGAACTGTAACAAAACAATAGCTGTTTAGTTTTTATTTACATTGCAGTTTTATGTGAAAATAAAACAGCTTAGAATAGACGAAAACAATTATTTTATAATGAAATCATAAAAAGAACCAATATAAAGTTTGACGCAAAATTCGGATGCTGAGGGTTCTGTAATCATGTATTGAATGTATCATCATATCAGCCACAGGATGTCCACTGCTGAACAAAGGCTTCCCCCTTAGATTTCCACAACGAGTGGCCACATGCTGCTCTCATCCAACGACTCCCAGCGACCTTCACCAGGTTGTCTGTTCACCTCGTTGAAGGTCATCCCACGCTGCGTTTTCCGGTGCGCGGTCTCAATTCGAGAACCTTTGTGCCCCAGCAGCCATCAGTTCCACGAGCAATGTGCCCTGCCCATTGCTACTTCAGTTTACTAATCCTTCCAGCTATGTCGACAACTTTAGTTCTTCTACGGATCTTCTCATTTCTGATTCGACCTCGTAGAGAAATATCAAGTATAGCTCTCTCCATAGCTCGCTGAGTGACCTTGAGCTTTCTTATGAGGCCCATTGTGAGTGACCATGTCTCTGTTCCATATGTCATATTGAATGTATGGTATCAGCTATTGTTGCGATGTCACAGTGTTGCATGACCAGTCTGATTTTGGTGTTGTATGCTCTTTGGGGCCTTATGTTTAAAGGCCACGCTTGGCAGTTGGCAGATGGGTTGGCGATCGTAGTTGAGTTATGTGCTTGAAGGACGCAGCTGTCCATCCTCATGATCCCATATCCGCCTTTTACGACACCCATGGGTTGAGTTGGGGTGGTGCTATTCTTAGCTGGCACCCCACGTACCCTTTATTAATTATATTTAATTAACTGTTTACAATTAATTATGGTATTCAATTATTATATTAATAGTAGGCACGGCTACATATCAAGCTATACATTTCTAGTATTGGCTGATCTCGCATTGTTTGTGCTTTCAGTACAATGAGAGATCAGCATAAACTGGGACATTACATCTTGGTATGTAGCCGTCTGTGCCCTAAGATGGTTTTCTAAGTGTCTGTACCTAAATAATATACCTGGATGATAAGGATAGGTTAGATTCATTATCTAATGTTTAGCTAATTTACATTGTTTTGGGCACAAAATATGTTTTTTTTCATCATTTCACTATAGCGATGCTTTTTGTTTGTGTATGTTTCGTTGTAATTATGGTGAAATAAAGTTTATTGTGCATGAATAGCTACTTTATTATATATTGCAGTAAAATTAATGGAAATGACGACTTGTTTTAATAATCGTGATCCTTATAACATACTGATCGTCCCCTTGAAATAAAGATCACAATTTTTGTAGACCCTATATAGCAACGGCGGATTTTAAAATGGGGGCTCGGTGACTCATGTCATGAGTTCGGATCCAGGATTTTAAAATGGCGGGGGGGAACAAAGGCCTCCCCCATAGACTTTATTATATTTCTTCAGACTTACAAAATTGTGTCGTAATTTTGGGGGGAGTTTGCCAGTACTCTTCACCCTTGGCAGGCGGTTTGGTGAGCGCAGTATGGCTTATGTTCCACAGAAGGGACGCTGCTGCCCATCCCTTTGGTTTTGGGTCCCTTATTCGACGACACCCACGGGAAGAGATAGAGTGGTGCTATATTAATCGGGCCACCACACGGATGCATGTGGAATAGAAGTTCTGTCTTTTCAAGTAACTACCTTTAGCGTAATAATAATTCTATGCATGTGATTTTATACGAATCGTGCATGCCTACCTACTTACCTACCTACTCTAACTGTAATTCATGAACCGGGACAAGGAACATAATGGTCGGGATACGGGGACAGGACGACGAGCTTCAGACCGGGACATGTCCAGGTATACCGGGACAGATGGCCCCCCTTATGGCATTTATACAATGAATGTTACTAAAATTATTGGATTAACATAAGGTTTGCGTGATGTTGGCCAAGGTTGGTTATCTTTCGAGACTGATCAGCAAAGACCGGATTATTAGCATTTGCATATTTTGCCATTTCTTCAGGTTATGCATCATCATTTCAGCCGAAACAGGTTCACTGTTGGACATAGGTCTGCCCCCGAGAATGAACAACGCCAGGTCTGGGTTTGTGTTGTGTGCTCATTGGGGTGTTTTGCCATAATCGTCACACGGCAGGCGGGTTGGCGATCGCGGTTTAGTTGTAAATGTACACGAAGGACGCTGCTGTCCGGCTGACCTTATTCAGCTAGAGGTTGGGCATATGGTATATGCTGTTAGTATAACGGCAATTAAAAAATAAATTTAAAAACAAACTGAATTGTCTGGAGAGTCACTAACGTAGCCTGCATGCTTATCACGTAGGCCAGAGCAGGTACGTCATTTTACGTTATATTATCGTTATGTACTCAATTACAATTTGGTTATATGATAACGGTTTGGTAACTGTATCTAATTATTGCGATTGTTAGGCAAATATCAAATATGTGTTAACATATCGATGGATTAATTTATTTATTTGTTAAAAATCGGTACCTACTGGGGGGTGGCCTCTTTACAGTCGCCTTCCCTCCGCTATGGGAGGTGACCGCTTTACAGTCATCCCCTCTGAGATGTGCCTAAAGGCGTGGCACCAACGGGTGGCTCTAGATGGAGATTAGATCTCTCTAGATGGAGTTCCTGGAGCCTCCCTTCGGCGCCGACGATGATCACTCCGGTGGTTTTAGCCGGCATGCCCCTTCGCCCTTTCCCGGGGCGAAGGAAGAACATGAGGTATATCCACCGGATCAATAAAAAAAAGGCTGATGCAGCAGTGGACTGACTGTCAAATGTCAATGCCTGTCAAACGGCCGTAGCCTACTCGATCAAACATGTCCTTGATTGGGAACTGCGGATCAGCAGGCATAGCGTAGAACTGAAGAATGTAGCTGTAGTGTATTAAATAAAACACGGTCGATCGCAGACTGATGACGATTTATTGTATGTAAGCATAGTAAGTGGTTGCAGGTAGTTTTACACAAAACTACCTACTGAGTACATTACACTATCCTCTCTTTATAAGTAACGTAATAAGTAAGTATATAAACTTAAGATATTGTACACTAGGTAAACAAATACAATTAAAATATTTTAGCTATATTTACTTATCTTACTTGCTAACAATATTGTTTCCAAAATATTAGATAGCGATCCTATAGTTAATGTTTACATTGTTTAGTATATGTGCATACAAACACATGGATTTAGTCACACGGACACATAGGCAGCCATTATGTTTTTTTATTAACATGTGACCTTAAGGTCATTTTGTGAGGACTGTAAGTCGGTTGTCGAAGCCTACGAGTAACGCCACCTGCGCCATCGTGAGACTCGATCGCGATAGGCTGTGCGGCGCTAACCGGACCACTGTTATTGTCTTTTGCTACTTCAACTTCACGGTTCGCACGCTGTGTCAATGGCAAAGATATTATTCGCTCATCTGTACTAGGGGAAATCTTTCGAAGGCGTTGACCAAAGTTCATCATTATCCCCAACATAATCCTTTGTACCATTCCCTAACAGCACTCTATCACCACAATTAACAGAAGACAATGAATGGCGTGGTTTTCTAACACTTTTACAAAGCAATTGATCAACGTGACGTTTAACTATGCGATTATCGTCCGTAGTTTTTACCTCGTAGGATACCGGCCCAGTTCTATTAAATACTACTCCATCTTTCCACTTAGCGTGGCTACCGGTATAGTCACGTATCAAAACTGAGTCGCCTGACGTAGCCTCACGCATCACTCCGCCTCGCCGCACCTCTTGGGTGTCTTGTCTCTCGCGAACTAAGTCTTCGGTACAAGGGCGCAATAAATCTAACCTACCGCGTAACCTATGACCTAGAAGAGCCACCGCTGGTTCTTTTTGTGTTGTTGAGTGTTCAGTATTTCGATACGTAAATAAAAATCTTTGCAAAGCGACGTCGTAATCCTCTTTCCCCACTGTTGCCTTTTTAAGTACCTGTTTTACCTGCCGTACCGCGTTTTCAGCGGCTCCATTGCTTGAAGGATGGTAAGGAGCCACTAAAATGCGCCTAATACCGTTTTTACTTAAATAGAACAGATATTCTGAGGATGAAAACGGCGGTCCGTTATCACTTACAATAACTTTAGGAAGCCCAAATCGGGCAAAAATCTTACGAAAACAAGAAATAACAGCTTGTGCCGACGTACCGGATATGCGCTCAACTTCAAGCCACTTAGAGTGGCCATCAATGACTACTAAATAATATTGATTACGATAAGGTCCTAGAAAATCAACATTTAAACGTGTCCAAGGTTGAACCGGCCACGGCCACGAGTGGAGGGGCGCTGGAGGCGGGTGGTCGCGTTGCGAGCTACACTCTGGACACTCGCGGCATAATCGCTCAATGTCCGTGTCTAAACCTTCCCACCACAAATAATTTCGAGCTACTTGTTTCATCTTAACAACACCTATATGTCCACTGTGAAGTTCCGTCAACACTAAAATGCGAAGTTTGTTAGGAATTACTACACGATAGCCCCAAACCAAACAACCGTGATCATAAAATAAATTATCGCGCTTTAAAAAATATATTTTTTCCCTATCGTTGTCAACACTGCTTGGCCAACCAAATTTAACGTAGCCAACAATTTTATTCAAAAACGGATCTTTAAGCGTTTCCTTTTTAACTTCTTCAAAAGTAACTGGCATTTTATCTTCAATAAAATTAAAGTAACTACTTTCAAAATCGTCACATTTTTCTTTAATTGACGTATTTAACGGCAAACGTGATAATACATCCGCAAAACAATTCCTCGCCGAAGGCACAAATTCTATGTCAAAGTTATATGCAGATAAACGTACGGCATATCTTTGCAACCTGCTGGCAGCTGTCTGAGGAATACCCTTATTTTTACCAAAAATATAGCTTAGAGGGCGATGATCACTACGTAAATAGAAATGTCTGCCGTATAAATATTGATGAAATTTAGTGACACCAAAAATTATTGCTAACGCTTCCTTGTCCAGTTGCGAATAATTGCATTCGGCCGCATTGAGCGTGCGCGAGGCACAGCTGACCGGCCGCTCCGACCCGTCGCGGTAGCGGTGTGCGAGCACGGCGCCCAGCCCATACGCGCTGCTATCTACCGACAGTACTAACGGCAATGTCGCATCGTAGTGCGCCAATATTGGATAACTGCTTAAAACCTGTTTAATTTTATTAAACGCTATCTCACATTGTTCATCCCAATGCCATTTAACATTTTTCTTCAATAAATTATATAATGGTTTTAAAATACTGCTAAGATTTGAACAAAATTTTGAATAAAAATTCACTAATCCTAGAAAACTTTTTAACTGAGTCACATCCTTTGGTATGGGCGCCGCCACAATGGCTTCAATCTTTTTGTCATCAGTGTGAAGGCCGTGTCTGTCGATACGAAAACCTAAGTATGTCACACTATCTTTAAAAAACTCACACTTAGACCAGTTAACACGCAAACCGGCATCTTTTAATCTAGACAACACTGATCGCAAATTATTAAAATGCTCGGTTTTATTTTTGCCAGTACAACATATATCATCTTGAAAAACCACTGTGGACGGCAACCCACTAAGAGTTTCCTCAATGAGTTTTTGAAAATACTCTGGTATACACTTGATACCGAACGGAACGCGCTTGTAAACAAAACTCCCAACGTGCGTGGTGATAGCCGTCATAGGTTGAGACTCTTTACTTAGCATCAATTGTTGATAAGCGTGCGATAAATCTAGCTTTGAATACTGCTCACCTCCTGCAAGCGTTGCAAAAATATCCTCAATCCGTGGAACTGGATAATGGAAATCTTTTAAAAGCGGATTTATTGTAATTTTATAATCGCCACATATTCGGATATCCCCGTTTTTTTTTATTACAGGGACTATTGGTGTCCCATAATCAGAGCGATCGACTTTATATATTACGTCATCTCGCTGTAAACGTTCAAGCTCGCCCTCAACGGGGCCGCGCAGGGCTAAAGGAAGTGGGCGCGCTTTTACAAACACGGGCGTTTTATCCAAAAGATGCAACTGTAAAGAGGACTTAAATGTTCCTAGACCACTAGCAAACACTTCAGGAAACTCATTGAATAAGGATGTGACACAATTTTCCTGCTTAATATTGTAACATTGCATTGCATTTAAACGCAAACGTCTTATCCAAGTACGCCCCAACAATGGTGGGCCACCGTTTTCAAATACAAACAATTGTAACTTTTCACAAAGTGATCCAAAAATGACATTAACCATTATGTAACCAATAGGTTTTATTACGTCGCCTACGTATGAATTCAGTCTCAATGTTTTCTTTGTTAAAATAATAGTATTGAAATAATTATCATAACAGGATTTTGAAATTGCTGAAATTTTGCTACCAGTGTCGACTTCAAAGGTAATGACACGATTTTCTATTTTTAAATCGATATGATAAGGGTCATCCCTGTCACTGTTATCACAAAAATGAAAAAAGTTTAAATCACTGTCGGAGTCAAAATTATTTAAGAAAAACTGACCTTTCGTATTATTCACTTCCACTGTGCTGTCACTTGGGCACTTACGGCACATTACTTTCAAATGGCCTTTCTCACCACACCGATCACAATGATACGCTTTGAACCTGCACCGTGCTGGTGCGTGCCCAGAGCGGCCGCAGCGCGAACATCCTCGCTGCACCGGAGCGCCGTCCGAAAGTCCCACGAATGGAGTGCGCCCCTTGCTGCTCGCAGCAGGCGCGCGGTGCGCCGCTGCCACGCGGTGCATGCTGTCGCTGAGCGGGGCAGCCTCTGGCCCTCTGGTGACGCCGGATGCTGCTATAGCCGCGTGTCTGTCCGCCGCCTCTAGAGCCAGAGCGAGCTCAACGGCGCGTTTGTAATCCAACTCGCGTTCGGCAAAAAGCCTAGATCTCATATCCTCAAGATGTAAGCCGGAAACAAATTGATCCCTTAGATTTACCTCGAGGGCGTTGCCAAAATTGCAAGTTTTTGCCATATGTTTTAAACTCTGCAAGTAATCGTTGACAGTCTCCGCCTCCCCTTGCTTCCTTAGCCGAAATACGTGTCGTTCTGCGATCTCCGATCGTTTAGGTTCGAGATGCTCTTTCACTATGCGTTCAAGATCTTCAAATGTCTTATTCTCCGGCAAGTCAGGCGCACACAAGTCGCACATCAGCTCATAACAAGCCACACCGACGTGTGTTACTAAAGTCGCCACGTGTAACTCCTTAGCGATGCCGTTTAGTGTTATAAATTGTCTGATTCGTCTGCAATACGCATCCCAATTATGAGTGCCCACTTCAAAGTTTTCTATTTTACCGATAGGCATATTCCCGGATTGAAAATTGTGAACGAAAAAAAAAAAAAAGTACCGACTGCGCCAATGTAGTGTATTAAATAAAACACGGTCGATCGCAGACTGATGACGATTTATTGTATGTAAGCATAGTAAGTGGTTGCAGGTAGTTTTACACAAAACTACCTACTGAGTACATTACAGTAGCTACGGTAGACGGAGCAGAAATCGCAGGACCGGATGTTAGTGCGTAACTTGGGAAAGGCTTGACATGTTATTCCTTGTTGATTCATGAGAAGACATCTCATCTCACTAGTATATTTAACGAGTCGGTATCTGCATATCTGACAGCAATTTCCTTGCAGAAGAACGTCTGGACGATGCTGTTGCTGTTGTCACTACTAGCGCTGGCAGCTGCAAGACCCCAAGAGTTTGATGACGACGAGGGTGGACATGACGGAGCTGATGATAGGAAAGGTAATTTTGACTTTTGTTGTGAACACATTTGGTGTCGATCATCTGCATAATTTCTTTGTGCATTGCAGTACATAGGATCTATACAACGAAAGGTAGTGGTGATGGAGTATTGCCAGGATCACCTCATTAGTAAATATAATTACCTAAACGGTATTTTTTTCTTGTTTGTTTCGCAGACGATCCGGGCCGTGTGCAAATAAAGGTGTACAGAGGACCCACGAAGCATGATGGATACGCCCCTTGGGGATTTTGGGTCAAGCAGCCTTCGGACGACCAATAAAACAAATACCAATTATTTAAGTGTATAAAAATATTTGAATTTGCGTAATACAGTATTACTTAGATAAGAGCTTTTTATGTTTCGTCTTTAATTAACTAGATGGCGCTATTTTTGTTTGTAAAACCAAAGATTATTGTTAAAGGTGTTTTATATTTAGTTTGTTACCTATTATCGGGAGCTATTTAACAATAAACCTCTTAATTAGGTACCTATATATAGATGACAATAAAGATACATTTAATAGTTTTAGTTTATTCTGCTTTTTACCGTAGGTGCATCATATAATTATGTGACATTATTAATTTAATAAAGATAGACCTCGTCTTAATTATACCATGTTTATATTCTACCTTTATTATCAGCGCACCTTATCATAAATTTTCGTGATTGCCTCTTGCCTCTTGCAGGAAGACCGCGATAGGTTGTCTGCATATTGTTCAAATAAAAAACTCTAACTTATGCTAAGTTCAATCCAAGAGCATCTGTTAGTTTTTCCAAAAAGAAAAACTTTATAACGTATTGTTATTCCTGAAATAATATAATTCTAACATGAGTAGGGTTATCATCTAAGAAGATGACCGTGACCGTGGTTTTAGCCGGTAGAAATCCGGCATACCTCTTCGCCCTTCCCCGGAGCGAAGGAAGTTCATGAAGAATTTCCACTGGCCACCAATAAAAAAAGGGTTATCATCTGACAGGCACGCGCTGGGGTGCAATTCCCTTGGATCAGTCTTAGCGAATACCAAATTGGGTTAACACCGTTACTTCAATTCTGTATTCAAGGATGTTCGTTTGAGCTTAGAGAATTGCACCCCTACATTTGACATCCATTTTACGATTTAGACAGGCGTGCGGCCGGCGTTCAATATAGATGATAAGTCAATCAAAAGTAGCGATGCCTTCGAAGTCCAAAAGTTTGCCTGCAGTCTCGAAACAGATAGCGAACGATTTTCGTCGTAAAGTGATCGTTATGTCGATCGATCCTGTTTTAACAATACTTGGTGGTCTCTACGGTCAAAGCTATCGAATGTTATCGCTAACGTAACAAACTTTATCGCAAACTTTTCGTTATTTACCTTCAATTGCGGACTCGTTAGCATACCGAGCCCAACTTCGGGAGCCGATTGCGTTCGGAGAAGGAGAGGGCGAATCGGAATGTCAAGATAATTAGCGATTTTGCTCGGTATCTCGGCCACAGATCTTGGCTGTAGAGACTTTTACTTATCGTAAACATTGTTACAGCAACCGAATTTTTTCGTTATTATTTAGCGACCACTTTACGCCGAAAGTCGGTCGCAAAGTCCTTACCATCCGAAATTAACGATAATCGGTAGACTACTGTCATAGCTATAGATGTTATCAGTATGTTATCGGCACCTTATCAAACTTTCTCGCTAACTTTACGATTTCTCGCTATGTTAGCGAATAACTTAGCGATCATTTTTGACAGCCCGCATTCGATAGGATCGTTAAGTACCTACTGATATATGTTGAGAGATTAGGTAGACAATAATCATCAAACAATTATGGGGAAAGCATATTTAGCGTGGGCACAGATTGGTTAGAGTTTGTGTGGGTCCAAAGGTTATTGTTTAAGCTGAGACAGGCATTTATGAAGTACTTATTAGGCCGAGTCATTTTCCATCTGTTCACAGCATCAGTCAAGCATGGCACCTCAAAATCAGCCAGTGTGGAAACTAAGATTTTTCTCATTCATTTATCAGTTCTGTGGACCGAGAACAGGAAAGCCAGAGCAGAATTTTTTTGCGGGCGCCGAGGCCACCCAAGCGAATGGGAATGCGGCTTGTACCCAAGCTTAGTCGTCCAGAGCCACATTTAAAACTAAAGTTGTGTATTCCATATAATTTTGTCTATTTTATCTAAAAGATGTGAAAATTGATTGACTGATTTGTGGCAAAGTCCCCCCAAAATATCGACACTCC
Organism: Diloba caeruleocephala; assembly: GCA_947459985.1. NCBI lineage: Eukaryota > Metazoa > Arthropoda > Insecta > Lepidoptera > Noctuidae > Diloba > Diloba caeruleocephala. The sequence continues at coordinate 18,788,180 of OX381627.1, forward strand.
CACGCTTTGCAGGCGGGTTTGGGAGCGCAATGTGGCTACTGTTCCGTTCACAGAGGTGAACGCTGCTGCCCATCCTTATGGTTTAGAGGCCCTTAGTCACCTTTTACGACATCCACGGGAGGAGATGGAGTGGTGCTATGTTCTAAATCAGGACACCACACGGAATAGATAGTTGATATCAACCTTAATTAATTTGACATGCGATTAGATTGTTAATTTTATTATGAATACTTATTACATAATTTTATGGTTATCGCCCCGAAGTTATTAATTCGGCTAAGCGTATGTTTTCATAACATCACATCGCAAACAAATGATGAGCGGTAAAACGGCGCTCTTAGCGATTTTGAAATAATCATTGTTACATCAGTCGGAACACGCCCACCGCTGGGCTTCGCCTAAAATACAGAGGCGTAGTTCCGCCATATTCTTCTTCTTAAATCTCATGGTTGTATCATCTTTAAGACGTACACTGTTAATCATGAACTTCCTAATATACTACCACAATAAACATGGTGATTACCTACGATAATAACCACGATAGATACCTACTGCTGCTCATGCTCATTATTAGGCACCGGATAATATGCATTTGCATACTTGCATATTTTAAGATTGATTTCAGGTTATCGCATATTTTATTAAAGATCGTGTATAATTTGGTATGTTTTTTTTTTGTTTTTTTTTTTTAAACGTTGCCCCTCACTTGGATTTCTCCTGTGTCGTGGGTGCGTTTACAGACATAAATTTCACATACAATACACCCAGACCCGGAACAACTTCCTGCAAATCATACAAATATTTATCCCGTGCGGGAATCGAACCCACGACCAGGAGCGCAGCAGCCGACTGTATCAGCCACTGCACGTGCTAAAAGAATAATACGAAAAGTAAGAACATATATCATGTAATACGTTGGTACACACGGCTACACATCAAGTTATACTAATCTAGTTTACGCTGATTTCTCGTCGTATGGAAATGCCTACACAAATGGCCCTTATCATAACTTGACTAATATATACTCTATACAAATAAATAAAATTGAGTGTCTGTTTGTAATGTCAAAATAACAGCTTTTTACTTAGTGCATATGAAAGTATGTATATACGGTACCTTTTTTTTTTTTTTATTGATGTCCAGTGGAAATTCTACATGGAACTTCCTTCACCCCGGGGAAGGGCGAAGGGGTATGCCGGACTCCTACCGGCTAAAACCACTGGAGCGGTCATCTTCGGCACCGAAGGGGGGCTCCAGGTCCTCGTAAGATCACACTAGAGCCGCCCATTGGTGCCACGCCTTTAGGCACATCTCGGAAGGGATGACTGTAAAGCGGTCACCCCCTCTAGCGGAGGGAAGGCGACTGTAAAAAGGTCGCCCCCCCAGGCACTTCTCGGGGAGGATTGTAAAGGATCCCCCCAAGCCTCGCACGATAGATACCTACTACTGCTCATGCCCATTATTAGGTACCGGATAATATGCATTTGCATACTTGCATATTTTAAGATTGATTTCAGGTTATCGCATATTTTATTAAAGATCGTGTATAATTTGGTATGTTTTCTTTAATTTTAATTGCATGCTTTTTTTTTTTTTTTTAACGTTGCCCCACGCTATTATTTCTCTTGTGTCGTGGGTGCGTTTACAGACATAAATTTCACATACAATACACCCAGACCCAGAACAACTTCCTGCAAATCATACAAATATTTGTCCCGTGCGGGAATCGAACCCACGACCAGGAGCGCAGCAGCCGACTGTATCAGCCACTGCACGTGCTAAAAGAATAATAAGAAAAGTAAGAACATATATCATGTAATACGTTGGTACACACGGCTACACATCAAGTTATACTAATCTAGTTTACGCTGATCTCTCGTCGTATGGAAAGCCTACACAAATGGCCCTTACCATAACTTGACTAATATATACTCTATACAAATAATCTATACAAATAAATAAAATTGAAGTGTCTGTTTGTAATGTCAAAATAACAGCTTTTTACTTAATGCATATGAAAGTAAGTATATACGGTACCTACAACAAAAAAACAATTTTTCAATTTTGTCTGTCTGTCTGTTTGTTCCGGGTAATCTCCGAAACGGCTGGACCGATTTTGACGGGACTTTCACTGGCAGATAGCTGATGTTATAAGGAATAACTTAGGCTACTTTTGTTTTTGAAAAATAATTAGGGTTCCGCGCAAAAAAAATAAAACCCTTGAAATCCAATATATATATTCTATGTCAAGTGTCTATGTCGAAGTACTCTAAATTTCTTTTAAATTAAACGCGGGTGAAACCGCAGGTCCCAGCTAGTAATGAAAATAAAAAGAAATGCAGATTGAGAAGTATATAAGAACGTCAAGGAATGTAGGGTGCCAAGCTGTGCGGTGCCAGCTAAGAAAACCACCACCACATCTCATCCCGTAGGTATCGTAGAAAGCGACTATGGGGTTCATGGGATTAGCCGGAGGATGGGCAGCAGCATCCTTCGTATTATAACTCAACTGCGATCGCCAACCCGTCTACCAAGCGTGGCGATTAGGGCAATACCCCTCAAAGTGCACACCCCATACCAGTCGTTGTGGAAATCTTTGGGGGAGGCTTCTGACCAGCAGTGCATGTATACAGCTGAAATAATGAAGGCATGTATAATGGATGAAAGTGCTGCAAGAGAATCCTCGTGAAAGATTGGCACTGATCTGATGATATCCTTTAGAAAGGGTCAGATGCGTAGATCTCACAAACAGCTTGCATGTATAAAAATGCTGCGCTCCGGGTCGTGGGTTCGATTCCCGCACGGAACCAATATTTGTATGATCTGCAGGTAGTTGTTGCACGACACAGGAGTAATACTAGTGTGGGGCAATGTTTAAAAAAAAAAACCTACCTATTTAAGAATTGTGTGGCATTATGAAGTACCGTAGCCCATTCCATCATTGGACATACAGACGAACGGCACTGCGCCATCGTTATTTGGTTGATGTTTCGCCTATACGCACGAAGCGTTTTGCTTCTACGTTTTTCGTGTGTACCGCTAAGGAACTCCTAAGAGATAACGGAGATAAAATATTGTTATTCACAGACATATATAGTGCGCGTTCCAATGGGGAATAACGACCAAGAAACTCCATGATTGCATTATTGCCAGTCTGTGTTTCGCGACCGTTATAACCAGGGATCTTCAATTCGTGAGTGAACAGGGTTTCTTCTAGGCCAGCGTGCACCATCGTTGACCGCATCCTCGCGTACCCTATTCAATCTTTAAAAACCTTACGATGAATATGTTACTTATCGTGTTACTTAAATCGGACCCTAATTTGTTTGTGGTAACTATAATAATTTAGCCCAGGAACAAACCTAACATTGTAGTTGATAAACACGTTCCCCCGTACATTCCGACTGCAAATGCAATTTTGTACACACAATATTGATATATTTATTTTGAGACCATAGACCAAAATTATAAGCTCAGTAGTTACTGAGATAATGAATGTTACATTTTCATTTATTTTCTTAAATAACTCTAAAACTAAATTATACTAAAATAATGCCCTTCCAATTGATACAGTACACGGTACAGTTTGCAAAACTTGGTTCTTTAGTTTTCTAATTTGCTACCCAAACGTGATCCCCATATTAAAAATTCATTTATTTACGTTACAAATCCGTGTTTGAGTCGCAGTTTTTTTTTATTTTTAATCTTTTTTTTTATTACAAGGAATTTTTGTACATAGGAATGACGATGACAATCCCATCATACCTTATACGTACAAATAAATACCTGATTTATACTTTGACATATTCCAATAGTCACAATATTGAAAAGTAGTGGTGATATTGGATCGCCTTGAGCGAGTCCTTTATTTGTCCATCTAATAATCAAGTTACTATCTCCTTCGTCACACATAATTTGAATATGTCTTTCTCTCAAGAACTCCCAAAGGTAAGAGCACGTTTTATTACATACACGTAACTCTTCTAAAATGTATACTAGTTTGCTGATAATTAAATCATTCGCAGAAATTTATATGCGTACAAAATTTTAACATAATCGGTCTAGTACTTTCGGAGCAAATTGGTTGTGATGCACAGACAGACACACGAGTGATCATATGAGGGTTCCGCCGTTTTTTTATACGGACTTTTGGAACCCTAAAAGGCGGGATTTTATGTAAGTATGCAAAGCATTCCTTTTAGTGTGATTAGATGGCTCCTGTACGACTTTGACGGAGTGTTCTAAACACGCTTCTAAAAATATTTGAGTAACGGCTTGACGCCGTTGACATTGGCTTTCAATATCGAAAGGAAAATACAATCAGTTAAGTACATACTATGCTGATAAGAAATAGTTTTAATCGAATGGTTTTATCAATACCTTTGACCGCACTAGAGATTAAGTTACAGCGATAAAAAAATAGAATAGAATTATTAATTCAGTAAATACATGTCATATTTATAAAAAGCGGAGGGCATTTCGGTACATGACAACCTCTGAGAACAAATGCCGAAAGAAACTCAGGGTTAGGCCTTTTTTAATCATATTTTTTATGTGTTTTACAAATCTGTACGTTACAAAAGTATTTAAATTATTTATCTATACATAGATAAAAGATAAAAATGCCAACTATACAATGCAAATACACATATAAGTATTTGGTTTCCAGGGAAGCCACATGTACAGCAAAGATCTAACGCCATATGTCCCCATCGTCAACATAGTCTTTAATCCTGTAATAAGCTTTTTTTAAGAGAATTGATTTGACGTGCGATTTAAACTTCCCAACTGTGAGATCAGCATTGCTCTAGGTACTTATAGCAATTCTTAAACTAATGCGAATTGAATAATATCGGGTCTATTCGCGCACAGTTTTATATCAAAATAATTATTTTGACTGACCTCAACGTTTCGATCAAGTTGCATTGGTCGTGGGACGTCACGAGTCTACTTTATATTATCTTATTTTTTTATTTTTAATCATAAATCATAAATATTATCTTAAAATCATGCTTCAGGTTATTATATAAATGAACGCAGTTACCTAAGAATGGTTTATTGGTTTTGGACAATCTAAATTTAGGTACTACTATTTTATGTCTATTTGTAATTTATATTAGCAAGTTTTTACGGACAAACATAATATTTTCAAAAATGTAAAGCGTAGGCATTGTTAGTACATTAATATCTTTAACGAGGTCTCTAAGAGATTCGCGAGGGCTCAAATTATATATTGCGTGGATGGCTCTCTTCTGTAATAAACATTTTGTATCTACACCAGTTGCTGCTCCCCAAGCATAATGCTATATGACATTATGCTAATTTTCCTGACTGTATGTGCAATACAGCAGAACTTAATCTACTTCATAGAGCCTTAATATGAGCACTCCATTTTAAGAGATTCCGTGATAGAGAGAAGTCCGTGTGGTGGCTGAGTGGCGTCCGGAGTAAAAATATAGCACCACTCCATCTCCTCCCGTGGATGTCGTAAAAGGCGACTAAGGGACTTTATACCAGAGGGATGGGCAGCAGCGTCCCTTTTGTGCAACAATAAGCATACTGCGCTCACCAACACGTCTGCCAAGCGTCGTGAGTACTGGCAAATTCCCCCCAAAGTAATAACGCAATTGTGGAAAACTATGGGGGAGGCCTTTATTCAGCAGGGTACGTTCTTTGGCAGGTATAATAAGTCCGATACGAAAGACTAACACCCAATACGAAAGCCGACAGAGAAGAACTCTCAAGATGCGTTCAAACATTTAGTTCTTCGCCTTCTGCATCTAGTCTGCCGTTCCTGCAATCTCCAGGTCATAGAGCCATATGACTGCGGGGAGAACTGACATTTCACGCTGGGTTTAAAATCCCCAAAGCATGGATAATATCATAAAACAATAAAACCTCTTCCCTGGCAATTCTAAAATTCTATATTTAAATTCATTTGTTTTTTAATACGCTAACAGTCAAATAAACGTCATAAAGTTAGGTTAATAATGCTGTGCCTATAGTTTATGAGGCAAATATTGTTGAAATTGTTCAACACACAATTACTTTGTTATTGTTTTCTTAACGTAATTTGAAATCAAATATTTTCCCTTAACTAGTGGGGTCAGTGGTTCTCACCTTTGAATTGGACAGTTAGCTTTGTGACGACGTCATTGTATGCATAAGCGGAGCAACATTTAGTATTTCTAGTAATGAGATTACTTGGTAAGTCTTATTTATTTATTTTAATGAAACGGCACTAAGCAAATTCAAAAACACGGACAAATATTTCTGCCCTTTTACAAAATCTCTTACACTAACAATATTTGCATAGATATCAATAGTGAGGTCTTTTTTGTATACCACTAAGTCGATGAACAAGCTTACCACCGGCCCGTAAGCGGTTACCATAACTTATAAACGCTTGTAACACCAATGGTATAACTCGCGCGTTGCTGCCACAATCATCTTTTCACGCCCTTTTTGGAGAGCCTCCTACTGTAGTTTCATGGGAAAACCTCGGTGGGGAGTTAGTTCCAGAACCGTGCGCGGATGGAACTTCCTCTGAAACCGTACGGTACGAGAGCATTTCGGCTCTAGGGTATGGCTAGGATAATCTCCCCGCCGATGGTGAGAGGAGCGATAGTAGAAATTAGCCGTTAGAACAATTCCTTAGATCACTGTGCGTTGTACAAGCGGTAGAACACACACAGGGTCGCAAAGTCACTCCTCAGATGTAGGGGTTCTAGACAGCTTGTGCGCTTGGGATTGTCGATAATCCTCAGCACGGTTTTGGACTGAATCAAAATGTGTAAGCTAGTATCCAGGTGCTCCCATCCATATATGACAGCAGTACTCCGTCTGGGGGTTTGGGATTTATGAAGTCTTTGCCCCGATGAATAGTTCCGGCTTGTCGTGTTGAACACGACGATTTTTTTTGGATCAAGCTAGACTTTATGCCGTCGTAATTGGATGCCATTGGAAATGTTAATTAGCAGATACTTATTGAGAACGTCGGGTGTGGAGAAGTTCGTGGTATTGGGGAGTTAGCGTGAGCCAAGAGGCAGCACGATGGCTCGGCTAGCAACTTTATGCTCTTCTACAAGTAAAAACAATGGAATGCCGATTCGTATTGTGGGATACCCGACAACAATGAAGCCTATTTCACAAGACTGTCGCGGAGGCATCAAACTGTCAGTGCGTAAAACGGCTTCCCCCTTAAAGTTGAGATTTTCAATGGTCTCTGTTTATGCCAAAGTCAGATGATTGGTCCTCTACATGAGTGACGCTACTGATTCCTGGCCAGTACTGATATGGTGTATTCAGACTATGTTTAGAGGTGGCCAAAAGACAAAACGGAAAAATCTGTAAAACTGCTTAAACATATTGTTACGCTTGCCAAACAATTGGGTGATAGTATATTGTAAATACACATAAAAGGGATGCTGCTGTCCATCCTGTCCATCAGACCCAATCCTGTAGCTTACGACACCCCCGGATAGGGGTGGCCGTTTTGTTGAGAAGTAGTTCCCGGTATTGGCGTTCTTATTTGAGTGTTTTAGATTTATTTTCCGGTACGGTTTTTTACGAATCTAGTGTTCAGTCCAAATCAAAATCCGTTGAGCTGGTGAGGCCAAACAACAAAACCATTGGTTCACAATATTCAACATTGTCATCCTCATCATGTCATCCAAAAACGTCCGCTGCTGAATAAAGAGCACCTCCATAGATTTCCACAGCGACCAGTATCATGCTGCCCGCTACCAACGACCTTTAGCTACCTGTACGTCGTCGACCGTGCATTTCATTGGTGGCCGTTCATCATCATCAACATCATCATATCAGCCAAAGGACGTCCACTGCTGAACAAAGGCCTCCCCCTTAGATTTCCACAACGAGTGGTTATAGGCCGCCCTCATCCAACGACTCCCAACGACCTTCACCAGGTCATCTGTCCACCTCGTTGGAGGTCGTCCCACGTTGCGTTTTCCGGTACGCGGACTCCACTTGAGAACCTTTTTGCCCCAACCGCCATTAGTTCTACGAGCAATGTGGCTCGCCCAGCCCATTGTCACTTCAGTTATCTTTTCAGCTATGTCGGCAACTTCAGTTCTTCTACGGATCTTCTTATTTCTGATTCGGTCTCGTCGAGAAATACCAAGCATTGTTCTGTCCATAGTGCGCTGATATTATTTAATAAAATTCTTCAAAGGTTTATTTTAATTTTCCTTTACGTGTAATGCAGTGACGTATAAGCATTCACAACACCAGAGGAGTGGCTGATGCGTTGCCGTCTTTTAGGGCGGGCATACACCTTTTCTTAGGCCTCCATGTCTGCCATAATTTTGGCAGCTGGGATTCCGGTATCCGTCACCTACCGTACGAAGTGCAGTAGTACTGTTATTACCAACAATATTGCTACTTCTATTTTATTCAAGAGAATTTTAACAAGAGGAAACAACTAGAATCAGATACACGAAGAAGAAGAAAATGGAAAGATTTCGCTTGACACAGATTAAGACCTGAAACACAGGCTTCAGCTTAGCTTAGGCACCAGTCTCCCACAGTAAATTTGAATAATATTATGACTAGGCAATATTGTATTTTGTTGCAACTTTTTCATTGTTGTGGTGAGAAAATAAATTACTTCACGCATTCTGTGATAGCGTGGTCCTTCCTCGGTCGAGCCAGCCATTTACGAGCTCAAGTCAACGCATGACTACAGCTAGACTCTCCACGCTATCGACATTATCTTTCAACGCGTCCCTTCGCAGCATTTTAGCGACCTCCTCAGTATATGTTAGATATTGGACAACGATAGTCACTGGACCAAGCCTCCTTGTTATATGTGAAAGATCAACGGACTCGCATGCCGGTGTCACTATGTTTAGGTTAATAATCAGAATTATGACACAGAAGTCAATGATCTATCTCAAGATTTTCGGTGAGTTAATCCATTTTATTCGTGTGGTATCCGGATTAAATATACAGCACCCTTCCTCCAGTGGATGTCATAAATGGCAACTGTAAGACTAACCAGAGGGATGGGCAGCAGCGTCCCTTCTGTGTAACAGCAGCTATACTGCACTCACTAACCGATCTGCCAAGCATGGCAAGTTCCCCCCAATACGGTGTCCGGTACGTAACCGGTCTATGAGGGAGGCCTTGGTTCAGCAGTGGACATCTTTTGGGTGATATGACGATGATGATTTTGTTTTATTTATTATTGAGTGTAACTGTGAAGTGGGAAGTGTCGTGACCTAGGATCTATAATTGGATTCGTCATGTGTTTCAAAAGGTTAGTACATACATTTTTTAATAACCGTCTGGGGCTTAATCTCGCAATGGGACAAACACAGTCCTGGAGGGCAGATTACTCAAGTTTCATCACCGTTTTGAAACCAAAACAAGTAAATCATATATAAAAAAAGTGGATGTCTTAAGACATAGAAGGCAGCTTGTGGCGAGCTGTATGTAAGTGGCGACACTACGTACCCGAATGCCCCAGAGAGTCGTTCAGGGCCTCATGTCCGGCATGCCTTTAGTCCTGGACTGGCGCGGTTCCCACTCTCAACTCTGACTTGCTTAAATTGGCAAATCATTTTAAGGTGGAAAGGCAGACCCCGTTGTTTCTGTTAACTCAGTTTTCAGTCCATATTATAATATTGCAATAGACCTTATTATTGTACCTTTCGTCTCATACCACCTCTGTCCTACACCACTCAGGACAATTCGTGATTGTATATCTATACTGCAGCCATAGAGTCCCCGGTTAGTGTTCATTTTAGAATAAAACTCTCGGCCTCTTGGATTCAGGTCCCCGTGTAAGCCTAATAAAAGACCGGGTTCCTCCTTGCTGAGGATTATATCTCGCGAAGAGATATATAGAAATAATAATACAATAATAACATTACAATATGTCGGCACGGTTAGCGGTTTTTTGCGCTACGGGTCGCCGGTTCGATTCCTGCACGGAATAAATAGTTGTAAACAGGTGGTTGTTGTTCGTGGTCTAGGCGTTTGTGTACTCAGGAGAAATCCTAGTGGGGACTGTGGAATAACGTTAAAAAATTAAAGTTCTTTGTATTAAGAGAACCCTTTAACCAAATCTGAGAATCGAAGCCAGGACCAGCCTAACAACCGTTCTGGTTGACTAGTTTGATGAGTTAGTAATAATGTATTAGGTATGTGGTAATAGGTGTTTGAAATCTTAATGATATCTTATCTGAAATATCAAAACGATATTTAGGTATAATAAAATATCGCTTGAACGCACCATGGTTCTTACTTCCTGTAATAAAAAGATGGCGTCGACAGACTTGTAAATTTCGAACAGTTCGAAAAAATAGAGACGTGACAGAAGCGAAAGATGCCCGCGCATGCGCCCACACCTTTTACGACGCGCATGCGTATTGCATGCGTTAAACACAAAAACGTTGCACTCAAATTTGACGTTGTTTTACCTTCATCGCGTCAAATTATGTGTTGACCCCACAAAAATAGGAAATAAGGAGAAGTGGTAAGGGGGCGTAAACGCGCCACCGCGATATGCACAATCCGGGCCATTCCGAAAAAAATGTCGATTTATAACATCAGTTGAGATTCGATCGCGTAACTGAAACTTAGTGTCGTGTTGTACTGGGATAATATGCAAAAACCGAAGCGAAAATAATAACTTTAAGATAAGATAAAAAAGATAAAAAAGATTTTTATTCATTTAAACCATTAATAGCACTTATGAATCGTCAAGACTTTAGTTGCCACGTTCCAATCAAGGAAGGAATCATATACCATTTATCAAGGAAGGAATCATATACCATATGCAAGTGAAAGAATTTTCTTGTATTTGTCTACAAAAATAATACATTAAAAACTATTGTTTTCTTTATTATGTTACATTTGGATTGATGGAGCAAAACGACATAATTTTTGTACAAAATACAATGCTCCTCATCTACCACTTTTAACTATCAATCGGTGAATAACAAACGCAGTGAATAGAACAGCGAATGGTACTATATATCTTGTAGATAGCTATATATCTTATTTCTTATGACTCATTATTGTAATCACCAATTTCCCAGTCAACTGAAGCCGCATTGTCTATAGCGGAATGTTTACAGTTTCTCGATTATACAAACATACATTAGAATTATGTAACGTGAAAGGTATATTTATTAACACATCACTGTTACCGTGTAGCCATATTGGCTATGGCCAGTTGTACTTACCGATCGATAAACAATCAGCGATGTGAAGCGCCATTTAAGCGTCGGCGTAAACCGTGTGGTGCCGGATAAACCGTGTGGTGCCGGCTAAACCGTGTGGTGCCGGCTAAACCGTGTGGTGCCGGCTAAACCGTGTGGTGCCGGCTAAACCGTGTGGTGCCGGCTAAACCGTGTGGTGCCGGCTACAAATAGCACCAACCCATCTCATCCCGTGGGGTGTCGTAAAAGGCGACTAAGGGATTAGCCGTAGATGGGCAGCAGCGTTCTTCGAATACAACTCAACTGCGATCGCCAACCCGCCTGCCAAGCGATTATGGCAATACCCCCCAATGAGCACACAACATACCGATATCAGTCGTTGTGGTGATCTTTGAGGGAGGCCTGTGTCCAGCGGTGGACTTTATTCGGCCGAAATGATAAGCGTGCTCAGGAGACCAGAAATAAGCAATACCAAAAATTGCATTGTCACAAGGCACTGTGAAACACACCATTACTCAGCCAATGACAGCCCACCCAGGGGCATGAACAAGCAAAATGGGAAAAATTTGATGAAATGCCCATTATGTACGTTTCTTTTGCTGCTTCATTTATTCTGGAGCCGGTAATTGACCAGTATGAGAGCGTGCTGGCTTGGCCGGGGAAGTCATTTCGGCCGAATGGAGTCCACTGCTGGACACGGGCCTCCCCTAAAGATCACCACAACGACCGATATGCGTGTGTGGTGTGCTCATTGGGGGGTCGGTACGGTATGATCTGCAGGTAGTTGTTCCGGGTCTGGGTGTATTGTATGTGGAATTCATGTCTGTAAACGCATCCACGACACAGGAAAAATCCTAGTGTGGGGCAATGTTTTTTAAATAAAGAAAGAAGAAAGAAAGAAAGAAGAACCGGGAGGCTTACCATGAGCTCTTAATATGAGTCAATTGAAGACCTCAACTGATTTGTATAGAGTTTATGTACACACGGCTACATCAAGCAATAAATTTCGAGTATAGGCTATAGGATATAGCATAGGTATAGAAATGAGGAGATCCGTAGAAGAACTAAAGTTGTCGACATAGCTGAAAGGATTAGTAAACTAAAGCGGCAATGGGCGGGGCACATTGCTCGTAGAACTGATGGCCGTTGGGGCACAAATGTTCTCGAATGGAGACCGCCGGAAACCGCAGCGTGGGACGACCCCCAACGAGGTGGACAGACGACCTGGTGAAGTTCGCTGGGAGTCGTTGGATGAGAGCGGCATATAACCGCTCGTTGTGAAAATCTAAGGGGGAGGCCTTTGTTCAGCAATGGACGTCCTGTGGCTGATATGATGATGATGATGATGATGATAGGCTGATCTCGGGGTGTACGGAAAACCCATACAATGCGAGGTCAGCTTATACTGGAAACTTATAGCTTGACATGTAGGGCGTAGCACTCGCAACCGGCATACTTTCATATATCTGGAACAAGCGAAAGGAGCAACTAAGGATCGTTGCTCCAGACATTCTGTAGTTTCTTTAAACTCGCACGATAAATGGCGCATTGTAATCCATATGTTATGATGAACTGATAACACTACAATCGGTACTGAACAATACAATAATATTGTGCGAATGTTGCGCCACTGGACTTGAACTGAATCAGCGAATAAATAATTCATAACATCATCGTACATAATCTGTAGCAGGAAGTTTAGAAAATTTCGCAATTATTATTTTAATAAAAACCTTCTGGGGCAATAATTCACTATGGGTTAAATTAAATCCTGGAGGGCACGTTAAACCAGATTACTTTTGAGATAAAAATCATATCATAAGGATATCTATTAAGAAGCTTACAAAACGCAGAACAGCTTGTGGCATGCTGCATGTGAGTGGCGACACTGCGTACCTGAATGCCCCAGAGAGTCAGTCAAGCTGCGATAAACAATGTAGTATTGTTGATCGATGCCGTCAGGGTCTCTTGTCTGGCTCGCCTTTACTGGTTGGCTCAATTGGAACCTCGTAAGCGTCTGGAGGACTGAACTCTGGCTTGCCTTAGTTGGCCGATCAGAGAGCAACCAGAGCTATATACACCCGCCCTGAGTCAGAAAATCTTGGATACGTACCAATAAATAAAATACGATACTAATACTAAAAACCCGTGTTCTCGCGGTAGAACTGAAAAGATCAGACTTAAGACAGACTCTCAATCCCAAATCAAAATATATTGGATTAGATTGATTATTAACTTCGGCCGTTAATGAAATCATACTGGTACCAACAGATTAATAAAATTAAACATGTAGGTGTCCACAGATTTCCTAAAGTTTGTGGAATATTGTCGCTAGATAATTATGATCATATATGTATTCTATGTGCTGCCGGCTCAGAATGCCACCACCCCATCTCCTCCCATGGGTGTCGTAAAAGTCGACTAAGGGATTAGTCGGAGGATGGGCAGCAGCGTCCTTCGAGTACATTAACAACTCAACTGCGATCGCCAACCCGCCTGCCAAGCGTGGCGATTATGGCAAAACCCCCCAATGAGCTCAAAACACATCCATATCGGTGGTTGTGATGATCTTTGGGGGAGGCCTGTGTCCAACAGTGGACTTCATTAGGCCAAAATGATGTATTCTATACGTTAAAAATAAATTTAGTACTGTTCGCTAGTGTTTCAATCAACAATAATGAAGCTATTGTCCAATTATCTCTTGTGTTACCTGAGGTTATCGATACACAGTTGGCTGTCCTGTCAAACATAATCTTGTCCCTTGATCAGTATCTCTCACTTATACACTATAGGTAGCGTTTTCTTTGGAAACATAGAAATTTCTAGGAACCATAAACTACGGCCATAATCACATTTTTTATTAATACATTTTTACCTATTGATGTAATTAATCAGGCCTGCCTCTCTAAAGACAGTAAACCATATTACGCTAATTAAGTTGCTCAAGTTTTGTTTAACTTTTAGTTTGAAGTAGTGAAAGTACGTACTTGTTTAGAGTTTTGAACAGAACAAAAATCCTTATGAAGTATTACTTGATAAGTATCTACAACTAAGCAAGAATATACCTAGACAGCAGTAATAAATAATTATATATTATTATTAATTATTAATTATATATATCTATAACAGTAAATTTATAATCATTCGATACCACTGCGGTACCTGCGCGACTTGAGAAGTGAAGAAAGTTTTTTCTTTTGCACGACAAGAGCTCAAAAGCAGCGCAAGCGCAACAAAATGGCTCTACGAAATTGTCACATCTATTGAATTTAATGTAACTACCGCGCCTTTGAAATGCCTTTGTCGTGGCTGCTGCAATATGTCATCGAAATTTAAACGTGTTCCTAAAGTTGCTCTGCTCATATAGATTTTCAGGTAACGTTGAATGAAGCTCTTGACCTTCCGGTCGCTACTACGTCGCCTTATGCGTTTGGAATTGTGTGGCTTCAATTTCAAAGGTTGGTTGGTTACATTTTACGATCATCGGGATTCATTTGTGATTCAATCTTGTCTCTAGGAATTACAAAGATATTTGTAATGCATTTAATGTATTGTTTCTGCCTATTCTTGATTTATTATGAGCATCTCCTTTTAGGCTCATCATTTGCATGTTATTCCGCCCTATTTCGAACTCAGAGTGCTTAAATTTTGATTCTTGTGATTCCAATGCATGTACATATCACTAGGTTCAAATGACGATATTTTTTTGCCATCAAAGTCATCCTTTTTATATCAGGCAGAATATGGCCACCCATTTCTCCAATTATCCCCTCAAATATCTTTCCAGGTCGTCGCAATAAACTGTGCCTGATTCCACTACTGCTGGTATCAGTGCTTATGTTATGGCACACGTGCTGGTGGTTGGCTGTGGAGAGCGGCAGGGCGCTGCTGCCACTGCCACGCCCAGAGCATCCGTTGCATCACTTTAGGACAACCAGGAACCTGCAACGCTACATGAAGCACACGTGAGTCCGATACTAAGAAAATAAACCGAGTACATTCCTAGCACCGAGACAGGAGTATTTTGTACAAATTTGTGCAATAGGTCCACGACACCATTTACTTTACGGCCAAAATTAGTGATCAATCTAATCCAAAATCTGTGGATTTTGGTTTGCAGCTTGGTCTGTTTTTAGTGTTAAATGTGATCACAACACAAAAAGAAATAGTTTAGATTTCCACTAATGACGATGATAAAATTTATTCCAGCCAGGTCTTGATAGAGCCATCATCAGCGCCATGTGCAACTTTGGACGAAGTGCCAGTAATAATCCTGGTGACGAGCGCCCCACCCCACTTCGATAACCGGCAGGCGGTACGGAAGACCTGGGCGAAGTATCAACTTACCTACTTCGTACTGGGACTGCATGGAGAAAATGTGGACCAGCAACTGGTGAGAGGGTAACCATTAACTGCCACGGCAAATAAACTATTATTATTATATTATTGTCTAACACATTGACCTACATTTTTCTCGGTATATGTTTTACAATATTTTGTATTAATCAACATTGTATTCTCAATTATTTTAAAAGAGTATCCATGGAGTTTCTTGCCGGCTCTTCTCCACGAGATCAACTATTTGGAACCGTGCAACTTAGATTCTGACGTTTCATAAGTGCCAATATTTGGTTTATTTGAAATAAAATACTTTGACTTTGACTTTGACTTGACTTTGACTTTGACTTTGGTGATGCAGATTATCTTGTAAAGCTATATGGTTATTTTTGGTGGCAAGAATATCATCCAATTAGATGAGTGATAGTTAGAGGGCTGAACGAAGTTAAAGTCAAAGTGTAATAAAAGTTGATAAAGTGTTATGGGTGAATGTTTGACATGTGTCTGGCCAATGGCGATAGGGTCATCTCCTGATACCCCTGATAAGCAAATCTTGGGAGTATGATATTACACATGAGCTTTACCATTGCAGCGAAGCTATAAATATCTGTTGTTATATTGTATGTATGTTGCGTTATAAAAAACGAAATCGGTATAATCACACCCAGCGCATTTAGCTCAAATCTAACAATAAATAATAGTTTAAAAACTAAAAAAACACGCTTTTATAGATAACCGAACTAAAAAGTAGAAAATAATTTTCAATCAGTTTAAAATAAGGATAGAATGCTTAACAAAAAAAATATATATTGTAAAAAGGCAAAGTCAACGTATATGGAAGATTATGTATGTAAACTATATGTAGGAAAGGGCAAAGGATTGAGCCCGTTGCCACATCGATTTTGAATGGAGATTTCGATGACGTAGCCCCACTTATTTCTATTTTTTGCTGTCTAAAAGATAAAACTAGATAGCAGCTCTGAGGTACCTAATTCACGGATTAGCTTGTTGTAGTTAAAAATCTAGAAAAGGTCACAGAAAATGCCAATACCATCTTGACGTCTTTCGTGAATCCAAAATCCCTTTGAATTATAATGTAACATCATCACCTGGTCATGCATAATTACCGACTTCAAAAAGGAGGAGGTTCTCAATTTGATGAGTTTTTTTTTTATATGCACACCGATTACTCCGAGATTTGTAGACCGATTTGAGCAATTATTTTTTAAGAGGTGCAGAATGCTTTCGAATTGGTTCCATATAAATTTCAGTACCTGGATGACCGAGCTTAGCTCGGTATTTTCGTGTTACTTAACAACGCCATCTGCTGTTGTGTCGTTAAAGCAATTAGTTGCTCACAAAAAATAGTATTATTATTCGCCAATAGATGTCAGGAAGAGTCATATTTTTCAGTTGAGACTACTCAAACGCCTATAAAATGACATTTTCTAAAAATGATTCCTAGCTAGATCGATTTATCGCCCCCGAAACCCCCTATATACAAAATTTTATGAAAATCGTTGGAGCCGATTCCGAGATTCCAATTATATATATACAAGAATTGCTCATTTAAAGATAAGATTATATATAAGATTACACTTGATTGAGTAGTTTGAGCCTTGAGAGCCGTGTGGTGCCGGTAGCCGTGTGGTGCCGGCTCAGAATGCCACCACCCCATCTCCTCCCACGGGTGTCGTAAAAGTCGACTAAGGGATTAGCCGGAGGATGGGCAGCAGCGTCCTTCGAGTACATTAACAACTCAACTGCGATCGCCAACCCGCCTGCCAAGCGTGGCGATTATGGCAAAACCCCCCAATGAGCCCACAACACATCCATATCGGTGGTTGTGGCGATCTTTGATCTTTGGGGGAGGCCTATGTCCAGCAGTGGACTTCATTCGGCCGAAATAATGAGTAGTTTTGTAACCAGCTTCAATAAACAGGTTTAATTTGACTGCGCTTACCTAGATTTCGATTCTTAGAATTATTTTTAGTGTTACGTATGGACACCACATTGGGAAAAGTTCTTACATTTATTTACACTAAAAAGAAACAAAAAAATACTGACTTCAAAATTCTATACGATATTAAATTCTATAGGGCGGGGCTAGGTATGCCCCAACCATGGTTCATGCAGACCAACGAGTTATATTTATGGGCCCCGCCTGAATTCATAAATAAAGTATTTTTTTCTTTTTAGTGGTTTTAATATCGTATAGAGTTTTGAAGTCAGTATTTTTTTGTTAAACAGTTTTATTTTTTGTAAATGATGCTTATGCTGTAGTCATTAAGAATCTTTTGATCTACCTAACTGACATATTATTTATACAAATGTGACAGAGGTAGAAAACGTAAGCCTTTTAAAATACGTGAGAACATTTATACAGTTATCCGTGAAAGAGTGACCGAAATGACTGATAGCTTTTAAAATACAGCTGGTAGACCGTCTTCGAACCATCATACTGTGACCACAGTGACCATCAGTGATCACACTGGTCCAAGCGTCGTGCTTATGGCAATATTAACTGTCAATGTCAATCCCATGTATAGAATTATGATGGTGGTGAAATCACGTTTGCGATAGTATATACAAGTAGTTCGTGTTCAGGTAGATGATCTTGAGAATCCTTTAGTGTCTTTTGTGATCATTATTTCTCTTATACTTTAGGTAGACAACTACATAGAAGCGAAGCAGTACGGTGACATAATACTCTTCGACTTTCATGATCACTACCAAAACCTTACGCTGAAGACAGCGCTGATGATGCAGTGGACGCTCGACCGGTGTCCCCAGGCGCAGTTCATGTTTAAGACTGATGACGATGTGATGATTAACCCCTGGACACTGCGCACTGTTTTGAAGGATAATGTAGATGCTAAACTAATAGGTGAGTATGAAGTTTAGGCTACTTGGACCGTTATAGGCAACTCTAAAAATTAACACCCAAGTTCAGTCATTTCAGTAGAAATAGAAGCAGCTATTAAGTCTATAATGTCATGTCAGCTTAAGCATGACTGAGGAAGTGATTGGCATAGTGGCTGAGATCTTTGCTTTCCGCACTATGGGATGGATCCCCGCATCAAATATGGGTGACTTAATGATTAAACAGTTAACACTCGCACCTACGAGAAACCCATGATCAGCTAATATTGCTTTAATATTCTAATATTGGTTTTGTTCAGTACTGCTAAACAAATTTCGGTAGGAAAAGGTCAATAGAAGAATTTAGCTTGGCGGCATTTCATTGCAATTTTTCGTTGTCTATAATGACAACGATATATATATATATATATACGAAAAACCTCTGATCTTTAATCAATACGCCCTACCCGAGCACACGGCACCGAAACGTGTACACTAACGGCACAACTACTCTACAATGCTCAGCAAACTCTGGAGAGGGCTTGGCAAGTCCAAGCATAGCCCTCTCTCCCTCCCTCCTTTGAAGGATCGAATCCGGAACGAGGTGATCCGATAGAGAACTAAAGTCACCGACATCTGATTAGCAAGCTGCATTGGCAAATGGTTGGCCATATTATTCTTAGAACCATAAAGCCGTAGCCGTTGCGGTATTAAACATAGTTTGTACATACACCATTTTCACATAACTCGTTAAAATTTGCCAATCAAAAATTGAAAATTCCTCTCTTAACTAAAATGCATGGGTTCCTTTCCATGGTACCGATTTGTGCAGGAAATTTCTCCAGAATCCATAAGGGTCTGTACAAGCGTACTTGAAATAAAGTGATTGATTCCAGGATATCGACGTCTCGACACTGGTTTGTACAGAGATAAGTACGACAAGTGGTATATCCCCAGGTGGCTGTATCATGAAGAAAAAGTGAAAGAGTACCTCAGTGGTACCGCCTACCTTATTAATGGTGAGTCCAATACTATCAATATATCCATAAGGATATCTACTGCTGGACGGTGGCCGCTCGGAAAAGCAGAGACCCGATCCGTTGGTTTGTTTCGGCGTTTCTTTTTAGAAGTAGTAAGACGGTAATCTTGTCACCGTCAAGTCGTCAGTTAACAATATCTAGGCCAATCCCTTTCCAACTGTACGTTGTTTCGTTAATGGGTCCTCCTTTTGACCGTACTTACAAATATTGCTTAGCTTGGCTTGGCTTGGCTTATATAGTTAGTAATATAGTACTTATATATTTTTACCGAGTCTGGGTATTTAAGCATGTAAGATATATGTCTATAATCTGTAGCCACGGCACAAGCGAAATCGGCGTCGGTCATCGTGTTTTGAAAGATGTCTAAGTATTGTCCCGGCGTCGGAATCTCGGTCATAATCTCGACTAGTTGCTAGTTCATTATATTATTATCTTAGCAGCTAACTAGATCGGAGATAGAGAACGTTACCATAATCACTACGTTTGATAAACGATTTGCAGCACCCAGCCGATCTTTTAGATCAGGATCAGTCTGGGTAGAATAGATTGTAGGGAGTTCAATAGAGAGGGGGTAGTTTATTTGTAACCGGGAATACACGGCTAGATTCTTAGATAAGGTTAACCTCCCGGGAGGGTGACCACTTTACAGTCACCCTCTCCGAGATGTGCCTATAGTGTGCTCTAGGTGATCATACGAGGACCTGGAGCCTCCCTTAGGTGCCGAAGATGACCGCCCCAGTGGTTTTAGCCGGTAGGAGTCCGGCATACCCCTTCGCCCTTCCCCGGGGCGAAGGAAGTTCATGAAGAATTTCCACTGGGCACCAATAAAAAAAAAAGATAAGGCTAACCTAGAATCCGTTTGCAACACCAGAGGTTTTGCTCGCGCATTGCCGAACCTGTAATGCGGGAGGAAGTTCTTCTAACACCATACGGCACGAGACCATTTTCGCTTAAGAGTATGCGGATGAACTCCCCGTCAATAAGAGAAGTGTGACGCTAGGAAGTAGTAATTGACATCATATCGAACAATTCCTTAGAACACTGTCCGTTGTTCAAGCGGTAGAAAACTCATAGGGAGGCAAAGTCTGTACTCTCTTCTCTTCGCTTAAGAGACTAAAACCACTAAAGGTTCTGGACCATAACAATGTGTTATTTGTAACTTGCAAAATCACTAATTTCAGGGGACTACATACAGAAAATACTGAACAAAGCTTACCGAGTGCCTCTAGTGAACCTTGAAGATATTTATTTCACGTACTTAGTAGCTTCAAAGGCATTAGGCTACAAACTGACCCATGACAGGAGACTGAGTCCGAAGAAGCCGTGGATGAAACTAAGCTGCATCTACTGGAGTCTGGCGTCGAGTCACAGCTTCAAGCCGGACGAAATGCTAACAGCGTGGTCTAAAGTAGAGTGTCTGGCAAAAAACTATAATAATACTCAGGGTATTTGTAAATTTGTAAACGAGAACGATATTTATCGGTTCATGCATTAGTCTTTAGAATAGTCTTTAGGCTGGTCTTGAAGGTATCCTTCTTGGATTGCTGACCTTGGAGGGCACTCACTCCGTGTGAAATAATAACGAAATGTGTTGCCGGAATAAAGTCAGAAGAAGATACAGATAAAATATATTTTATTTTATAAATATATGGGTAGTACAAACGTGGTGTTAAAAATAATGCAAGCCATAGGTCAGCCATATTCTACCCAGCAGGCATGCAAACTGAAGACTATACTAATCAATATCATCATACTATGAAAAAGGAAACAAATCAAATTACCACGCAAGAGTAACAGTTTTTAACCAAGGAAAATGCAAGGTTCTCTCTTAACACGATTTCTTCAGAAATTAGTGTACCGGTTCTTTAGCTGGGGTAATCTACATGTTTAGACTTAGATTTGATTCTAGTATATAAATGATAAAGGTCTAAGATGTTTTTATAAGTATAGATGCGTTACCCGCGCTCTATGATGGTCACATGAAAGCAAGGTAATTGCCAAGAGTTTCCTTAGTCACGCATCGACCAGTGTCGCGGCTGAACTTTTAAACGTAATTACTGCAACAAATTGCGGAAGAGAATGCCTTGTTGTACTTATAGAAAGTTTTATGCACGAATTATACTGCACCTGTGAGATAAAACATAATTATAATAAAACAATAATTAAACGGTTTAAATTGCGTGTTGTAATGATTTTTGTTTTTCGTGACGTTTCGAACGAACACTTTGCAGGGTTCGTGGTCGCAGGATGGCTAAGGTGACAAAATAACAATTTTGTTCGGTAGATAAAATAACTTTTTAAATCTGTAACGACGCTTAAAGAAAAAATCAATAATACACGCGATTTAATTCGTTTTTATTTTTATTACATTGTGTAATAATCGCGAAAGCCTAATACATTACTATATAAAACATAATTTCATGCATCAATCTATACTGTAAATAAAATTACAGAATTTTGTTTTATTACGCAGTCTAATGGTGGCCGGTGCGGCGTCAGGAGAAACGTTAAGTCACGCGTTCAAGCCATATTTGTGGGGTATATTCATCTCTTTCTAACAACCGAGATTCCGCATGGTGGTTATATCCTGGCTTATCTTCCTTCCTTCGCGCACTGTTTGAGAGCTGTATAGTTATATGTACTGGTAGTACCTATAGTAAAATACGCCGTTCTGTAGTGTCATAATGATCGTGTATGGCGCATCTATTTGTAAAATATTATTTATTAAGGTACCAATCTATGTAACATACCTTTTTTCTGCAGAAACGAGCTGTCTGCGCCATATATCAGTTTGGCGCAAGGGATTAGAGATTATTTCAAAGATCTCACTGTTGCGTCAGAATTTATTTTTTATAATTTCGGCCGAATGAAATCCGCTGCTGGACAAAGCCCTCCCCCAAAGGTCACCACAACGACCGATATGGGTGTGTTGTATGCTCATTGGGGGGTTTTGCCATAATCGCCACGCTTGGCACGCGGGTTGGCAATCGCAGTTGAGTTGTAAATGTACTCGAAGGTCGCTACAGCCCATCCTCCGGCTAATCCCTTAGTCGACTTTTACGACACCCATGGGAGGAGATGGGGTGGTGATATTCTGAACCGGGTGCCGGCTTTCAAAGCGTTTCAAAGGCGTATTATACCGTAAATGATGATTTAGATGATAAAAATTGCTGGTCGCTGTGTCCAGCGCATGACAATCTCATATAACATGAACGGATTGAGTTAAATTGAGTGAATATTATATTCAAACTTTGGTTTCTTATAATTATGACATTTTATTAAGTCAGAACCTATGTTATTATATATCTTGACATTTGATGATACAACTGTATCTGTGTAAATGATATACTTTAATTATTTTGTTATAGTCACCTCTTATTAAGATTTGAAACTGTAAGTGTGAGCGCCGTGTGGGTTAATCATTTATTCTGTTCAATAACGTGATAGTTGTCTGGCAGTTTATCTCGTGCACCTTCGCACCATCAAACAGATAGATTGATCTATGCCTGTGATCAAACCCCATCAAAACGGACTCTATATCTGTGATCAAACCCACTCAACACGGACTCTATATCTGTGATCAACATGGACTCTATATCTGTGATCAACACGGACTCTATATCTGTGATCAACACGGATTCTATATCTGTGATCAACACGGACTCTATATCTGTGATCAACACGGACTCTATATCTGTGATCAACACGGACTCTATATCTGTGATCAACACGGACTCTATATCTGTGATCAACACGGACTCTATATCTGTGATCAACACGGACTCTATATCTGTGATCAACACGGACTCTATATCTGTGATCAACACGGACTCTATATCTGTGATCAACACGGACTCTATATCTGTGATCAACATGGACTCTATATCTGTGATCAACACGGACTGTGATCACAGTATTTCTAGAACAAATAAAATAAAATTAGCATAATTGCTTAGACGAGGTTAAGCGTATCGTATAAGCAAAATACTAAGACTGATTAATTTACTGTTCAAAATTTAAAAACATAACAATATAAAAATAATAAACTTAAAAATATGCCGTGTGGTGCCGGCTCAGAATGCCACCACCCCATCTCCTCCCATGGGTGTCGTAAAAGTCGACTAAGGGATTAGCCGGAGGATGGGCAGCAGCGCCCTTCGAGTACATTAACAACTCAACTGCGATCGCCAACCCGCCTGCCAAGCATGGCGATTATGGCAAAACCCCCCAATGAGCCCACAACACATCCATATCGGTGGTTGTGGTGATCTTTGGGGGAGGCCTGTGTCCAGCAGTGGACTTCATTCGGCCGAAATGATGAAACTTAAAAATTATACATGTATCTTTTCCTTTTGTTTATTTAAACCCCATGATGAATTGAAATCTTTATTTTAAAGAATAATTAAAGGATCAACAATTATCTTTGATTTCGTTTTATGTTTAATAAAATATTTAAATCATAACACTCACAGTTAGTCCCGTTTTATTCGATATTTATGCTCAGACTATATACAGGTTGTCCCAGAAATCAACGTCAAGCCGGAAACAGGCAATAGGCCAAGTCGTGACAGTTATTAGAAAAATATGAAAAAAGTCTTGGTCATGTACTTTTCAAATTAAAAGGATTCTAAAACTAATACATATAAAAATAAGTCCTGTGACTACAAATATTAACTTTTCGTCAGCTTTTAACGTCTTCGGACGACGAAAGAACGGTGGAATCCTTATAGGATCACTCGTGTGTCTGTCTGTCCGTCTGTCCGTCTGTCCGTCTGTCACAGCAAATTTGCTTTGAATCTACTGGACCGAACACATATCGACGGTTTAAAGGCTAATTGGTCTAAGCGACATTTTTTGCGATATTGAGTTATATACATATTTGGAATCAGTGATTTTTATCTTTTTGTATAAATACTTGATTGTGTAACTTAAAACATTTTGCATTCAATCTGATTAATAGGTAGTGTCGCTTGAATCATTTTGCACTCCATCATAATAAATGGTTTAGTCGGTTGAAGCATTTGAACTTGTTCATTTTACATGAGCAATGACGGTTGAAACATTTTACTTCGAGTCCATATTGGTGTGAAATTATAGATAAGCTTTTTAGAACTCACTCGTTTTTTATTTTTGTGGTAATTGCATTATTTTAGCAAATTAAAATTGAAAAACCGCACTAGTTAAACCGTCGGTAAACGTATGAGGTAGCATATTCTTATGGCGCTTAAATCAAAGTAATTTCAGTTGCGCGGCGTGTTTTTTTTTTTAGACGTTGCCCTACGCTAGGATTTCGCCTGTGTCGTGGGTGCGTTTACAGCAATGATATTATATATTAAAAGAGGTAGATATGTTACATACGCGCCAAAAGTAAGCACCCAAACTCCCCCAATTGTAGCACCTCGCAATCAGTTCGGCCAAAACTGAACAACGAGCACACGCTGTCATAATCTCTATTTTTATTAATTAAGTGATAACAATGCCGTTGTACGTATATGGAAAACGCAGAAACTATCAAACAAACATGAATAAAGAACTAGGGATGTCATACCACACGTGAGTAACAAATAAAATAAAATATTTGAGTAAAATACTATTCAAATTACGGATAGAATAATATTCTCGAAGAAAACTGAGGTCAATCAAAGAAAAGAGACAACACATAGCTATCACAGGTGCGACAAAGACATTGAGTACACGTGTTGTCATTTGAGATAGCTATCTCTTTTATTCTCGTAGTTTTTGTATCTTCTTTCTTACAGCATAAGTAGATGTGCAGTTTTGTAGGTTTATACATACAGCGAGACTGAATTTTGCGCGTCATTTAACATGGACGTAACTATCTATGGTATAATATCATTGGTTTACAGACATAAATTTCACATACAATACACCAAAGAGTATAATAACTATTTATAAGAAAAGAGAGCCCTCTCGAGTGAAAATGTTGTCCCTGTAGCAAAGCCACCATCTATCATTGGCGGCTCTAACTAATCTTTATATATGAATGTAGGTTGGTATATACTTATAGTGTACTAATGAATAAACATAAGACAACACATTCAAATTCTGCAAGTATTTTCATCATTGCTAATTAATATTATTGTATTTATATTTTTTATATATTATACACGAATAAAAGCAATGATAGGAAAATACTAACAGAATCTGAAAATGGAATCAAACCAACCAAATGATGACAAGGGAACACTATTATAAACAAAATTGCTGTCATTAATAATTATATATTTATCTGTTTACAATTTTTCTGAAAATAAAATTGTGCAGCTTGCTTTGTCTTGTCATCCCCATCGAAAATGGTCACTCATAACAGAACACTCAACAATACTTAAATGAACAATGAATAATAACAAGATGGGGAAATGTAAATTTAGCAACTAAATCTCCACAAGAACTCGGAAATGCACGGAATCGAAATTAATTTACACAATTATTTGAAATAACCGCAATAGTTGACAGTTGTACTCTGTGGTAATAAACAAGAAGGCTACGTTCCATTCATCAATATTTTTATGTACTCTGTCCTCTATACATTCAATATTGCAAAATTAAAACAGGCATATACGTAGAAAAATGATTAACAATTAAACAGAATGGTATGAAAATATGACGATTCAAACTCAAAAATAACTTGAAGAATTAAAATATTAGCGAAACCAAGTTTCTGCTATGCATGAAATGTAACGTCAAAAATACTAGCTTTCCCCTAGTGGCATCTAGTGTGTAAAATAAGACAATATGCGCCTGTTTTATCGACAATGTCATAAAAATATGAATCCAACGCTGAGGGATGGCGTAACCTTCTTTGCAATTTAGCGTCTGAACTAAGATTCCCCCCCCTGCAATACACCCAGAATTGTTAGGCAAGTTACTGGGGTATTTCCCTGCGCGGGTGCATGAGTCGTCCGCCAGAACCGAGACTGTGTGCGACTGTGAGAGTTGTGTGCGAGATTTTGCGGAATACCTACTAAGTTTTGCAGGCCCGAAACGGACGAGACTTTCGTGGTTAGTACGCATTTTCTTTTATTGTTTTATACAAATTTAAATAAGTTTCTAATTTCGCTAGATGTATTTTACTTACGCGTTAGTTCTTAGAAAAAAAGAAATTTTACGGATTCAGGGCATGATTTACACTAAATGTGTTTATTCTACTATACGGTAGAAGTCCAATTGTTTTCGTCATCTCCTCGACCAGCCATGTATTCGTTTTGAGATATTTTGGATCTACAATGTATGTGAATTTATAACTTTAAGCATGGCTAAATATGTATATATATATATAGAACCAGAGCCATGCTCTTGCTATAACTCTAATATGTATATGGATTTGTGTCCAAAGAATATACACTAAACCCCACTGGGCACATATGTTATTTATTAACTAAGCGTAGGCACTGGCTTTCATTTAGGTACAATATTGTGCTTTTAGTTTCCTTTTGCAAGCGTTGCAAAACTCCCGAGTAGGGATTGCATACTTCAGTAAAATTCAGGTACTATAACGGCCACTGGCATTGGCCAAGTAGCCACTGGCAACCTTTTCGGGTATCATCATTTTGGCCGAATAAAGTCCACTGCTGGACACAGGCCTCCCCCAAAGATCACCACAACGACCGATATGGGTGTGTTGTGGGCTCATTGGGGGGTTTTGCCATAATCGCCACGCTTGGCAGACGGGTTGGCGATCGCAGTTGAGTTGCTAATGTACTCGAAGGACGCTGCTGCCCATCCTCCGGCTAATCCTTTAGTCGACTTTTACGACACCCATGGGAGGAGATGAGGTGGTGGTATTCTGAGCCAGCACCACACGGCATGGCATTTCGGGTATAATAGGTGTGAAATATTTATTTAATAATCAAGCTATCATTTCATTTTAGCTGCTATGGAATCATCTCGTACTACAAAAAACAGATGCTATGGAATCATCTCGTACTACAAAAAGCACACACTTTAGATGAAATCCATCCTAACAAGGAACGCACAAGAACAGCACATGCTAACAGAATCAGAAACACTTCAAATTGGGACCACGAATGAACAGAAAGTATTATCAGTAGAAACATTATCATGCATAGAAGCTTATAAAATAAATGAACAAGGACCAACGAATCCAAACCAAATCATAGAAGAAGAATCTGAGAGTGGACTTTATTCCACATTCACAGAAATAATTACAGACAAAGAAATGGTTTTAATAAGGAAATCTCTGAAAGAAGACGATAATGCTGAAGGAATAGATATCAATTTATCAGACAAAATTTACGCTCAAGCTGAAAGGCAAACATTCAAAAGGTGTCAAATGAAGAAAAGTTATACCGATTTTCTGTCTGACGAAGAAGACTTTGTATGGGACTCCCACTTCTTGGAAATATACTGGGGATGATTCTACGTCTAGTGACTATGATAAAATACGAAAAAAGAAGAAAAAGAATAGCCCAGAAAATGGAAAAGTAGGTGATGCTGGACTTAAAAACAAAACAATTAATAAACGGAAAGCAGCAAAAGATGCGAGAGATAAAGGACAGGAATTTGTAAGGAAAGATGGATCTATCGTGGGCTCTAGATTTTTGCAATCTAATGCATGGCTGGGTAAGACATGTGGCAACAATTGCCATGAGGTGAGTGAAGAAAAAAGGAAGAATATATTCGACCATTTTTGGGGATTACCTCCACAAAGAAAAAAGAATTGGTTGATAGCTATGACTAGTAGAAGTGAGGTAAACCGAATAAGATCCACAGAGTCGAGCAGTAGGGACAACACTTATTACTGCTTCATAAATGACGGTGGGGGTCGTCGCAAAGTATGTAAGCAGTTCATGATGAAAATTTTAGACGTAAGTCAATGATACATTAGCTACACATTGGCCAATGCGTCTTTTGGATCTTCGAAAGACGAAGCTAGAGGAAAAACTGTTCCTAAAAATAAAACCCCTCAAGCAGTCAAAGAGTCGGCCATAAACTTTATTAAAAGCTTACCGGCGTTACCGTCGCATTACTGTCGTAAAGATAGTACCAGATTATGTCTTCCAACAGAGTTTAGGAATATTAAAAACCTTTATAGAATTTATACGGAAACACAGATCAGTAAAGCCATCGATGTTGTTAGTGAAAAAGGTTTTTCGTGACATTTTCAACACGGACTTCAACATCGGTTTTCACGTCTCGAAAAAAGACAAATGTGTGAAATGTTTATGTTTTGAAGGAAAAGATGATAATGAACATCCTGAAATGTTAAGTCAGTTAAAAGAGAAAGAGGCCTCGAAGAACAGATTAACTTTCCACCGTGAATTGTACAAAAGGAATAAATCCATTCTTTGTACTTCATTCGATTTACAAAAGGTCCTTAACACGCCGCACTGACAAAGTATGCTCTTGTTCTATTCCAGGAAATATATAGTTTATAATCTACGTTTCTATGAAAGCGTTACAAGGAATGGATTTTTTTATATATAGGGGGAAGCTGAGAGAAAAAGAGGAGCTAATGAGATTGAAACAATTCTTCAAAAGTATATTGCTGATATCCACTCACGTGGCTCTATAAAAAGTTTGATTTTGTATTCAGATTCTAGCCCGGGCCAGAATAAGAATAAAATTGTCTTAACCGCTTTACACAATGCCCTGCTGCAAGCAAACTATATTGAGATCATCCAGATGAACTATCTGCTTCCAGGACACACGGAAATGACTGCGGATAGCATTCATGCAACAATAGAAAACTGTTAGAAATACCATAATATGGGCACCCTCGCAGTGGGCAACAGTTTTTCAGTTGGCTCGAAAAGAACCCGGTTCATATTACGTAGAAACTCTTACCCATACGGATTTCAAGAATTTCGATGAGCTATCCGAAAAATATTTCAAAGGTAACTTATCTGGTAAGATTAGCAAACAAAGGGCGCTACCCCCTTTGTTTGCTAATCTAAAACATTTAAAAAATCCGCTCCCAATCTTATGATAAAAGTAAAACTTAAAATACTCATCTATCGTTTTATTTTTAAATTAACCTTAACGAATCAATCTTTTTGTCGTTGCTGTACCAGAACAATGGTTTAAGAATCTATGTCTGTCCCTATGATATTAAAAAAATATTTAACGTGATTCGGTTTGGACACTGATCGTCGACTGTATCAAGTTACTTTAGTATGATTCACCGTAGTAACATGTAGCTTAAACATATTTAACGTTTTTAAGTTAATTATAAGTTTATGAGAATAATACATTTTCCCTCGTTCTGCTTTATATCTGTGTCAACACATGAACTAATTTACTTTCAGCTATAATATATATCAGAGGCAATTAAGCTAATTTGCTTTACTCTAGAAAACAATACATTCGATGCATTTTGTGTTAAACGACATTTATTTCATAAAATAAAGCAATTATATTCACGTAATTAACTCAAAAAATTGAGTATGCACTTACGGAAATAATGTATTAAGATTACCAAAATTTACTCAGTAGGTAGTTTATTTATAATGATATTTTTATATTTATTTTATAATTTAAAAAAAATTGGTTTTAAAGTTATTTTAGAACATAAAACATTCCCCCCTTCTTATCCCGGCTATTAGCTCTTCCAGTTTCACAACCAATAATATTTCAAGTCATTTTAATTATATTATTACATTTTTTTATTTTGGAACTCATCGAGATATCATCATCATCATCATATCAGCCACAGGACGTCCACTACTGAACAAAGGCCTCCCCCTTAGATTTCCACAACGAGCGGTTACATGCCGCCCTCATCCAACGACTCCCAGCGACCTTCACCAGGTCGTCTGTCCACCTTGTTGGAGGTCGTCCCACGCTGCGTTTTCCGGTGCGCGGTCTCCATTCTAGAACCTTTGTGCCCCAGCCGCCATCAGTTCTACGAGCAATGTGCCCTGCCCATTGCCACTTCAGTTTACTAATCCTTTCAGCTATGTACTTTAGTTCTTCTACGGATCTCGTCATTTCTGATTCGATCTCGTAGAGAAATACCAAGCATAGCTCTCTCCATAGCTCGCTGAGTGACCTTGAGCTTTCTTATGAGGCCTATTGTGAGTGACCACGTCTGTTCCATATGTCATCACTGGTAACACGCACTGGTTATAGTCTTGAGGCATAGCGGTATTTTTGACGAAAATATGTTGCGAAGTTTCCCAAACGCTGCCCAGCCGAGTCGGATTCGACGATTGATCCCTTTCTCGAAGTTGGACCTACCTAACTGGACAGTTTGTCCCAGGTAGACATACTCGTCGACAACTTCGAGAACAGAGCTCCCAACGGATATTGGGATGGGCACGACATGGGCATTTGACATGACTTATGTCTTGCCCATGTTCATTTTAAGGCCCACCTGCTGGGAAACTCTGTTGAGATCATCGAGCATTGTGCTGAGCTCTTGCAGCGTTTCTGCCATGACTACGATGTCATCGGCAAATCGAAGGTGAGTGATATACTCGCCATTGATGTTAATGCCGAATCAAATCTGAACAGTTTCGGGGAAATGACGTCCTCCTGTCTAACACCTCTCTGCAATGGAATTGCCCTCGTGCTCTTCTTTTGAATAATTTTTCACATAATATAGATTAAATTTATCAATATTAAAATGTGTTCGTTCATTATATACAGGATGTCCAGTAAATAGCACGACATACTGCAGGGGGTGAGAGCTTGGGTCAATACTTACCAAAAAAACACAATATATGTTCAGCAAAATTAGATAAATGAGGCGCTATGAGGTTAAGATAAAGTTCATTTTACTAGCGTGTTTCATATTTTTGAATACCTTGGCTGCCTGGAAACTACTGGCGTTATGCTTGTAACTATAATAATGGTGGTTTGAATGACCTTATATAATGACGTTTTTGTTGTTCCGATATATTTGTACAAGATTGGTGCGCTGAACAATTAGACGACCATGGTTGACAGGTATCAGTGATCACTTTGGATGTTTCAAAATATTTGGTTACCGTGGCTGCCACTTTATATATGATGCTGACTGTACAGTAATTGGGGACTCCACGGCTGCATTGTAACAATGCTGTCTGAGGTTGTCCCCGAGGAGTAAAATTAGTGTATAAAATAGAAACTACAATTTAAGGTCTGTTGCAATGGGTGCTAAATAGAACACATCGAAAAACTGAAAAAACGGCGACTGCCTTTCCAGCTTTAAGGGTATTCCGTGGCAGGCGATGACTCACCACTCACAAGTTTGGCCCCCTAAATGGTTGCAACTACAGGCAGCAGGGAGTGGCACCGGCGTGAGCGGCTAGGGGTGTAGAGAGGTGCGGCACCTGTTTCACCATCGCGCGTCTCGAAGACTTGGACCGGGTTTACCAGTTATTACGCCAAATTAGACACGTCATCTTCGAGCATATAGTTTTGGAGGCTCAAAATATATAAAATATATAGGACATAAGCTTACCGTTCACATTGATTCTTCTTCTCTTCTTACTTCTTCTATAATACACCAGCTTCTAACCCCTGGAAAGTTCGTCAACTTGTGCTATATTTCCCCATACCGTAAACAGTCCTTATGTCGCCACACAAACCGGTACAATATTTGCTATCAATAGATAAACATTCAAAGCTATCGACGTTATCTTTGGACGCGTCCCTTCGCAGCATTTGAGCCGCCGCCTCAGTGTGTGATAAATACTGGACAACGATAGTCATCGGACCAAGCCTCCATGATATATGTGAACCGTCAACGGACTCATGCGTCAGGAATCCAAATGTTCGAGTTGATAATCAGAATTATGATACGGAAGTTAAGGACTTATTTCAGGTTTTTCGGTGAGTTATTTTGTTTTGATTATTGAGTGCAAGTGTTTGTGTGTGGAGTGTCCTGAGGATTGTCATTGGATTATCTCATTTGTGATGTATTTTTGAACAAAGGTTTATTCAAATATAAAATTAATAATACATAGATATCATGACCGTGTTGTCCGGATTAAGAATGTAGCACTCCTTCATCCCGTGGATGTCGTAAACGGCGACTAAGTTTAAACCAGTGGGATAGGCAGCAGCGTCCCTTCTGTCCAACAGTAGCAATTCTGCGCTCACACCCAATCTGCCAAGCTTGATGAGTACTGCCACATTCCCCCCAAAATGACAACACACGGCATGTAATGGGTCGTCTTATGGGGGAGGCTCTTGTTCAGCAGTGGAAGTTGTAGCTGATATGATGATGATGATGATGACGCCTACAGGGATTTCCAAAAGATAGGGCAGAGGGGTACTGATATACATCCGTATTTCGTTGATGGTAAGTATTAGTAAAGTCCTTTGTGATATATGTCTATTAATATTTACGCAACAAAATCCGGGCGTCTACTCAGAATTTTCTAGCTCATGCCACTTTGCCTGATCTGGGAACCCAACCCAGGTCCGAGGACTTTTTCTTTATGATGGGCTTCTCGCAGTAATCCCAAGGGGGATATATCTGCTTAACCGGGCAATACAGGTCCGAGGACTCCTATTAAGAAGACCATATAACCCTCGCTAACAAATGAATGTGTGATAAAGCGAGTATATATCAAAGCTAAAAGTATAGGTCGTAAAGATTGGTTGAATAAAAACAATAATAACATTTTGCCAGTCTCAAGGAAACTGAGTTCAATAATAAAAGTAAGGGGATCATCGGGAATTTGGAATTAAACTTATATAATTTGAAAGGTACTGTGCCAAAGTATGCTCATAAAAACATGCCTCAGGTAAAATATAAATACACACATGTGCCGTCCATACAAAACGTTTTAACCAATCAAATGAAGCGTTTTGTTCACGTTCCTGGCTGTATGAGCTAAGAACCCTTTGCCTTCTCTGCACGGGAAAATAATATGAACAAAGATAAGCAAACAAATAAATAGTTAGCGATGTGTACATTTCTTTCAAATTGAATTACCACTTATGTTTATTTGTTCGATTATGCTAATGTTTGTTTACTTCTAAGGAATTTCATGTTTACAAAATGTTCGTCATTAATTCCCTTTATCATTATTTCCCTCATTGCGCCCGGTAAGAATAATAAATTTGTACAGTATACAAATGAATTCTAATATATTTTAAAAGTTGAATGTCGTTAATAAACAATCATGATTCCTGTACTAATTTAGACCACAGAGGATACTAGTATGTATCTATAATTATAAATATAAAAAAAAAAGAATTTGTGTACCAAGGTATCAATAAACTGACCTACGGAGATGCATAATACTTTTTTGGTTTATAAAACCTCCCACTAGGATGTTTTTGTATAGTGAGTTAAGGTTTTTTTTAAACGTTGCCCTACACTAGGATTGCTCCTGTGTCGTGGGTGCGTTTACAGACATGAATTTCACATACAATACATCCAGACCCGGAACAACTACCTGCAGATCATACAAATATTTGTTCCGTGCGGGAATCAAACCCACGACCCGGAGCGCAGCAGCCGACTGTATCAGCCACTGCACCAACCGTGCCGTCAAAAAGCCGTGCCGCTCTTAAAGTGTACAGACATACCTACATCTCACAAGTACACAAAGCCAGACCTGAAAGTACTATTTGTATATCATACAAATATTAGTTCCGTGTATGCACGATATGTAGCTTAGAAAGCTAATCGCTTAGCCACTTAGCTACAAGAGCTACAAGCACTTACCAACTTCTTTTTTACTTAAAATATACTTAAAGTTTAAGATAGCGTCTAACACTCTTCTCCTGACTCATTATTGTGATAAACAAATTTCCACTCAAAACAAAAGCCATATTGTCTCGCCATATTGTTTACTGCTTTTTGATTATACAAAAACATGTTCATACATTTAAATACTTGATGAATGGTGGCAGCACTGCCGAAAAGTAAACAGTGAGCCAAGTATAAAAAAAAATTAAAATGTGTGTGTACACACTTAGGAAGTGAAACTCCTTTATGATATAATTTTTCGTAAACTGATCTACTATTTACAACTTTACAGAAATTTGTTAAATAAAGCTAAATTAGATAAAGTTTAAGCAAAAGGCTTTTATTATCATAGACATGGATACAAATAATACAATTATTTCACCTTATTGCTATTAAGATTATTATAGCATTTCATTAATTAAGAAACTATTACTGTTATTGTTATTATGGTAACTGAAATATGAAATATATGATTTACATTCCACGGAATTTAGTGACCGAGTAAAAACTCCATCAATTGTAGTGCCGGATCTTGTTGTTGATGTTTGAGGACAGTTTTTCATAGATAAATTCAATTTATCTTTCAAATCAATATGGCGCATAACGGACAAATGTGACTTAGAAACAAAGATGGCGCGTAACAGAAAAATGTGACTTACAAATAAAGATGGCGCATAACAGAAAAACTTTACAATTTTAAATTTCTCCCATACGTCTATAAAAAGTTTCACCTAAAAAAAACTTTATTTGTTAGGGACACGCCACAGAAGTAAAGCTTCTTTTTACATCGAATTAATCGAAGTGATAAAAATATAAGTATAAATGAATTTAAATAGGACTGTAATTGTTTTGATTAAGATTATTAACAAGCTTTTTCCCGCAGCTTCGCACGCGTGGAATTTGGATACTACATCACGGATATTGTTCATACAAAAATACTAAAATCGCGATAAAAAATGCCCGCATTTTTTATTGTGATTTTTGTTGGGGTTGGAGCGTGAAAAATTCTTAAAGACCTATTCTCATACCATACATAAAAATCATAAATATCGATTAAGCCGTTTCGGAAAAGTGTGTATATTTATATATCAGATGTCAATTTCCGTGTACTCACCATTTTTGGCAGTAGAAATCATTATCTTTATCATTAATTTAAGACATCCCTCATTGGCTAATCATCACCATAGTCATCATCATATAAGCCATTTATAGATCCACTGCTGAACAAAGGCTTCCCCATAGATTTCCACAATTGTGTCGTCATTTCGTATTTGCCAGTACTGACCACGCTTGGCAGGCGGGTTGGTGAGCGCAGAATGACTACTGTTCCACAGAAAGGACGCCGCTGCCCATCCCTCTGGTTTAGACCCTTAGTCGCCTTTTACGACCTCCACGGGAGGAGATGGAGTGGTGCTAAATTCTTAATCCGGACACCACACGGACATCCGGACACCAGAAATTCAGAGGTTGGTTATATTTAATGTATGATTATCGGGATTCAGTTGGGATTCGATTTCTTTCCTGGGAATTCAGTCCTTTCTAGTTGTTTTTTATAATGTTACTAGCTGGGACCCGCGGTTTAACCCGCGTTTAATTTAAAAGAAATTTAGAGTACTTCGATATAGACACTTGACATAGAATATATATATATATATATTGG
This sequence comes from Diloba caeruleocephala, assembly GCA_947459985.1. Classification (NCBI taxonomy): domain Eukaryota; kingdom Metazoa; phylum Arthropoda; class Insecta; order Lepidoptera; family Noctuidae; genus Diloba; species Diloba caeruleocephala. The sequence goes on from OX381627.1 coordinate 18,823,940, forward strand.
ATTTCAGGGGTTTTATTTTTTTACGCGGAATCCTAATTATTTTTCTAAAATAAAAGTAGCCTAAGTCATTCCTTATAACATCAGCTATCTGCCAGTGAAGGGCCCGTCAAAATCGGTCCAGCCGTTTCGGAGATTACCCGGAACAAACAGACAGACAGACAGACAGACAGACAGACGGACAGACATACAGACAAAAAATTTAAAAATAGTGTTTTTGTTATATGTTACGTACATACTTTCATATGCATTTAGTAGAAAGCTGTTATTTTGACATTACAAACAGACACTTCAATTTTATTTATTTGTAGAGATAGAATAAAAAGGAATGATTTATTCATTAGTTCCTAACAGACATTTTACACGTCATATTGAAACAACGGATTTCGCTACATGATAACCTCAATGCTCTGCTCTCTGCTCAGTGAGCTGAGTCGACTGTTTACCCATGAAAACTACCATCGTAGCAGGACACACAAGTTACTTTCTAAGCCCACCTGCCCTACTGAATCCCGAGGTAAATCTCCAATACCACATATGCTACTCAACAATCTCCTGGGTTCACATACATGTATTGACTTGGTTGAGGATCGATCGGTGAAAATATTGGCGGAATGTGTGTGGTTCTGTGAGAGTTTAAAGTAGTATAGTTGTCTCCGAAACGGCTGGACCGATTTTGACTGGACTTTTACTGTCAGATAGCTGATGTTATAAGGAATAACTTTCTACTTACTTACTAACTTAGGCTACTTTTATTTTAGAAAAATAATTAGGGTTCCGCGCAAAAAATATAAAACCCCTGAAATCCAATATATATATTCTATGTCTATGTATGTAAGTGTCTATATCGAAGTACTCTAAATTTCTTTGAAATTAAACGCGGGTGAAACCGCGGGTCTCAGCTAGTAACATTGTAAAAAACAATTAGAAAGGACTGAATTCCCAGGAACGAAATCGAATCACAACTGAATCCCGATAATCGTACATTAAATGTAACCAGCCTCTGAATTTCTGATGTCCGGTGGTGTCCGGATTATATTGTCTATGTCGAAGTACTCTAAATTTCTTTTAAATTAACCCAGCTAGTTCTAAATAAAACAAGCCCCCTGTCTTCTCTAACTATCGCCTGAAACATCTTTCTAGGTCGTCGTAAGAACCTGTGCGTGGTTCTGCTTCTGGTGGTATCATTTGTGCTACTATGGCACACGTGCTGGTGGTTTGCTGTGGAGAGCAGCAGGGCGCTGCTGCCACTACCACCCCCCGAGCATCCATTGCAGCACTTTAGAATGAACAGGAGCCTACAACACTACATGAACCACATGTGAGTTACGATTCTAGAATAGCAATCGACTATATTATATACGACGCTGGTAATATAATGATAATATCGGCGACCAAGATGATATTGATTATTATCCAAACTTACAAGAGCAAAATGAAGACCCTCCACTGTATGTTGAAGAAGAGAATTTAGCAAATGAGGACTTGTTTATGGCACCAGTTCCAAGAGCTTCATCTGGATAATACCTCCAGTATCTTAGGTATTGCAGTTTGGAGGTCAATTTGAATGGAAATGGAGATTTGATGTGATTAGATAAAGCGTTTTTGGAATACAAAATAGCAAACCCCATTCCATTTTTCAGCTCAATTCATATAAGAAACATTTAATAACTATAAGAGTAGAAGATACTAATTTGTCAATTTGTTTGATCAAGCAAACGTTTCTTACTGTCTTCCTACAAATCAATCCATCAGAAATTCGTATTTTCTATCTTTATCCTAACGTTAGATATTACTGCTCTAAGTATGGTTTCGCTCATATAATGTAGAAAATGATCTAGAATAGAGTTCATGGCCTGGTATTCGTAATTAACTTCAACATCAACAATCCAGAACATAAGCCAGTTGGCCATCCGGAGTCGATCGTCTACATATAATAAGACCTTTTGTAGAGCACTTTAATAAATCAAATTTAGGCGTTGCTCCATTTGGCCAGGGATTTTCTCTAAATTGAGCAAATGCTTACAAGGGTGACTATAGATGGGAGTTGGCAGTCTTTATATGATTATAAAAAAAGTGTGAAAAACAGGAGAGAAGAACCATCTGCGAGTAATTTTGAACGCGAACCCTAAGCAAAAGAACGTTATGAACCCATTAAGCCTGTCCCACTTAAATATGTGAGATCTCATGGTGTCGACCACTGTAAAAGAATGAATGAATGCCAACAATTAGCACGTACAGAGTGCATACAATGCAATGTAGCTCATTGTTATACGATATGTGTAGATGCAACGCACATTGTTGTTGTTATTTGGCAACTTATTAAACAAAAAGGATAATTTTTTTAATCATAAAAATAACATTTAAGTGTCAGAGAGTCCTAATGAAGATGATAAAATTGATTTCAGCCAGGTTCTGATAGAGCCCTCCTCCGCACCATGTGCTACTTTGGAGGAAGTGCCGGTGATCATCCTAGTGGCGAGCGCTCCGTCCAACTTCGATAACCGGCAGGCAGTGCGGAAGACCTGGGCGAAGTACCAACTTACCTACTTCATAATGGGGCTGCACGGAGAAAATGTAGATGAACAGCTGGTGAGATGGTGTTGCAGATTCCCCTGTAAAGCTATATGTTATTATTGGGGGGTTTGATTACTGCTCAATTTGTTGCATGATTATTACGACTGCACGTAGTGAGGTCCGGCATTACTCAAGTTTGACAAAGTGTTATGGGCGCCTAGCTAGGCAAGTCCAGTGTTTGGAATTAGTCTGACTAATGGCTACAGGAACTTCGCCTGATAGGCAAATAGTGGGTGATATGGAATCACATATTGGTAATATCAATTTGGTAGAATCCCTACCAATCGAACCAGATGTATAAATACATTAGATACATCTACCAAATCGTCACGTTATCGAAAGACACTTCTATCATTCGTGTTCAGGTCTTCTTGAGAATACGTTAGTAATTTTTATGATCAAAATTTCTCTTTTATTTTAGGTAGACAACTACATAGAAGCAAAGCAGTACAGCGACATAATAGTCTTCGACTTTCACGACCACTATCAAAACCTTACACTGAAGACGGCGCTGATGATGCAGTGGACGCTCGACCGGTGTCCCCAGGCGCAGTTCATGTTTAAGACTGATGACGACGTTATGATTAATCCCTGGACACTGCATAATGTTTTGAAGGAGAATGTAGATGCTAAACTACTAGGTGGGTAAGGAGTTTAGTCGACTTGGACCGTTATTAAGACAACTGTAAAAAAAGAAGACTTGAGTTCGGTTATTTCAATAGAACAGAAACAGCTAGTAACTGTATAACATCATATGAGATGTGCTCATAATAGCTAGTTCCACTCACGTAAATGATGGTTAAGCATCGTTCAGTGTCGCCTCATAATGGTATTTGAACTGAGCGTCTCCATTTTTGGAGAGCACGTAAAAGAGTTGTCACGATTGTTGATTAGGCGGCAGTCGTTGCTAATTCGGAGGCTCTTGGGCGGCCTTAATAACGCTGATGCAAGGTTGACCACTAACCAAAGGAAAGAGAAATGAAACACCATCATATCATCTCTTAAATTATGCATTGGCGCAGTGGCAGAGCTCTTCGTTTTATGTGCTATGGGGTAAATCTTTGCACCAAATGGATGACCGAAGATTAGGCTAATCAATAGGGGTAGCCACGACAAACACTTTATTGGCGGAACTGGTCTTCTTATTCCACGTTGGATAATAAATAAATAAAGGCAAAAATGTATTGTAACCACACTGTTTGACTTGATAAAATTTACTTACCAGAATTGGAATAAGCCCTTTATTTAAGAGTGTCTATGGATTTCTTTCAAGTTCTTCTGCATGACACCAACCTTTCCGACTCGTGCAAAATTCTTGACATTTCATAAGAGCCTGTAAAAGCTTATATGAAACTAATTGATGATGCATTCATTGATTCCAGGACATCGCCTATTTGACCATAGTGTACACAGAGATGAGCACAACAAGTGGTACATCCCCCGGTGGCTGTACCATGGAGACAAAGTGGAAGAGTACCTCAGTGGTACCGGGTACCTTATTAATGGTGAGTCAATTACTATCTATAGTCTGTGGATGTCCATTGCTGGACAGTGGCCTCTCTCAAAAAACAAACATTATTTTGTCGTTTCTTTAGAAGTAGTCAAGCAACGTCGACGTCGTCAAGATAAAAAGTATTATATACACAAATGACTGTACCGGTTTCCGTTTCCAGCAAAATATATCTAGGCATTACCTATTTCTAACTCTAGGTGTCGTTAAAAGCCTGTCCCTTTGATTGTTATTTAAATTATACTTATATAAATTTGACGCAAATTTAGAATTTGCTTGGCTTTCTGCGCTACGCTACTATTGCCTACAAATTCCGGGTATGGGTGTTTATGCATTCGAGAATACCTAACCTGGGTAACCTGGGAATCCGGTACTTTAAAAAAAAGCGTATCATCGAAAAAAAAGCCCGTCATACTGTTCCAGTTATTGATTTTTCAATAACAATTCAGACTTCACTACATCGCTCGTACGTTTATTTGAATAGTCTATTTTCGGATGATCACTTAACGATTTACTTTTCATAATTTAACATGAGTATTTCGTCGAAGTTGTCTTTTCCACAATTTGAGTACTCCGTAAGTTCCATGTCTTTAATTACCTCAACAACAGTGGGAAAGTGCCAGAACCTAACTGTATGTTTCGACAATTTAATTAACTGATACTGCGGTGATTGTCAATTTAATTATGTTTCTTTTTATTAATTTAATTATATTAGCTACAGGGACAAATATGAACCATTTTTCGACAAAACGTTCGATCATACGCATGAATTGAAAATAATGTGAATAAAAACATGTGTCATGATGATATTCGTAGAATCGTTGCCCAAAATAAAGTTTTTGTGTAATAGTAGACACCCTTGTAAACCGTAACCCTCGAAATAAGAAAAATGTCACCGTGGAACATCGTGTTTTTAAATAATATTAAAACTAATGTTTTTGGTGATCACAGGCACTATGCCATCATCAAACAAGCTCTAAGTGCTGAACATGGCCTTCTTATAACTGCTACTAGATTGGCGAAAGAGGACGACGGCGGATTGCAGAATCCTGCTGCCGATCTTCTAGATCTTCCAGATTCTAGTAGAATAGATTCTGCGGTGTTCAATGGACCCTCTAGAAATATACGACTAGATTCTTATGTAGGACTTGACAAAGAACATTTCTTAGAATATGTGTCTTTCGTAACTGAAGAAATCTCTAATTTCAGGGCACTACATTCAGAGAATACTGCAGAAAGCTTACCGAGTGCCTCTAGTGAACCTGGAAGATATTTACTTCACGTACTTAGTAGCTTCAAAGGCGTTAGGCTACAAACTGACCCATGACAAGAGACTGAGTCCAACGAAGCCATTGCTGCAACTAAGCTGCGTCTACTGGGGTCTAGCGTCGACGCACAGCTTCGAGCCTGAAGAAATGCTTACAGCGTGGTCTAAAGTAGAGAATTTGGCAAAAAACTATAATAATACTCAGGGTATTTGTAAGTTCGTTAACTGGTACGATGTTTATCGTTTCATATATTAATCTTGAGACTATGAAAGATAGTTGTCAAGACCAGCCTGAAGGTATCCTTGTTGGATTGCTGGCATTACACGGTAGACACGCACGGTCCGTGTAGAACAGTGTTGAGCCAGAATAAAGAGTAAGGAGAAGATAAAAATAGAAAAAGGTGTTTTATTTTGCAAATTTGCGTAGTACAAACATGGTGTTCAAGAAGATATCGCTAATCCATATTCTGTCAGCAGGCATACAAAATTCGTGATACATGAGAAAGACACAAATGTTTGCCGTGTTCGTTAGACGAAAATGGCGAGCCGTGGGTTAATATTACACGTACATTTCGGGCGACTTTCCCCCCATCACTTGAAATCTATTTGACCTACACACATGCGATTTTGCGTCTCTAGTAAGACTCTAAATACCAAATTTAAACAATAAACCTCTTACAATTCTCGAGAACTTTCGACGAAAAACAATATTTTGAACCGACATCAAAAAGGAGAAGGATCGTAATTAGATTTGCTCCGCGATTTATGGACCGATTTGAGCAATTATTTTTTTAACTGGTGCAGAATGCTTTCGAATTGGTCCCGTATAAATTTATTTATTTATAGTTTCATGTACAACAATGATACACAAGGCGAATTTAATGCCATATGGCATTCTCTACCAGTCAACCTTTGGGTTAAAAAAGAAAAGCATTGAAGGAGGTACAAAAAACAGATACTTCAAGAATGATAATTATAAGATGCATACAGATATAGATACTAAAAGTACGGTAAAATACATAATACATATATTAATAAATACATAATACATAAATTAAATTTAATTACATTTGATTATATAGTTTTAACCAGCTTCATTTGACTTGTCATAAACAGGTTTATTTGACTTCGTTTATCTAGATGATGTCTTAATAGTTTAGAATCCTCCGAGATTAGAGAACCGATTTGAGTCATTCATATTTTTAGATGACAACTCTGTCATCCGTGAGTTGCGATGTCTACTAACTTAGATAAGTAGGTGTCTCGGGTTGGTTACGATTTAAACTGATAACTAAATTGGAAAAAGTTAAGGCTAAAAAGAAAAGGCAGATAAGCCCCAGCCATGGTTCACGCAGACCAACGAGAAATTATATTTTATACCTGGCCCCGCCCGATTTCATAAATAACGTTTTAATATTTATATATCGTGGAGGGTTTTTGAAGTCGGTATGTTTTTTTTTTAAAGTTATGTTATTCAGTAACTCACTGACGACTCCTCATCAAAAGTTGATCCTAATTCCAGGCGACGTGGTGGTGGAAGTAAAAATTTGGTGTCGAGTTAAGCTTTGTGTTTATACAAAGGAAATCAATCTGACAACATTACATTATTGGCAGGCATAGAAGACGAAAGTTATTAATGCCGCTACTTTAAAACATAATGTATAGAATTAGGTGAATTTGATAAATTGGTATTGTTATTACAAGATTTTATTAAGTTTAACTTATGGCAGGCATAGAAGACGAAAGTTATTAATCGGCTACTTTAAAACATAATAGGTGAATTTGATAAATTGGTATTGTTATTACAAGATTTTATTAGTTTAACTTACTTCCGCATTACTTGGTGTGGTGGTGCCGGCTAAGAATGCGCCACTGCCTCATCGCATCCCGCGGGTGTCGTAAAAGGCGACTATGGGATTAACCGGAGGATGGGCAGCAGTGTCCTTCGAGTTTGATTATAGCACAATTGCCAACCCGTCTGCCAAGTGTGGCGATTTTGAAACACCACAATGAGCATACAACCCAAACCCCGGTATAGGTTTCGTCGTTGTGGTAATCTTCAGGGGTGGCTTTCAAAAACGACTTTGAAAAACGTCCACTGCTGGACGTTTCTCGGCTGTAATAATGATGATGTCTTCCGATTATCCGATCAAGCTGAAATTGGGTACACTTACAAACCCAATGATAATGCAATATTTATGGTATTTTTTTTTTAAATGATGCCCCACATTACGATTTCTCCTGTGTCGTGGGTGCGTTTGACGTTACAGACATGAATTCCACACACAGTAACACCCAGACCCGGAATATACAAATATTTGTTCCGTGCGGGAATCGAACCCACGACCCGGAGCGTAGCAGTCGACTGTATCAGCCACTGACTGACTGTTTTCTTTGACTATCGCGGTGTTGTGCACTCGGAATTCTTGCCGGAAGGTCAAACGGTAAGTAAAGAATATTATTTGAGCGTTATGCGGCATTTAAGAGAGCTTTCAGGCGTCGGGTCAGGCGTCGGGTCAGGCGTCGGGTCAGGCGTCGGGTCAAGCGTCGGATCAGGCGTCGGGTCAGGCATCGGGTCAGGCGTCAGGTCAGGCGTCGGATTAGGCGTCGGATTAGGCGTCGGATTAGGCGTCGGATTAGGCGTCGGATTAGGAATCCTTCTTTCTTTTCCTAAAATAACAGTATCCTAAGTTACTCCTTATAACATCTATAACATCAGCTAGCTGCCAGTGAGCGAATTTGTCTTCGTGGATCAAAGGATTGAGGGACACCGGTCTTACCGGTATTACTTTAGAACTGTGGTGAATTTCTACAATATTCTCTTTTCACAAATTAAGAGACATTTTTTACAAAATTTTAATAGAAAAACATATTTTGTAAAATTGGTAATTTCGCCAAACTTGAGGGACACTCAAATCCTTACAAATAAGGATTGAGGGTCATATAGGAAACCTCTAACTTTTTTATATGATTATTGATTCCGCTGAAGTTTTGATAATACATTAAACAGTATTTTTTACTAAATATTGATATACTGGAATAGCTGGAATTTATATTTCACGTTCAACTAACTTGACAGTAACTGCTATACAAGATCTTATGACGCCACACTGTGCTGTTGCGGAGGTTTCAACAGCACTCTATAAAGTTTACGTTGTGAGCTGTTATTTTCAATATTCAGACCCTGTTGCCCCTCATATACATAATCTTCGCCACGTTCTGCGGTCGCTTGCAGGCCGCAAAATAATCATTGGCGCTGACGTTAATGCGTCATCATCAATCTGGTATGGCAAAGTACGGTCCACCGATTTTGAACGACGTTGTGCTGTCGAGGATTTCATCGCCGAGATGAACCTATCAATACATAATACCCCTGACGCACCACCTACTTTTTGCAGCCAAATGGGGAGTCTTGCATTGACGTCACACTATCTAGTGCAGACGTTCGCTTGGATAGGTGGCGCGTCCTTCCGGACGCGTCGTGTAGCACATTCTCTTTTCTAAAATACTTTTTATTACGCTAACTGTCAAATAAACGTCAAAAAAGTTTATGAAACACATATACTTGACATTGGCGAAATTGTGGAAGATACTCTGCAGAAGCCATAATCTATGAGAAGAAGAAAGAGATTTTTTTCATTTTTGTGAATTACTTTATGAATATGTAAAGATTTATTAATCTAAACACCGTACGACGTTGACTTTTACTTGACATTGGCGAAATTGTGGAAGATATTCTACAGAAGCCATAATCTAAGAGAAAAGAAGAAGAAGAAACAGATATTGTTTTAATTGTTCACGCATATAAAATTATTGATTATAATTTACGTTTTTATGTGTATGACCCCGGACCTGACCAGTTTGCTCTGCTAAAATGACACTTAGCATTACAAGCATTTAGAATGTTTTGTAATGAGAATACATGGTGAGTCATATTATATCTAATTTTACTAAAAAGGTGCCTACTATTTAAAATAACTACAGACAAAATCTACGACAGAAATAACTACACACCGTGTGGTGCATTATCCATACTTCCCACAAAATATCAATCCCAAATATCAAACTTCGACAAAAATAACTCACACAATTATCCATTCCTTCCACAACATCACAAACACTAACAATATTTCCGGCCATCCATGCGGATTTATTGTTTCGCGTCCTTCGAGCACATTAACAACTCAACTGCGATCGCCAACCCGTCTGCCAAGCGTGGCGATTATGGCAAAACCCCCTAATGAGCCCACAACACATCCATATCGATCGTTGTGGTGATCTTTGGGAGAGGCCTGTTTCCAGCAGTGGACTTCATTCGGCCGAAATGAAGATGCGGATTTAAGACTTGTTTTCGGAAATAAGTCTCAGTAAGGACTGACATCCAGAAGACTGTTTAGCGCCACAGTTCACGCGGTGTTGGCCACATGGTGTGGGTCGTACGGTGCAGCACGATGGTACGGCCAACAACTGTAAATACGACAACGATAATTGTCTTATACTTCTAAAAGTATAAAGAATGAGTACGACAAGAAGGAAACCTTGCCTCTACTAGCGCTTTCGCATGAAAACCTTGCCTCCACTAGCGCTTTCGCATGGAAACCTTGCCTCTACTAGCGCTTTCGCATGAAAACCTTGCCTCCACTAGCGCTTTCGCATGGAAACCTTGCCTCTACTAGCGCTTTCGCATGAAAACCTTGCCTCTCTACTAGCGCTTTCGCATCAAACCATCAGTCTGTACAACGGCTTACAGAGAGAGGTCGAGTATCGAGTATGGCACTACAATGGACTCAGCTGCCGACGTGGCTCTGTGCGCTGCCAAAGTTAGATAAGACTCGCCCGCGTAGTATTATTTTATTTCTTCCTACCATGGGTTACAACTAAAACCAGTGAAGCTACACACTTCTCGCCAGTCATCATTTCGGCCGAATGAAGTCCACTGCTGGACACAGGCCTCCCCCAAAGATCACCACAACCACCGATATGGATGTGTTGTGGGCTCATTGGGGGGTTTTGCCATAATCGCCACGCTTGGCAGGCGGGTTGGCGATCGCAGTTGAGTTGTTACTGTACTCGAAGGACGCTGCTGCCCATCCTCCGGCTAATCCCTTAGTCGACTTTTACGACACCCATGGGAGGAGATGGGGTGGTGGCATTCTGAGCCGGCACCACACGGCAGTACTGATATAATATTCAGATAATGATTAGACATTTTTAATGTGGGGTACTTTCTTAGGCCAGCTTCTTAAGTGTTCATCACCTTACCTTACAACTGGTGAAAATATGCAACACATTGGCATTGAGAATATAGTCGAAGGTACCGGTGGTCAGGGCTCCAGAGAGGAACCCACTAACAATACGAGCCGTGTTTAGGAGTACCATTTTCTGTAGCAAGCCTTTGAGCCAGCCGAGTAAGCCTTTTAGGATGTTATTTGAGGCTCTTGGATATTGACCGTAACAACTATTGACATAATAATTGCAGGTTTAACCTCCATCTCACATACAACCTCGCCTAGATACTTTATATGCTTCTATATTACACGGGTTTATATCCCCTGTAAGGGGAAACCCGGTCTTTTGATAGGCTTACGCGAGGACATGGGTCCAACACGCAGAGGCCCTTTAGAGAATTTTAATCTAAAATGTAATGGGGCACTAACCGTGGACTCTCCATGGCTGCACTATAAAATGCAGTCTCAGATTGTCCTCGGAGGTATAAAACTATTGTATGAAAAGGAAACTACAAGCATATTATATAGCTATTGCAATGGGTGCTAAATGGATTGAATACTAAGAAAAACGGAAAAAACGGCGTCTGCCTTTCAACCTTTAAAGTGAAATTCTGTGGCAGACGGTGACTCGCCACTCACAAGATGGGCCCCCTAAATGGCCACCACTACAGGCGACAAGGAGCAACACCAGTGTGAGCGGCTAGGGGTGTAGAGAGGTGCGGCACCGATTTCACCATCGCGCGTCTCGAAGACTCGGAGCGGGTTTCCCCGTTTTTACGCCATTAGACACTTCCACCTCCGAGCATCTTTATATGCTTATTATTATGCATGCGGGATGGTTATATCCACTATTATTGTCCGGCGCTTTACTCAATCTATCACCACCATATCAGGTTTATTGGCTACAGTAGTGTTGTCAGTGATATAAGATCGATCCCAGTACAATGTAACATGGTCATTCTCAAAAACAGGGTTGGATACATCATTGTAGAATGGTAATTCAGAAGTCACCACACTGTCACAAGTAATATGATTGATAGACTCGCCCGGATGATCACATGCCTGATAGGAGTCAACTTCTGCCGTCCTTTTAAATATATTTCCAGTCGGTATTCATTATGATACCCAGAATAGCAAACCTTCAGGTTCCAGGTTCATACTTGACACTAATGTCAAGTATTGTAGTATTAGGGAAGTACTGTGTAGGGAAGTATGGCAGAGCAAGGAGCTTCACAAACTATCTTACCGAACCCCTCATGGGCCTGATGTAATCTTTTCAGAATTCATACCATGACTAAGTTTTCTAACCTGTAGGTTTACGCCAGTAACTACTACTACTACTACTACTAACTCCCTTCTCTATGGCAACTACATGTCATTGTATCCCTACTTAGGCTTGGAAAAAATGCATTCTGAGGTTGCACACCTGACGAATGTGTAGTGTTCTAGCATGTTAAAGGCCTCGGCTAAATCTTCTAAAGCTCTCGATGTAATCTTTCAATGCAGCATTTGAGCCGCAGCGCGCAGCCTAAGTGTCTATTAGATATTGGATAACGATATTCATCGGATCAAGCCTCGATGTTATATGCGAACGATCGTTGGACTCATGCACCAGGATTACTGCTCGAGTTGATAATCAGAATTATGATACGGAAGTTAAGGACCTATCTCAGGCTTTTCGGTAAGTCATTTTACTATAATAATTGGGTGCTAGTGTTTGAGTGTGAAGTATCGTGCCGGCGTGCCCTAGATTTATTGCATCGATCCCAAGTGATTGATGGTGACTATGTTACCAATTACGGGGCAAAATCCATGCGTCTACTAAGAATTTCATAACTTATGCCACTTTGCCTGACCTGGTAATCGAACGTTACCTCAGGTTACCCTTGTAAACTTCTTACATAAAATGAAATAAACGATAATCGCCGCCTAATAGTTTGACTATGAGGGACAATTAGCAAATAGCACTGACCTCATTGGTGGTGGCCTTCAAAAAGGAAATGAAAAAATGGATGGATCTAAAAGAAGCTAAAAAGGAGTATCTGAAGATAAAATCAGGGTTTTCTGTAGTTTCTTCATAATTCATTCAATAAGGCATGATACAACACGTATATTATTATGAAATGATAATAGAACGATTGACACTGTAATAAATACAATAATATTTTGCCGAGATGTGATGATTTTTACACAGGTAAAAGCAGCTCTTGTTTTCTATGTAACATGTTTTATAGATTTTTTCTGAATTACTACTGGGGTGTTGATGTATGATGTGTAAATTAGATAGTAAACTATAAGGACGATAGTTATTTAAATTTCATTTATCACATTTTATTAAGGAGTTTGGCAGTTTGTCTTTCTGTAAAAGTGCTTTTCGTAAATTATGTGAAAATGAAATATTATAGACCAGAACAGTTAGAGATTTGAAAACAAAAACATTTCTTATAATACATTTATTGACACTGTAACATAACAGCGTTGCCTCCTGAACTAGATTGTTAGCCTGTATCTCAGGAGACAGTTCCTTCCTAGTTACATTTATACAACTTTGTAAGAAACAACATAAATTTGCAAAATAAAATAAAAAGTAATAACTACTTGGCTGAACGCGCGCGTGTGTGCGCGTGAGTGTGTGTGAGTGCATGTGTGCGTGTGTGCCTTGTGTGCGCACGCGGTTGAGTGTGTGTGTGTGTGTGCGTTATGAGGTACTACATAATAAGAATCTGAAACTCATACATAAATATCCTTCGAAAGGACAAGATCATTTTAGAACTTACTCATATACTCGTAATGTAAAATAAGTAAGGTTAATACATATCATTGAAGAAACTTTTTCATGTAGTCTTAAATTACCAAATTTAAAAGTATTTTTACCATATCTCTAAACATTTAGCGTTGATTTCATTCTTTAATTTATATAAGCACCTCTATTCCGAAATTAAGGGTGCAAGCTAGATACAAAGTGATTTTTATACAAAGTTCTACAAACTTGCAAATCGCGAAATATGATTTCAATCCATATGACGGTATTTCTTAGCTCATCATCAACTTGTGTTATATCAATAAAAATGCCCCCCCCCCCCAATTTCTCTTACTGTATCTTGAAATATCTTTCCAGGTCGTCATAAGAACCTGTGCCTGGTTCCCATTCTGGTGATATCAGTGTTAGTACTATGGCACGTGTGCTGGTGGTTTGCTGTGGAAAGCACCAGGGTGCTACTTCCACTGCCACGGCCACCACCTGAACAATCGTTGCATCACTTAAGGATGAACAGGAGCTTGCAACACTACATGAACCACATGTAAGTCACGATACCAACCGAATGAAACACAGGAGTGCATAGTACAAATTTACGCAATGACAACGATGTAAATTATCAGTTAATCTTAGTTTTAAACCTTCAATGCATTGCCAAACGGCACATAACCATTTTTATGCTTGTGTTTCTGAACAAGTCTTCATTACATGGAACCTGAACATCTTATCGGCCATTTATACGTCCACTGCTGAACAAAACCCTCCCCCACAGATTTCCACAACTGTATCATAACTTTGGGGGGAATTTGCCAATACTCTCACGCTTGGCAGGCGGGTTGGTGAGCGCACTATAGCTACCGTTCCACAGAAGGGACGCTGCTGCCGTTCCCTCTGGTTTAGATTCCCTTAGTCGCCTTTTACGACATCCACGGGATGAGATGGAGTGATGCTATATTCTTAATCCGGACACCACACGGACTCCGCACACCACACGGACTCCGGACACCACACGGACTCCGGACACCACACGGACTCCGGACACCATACGGACTCCGGACACCACACGGACTCCGGACACCACACGGACTCCGGATACTAACCGGACTCCGGACACTACACGGACTTCGGACACCACACGCACTCCGGACACCACACGGACTCCGGACACCACACGGACTCCGGACACCACACGGACTCTGGACACCACACGGACGGAATCTGAACAAAGACTGTAAAAATGATTAAATAAGATTTGGCGGGTATCCTCGATTTTATATAATGTCACTGACAAAAAGTAACAAATGGTTTGACGTTGCATGTCTACTACAGGCTGCTAAACTGTAATTTGGTTAGCATAATGTATCCTCATAGTCAGCCAGCATAAAATGTTCCAAGAGGCATAAATTCTACACGTATTTCTTTATCGGAAAGTACATTTAAATAGACTACAAGGGCCTCCGACTTATGGTCCATGGTCCAGCTTTATGATGTGTATCTTCTGATTTATATATTTGTAAAATTATCATGTATAAACATGCTAATATAACTTATGAGCTAAGGTGACTTATTCACAAATCTGTATAGATGAAAGTTGGCAGAAGCTTTATGTAATCATAATAAATTTTATTTTTAAATATTGTACCTAAATGACAGACTAACGTGTTGCTGGGGAGTTTGTTGCGCCGTTTCTTCTCCCCAGCTTAAACACTAGGAAGCGGTGAAGGGTGGGCTTATGGGGTGGGATCTTTTGTTGACTTCCAAAAATAATTAATTTTATTTCATTCCTTATTTTGAATAAATAATCATTTCATTTAAAAAAAATGTTGCAAATTGGAGAGGATCATCATCTAGTAGTAATTTAGATAGCGAACCCAAAGTAAAGAACTTTGTGGACCTATGAAGCTTGTCCCACCAAAAGAACTTAGGAAAACTGCCCAGATGCAAAGTTTCTAATACATACAGTGCAAGGAATAAAATACATAAAATGAATTCATAAAAAGACACAAAGAACTCGGTAATTTTAATACGCATACTATAGCATTTTTTTATTATGAAAATAATTGCCTGTAAGGAGTGAAAGGATATTTTTATGACTATTTTTTATCCATCTTTACAAAAACATTACACACAAAAAAGGGTTAACGACTCCAAATGACGATGCTAAACTTATTTCAGCCAGGTCCTGATAGAGCCCTCATTGGTGCCATGCGCAACCCAGTACAAAGTGCCGGTGATCATCCTGGTCGCGAGCGCACCGGATCACTTCGATTACCGGCAGGCGGTACGGAGGACCTGGGCGAAGTACCAACTTACATTCTTCATAATGGGGCTGCATGGAGACAATGCGGACGAGCAGCTGGTGAGAGGTTTTTTATATAACTAGCAAGTCATTCGACTGGTGGTAAGCGTCATCATCATATCTGCCATTTATACGTCCACTGCTGAACAAAGGCCTTCTTCATAGATTTCCACAACTGTGTGGTCATTTTGGGGGTATTTGCCAATACTCACCACGCTTGGCAGGCGGGTTGGTGAGCGTAGTATGGCTACCGTTTCTCAGAAGGGACGCTGCTGCCCATCCCTCTGGTTTAGATTCCCTTAGTCGCCTTTTACGACATCCACGGGAGGAGATGGAGTGGTGCTATATTCTTAATCCGGACACCACACGGAAGCGATACGGTAAGGCATCCCTGCCCATAACAATTGAGATGCTATATGGACAAGCCCTGCGTGGTACCAAATTGCACCTCATGACGAAGTTATTTAGTCTCATATGCCCAGTAATTTCACTACTACAGTGCCCTGCTAACCGAACCACAGTAATGTGTAAAGTGCTTGGCGGTAAATATCGGACACTGGGGTGGTACCTACCTTTTTATTGATCCGGTGGAAATACATCATGTACTTCCTCTACCCCGAGGAAGGGTGGAGGGGTATGCCGGACTCCTTCTGGCTAAAACCAACGCAGTGGTCATCTACGGCACCGATGGGAGGCTTCAGGAACTCGAATAAACTCCAACTACTCCAGCCATCCATTGGTGCAACGCTTTTAAGCACATCTCAGAGGGGATGACTGTAAAGTGGTCACCCTCTCTAGCGGAGGGAAGGCAACTGTAAAGAGGCCGCCCCCCAGTACCTATGTTTAACAAATAAATGAATTTATCCATAAATCGATATGATATTACATATTTGATATTTGCCTAACAATCACAATAATTATACAGTTACCAAACCGTTTAGTTACCATATGACCAAATTGTAATTGAGTACATAACGATAATATAACCTACCTGCTCTGGCCTTCGTGATAAGCAAATTTAAAGAAATTCTAATTCTCTGCATCATAAATAAGTTATATCTTACATAATACGAATACCTTGTCAGCTCATACTATTGTCGCAACGATGTTAGTTAGGCGTATATCTGTTCCTGATAAAGAGCAGACCACCCTTCTCCACCCATAGGCGAAAAAGTTACTAAGGCTTGATATCAAGAGAATGAACATCCTCCCGTATGCTAATAACCTAGCTAAGTGTGTTGGATATGGCGGTTTCCCCTATGACCGGTCATTGGGAAGCCCATGTTCAGCAGTAGGAGTTTGTCACAAACGACCTCATCTTAGGATGAAATGAAAATCTGAGAGGATCTGACGGGAGACAAGACTTTTGTCAATATCTTATGAGACCTTCTTCATACCATAATAACCGATTACAATGCCATCTCCTCTAGGACAAAAGTCACTGGCGCCAACAAAGAATGGTCTGCCACAAGGTAGCGTCCTGGTTCCTCTGCTTTTTAATATGTACAGCAATGGTAACCGTCATCCCCCAACACTTCTCGTTTCCTATACGCGTATGGCTTAGTACCGATGTCAGAAGCCCTGCCCTTTGAAGAAGTTGCAAATCTTACAAAAGCACTTGAATATCCAAGCTTCTACTTTAGAGTAAACACGCTCAAACGGAACTCTTCAACAACGCAGTCTTAAGCCTTTCATCGTCGTAACAGAGAAGCAGACCCTCAACTCAAAATCTCGTGGCAGGGAGTTCCCATTGAACACATTAACTGCCCGAGATATGGGACACCTCGTCACAGGTTATGCGCTCCACTGCTCTGGGCCTATGCGTTTCGGTTGGGGAATATACTAATCCAGTTTGGAGCAGATCGGTTCATACCGATGAACCGATGGTTACAGCTTTAAATGATACGTCGGCGGATCATCACGATCTGTCTTAAGCCGACCCCAGTACACATGCTATACTTACTAGCCGGTATAGGGCCGAAAGGTCCGCAGAGTTGTGGGAAGTTCCATAGAATGACTTGAAATGGAAAAAGACGTACGAGTACTTCACTTACTCCATGGACATACTGACTTAAAAATCGATTACCGATTATTATTAGTAGAACTCCCGCTGTGACAGCCCCTTCCTTGGCCAATCTGGAAGTCTCTCGCTTTGGACTCAGGTTGGCTGAATCAAGGATTATATGTACTGGTGGGGATATTCTGGTGGGTCCATCTCATATTGTGGAGCCATGGAGCTATAATGTCCTGCGTGACCTGATACTTGCACGTAACAGCATCTAATGACAGATATTCCGCTACAGTACAGCTAGATCTACTACGGTCTGAAATTACCAAAACGGAGTAAGCTAGCGTCGTAATCAACGCTTATATGAGAAGATGCCTTAGCCCTGAAGTGGGACCGTTACAGGCTGATACTATTTGATTATCATCATATAGTCCATTATCAATACCCAGCACATTTCACTGTGGTGATAGCGGTGGCAAGCACAAACCTTTCAAAAGACCGGATTACCGTGACTGATAAGCATGAAACGAGAACCAGTGGAACGGCCTTGAGACAGTTTGATGGTCCCGAGTCTAAGCATAGTGCTTATGGCAATATTTCCAATCATCATCTCGGTTAACGCCAAGCCTATGTTTAGCAGTTGAGGTTGTATGGGTTATTAATATGATGGTGGTGAAACCTTAAAAATTACATTTACGATTATATATCATTTGTGGTCAGATGATCTTGAGGATCCCTTAGTGAATTTTGATGATCATTCTTTCTATTATACTTTAGGTAGACAACTACATAGAAGCGAAGCAGTACGGCGACATAATAGTCTTCAACTTTCATGACCACTACCAAAACCTTACGCTGAAGACGGCGCTGATGATGCAGTGGACGCTCGACCGGTGTCCCCAGGCGCAGTTCATGTTTAAGACTGATGACGATGTGATGATTAACCCATGGACACTGCGCAATGTTTTGAAGGAGAATGTAGATTCTAAACTAATAGGTTAGTAAAAAACTAAACTCGTGTTTAGTTATTTCAATAAAATTTAAATAGCTAGTAAAACCATAACACCATATCAGCTTATAAACGACTGGAAAGCTGTTTAGCGCAGTAGCAGAGCTATTAGCTTTCTACACTAAAAGGGCAGAACCTTGTATCAAATGGATGACTTAATGATTAAGCCAAACGATACTGGGACCCACGACAAATTCCTGATTAGTTAATATTATTCGCGGCACTGATCATCTCAAACTATAGGCCGCTTAATTCGTTCGTGACACTACCATGGTCCAAGTGCGACGGGGACTGAATGACTACTTGGGGTGTAAATAATAACGGTGGGCTGATTACCTAAGTCGCAGACGCTTTGCAACAGGCGTAAATTGCTCCAATGCTGTTATCAAACGTCAATTTGCTATTACCTTTTGCCCATAGCGACTAAACAGGCGAAGATCTCTGACGCGCCTTTATCGGACAATCAATGAACTAAAAATGTTCATTCTTTTTAGTTACACTGGTGGATACTTTATCGCTTCTGGCGCTAGTAACTATGCATCTTCCACAGGTACCGACAGGTGGGCGAATACGTTACGTAATACCAATTGTTTTGCCGCTTTGCCACCGATGGATCCTTGGCTGCGCGATAGCTGCTATCGTGTCTGTTGTTGCTGTTTTTAGCTAATCAGCCCGCGGCTTGTTGATATTTTAATCACATTCCAAAAGCGGCGTCCCACGGAGATATGAACACAGCCAATTTTGAAAAATAGATTATGATACTATTGAAGGTAGAACTGCTGCCAAACATTGGTCACATTGACTGACTTGACCTTCGAACATTATTACCGTGAGCACGCTGCATTATGTCCAATATACGAGATCGAAAGAGATAAATAATAGATTGTCGTGTTTTAGTCGAATGGCCTTTCTTTAGGATAACAATTGTAATGAAGGTGTTACAAACATGATGTTATGTACCTACAGTTGGATTCAGCAGACCTTTTTTAATGAGTATAGAAGTTATTTTTTTTTTTTAAAACCTTGGCATACACTACGATTTCTCCTGTGTCGTGGGTGCGTTTACAAACATTCCACACACAATACACCCACACCCGGAACAACTACCTGCAGATCGCAGCCGACTGTATCAGCCACTGCACTAACCGTATTTTCTTTTCTTTTTCTTCCCAACTCTTCTCCATGGCACCCTATATTCCGTGATTGATTCCAGGATATCGCCTTTTAAACGCTCCTCTGTACAGAAATGAGTATAACAAATGGTACATCCCTCGGTGGCTATTTAATGAAGAAAAAGTAGAAGAGTACCTCGGTGGTAGCGGGTACTTTATTAATGGTGAGTCTGCTATTATCAATTATTTGCGGATGTCCACTACTGAAGAGAGGCTTCTCAAAAAAGCAGAGACCATTTCCGATGGTTTGTTTTGGCGTTTCTTTGCAGAAGTAGTCAGACATCGTCGAGACGTTTCACTATAATCATCATCATAGCGGCCCAAAGAGATGTACAAGGTGACTCAATGACTGATACTAGATCGGCCATAGACACTGCTGCCATAATAATTACGTTTCTCTTCTTTACCGGAAACACACGGCTAGATTCTTAGATATAAGCTATATCTAAGAATCTAGCCGTGTGTTAACGATTATTTTTTAGAAAATGTTGATATTCGTAACTAATATATCATCTCCAATTTCAGGGCACTACATTCAGAAAATACTGAAGAAAGCTTGCCGAGTACCTCTAGTGAACCTGGAAGATATTTACTTCACGTACTTAGTGGCTTTAAAGGGGTTAGGCTACAAACTGACCCATGACAAGAGACTAAGTCCGAGGAAGCCGTGGTTGAAACTCAGCTGCGTCTACTGGAGTCGTGCGTTGACCCACGGCTTCGGGCCGGAAGAAATGGTCACAGTGTGGTCTAAAGTAGAGAGTTTGGCAAAAAGCTATAATAATACTCAGGGTATTTGTAAGTTTGCTAACTCGTACGATTTGTATCGTTTCATGTATTAGTCTTGAGATTATGAATGATAATTGTCAAGACCAGCCTGAAGGTATCTTAGTTGGATAACTGACGTTGGACGGCACTCACTCCGTGTGAAACAGTGTTTAGCCGGAATAAAGAATCAGTAGAAATTATTGTACACATTAAAGTTTTCACACTTGATAAGTTACTTATTTTTATATGTGCATCGTATTTATATTTATAGTATTTCAAAGTTTTGTTATCATACTGATAGAGACCGCTGGTTTTAATGAGACTTTCAGGGCTCTCAAACAAATGACGTATCCAAAAATTATTATTGGTGCTTTCATTTCGTAAAATATTCAATGTATAATCTGAGCATATGTTTAAGTGTAGTCCACAATGATCTAAAAGTTGCAAATGTGATTCCGATTCTAAAAGCTGGTGTCTCATGTCATCTAGCTAATTACCCGCCGATTTTACTTTTAAGTGCTTTAAGTTAAGTCAAGTCAAAGTCAAAGTCAAATATTATTATTTCAAATTAACCAAATATTGGCACTTATGAAACGTCAGAATCTAAGTTGCACGGTTTCAAAAAGTTGATTTGATTAAGTGATTGAAAAAGTAATTAATGTTAGACTGCTTAATTATTTGGAAACTAACAATATATTGGCTGGGAACCAGTTCGGGTTTCGTGAGGGACGGTCCACAGAGGACGCAGGCACGCAACTTGTTGATTTTGTTATAAACAAAATTGATGAAGGTTAAAATTGTCTCGGTGTTTTCCTGGACTTAGCAAAAGTGTTCGACACGGTTTCTCAGCCAATACTGCTTAAAAAACTAGAATCAATCGGGATTAGAGGCGTAGCTTTGGAATGATTCCAGTATTACCTAGGGAATCGTAAACAACGCGTTTGAGTAGGAGAATACACCAGTGATTATGCTGATATCAGTTACGGCGTGCCACAAGGCAGTATCTTCGGGCCTACGCTCTTCCTGATATACGTAAATGATCTATGCACCCTTGAGCTCCTTAATGCTAGCATATTTACGTTCGCGGATGACACTGCCATCATTTTCCAATCAAAAACCTGGGTCGATGTCATTTGTGTAGCCCAGGAGGGGCTCAAAAGAACGTCTTGCTGGTTGCAAAGTAACCTGTTGACCATTAATACCAGTGAAACAAACACGGTCGCCTTCAGGGTTACCAACAGATCTGCGCCAGACCAACCACTTCAAATCAAATTCCACACTTGTGTCACTGCTAAGAAAGAGAACAAATTCCAAGTGCCTTTGTGCAGTAATTGAGCAGGTCCCGTCTGTTAAATACCTGGGCATTATGATTGATGAACGTCTGGCATGGAAAATTCAAAGTGATGCCCTGGTAAAGCAGGTAAATATCTGTCACATATATTTAAGAAACT
Organism: Diloba caeruleocephala; assembly: GCA_947459985.1. Classification (NCBI taxonomy): domain Eukaryota; kingdom Metazoa; phylum Arthropoda; class Insecta; order Lepidoptera; family Noctuidae; genus Diloba; species Diloba caeruleocephala. The sequence goes on from OX381627.1 coordinate 18,845,981, forward strand.
GAGATGCGTTGCGGGTTCCAACCTAGTCCGCATGATATATTTCAGCCTATGCCAATCAATATTATATTACTGTGTACCAGTCTGGGGTTCTGCAAACAAAACCTATTTAATTAAGCTGGAAAGAGCCCAAAGAACAATCTTAAAAATAGCATATAGAAAAAAATGGCGGTATCCCACAAATATTTTGTTCTCTGAATGTAACCTTCTCCGTACGAGACAGTTGTTTATTGCATCATTGTTCCTCCGATTTCACAAACATGCAAGAAATCTAGCGCATATATTTCACAGAAAATTGAATTAGGATCGACCAAGAGTACGCTCTTCATTTCTGTGGAGATCTTGTGCATTTCTTGGGCCATTTCTGTATTCAAAATTCTATAACTATAATAAGAATATACTCGACTTAACTTACTTCCGATGTAAGAGTTCAATTTTCAAATGGCTACAAACAAAAAATTATGACCAAACCGAAGACCTAATGATCACCAGCATCTAATCTATATAATAATAATAAATAAAACTTTAAAAATAAAAAATACCGACTTCAAAATACTATACGATATTAAAACCACAAAAGAAATTTATGAAGTCGGGCGTCTTCCCTCCGCTGTAGGGGGTGACCGCTTTACAGTCATCCCTTCCAAGATGAGCCTAAAGTATCTAGTGCCACCCATTGGTGATCTCAAGATCTTGCTCCCTGCGGTGCCGAAGATGACCACTCCGGTGGTTTTAGCCGGTAGGAGTTCGAAATACCCCTCCGCCCTTTCCGGGGTGGAGGATGTACATGAAGTATATCCACCGGATCAATAAAAAAAAGGTAAGATATTCGAAGAATTTAGAGGCAATTAGAATATTAAAACACAAAAGTTTGTTCCAATAATACATATTTAATTCAAATGTAATGGATAACAATACCAGGTTCCTTTACATAATCTTTGGTTTGGTTGTGCTTCTCAAATGTTCTAGCAACATGCCCCTTTATAAGCCAGTTTCACTCCGGCGCAATTCATCCTGAAAATAAAGAAATAAGCTTTATCTATAAACAGCCCTAAAAGTACATTTATATTTTATTTGCAAGTAGAAATAAGGTTCACATCTGTATGAGTACACAGATACTGCCAATGACCTTTTTTTATTGATGTCTAGTGGAAATTATTCATGAACTTCCATCGCCCCGGGGAAGGGCGAAGGGGTATGCCGGACTCCTACCGGCTAAAACCACTGGAGCGGTCATCTTCGGCACCTAAAGGAGGCTCCAGGTCCTCGTATGATCACACTAGAGCCGCCCACTGGTGCCACGCCTATAGGCACATCCCTGAGAGGGTGACTGTAAAGCGGTCACCCCCCGGGGATTGCAAAAGATCCCCCAAAGCGTCCCACGGCAGCACGTGACCATATGCGTGCTACCATCTTCTCTTGGGTCGCTCGGTGTGGGTACGCAGATTCCCCAATCTACGCACCCGCGAACCCAGAAGTCCCCCGCCTTATAGCTACGGCAGGGGGTTTTAGGCGTATGGGAATTAGGCGCCAGGTCGGTTGAAAGAAAGAAAAGTATTTATTGGCACAAACAATTACACAGCAAACAAAAACATAATATTAAAACAAAAGTGCCAAAAGGGCCAACAGCTCAGCATGATGTCAGGTGGCAGTACCAAGTACCACTACCTAACGCTGATTTTCAGCTGCAACCCACGAGTGCCATACGCACGAAACTAGTAGAATAAATTTGAAAATTTTTTGTATGTATATAATGTATGTAACAGCATGAGATGTAATAATTAGGTACATAATGTACTGATATTTGTTTAGTATACAGTAATAATAAATACATGTAACGATGAATTAAATAGGCGTAGAAAAGATAGAAGGAGCAGACAGTCCGTTAGTTATTTTACCCAATAATTACTGATTCACCATCAGCTATCGTGTATGTAGTGAATGAATGTAAGTATGTAATTAGTAGGTATGTAATATAATAATAATATAGTAATAATAAATCAAAGTTGCGATGCATAAAATGTGTGTAGAAAAGAAAAATAAAGCAAACAATCCATTTTAATATAAATAATAATTGATCGGACTACCAATTAATAAAACAAGATCAAGATCAAAAGTAGGCGGTGTCACAGTAATGAATTATCAAATTCTGCATTTCTGTATTTAATGTCCACGACATGATTTTCATTAAAGACCCATACAGTATACATATTATAATAAATAAAACGTGGCGAGTTCTTAGGTTCAGGCGGCAGTGTTTACATCATGAGTAACCCTGCTAGTGTTGTGTGCCTGTGTTGCACCTCTGTCTCGCTCACGGCGGCGCCTGCGTGTCGCACATCTCCATCACAACAACATGCTAGCGCACGCCACCGCGCGCCGCAGTCCTAATCGGGTGCGCACTAAGTATGTTACGTGATTTCATTTCAAGCACCAGATACATACATATAATTATTGGTTCTTATTATGTAGTTTTAAGAGTCATCAAGTTTGGTCACGTGTATACTAAGTGTAAATTATACGGTGAATTGAAATACTATAAAGTAAGGTAAACTATGACTGATACCCATGACGCCTGCACCGACTACTGGAAAGAAATAGCAATGAGAGCAAGCCATAACTCCACGGTAATATGTTTTTATTTGTATATATGGGTGCGCAGCCCGATGTAATTCATAATAATAAGTAACAAAATAATGTGTATCATACACAGGCTTCCCGCTGCTATGCGTACCGTCAGATATCCAGTACCCCGCAGCAGCTAGATATACTTTCCATGAACGGGCAAAGGGCACCGGACATAGCCCCCACTCTCTGGATATGGACTTTTAAGAGGAACACCACCGCTTGCCAGAAATAATTTGCTTTTCGCTTATAAGCTAAAACATACAGGTACAGTTGCTTTTAATTTATAATAATTTCAATAACATAAATAGGTACATACATTTGCCACATGGTGCCCGCCAAGAATACCACTACCCCGACCACAGGCGTCGCAATAGGCGACCATAGGATTAACCAGAGGATGGGTAGCTGCGTCCCTCGAGTACATTTACAACCCAACTGCGATCGCCAACCCGTCTGCCAAGCGTGGCAATTATGGCAAAACCAGCCAACGAGCACACAACACAAACCCATTCCAGTCCAGCAGTGGACGTTTTTCGGTGAGAATGAAATTTTCAGGCTTCGAGAGGACTGTATATTTTTCTGGCGACGCATAGCAACTCAACCGCTTCCCCCGAGCCACACAGTAGCCACGGCTGCGTATTTGTCGGAAACCGGGTGAAGAGTTTCAAATTTCAATACTTTATTTGCTGTTCCGAATTACCAGTGTATGTTATGATATTTTATTATGGCGTATGTAGGTATTAGGGGCAATACAAATAATTGAACATTGTAATGAGTAACATAAAACAACAATCAAAGCAATCACCGAAATTAAAGGTATAAAATAATAATTGTAATCCGAAATAATAAAACAAATGGTAATAAATTGTATTAAATCAAATAATGCTATCGGTAGACACCTATATGGCAGACGTTGTAACACGAATATTCTGGTACTCTTTCTGGTGTTGAAGTAAATAATCTTTCAACCTGAATTTAAAAATTGAGAAGCTTTTGCAATTTTTTATTGGTGGAGGAATATTGTTCCAGCATTTAGTGGCTGCGTAACGGAAACTGCCCCTAAAAGCTGCTGACCCATGTCGAGGGATGGAAAGCTGCTGTGAACATTGCCTTCCTTCTTGATTCATGTGCCTACTTGTCCATGAAAGCTTCTTATATAAATACGGAGGCGTGTGCGCCTTAACAACGCCAAATAGTAAGTTCGCCAAATGGAGTTTACGTCGGGCATACATTTTCAAAATATTGTGCTTGTTAAAAATAGGTGTCCTCAAGGGAATATCGAAACAAAAGCGTGCACAAGCGTTTTGAAGTCTTTGTATCATTCGCTCGGTTTTTGATAGAAGACGTTGACCATATACCGTATCAGCGTAATTTAATTTTGACAAGACCAAAGACTCCACTAGCAATATTCGCAATTCCTCAGATAGATACGGACGGGCTTTGTATAAAATCTTCAGTCTATAAAAGCAATTTCGGACGCACGCCTCCTTCTTCGAGCGGGATCGGCCCTCTCCCGGTCCCGCTCTGCGGTCTCCTTCTGGAGCATGACGCTCTCACAGAAGGAGACCACTGCATTCCAGTTTTCGTGCTCTGCCAACATAGCCGACACTACTGCCGGCAGAGAGAGATCTTGCCCGATCCGATCGACCAGGATCCGCCGGGCGGCGACCCACGCAGGGCACGGCTCCAGTGTGTGCTGTGCGGTGTCCTGGTCGCTATCACAATGGTGGCATTGTGCCGTGGCCTCACGTCCTATCCTGTGCAGGTACGCACTGAAACAACCGTGCCCAGTGAGCACCTGCGTCAGGCGTTAGGTGACGAACGCTGCTGCTGAACGCACTGCACGTTGACGCTGAAGTCGAACGTAGAGCCACTATTCCGCCTGCCGAGGACCCTGACGACCTCCCTACCTCTGGTCACGGCAGACGAGGTCAGAAATCTTGTGAAAAATATTCACCCTCGCAAAGCCCCTGTCTCTGACGGTATCACCAACAAGGTACTTAAAGTCTTCCCTGACCGTCTTATCATCTTAATTAATGACCGTCATGTTCAATGCGGCATTAAACAACAACCTCCTTCCACATATGCGGAAGCAGGCCACAGTTATCGGTATTCATAAAATTCAAAAAACTCATTCCAGATGAACAGTTTGGTTTTAGAGCCAGACACTCGTGTGTACAATAAATCACCGACTAGTTGAACATATCACGTTCAGTTTGTCACGCGGCATGATGACGAGAGACCTTTTTCGATGTTTCGAAAGCATTTGTCAAAGTCTGGTACAACAGCTTATTATATAAGTTATGTTAACTCGGTGTGCCCGACCGTCTTGTTCTCTTCATACGAGACTTCTTGTCAAATCGCAGTGTCCGATATCGAATCACCTCTCTCCTCTCTTCACGCCACCCCATTAGAGCCGGAGTCCCACAAGGATCCTCGCAAGCCCCACTATTGTACACACTGTACACCAGTGACAATCCTAAACGACCCCGTAATACGACCCAATTATCACTCTTCGCCGATAAAACGACCATTTTCTACTCTGGTTACGTTCCCGATAGTATAAGTAAGATCTTCCAAGCCACAGCCAGCGCCTACGGGAAATAGTTCAGGAAATGGCGGATCAAAGTTAACTACATTAAAAGCAAAGCCGTCCTATTTTGAAAATTAGGCGACGACCACCCACGCTTCAGGGAGATCTCGATGCTAGGCCAATCGGTTCCATGAGAATCGCACACCAAGTATCTTGGAGTTACCCTAGACAAAAACTGTCCTTTATACTCCACACAAAAACGGTGTGTGGCCGCGCCGCCTTTGTTCTCGGTCGCTTTCACTACTTACTAAAAGCTCGTAGTAAATTATCCCTTAGAAATAATGTGAGAATTTCGTTCGCACACGCTATATCCGCCCCACTTCGTAGATTCCTAACCTCCAAAACCGTTTCATGCGCAAGGCCATCGGAGCGCCTTCGTATATGCGCAATAATCAACTCCATTTCGATCTTAACTTGCCGGGCCAGGCAATTTATGAAACAAGCGTCCAAACGCTATTTCGATTCTGCCCTGTCCCACCCAAATTCCCTTGTGGTATCAGCCGCTGATTACCAACCCTCCCGTATCAGTAGAGTACGCCGCCCGAGGCACGTTCTGGTCGACCCAGATGATAAAATCACGTTAGATCACATAAAGAGACTCGCGTTGTCTCAATCACTTAACACCCGACCGCTTTATCATTCTCACCGCCGAGGACGCCCGCCTCACCAACGTCACGGAGGCCTATCGCCACGTCACCTTCCCGTTCAAGTTACTACCTTTCCCCCCGTCTCTTGTTCGCACCGGCCCGTACCGAGCCTGTAGTTTTAAATGTCCCATAATACATTTTAAATAATACCGATTCAGCTGTCCCCAAAACAATAGCTTGTTATCCCCAGCAACGCTCTAAGCCGAAGTCGAAGCCGCAGGGGGCGCCCTTAAGAAGTTGCTTAAATCTTAATATTAATTTTAAGCCTGGCTGGAGACCTCTTTTGGCTTCGCCAGAAACGATCGGTTAAGCAACGACACTTCCCAGGAGTGTATTCGAGAAGCCCAACAAAAAAAGCGCTAAGATGCTTCTACTATCATCTATTGATGTTAATTAGAAACTCAGGAAACGGAAAGTTGAAAGAGAAAGTTCGAACGAACGAATGCCATCTAACGATTACAACCAGGACCGACAATTTTACGTACCCTCCGAAGCACGGATACGCTCAGTTGTACTACCACGATGTGGTCATTCATCCATAGACTGACCGCACTGAGCATTGCTTAACCTCGCCGATCTTTTACTTTGTGCCCCAGTATGGCAATATTGCCTCGTTGTTTCTGCCTTCGGGTGATCTGATGCTGATTGTTGTTACTTACTGACACTGATTGCTGTACGTCTGGCCGTCTTGCCCACACACGGGGGCGTAGTCATCCGTGCAGAAGCAGCTCCTAGCGCTGGTCATCATTGCGCTGGCCAGTACCAGGAATACGGCAAATACTGGGAAGATAGTAAAACAAAGTAAAGTTTTGCTCATGGAAGTGATTTCGGTGCAACTTTGCTGCGTTGGCCGGGTAGGTGTGGTGCGATTCCTGGCAAAGAACGGACCTTCCGACACATAGGTGTAAGAGTTGATATTAAAAGGATGGGCAGCAGAATCCTCCCGTGTTGCAGCACATACTGCAACCACCGATTCACCGGCCAAGCGTGGTAATTTTGGCAATATCCCTACTGACCCCATATGATGACCCTTCATTGTAGTCATCATTCTTGCTTTAGTGCGACGTTCGTATAGAAAGAAAGAAAGAAAGAAACAAATTTATTCTTGCGGCAAGTCGACGCACAAATACACAGTAAGGAAAATATTCGACAAACGCATGACTACTTATATGCTTAAATATGTACTTATTAACAAAACACTTAAATCTATATATATCATTTCGGCTGAATGAAGTCCACTGCTGGACACAGGCCTCCCCCAAGGATCACCACAACGACCGATATGGATGTGTTGTGGGCTCATTGGGGGGTTTTGCCATAATCGCCACGCTTGGCAGACGGGTTGGCGATCGCAGTTGAGTTGTTAATGTACTCGAAGGACGCTGCTGCCCATCCTCCGGCTAATCCCTTAGTCGACTTTTACGACACCCATGGGAGGAAATGGGGTGGTGGTATTCTGAGCCGGCACCACACGGCAAATCTATATATACCATTTTAATCTATAACAGAAACAACCAAATATTATAGTAAACTTCTCCACAATATAACGAACTGACGGTACATTTGGTGCGGTGGGAAATCGCATATATTTCTACACTATGTATATTGTACAACAACTGTCTTGGTCCTATCTGAAAACCAGTGCTGCGGCATTTTTTATTTAAATGTCACAGCATTATGCTGAGATAGGGGCCTTTTTAGCCTCGTCCAGGTTGCCTCAATTTTATTATGATATTTTTTTACTTTATTTTACTTCTTTACTTCCTGTGCGAGACCTTAATAAAACTTTTTTCTTTCTTTCTATAGCGGGTTTCAGTGCTGCATGAAACAAATAGGTTTTTAGGGTCCTGTAAATCCAGATGAAAAAACCGCGGAACCCTTATAGGATCGCTCGTGTCCGTGTGTCTGTCTGTCTATCACAGCCAATTTTCTCTCTACTGGACCGATTAAGTTGAGATTTGGTACACATATGAATTTCTGCGATCTAAATATGGATGTGTATAATTTTTTTTTTAATGCTGCAGCATTTGAGGGGCAAAATAGACAATTAAAAAAAGTTTGCGACTGTGACGTGAAATAAATCAAGGGCTTGTTAGGGCGTTTTAACCTTTAAAATTCGAGATCAAGATTGAGAGTCGGTCGGCTACGAATAGCACCAACCTATCTCATCCCGTGGGTGTCGTAAAAGGCGACAATGGATTAGCCGAAGGGTGGGCAGCAGCGTCCTTTGATTACATTAACAACTCAACTGCGATCGCCAACCCGCCTGCCAAGCGTGGCGATTATGGTAAGAACCCCGAATAGCACACAATACACCCATGTCGGTCGTTGTGGTGATCTATGCGAGAGGCTTGTGTCCAGCAGTGGACTTCATTCGGCCGAAATTATCACCCTTTAAAATTATTTTAGAAGAAAATACATGAAAATTTACGAGTGGTGTGAGCCCCACTCGACAATTTTATATATAGTTTCACAAGGTGAAACTATTACGTCTAGTTTTTTTTTTAATTACATATAATCTATACTATAATAAAATCGTAGAGAGACAAAAACTGTACAATGAATATTTTTTGAAAAAAATCACTGCCGCGTGGTCCAGGAACGAGACTGATGCCAAAACTGCAATTTTTAGAATTTCTGTCTGTCTGTCTGTTTGTCTGTTTCTATGTTGGATGTTACCGCTAAAACTACACTATAGAATTCGTTGAAATTTGGCAAAAATGTCCGTTACTGTCCAAAGATGACTCTAGAATACAAATCATCACGCTTTTGTATATGGGAGGTGAGTTGTATAACAATATGTCTACAAAATGTTGTTTTACAGCGAATATTATGAAACAATCACACAATTGAACACATTCGTTATCAGTACGTAATAAGAATTATCAAAAAAAAACATTACCATTACGCTATATCTAAAGGGAGATAAGCGACAGATTTTAGGAATGAGAAAGCTTATTTCGTTACGTCTCGCAACTGGTTACGTAGCCTGTTAAACTAACACGTGGGTTGTCATTGCTTTATTCTCGGGATCAAACCTACCTCTTACATCTTACTTTTTGGATTTTGTTTTGCATTAATTTTATTCTCTTGAAAAGCAATTTCTATATTAAATATTCTGTCTGGTCGGTAGTTGATATTTTATTATATGCTATTATGAGACGGGTGCAAACAAGAACGTCATGGGTTCAAGGCAGGCAGACATATTTTTTTATTTATATTACGCATAAATTGTCATCATGAAATGGACTTAGTTTTGAAGGCCGCTGCTGCCCATCCTCCGACTAATCCCTTAGTCGACTTTTACGACACCCACGGGATGAGATGGGTTGATGCTATTCATAGCCGGCACGACACGATGCTACATATGATAACTTATATTTTTTTTTAAATTGATGCACCACAGTAGGGTTTCTCCTGTGTCGTGGGTGCGTTTACTAACACAAATTCACACACAATACATCCAGACCCGGAGCAACTACCTGCAGATCATACAAATATTTATTCCGTGCGGGAATCGAACCCGCAACCCGAAGCGCAGCAGCCGACTGTATCAGCCACTGTACCAACCGTGCCGTCAGTGTCCGTGACTTTGTTGTTATTAAACTTTTATAAACAACTTACTAACATTACCTACGATATTTTATTTATATCTGAAATATTTGAACAATTGCCGACTCTTACGGACCAGTGTTGATTAATTTTGTTTGATTTGGTTGTCATTGATATCGGACTCAAAAGGGAATTTTACATGCCTCCTAGAAAGAAGACGAATATCTTCCGAAGCTCCAGTGCAATGCTCTGTGCATGTTTAGTAGCTAGCTGAGCCTCACGATCAACTGCAGTTTTGAGAGATCGAGCTAGCCTTTGCATCTTAAAAGCCCATGAGCTTTGAAAGATATTCCTCTTTAACTGCAGAAAACAGCACGCAGCGCCAGTCGCGGTTAGGTATCCAACGAGTTGTCATTGCTGCCTCTCGATTACAAGATAGTAATGAAGGATATGAAGCACGTCTCGCAAGCGATCGGAAGCGCCATGCTGCATCACGAGCCTCAGAGACTTACACCCTGTGTGAATCGCAATCGAGCTCGCAGAGTATTTACACTGCGACGTCTCTATAGAAAATGGCTAGCGAATTTATTTCAATTCTGTAAATGTCATAGAGCGCTTGGAAAATCCGCGTCAAACTACGGTTTTCGTATTTTTTCAACTGTGCGAAGAGGATCCTCTTCGTTCGCCAAATCTCGAACGAATGGCAAGATGCCGTAATGTTATACGTACGAGAAGTAAAGAGGCGTGTTTGATCGACGTCAACGTGGGCGTACAGAATCCGTTTTCCGTTTCTCGGGAGTTATGAAAGACGCTGCATTGGGTAAGGTCTACACTGTGCATCCAAATAATGGCAAGTGCAATTTTAGGCGCATTTTACTACACACGGTGCTTTTGATGCCGTTAAATTTCCCAAATATCACCCAGACTACAGAGCGCTCCATCTACTTGACGGTGATAAACACTGGGACGATACTCTCGAGGAGGTCAGCGACAGTCCCAGTCATCTGCGACACTTATTCGCCATTATGTTGGTCTTCTAAGCGCCGACAGTCAGGGTTCAACTTATTGCTGTTCACTCAGCGCACATTATAGTGAGTGATGTCAAACGCGTGTCTGTATAATGGGCGGCAGTGGTGGTGTCGGCAAGCAGATCGCTAGCAGTCGGCACGCTGTATGCTCGCTTGAAACGCGCGATCTGTTCACTCGGTCTGTACGCTGTATGTGGAATGGGAGCATGGCAGTTGCGAGCGTACTCGCGAAATTTATCTTGATATTACAAAAGTATGGTACAACACACCACTTAAAGCCCTAATTTAAATGACAAAATGAGCGGCGTGGCTATAATGAGTGATTGGACTGTTAATACTGGGCGAAAAAGGGCAAGCTACATTTTATGAAAGTTGATGACGACACCCAGTGCCATGTGGGAAGCATTTCGAAACAAAGGACAGAAGCGCATGGTTTGGCAATCGGCTGGCTGGGCTGGATGCAATATGCGGCAGGCCTATGAGTCGTGTCATTCGGAAATATATCATGATCCCTCTACACCTAGTACAAGTTCCTAATAAAAGCTCAGGTCATAATTGCATGTTTTCAATAGCATGATATACATTTCTAAATTCCACGCGTGCGAAGCCGCGGGCAAAAGCTAGTAAATTATAAATTCTTAACTTATAAATTACAGAAAAACTTTAAGATGTCTATGGTTTTAAAATAACAAGATAAACCTTTCAGTATTGTTTATACAAACTTACACTACAGTTAGAATGTCGTATCATCTGGGAGAACATGTTTTTCAACTACAATATTAAGTTTGTTCTTGGGATAAATTGGTACAAGACAGTTCAACAATAGACAATATATTTATTTATTTATTTATTAAGGGCTTCCAACAAAGGACATACACATAACATCATAAAGAAATACAAATTAAAATGGGTCCTCTAACGGTGTACTCCTTCAGCTATAGGAGGCCACAGCATCCAAAAAATTTCGACTAAGCTTAAGCACAACTAACTTAAGTTAAATTAAAAATAAATACATTAAGGTAAAAATATTGTAAGAACTACTTGTACATGTATAAGTTCAAATAAAACGAAAAGTTATTTTAAAAGAGCTGTTTTAAAATCTTTTTATATTTCGACAGAGATTCACAGATGTCAATATCGTGGGCTTTCAAGGTATTGTATTGCCTACAGAGTCTAGGCACAGCAGCGTAGTGACCGAAGTTCGTTTTTGAAACTGCAACATGAAATAAATTGTAGGTGTTTTTCCTAGGAATGTGAGTTGGAATTTTTATATTAATGGTGCTCAAGAGTTCGCTGCTGTCTATAGCAATATATATATTCAGCAACTTCCCTCTACAATCCGGTACCATCAATACTTTCTTAGTTACCACAAACGAATTTGGGTCAGATTTAAAGCAGAGTACCTAATATATTCATCGTACGGAACCCTCTCCACGCGAGTTCAACTCTCACTTGTGTGGTTTTTCAAACAGGTGTTAGTGCATGTGAGATTTATGTATGTAAACCTTACACAAAGCACAGGAGAACTGATAAAATATGAGAATGTGGCATATAAGAATAAAAACAGTACACTACTGCAACCATCTATCCATTTGGTAAGTGTGGTGATTTTGGGAATATACCCTTACGACAAGGCTAATTCTAAGTACCGTCTTCATGAATATAATAGTGGTATACGTATACTTACCCAAAGTTAGCTTCATTTTGTTCTTGCGAAGTCACAACTTTGTCACGAATGATAAAAAGGAAGCGTTGAAGGGCCTTTTATATGAAACGATATGGTTATTCACGCGCAGTTTAGTTTCCAATATTGGCCCAATGATGCATTAACTGTTGGAGCCAATGATATTATACCATAGATATGTTACGTCCATATTAAATGGCGCGCAAAACTCAGTCTCGCTGTATGTAGGTATAAAACTACACACCTATGCTGTAAGAAAGAAGATATAAATACTACGAGAGTAAAAGAGATAGCTATCTAAAATGACAACACGTGTACTCGATGTCTTTGTCGCACTTATGATAGAATATAGGTGTTGTCTCTTTCCTTTGCTTGGCCTGTGTTTTGTTCGAGAATATTATTCTATAGATAATTTGAATAGTATTTTTGTTAAAATATTTTATATAGTTTGTTACTCACGTGTGGTATGAAATCCCTTGTTCTTTATTTATTTTTGCTTGATAGTTTGTTTCATTTTCATTTTCTATACGCATGACGGCATTGTTATTACTTAATTAATAAAACAATACAGATTGTGACAGTGTGTACTCCTTGTCTTGTTTTGGGCGAACTGATTCAGAGGTGCTACAATTTTTTTTTTTTTTTTTTTTTTTATAAAAACGTTGCCCCTCACTAGGATTTCTCCTGTGTCGTGGGTGCGTTTACAGACACAAATCCCACACACAATACACCCAGACCCGGAACAACTACCTGCAGATCGTACAAATATTTGTTCCGTGCGGGAATCGAACCCACGACCCGGTGCGCAGCAGCCGACTGTATCAGCCACTGCACCAACCGTGCCGTCGGGGGGAGTTTTGATTTTTACTTTTGACGCGCCTTTCACATATCTACTGCTTTTAATATATATTATCATTGTTTGGAGCCAACGTTTTGTCACGATATGCTCTCGTAATTAGAGGAAAATGTATTAGCTTTAAGCCACGTTTAAGTTGTAAATCAGTTTTATTTATATCTGCGTATATCTTTGTTTCGTGATCGTGACAAGTTGTTATGTGTCAATGTGTAAAATGTTTCAGTATTTTTATTTACAGAATACGCAAGGGACGAATAAATTCAAATTGAAAAGATTTTTATTCATATAAACTATATACAAGCATGAATAGACAGATTTTAATTACATGGTTCCAAGGAGTTTGTCCTGTGGAGGAGAGGAAGCAAAAACTCCGTAGATACTTTATCTAATATATAAAATTCTCGTGTCACAGTGTTAGTGACCATACTCCTCCGAAACGGCTTGACCGATATGAAATTTTATATGCATATTCAGTAGGTCTGAGAATCGGCTACTATCTATTTTTCATACCCCTAAGTGATAAGGGTTGTCCCCTCAAATGTCAAATATTTTTAAATATTTTTATAATGTGGTATTAAAAATACATACAACCCTAAATTTTCACCCTTATACCCCTATTTATCAATAGTTGTTTTAGTAATTTTTCATCCCGCTCGATAACTGATCAATTATCACTTGGTAAGTTATCCCCCCCAGGCGTCTACCGGTGTCACTTCTCGGCCAGTAAACAGCACGGAGTAGGGATGAGACCGAAGCCGGTCTCCTGTTTCTCTTACACAATAAGCCTTCTCTCACACCCTCCACAGTTTTCGGCCATTATATTATTATTTATGCATCAAGCGTAATAGTAACGTTTACAATTATCATTTTACTATACTGAATGTTATCTTGAATAGGCGCCGAAACGGCTCAACGGTTGTCAATGAAAATTTTCGGGATCAATACATGAATTATAACTTAAATTTTCATGTGTGTTCCAATTTTATATCTTGCAGCAGAGTCCAGAATACATGAGTAGGTGTAAATATAATTTGCGCCTAGCGTAGCGGGCGGGTCATCATCATCATCATCATCATATCAGCCACAGGACGTCCACTGCTGAACAAAGACCTCCCCCTTAGATTTCCACAACGAGCGGTCACATGCCGCTCTCATCCAACGACTCCCAGCGACCTTCACCAGGTCGTCTGTCCACCTCGTTGGAGGTCGTCCCACGCTGCGTTTTCCGGTGCGCGGTCTCCATTCGAGAACCTTTGTGCCCCAACGGCCATCAGTTCTACGAGCAATGTGCCCTGCCCATTGCCACTTCAGTTTACTAATCCTTTCAGCTATGTCGACAACTTTAGTTCTTCTACGGATCTCCTCATTTCTGATTCGATCTCGTAGAGAAATACCAAGCATAGCTCTCTCCATAGCTCGCTGAGTGACCTTGAGCTTTCTTATGAGGCCCATTGTGAGTGACCACGTCTCTGTTCCATATGTCATCACTGGTAACACACACTGGTTAAAGACTTGCGTCTTGAGGCATTGCGGTATTGTTGACGAAAAGACGTTGCGAAGTTTCCCGAACGCTGCCCAGCCGAGTCGGATTCGACGATTGACCTCTTTCTCGAAGTTGAACCTACCTAACTGGACAGTTTGTCCTAGGTAGACATACTCGTCAACAACTTCGAGAACAGAGCTCCCAACGGATATTGGGATGGGCACGACATGGGCATTTGACATGACTTTTGTCTTGCCCATGTTCATCTTAAGGCCCACCTGTTGGGAAACTCTGTTGAGATCATCGAGCATTGTGCTGAGCTCTTGCAGCGATTCTGCCATGACTACGATGTCATCGGCAAATCGAAGGTGAGTGATATACGCCATTGATGTTAATGCCGAATCCTTTCCACTCCAGTAGCTTGAAGGCATCCTCCATTGCAGCGGTGAACAGTTTCGGGGAAATGACGTCCCCCTGTCTCACACCTCTCTGCAATGGAATTGCCCCCGTGCTCTGTTCATGTACTCGGACCGACATGGTGGCGTTTCTGTATAAGCACTTCAACACTTCAATGTACCGATAGTCAATCTGGCACCGCTGCAGAGACTGCAGCACTGCCCAGGTTTCGATCGAATCGAAGGCTTTCTCATAGTCCACAAACGCCAAGCATAGTGGCAGATTATACTCCTCGGTCTTCTGTATAACCTGCCGCAGCGTATGGATGTGGTCTATGGTACTGAAACCTTTTCGGAAACCGGCTTGTTCGGGAGGCTGGAAGTCATCAAACCTGCGCTCGAGACGATTTGTGATGACCCTTGAAAACAGCTTATAAACATGGCTCAGAAGTGAGATGGGTCTATAATTCTTCAATAGGGTGTTATCACCCTTTTTGAAGAAGAGCACCACCTCACCTCTGTTCCACGCTTCCGGCGTTGTGCCCTCGAGTAAGACGGAATTGAATAGCTTCTGAAGGACTTTAAGTACCGGTGTGCCACCCGCTTTCAGAAGCTCTGTCGTAATTCCGTCTCCACCCGGCGCCTTGTTATTTTTAAGCTGTTTCAAGGCCATCCTAATCTCGTACAGGCTGATTCCGGGATATCCTCGGTATAGTGTCGGGTTAGTTTGGCTCGCGGGTCTTTGTCAGAGCCAATGGTAGGTATACTTACCGAGGTGTATAACTGCCGGTAGAACTTCTCAATCTCTCTCAAAACCTCTGGCTTAGTCGACGCTACACTGCCGTCTTCGGTCTTCAGCTTCATAATACGACTTTGCCCAATAGACTTGTCTCTTGCGAACACTTTGGAGCCTTGATTCCGCTCAATCGCCTCTTTAACACCGTTGGTGTTAAAGGTGCGGATATCGTGACGCAAGGACTTCCATATTCGTCTATTGAGCAGTCGGTATGCTTCAGCATCACCGGAGGACTGCAGCGTCATGGCGCGTCTTTCCGCCATGAGGTCGAGAGTGTGATCGGAGAACTTTTTTGGTCTACCTTTACGGTGGGCCTTAAAGAACTTAGACCCAACCGTTTGGACAGTTTCTACAAACCTACCATTTAAATCGTCCACAGATACGCAATGTTCTAGGCACTCGAAGCGGTTTTGGAGTTCGAGTTGAAAGCTCTCGGGATTTTGGATATGAGCACTAGAGGGCCGGAGCGTAGACCTCATCAGACGAGACCTCTCAACTTTGAGATTAATATTCAATGTGCCTCTTACCATTCGGTGATCACTACCGGTTTTCACCCTGTGGATCACAGAGACATCATTGAATATTTGCCTCCTATTGGTCATGATGAAGTCAATCTCATTCCTCGTGGAACCATCGGGACTCATCCAGGTCCATTTCCTGTGAGGCGGCTTTTGGAAAAAGGAGTTCATCACGAAGAGTCCCTCCTTTTCCAAAAAGTCGGCCAGCCTCTGTCCCCTGGGGTTCCGTTGCCCATATCCAAATTGCCCCACTCTCAACTCACCATCGCATCGAGTGCCCAGCTTCGCGTTGAAGTCCCCCATCACAACAGTGAAGTGTGTCTTCGAGGTATGTATGGCCCTACTTACGTCCTCATACATACTCTCTACTTCATCATCTGGGTGTGTCGAGGTCGGTGCGTAGACCTGTATGACCTTCAACGAATACCTCTTGGATATTCTGAGTATAAGGTACGCTACCCTGCTCGACACACTTTCGATGGCCACTATGCTGTTAATGAGGGACCTGCGGACGAGAAACCCGACACCACCTTGAGACAGATGTTCGCCTTCCCGGTAGTAGAATAAGTTGCCAGATTTCAGGGTTATCGTGTCCTCGCCCTCTCTTCGGACTTCTGATAGACCCATGATATCCCAGTGCAACTTATCTATTTCTTCTTCCAGCTCAACAATCTTTTCGTCTGCCCTCAGTGTGCGTGTGTTATACGTTACCAGGGCCAGTTTTCGTTTGGGGTGGTAGCCGGATCCCGTCCGGTGATTCTTAGCACCCCCTGCCCCGCCGTTACCGTGGCCGCTACCATGACCAGGAATAGCGGGGCTGCCGGGAACTGGGGGCCGGTGCATTAGTCGTGTCGTCATTTTGGGGGGAATTTGCCGATACTCACCACGCTTGGCAGGCGTGTTGGTGAGCGCAGTAATGCTTCTGTTCAGCAAAGGGACGCTGCTGGCGTCAGCGGCGGGTACGGCTAGTTAAATTATAAAAAAGTTACGTTCGTTTTACGAATAGAGTAAAGCTGTGTGAGAATAAATGTAATGTAGTGGCAAATTGTGTTGGCAGAGCACGAAAACTGGAATGCAGTGGTCTCCTTCTTTGAGGGCGTCATGGTCCAGAAGGAGACCGCAGAGCGGGATCGGTAAAGGGCGATCTCGCTCGAAGAAGGAGGAGACGGCGCCGGGGCAACAACAGCCCTGGCACCTAATTCCCATATGCCTGAAACCCCCTTTTTTTATTTTTATTTTTTTTATTGGTGCCCAGTGGAATTTCATCATGAACTTCCTTCGCCCCGGGGAAGGACGAAGGGGTATGCCGGACTCCTACCGGCTAAAACCACTGGAGCGGTCATCTTCGGCACCTAAGGGAAGCTCCAGGTCCTCGTATGATCACACTAGAGCCACCCACTGGTGCCACGCCTATTGGCACATCTCGGAGAGGGTGACTGTAAAGCGGTCACCCCCCCAGGGGGATTGTAAAGGATCCCCCAGTGCGTCCCACGGCAGCGCGTGACCACATGCGTGCTACCGTCTTCTCTTGGGTCGCTTGGTGTGGGCACGCAGATTCCCCAATCTACGCACCCGCGAACCCAGAGGTCCCCCACCTTATAGCAACGGCAAGGGTTTTCAGGCGTATCGGAATTAGGCGCCAGGGCGGTTGTTACCCCGGCACCGTCTCCTTCTTCTTCGAGCGGGATCGGCCCTCTCCCGATCCCGCTCTGCGGTCTCCTTCTGGAGCATGACGCTCTCACAGAAGGAGACCACTGCATTCCAATTTTCGTGCTCTGCCAACATAGCCGACACTACTGCTGGCAGAGAGAGATCTTGCCCGATCCGATCGACCAGGATCCGCCGCTCGGCGGCCCACGCAGGGCACGCCTCGAGCGTGTGCTGTGCCTGAAACCCCCTGCCGTTGCTATAAGGCGGGGGACCTCTGGGTTCATGGGTGCGTAGATTGGGGAATCGGCGTGCCCACACCGAACGACCCAAGAGAAGACGTTAGCACGCATGTGGTCACGCGCTGCCGTGGGACGCTTTGGGGGATCCTTTACAATCCCCCCGGAGGGGTGAACGCCTTACAGTTTCCCTCTCTGAGATGTGCCTATAGGCGTGGCACCAATGGGCAGCTCTAGTTTGATCATACGAGGACCTGGAGCCTCCCTTAGGTGCCGAAGATGACCGCTCCAGTAGTTTTAGCCTGTAGGAGTCTAGCCCTCCGCCCTTCCCCAGGGCGAAGGAAGTTCATGAAGAATTTCCACTGGGCCCCAATAAAGAAAAGGCTACATAATGCTCACGTTTAAAGTATTTTATGTATGTATACATTTTATTGACTATTAGTGTTAAATAACTATGCTTACATTATATGGTTAAAACCATCTTAGCACATTGTAATAGTATTTGACGTCATCACTATTGTCGATGTTAAATTACTCGTTTGACAAATAACTTGTATTGTGCCTTTGAAATGACAGAATTTCTTTATACCATTACTGACGGAATAAAACTGTTAGAAAGGGAGCGCATTTAGGCGTCAAGGTACTCCTCCTCATCGCTGTCAACTGGTAACGTTCCCAGAAGACTGGCAGCATTACCACGTTGGATGGCAATGCTTATTTATTTATTATACTCTTTATTGTACACGTATATTTTAGAGTACAATGGGCGGCCTTATCGCGCTCAGCGATTACTTCCAGGCAACCTTAGGATGGAGAAATACTTAACTGGATAATATATGCGGCAGTTGATGGTGCACACAGATACATAATGAAATAACTAAATTACGTATACTATACTAAATGTATAAATAATGGAAGATTATACACAGTATAGATATATACACATATACAAATACTTTTTAATTTATTCGACAAAATATCGAAAAGCAGTTACTTCAGATGTAATACTTAGTAAATTCTAAGCAAAAATAATCACAGTGACAAGTAATGTTCCCTCACTAGTCTTTTGAACACTGATATTGACTGAGCTTGATACTTTGTCCAAATTAAACTTATAAAAAAAACGACTAAGGAAAAATAACTTTATCTGGCCCTGCCCGACTTCATAAAGGTTTTTTTTCCTTTTCAGTGGTTTTAATATTTTTATATCGTGTAGGGGTTTTGAAGTCGAATATTTTTTGTTAAAAAGGTTTTTTTGACATTACAAACAGACACTTCGATTTTATTTATTTGTATAGACAGTCTAAACAGCTCTAACTTGGAACTGAAATTTTGAAAGGTATTTGAACCTGAAGAGAAAATGTATTGACACTTACGCGGTATTTACGAGCTATTGAACTATCCCCGATCGAAGATAAATCGCCGAATAAAGTCCACTGCTGGACACAGGCCGCCCCCAAAGATCACTACAACGACCGACATGGATGTGTTGTGTGCTCATTGGGGGGTTTTGCCATAATCCATAAATAAAGCATGGCGCTTGGCAGGCGGGAACTGAACTGAAATTGAACTATCCCCGATACATAGGTGGAATTAGAGGAAAAACCGTACGACGTCGCCGACATATTTATTCATCATATCAGGCACAGGACGTCCACTGCTGAACCAAGGCCTCCCTCTTAGATTTCCACAACGAGTGGTCACATGCCGCTCTCATCCAACGACTCCCAGCCACCTTCACCCGGTCGTCTGTCCACCTCGTTGGAGGTCGTCCCACGCTGCGTTTTCCAGTGCACGGTCTCCATTCGAGAACCTTTGTGCCCCAGCGGCCATCAGTTCTACGAGCAATGTGCCCTACCCATTGCCACTTCAGCTTACTAATCCTTTCAGCTATGTCGACAACTTTAGTTCTTCTACGGATCTCCTCATTTATTTATGTCCTTACTCAATCCGTGTGGTGTCCGGATAATCCGTGTGGTGTCGGGATAATCCGTGTGATGTCCGGATAATCCGTGTCGTGTCCGGATTAATAATATACCACCACTACATCTCCGCCCGTGTATGTCGTAAAAGGCGACTAAGGGAATCTAAACCAGAGGGATGGGCAGCAGCGTCCCTTCTTTGTGGAATCTAAGGGGGAGGTTTTTTCAGCAGTGGACGTGTAAGTGGTCGTTATGATGTCCTTACTTCATGCTCAACATAGAAACAGGTAGAATTGACACGAATATCCCTCATTGTTTCATTAATAATAAAAATTAAATACATATAAATTATGATTAAATTAAATGTAATTAAATAAATTAAAAGATAAAATGTAGCTCATCCAAGCGATATATTAAATATTCTGTGAAAATAAATATTCATTTAATTTGATTGTTCTCAAGCGACGCTGCTTCCCATGTTTAGATTAGGAGGATTTTGGTAATACTAGAGATCTATTAATCAAAGTCCAGAGTGCAGTACTGACGTGACAGATCACTTCTAGCATAAGCATATTTAGCTAAGTGGAAACTGTTGAACTTGCTGCTAAACTGTTAATAGGAGTATCGTTTAACTCAGGTCACGAATAGGCCTACCCTGTCTCATCCTGTGGGTGTCGTAGAAGGCGACTAACGCCCGGAATTAATAATCAATCTTATACAAAATTTATAGATTTAAGATTATGAACTTCATCCGTTCTTTTTTTAAGATCACATTTACCAGTGATGACATATGGAACAGAGACGTGATCATAGGTGAGGGCTAGCCCAGCTGTGGGCTAGATAGATGTTATCTGTGCGGCTCAGATGCACGCGTTTGTCATTCCGTGGCGCAGGTGTGGTCGCGATAAGGATTGATTACGGCTCCTACTTGTTACCGACGTTGTTTTTTACTGCATTCATACAACGCAGAGCCGGATTTGCAAACGAAAATTAAATTAAAATTATATATTTATATATATATTATTATATTAGCTGATGAAAACGAAGCCTTGGGTGCCGCTGGTAACTTTAAATTATATAATAATAAATTTATAATAAAAACAATATTTCCAATAAGTAGCTACAACCTTAGGCTAAAAACTAGACACTTTCAACCTAATTAGTATTCTGTTAATATTTAACAAGTATTTAAGTAATTTTATTTTTTATTTTTTATTATATTTTTATTTTGGCCTGGAGTCTAAGTACTTTGGCCAATATTTGTTGTTAAATAAAAATGTGTTGCCAGTTTATTCCTCTGATTAGTGTTGTTCCAATTTTGCTTTGTATTTAATTTTAGTCATTAGTGTTATTAGTGCAAAAATAAATTGTTTCTTTCTTTCTTTTCTTTTTCTTTCTTTTACTTACAGTATTATATGTGAACATAATATTGTTTGTTTGGGGTTGGATCGCACTATCCTCCGTACTAGTAATCACTGTATCACCGTAGAACAGTCCTCCTCATCCTTAATAACCGATATTATTTTCACTCAATAGCTATAATTTGTACATTATAATTTGTTAATAATGTAACTGAAAAAAATATTGTGGGTTTTCTCAATATCAGCTGTGAATTTGGATTTGAGCCTGATTTAAAATGGCACAATGCAAAGTCATTTTAAAGATTAGGGCGTACGATTGTGTATTACACACACATTTGATTGTATACATACTATTGGGAATTCATGTGTGACTGTTAAATGTTACCGCAGTGATAGCCTAGTGGTAGAAGGCTTGCCTTCTATACAGGAAGGTATGAGTTCGATCCCAGCCCGCACCTCGTGACTTTTCGGATTCATGTACGTGTAACGGTGAAGGAAAACATCGTGAGGAAACCTGCATACGTTGAGAGGGCTCCAAAATGTTCTCAGTGGTGTGTGTAGTCCACCAACCCGCACTAGGTCAACGTGGTGGACTAAGGCCTAATCTTTCTCAATGTGAGTAAAGGCCCGTGCCCAGCTGTGAGACAGTAAATGTTAACAGCATTACTATATTTGTATATGCTGATACTCGGGTAACCAAGCATGCGGGTTGCCTAAGCGATCACCGCCACCCATAATTACCAACTCCAGACCAGTCGCTGATACGTCGCCGACTTCTCTTTCACGAGGACTTGAGGTTGATCAAAACGAAGATAGTGGTTGGGTTTGCCTAAGGCATGTTCACACACTGCAGACTTTGTGGAGCGTCTATGCTTGACGTCAGCTATATGTTCTTTTAAATAAAATAACTTATTAAAATATGTAACGACGCCTGTCACCTTAGTCATCCTGCGACCACGAATGCTGCAAAGTATTCGAAACGTCAGGAAAAACAAAAATCTATAATATACACAATATAATCCGTTTAAAAGTGTTTTATTATGAGTAATAATCGCGAAAATCTAAGACATTACTATAAGGTAAATTGTTGTACAAGGCCAAACAATAAGCTGCAGATATTACAAACAGACGTATTCTACAAAATCGCATGTATATGTCCCTTAGAGCGCGATTATGTGCTAATAATGTCCACCCTGACCTCCTTGAGGAAAATATTTCGGGCAATACGCATGAAGAAACCATCACATAATACTTATATCTTTACGACAGAATCCATCTCTGTATTTCCAAACAA
This sequence comes from Diloba caeruleocephala, assembly GCA_947459985.1. NCBI lineage: Eukaryota > Metazoa > Arthropoda > Insecta > Lepidoptera > Noctuidae > Diloba > Diloba caeruleocephala. The sequence goes on from OX381627.1 coordinate 18,868,621, forward strand.
AGAATCAAACGTTTCATTCAACCGGAACGTCGTATAAAACCCCATCGATTTTAGTATAGTTACATTGTACACGATGGAAATCAAGCTGATGATTGTAGTGCTCACCGCGCTAATCCTGGTATTAGACCCCGTGGTCGCCGGTAAGTTGCTTCTATAGTTACCTAATTAAGTCAAAGAGAGCCATGTCCACGTGCGGTAATTATCAAGACTGCTAATCGTAGTGATGTATTTTGGTGATAGTTGACGTTCGTGATAAGTAACAAAAATCGAAACATTGCTGATTATGGACTTCTACAGAGTAATAGATGGATTAAAAGTTATGAGGTTGTACTTATCTCGCGTGGCGACACATATTGGTGTATCTCAGAAAAGTAAAATGTAACCTAACGTAGGCTTTAATAACTCAATTGGAATAGTTGTAGAATTTAATTATAATAAAATAAAATTAGTTTAGTTTATTTAATCATCAGACCACAACAACAACAAATAAAAAGAAAATGGCCGCTCGTTTCGGTGCTGGATTATCTGACATTTGTGTGAGTGTGACAGCACGAATGCGTATGAGTCGATAGCATTCCATTTAAACTTACACAATATACAAAAAACAATATACATTTATTTATTATTATACTCATAAATCACACATTTTATTCGGTTTATACAACTGTTACCCTTAGCGCTAGTATAAGTAATGTTTTTATTTTATTTTAAGATTTTATGGTTTTATGTAATACCGAACGACGTCAATACGTCATATACCAGGATGTCGCAGAATATCAGCGCAGTGGTGTTGCGACGCCACTGCATCAAGCTGAGCGATATACCGATTTCTGTTTGTGCGGACGGGACGCACACTTTTGCATTGTCATTGATTTTGTTTTATATATCTTTTATTGTTCGGCTATGCGTCATGTCCGTGTCAGATAAGAAATAAATATTTTTCTTTCTTCTTTCTTTCTTTCTAATATAAATTAAATTTGTTTTCATGTATTGAGCTTTTGATGTACGTAGAGATGGATATTATTAAAATATAAACAAACCGAGATGATTGCAAAAAAATGTCACAAGTGAAGCTAATAAAAGAGTGTAAATCTCAATTTCAGAATCAAAATAGCGGTGTCTAATAATTTTAATCAGTTAGTAGTAACCTTATATATATATTATATTGAATATCTAAGTTTAATAACTATAAACAGTATATCTAATCTACTATAATCGGTCAGTAATTGATAACTATAATCAGGTAGTGCGTTTAGTGTTAAGTATATAGCACCACTCCATCTACACCCGTGGACCTCTCTCCTCCCGTCGTAAAAGGTGATTAAGGGACTCTAAACAAGAGGGATGGGCAGCAACGTCCCTTCTGTGAAACAGTAGCCATGATGCGCTCACCAACCCACCACACACCACAGGTACCCACCAAGCGTGGTGAGTACTCGCGGATACCCCCCAAAATGACCACACACGGCACGTAACCGGCTGTTTATGGGAGAAGCCTTAGTTCAGCAGTGAACGTCTTTCGACTGACATAATGATAATCAGCAGTCAACTAAGTGGGCTAATTGATAAATTTTTTGGTACTGGCGCTTTATGAATTGTGTTGCAGCTTTAGTTAAAATGAATCTTCGTATAGTTCATTTCATGAGTCAAAAATCATGATACTAAAAGATAATAATCACTAGAAAGGCTAGGCATCAATAGAATAAATAATTAAAAATTCTTGGAAATCATAAAGGCACACGAGGCAACAAATTTTTGAATGAATCGGTCACTTCTACCTAGTTAATTCGATAACATGAAAGAAAACTACAATCCTAAAATACTGGGGACAGACATGGATCATTGGGTGTTGATTGACCGTTATATAGGCAATACTAAACATCAAGCTAACTTAATCGCAATTTTTAGACTTTTTTTTCAATCGCCCGGCTCCGAAACTCGACAGTCTGCAAACAAGTTTCCATTATAAATGTGTTCCTGGTCGCACCATTATTAAAATCACAGAAAAACAGAATCTAATTATGGACGATGTAGAGACAGACTCTGACGAATACAGATTACGTAGCAAACCCACAAGAAGAATACACACAAAATTCTCAACAAAAGATGAATCCTGCAGAGTATGTGTCTGTTCAGCTGATGGCAAAGATGAATATTGTAGTAACAGACCAGCAGAAAATGTTAACGAATGCATGATGTTAAAAGCAATTAAAGATGAATATGAAACCGGTGCGCCCTATGAACATTCAAAGAGCTTATCGTATAGGATCAGGAGAGGTTTGTGGAATCGGTGCAGAGGAAGTAAAACGGGAAATAACAGCTTATTGTACGTTTGGATTTGAATGAATGAGTATCATGTAGGACAAATATTATATCTTCAGATTCGCTACAATACTTCTAGAGTAGCAATATGTCATTTTGGTTCTATTTAAAACGAACTCTATTATGGTTATTTTCTAAAACAGCAATCAAAATTGTTTATCTCTCAAAATAATCTGATTTTAACTTAACAATGAGACAAATTGACAATCACTTTACTTTATAGATTTGTTTTGTATTTGGATCATAAGACGGTTCCATAGCTTAATGTGTAGTATTATTTCTTTACAATATTTTATTTCGCTTTCATATATATTTTCAAATGTTTTTAGACCATCCGTCACTAATGTTTTAGTATGTGGCGAGCCGTCTGATCTAAATGCCTCTTATTAGTTTTTTATATACTCTTTACTGTATACCACATAACACATAAAGGACAAACATATTGAAAGATAAGTGTACTTCGAGTTTAGGCCACCTTAACGCACCAGGCGATCTTATCCAGACTACCATTGGATGGAATGAAAGAAAAGAAAGAGAAGGCTTTCAAGTGTACAAAACATATTACAACAATATTACTTAGGCATATTAATATAAAACATAAATATATATACAGTAATGTTACGTATGAATTATAAGATTAAGGATATGATTTATACAAATAATAGTTATTTGTAACAAAAAACATTTTTAAATGTTTATCTAGGTATAACATGTAGCCACCATATATTACTGCTCGTGGTTGTACTTAAAAGTGAAGCCAAAAATGTGGTTCTAAATTATCGAAGATAAAACTACAGATTTTATGCGCGTCACAGGCACTAAATCACATCATTAACCACCATCTTCATCACAGATTACCTTTGGCACAACGACGAGATTCCCTACGATTCAAAGGCTAAATGTTATCGTGGCCATTCTTACTACAGCAACAGCATCACAGCCAACGAAACTGATATAGACGTCGGCTCCGAAATTGACACACTTCTCGATTACGGCAACCAAGATACATGCTTCTACTGCATATGCTCTGTTGATGGCAATGCCGTCGGTTGCATACATAGAGATGTCCAATACTGTAATTTCTTCAGAGTTATCAGGCAAGAAAAAGCAGTTAGAGACAGATATACATCACTACTTGAACAAGATCGGCCGACATACTTCAGACAGTTGTCGTGGAGAATGAGAAGGACTATGGATAGTGCCATTTATGACCTATTAGATAATGGTAGGCGTTTGTTTGCAACTGTTTGTTTTTCTTTGGGTAAACGTTCATATGGTTTCTAGGTTCTTTAATTTATTGTGATTTTATTTTAAAGAGTATTATTTTACTGACCGTAATTGTTATGTTTTGTGAGTATTTAATTCAGTGTTATGAGTTGTGTTTGGTGTTACATGATGTTCGATTTCGAAAATGTAAATTTAATTATTCATGTATAAAAGTGCTAATTAATAAAGTTGAATGACAAATACTGTTTTAAACAAAATGAAGATTTTATCGGTTTTGAATTTAAACACAATAACGATGTTGTTTAGCTACATATTTTAATAATAATGTCGCCTTTTGCAAGCCAATCTTGCTAAATTGATCCTAATTCTAACCCTGTTCTGCTACCATTGCCATTGTTGGTAAATGCCCGCAAATTACAATTTGACTTTTTAATTCCGGCTAATGAAATAAGATTGGTGCTTGCAGGAGGCGACACATTATGCTGCAACCACCCTGATGGTCACCGCAGACACATCCACAGTGAAGTGAGGAATAAGCTCAGGACATTGAAGAAGCGGCTGCCGAAAGAAAACCTATTGGGTGGGGCAATGAGAGGAGATTACGTAGATTTCATCGTAAATAACGATTAACAAATATAAAATATAGTGAATGATGGAACTACCGTTGACTGCGATTGCTTTTGATATGTGTTGATTTTGCGTTAAATATGTGGATGGTATTCATAATAAGGAACACAAAACACCAGAATGAAGTGTTGAACAAACCTTAATAACTTAAACTCTGGTAACATGAAAAAATATTTTAGTAATGTATGATCATGACTATATGTATCAGGGAAATACTGTAAATGAAAAAGGACTAAGGAATCTATGAAAATGACGTGCGATTTAATGGCAATTATAAGTAACGATACATTGTCTTAAATGCCAAGCTAAATGATATTGAATATTAGAATAAAACCTACATTTTTAAATACCACATACAATAACTAGATTGGAGATATGGATGAAGCAATAACGAACAATCCAAAAAGTTTATTACAACTGTGTGATCGGTGTGTTGAGTGATAGTGATTTTTTTTACTTTTATAAATTTGTATGTTATTAAATATTTTACTAGAATTTTTAGGTTTTGAATGATTTTAAGCCCTATTTAACTTATGCACATTGTTTGAAGACTCATTTTTACTGCACCCTATTAAATTGCAGTGCTTGCATACATAATATGCTATATAGCTATTGCACATACTTTTCTGCGCTGTTTTACACGTTTTATTTCCTACTGCACCAAATGAGCACGTTGGTTAATTATTTTTTAGTGATCTTTTTTTCACAGATATTTATACAATATCAATTATTTTAGTTTCTAAGAGAATTAAAAATACTATGAACTGTTTTATCTTAAGTCTAGTGTACTAGTATGCTATGGGTATTATAGAAGAATTTACTGTCATAGAAAAGACACATGAAGATTGAGCATAGTTTTGATACAATGCTATCATAAGATTGTTTAAATGCCTGCACTAAGTTAAAGCAAGCTACCAGGGTTGGCTATAAGAAAGACTGATGTGAACAGTACACGTTATATTTTATTCTGGTTCATAAGTAGGGGGTGAACCGGGTTTTTTAAATGCCATCTTGTAGGTATCTGGGAAGTTCTTATTTATCACGATTACGAACCTTATTCTTTCGTTACGTATAAAGCCAGATAACAGCAACAACGTTTAAAGCGTTCGTACAGTTGATCCTACAACTAGAGAATGTGAGAATAGCACAGGTAGCGAAACAAGTTACAGTAAACCTAACTGTCCAGATGACAACAACCCCGATGCTGTTTAGGGTTTTAACTTTATATTGGAGGTTTTAAATTTACAGATTTTGTGATTATGATGATTGTTTGGCACGTAGCATAATTTTTTTTCTGTACGAAATTGTGTGTCGCACGGAATACCTTAGCGTCTGTCCGTCCATTCGTCGGTCGCAGTCACTGGTCTCTAAGATGGACTGCTGAACTGGCTGACTGGACTGGATGGCTGGACCTCCAAAAAAGGTTAAACTCGAGAAATAGCATATCACGACTACAAAGTTTTAGACACGTCTCCTCCCTTAATTAAGGAAGCCACAGCGTGCATAATAATTATAAACTAAGCATTACGTCTAATGACATCTGATCATTGCTGAAATATACATACAATGGCATATTATAGAAATTAGGGATTCAAATACTGACATGAATAAAAAATCCAAATTAAATCTTCATATACGGGTTAGTTTTGGGGGTATAAAAGAAAGTGAAAATCTGTTAATAAAAATACTGTGCCACAATATTTTCCTAAAAAGAATCGCTCAGAATATTCTGAATAAAATCATGAGCGTTGGAAAGAAGAAGCAAATTGAAATTATCAACTTTGCTAATACAAACCTTCCTTAGAATGTATTTTATACATCTGTGACAGTCGATGAAACTATATAAAAACAATTATTGATAATTGATATTACCTCACATAGTTGACAAAAGACTAGTGAGTAGAGGGCGGGCAGCTTACGGAAAGCAGTGGGCGCCTTATAGCTGTGTAAGGATGATCAGTTAATAAATATTTATAATTATTTGACAAAAAAAAAAATGCTTTTGGTCTTTTTTTGGTAACTCAACCAGAATCAGTAGATAATCAAGGACAATATTAAAGTATTTGTGTTATTTTATTACGTTGTTATTTTATCCAACCTTGACATAGGCAGAATCATCAATATACCGAAGGAGCCATTCAATTAAAATTGGACTTATTGGTTTGCTTACTGGTTTATTATATTTTTCTGATACTGTTGCATGCAAAGGAAGTCATAGACAGCCAATATTGTTGCTGCCTCAGACCAAGTACTGCTATTAGGCTGCCCAGTATGTTATTTTAATATATATCTGGTTTTATACGTAATTTCCAACATTAAAGCTGCTGTTCATACGTATCGTAAATATAGACAAATACATTTTTTTCCCTCAACATGAGAACTGAAATGTTCTAGTGGAATTAAAAATGTGGTTTTCTTTTCATTTTTAACCTTGCTTCGCACTTGGGTTTCTCCTGTTTCGTGGATACAATTAGCAGATGTAAATTTCACATACATCGTTTCTGCATATGAGCAAGCGGTATTTGTTCTGTGAATTGTATTTGTTCCATACGAGGATGGAACCCACAAAATAGCACAGGAAGCCAAGCGATTAGCCACTGTAGTCAAACGTGCAGTAAATTTGGGCAATCTAAGAAAATATTTCTGTACATGGGAATAAGGAACGCTACTGGAACTAGACCGTATGTATACAAAAAAAAGCAGATAAACTAGACTATGTATAAAATAAAAGTTATTTTTCAGTGGGTGATGTTACTTCAACTAAAAATGGGAAATGTGTGCCATTCGTCTCGGAGTACACTAACTGTAATGATGGTAAGAAGTCATACTATTATCCAAATCCATTGCTAGAAAAGTTATAGGATTGAATCATTGATAATGTCAGATATAATTATCCTATGCAATCCTATCCTATCCTAATATAATATCCTGGGCAAAGGCCTGCCTCGTCACTTGCTAAATATGTGTTGGCGATTTCAATGGGTCCAAGTTTTATGCGGATGTTTTCCTTCACCTAAAGCCTGTTTTAGATTTACTAAAAAAGTACATATAACACTGAAAAAGTCACATTGGTATTGCTAGTTTTTGAACCTGCAACTTGGTGATTAGGAAGCAAGTCCGTGAACACCCGTACCATCACGACATTAGAATGATTTATTAAGTAATAAGTTCATTCTACATGTCATATTAAAACAACGCAGGGTTCTCAACATAACTTCCAAAGGGGTCGTTAGAAGCGTGTTCTGTTGTATATTCATGATTTGCTGGCAATGGTTCCACACTTGGTGAAGTGACGGTCTGTGTAGGGTCTTTATATGAATTAGGTGAGAAAAGCCGTGAATCGTGTTGAGTGTTATGGCATTAGAGAGGCCTATGTCCACCAGAGGACTGCTATGGGTTGATGTTGAATGCATGATAGTTCCCAATTCGAGATACATCTGCGACCATAAGCCAAACAGGATTATAGTTTTTATCAACCGTATTTTTAAAATGTTTAATGATGGCATTAGCGCGCTATGCGATAAATGGCAATAGAACAATTCTCCGAATCACATGGAACATAATATCATCCACTTTAACCAACCCGAAGCTTAATTTATCTAACCTGGGTCCTATATTATAACCTTGCATTCGGATGACAATGTGTCGAATATATATATATATATATATATTCGATACTATATATATACTAATATAAGCCTATACGCCTATATTAAGAAGTCGCATAATGCACCACGTCCGTGAGAAAACTGTAGTCTTATGAGATCTTCAACCGATTCTTTAAGGTTCTTCGACTGAAATGCCTCATTCGCATTCATCATAATCATTTGAGCCCTCGTCATCATTCATATTACAAACTATCAATATAGATCTAGAGCAGGGGTTCCCAAGCTTTTTTTGTCTACTGCCCACTTTAAGAATAAATTATTTTTTAACGCACATACATACACATTTAATTAAACATACTTAAAAACCGCTAAGTACTTATAACTGATTATTGAAACGCAAATTTATAGTATTCGGACAGAGTATCTTTTATTGAAAATAAAACAAACATAATCAATTCTTATATAAAAACTAATGTGAAGGTTGAATCTGATGCTGTTCAATAAGTTTGTTGATATCAGGTTCCAATTTACTCAAAAACAGCCGCAAGTCGCCACGTTCGGTATCACGCAAACGATTTCTCTTTTTAGTAAGCAGCGTTGCCACAGCACTAAATCCACGTTCACACAAATATGACGATGGGAATGCTATCAAAAATCGTTGAACAATTGACCACAATCCAGGGTACAATTGCGGGATCGGTTTTTGTAGCCAAAATTCTTGATGTCCATTTTTGAACTTGATTTTTATTTCTTCGTTTGCTGTCAATTCTATAAGTTCTTCTTCCAGCTGAGGTGACATTGCTGTGTTGACATTTGAAAACGGATCCAACACCCAGTCTGGTATTTCCAAGTTTAAAATGTCCTGGTATCGTTCGGTGAAGTCAATGTGGAGGTTTTCCAAATGTTGGCAGTAGGCAAACAAGTCGTCGTTACTGCAGTATACTGATAAATTCGGAAAATTGTGAAACTCACGTCTGCCCATATTCTTTTTGTGCAGAAGCAGTTTGGCTGCGAAAGCAGCAACGACATTTTTTGTTTTAATTAAATTTAGTTCATCGCCTTGCAGTTGGAGGTTCATGTCGTTGAACATTTTATACAGGTCTGTCATGTAAGCTATATCATTCTTTGATGTTATGAGCTTGTTGCGCAGTTCTGTATCTTTAGTTTCCAAGAACTCAATCATAGAGTCAAACAGGTTGTAAAATCGAATCAGACAATTGCCTCTTGACAGCCAACGAACTTCAGTATGAAGCAACAAACGGTTGAAATCTTCGTCATTAGTAACACAAAGCTGATGAAATAATCTATCATTCAAAGAGCTGCTACGGATTTTATTGACTGCTTTGATGACATATTGCAGTGATTGAAATAGTCGTTCACTTAAGTTTCTAGCAACCAAATGTTGTCTATGAATAACGCAATGTATAGCAAGGACATCTGGAATTTTAGCCGGAGCGCCATCCGTAGCAACTGATATAATATTTTTCAAAGGAATCTCTTTCTCTTCACAAAACTTTTCCAATGTATTGAATATGGTTTCGCCTTTTGTATCTGTCTCCAAATTTCTGGCAAACAATAGTTCTTCACGTATTTTCTCATCTTTAATAAACCTCACGTAAGATAGCAACAACGCTTCATTAGTTGGTAAAGTGGACTCATCGAGCTGAATTGAGAATTGACTAGTCCTCAGATGATTGCACAATGATTCTTCAATGTTTTCAGCCATTTCATCAATTCGTCTTTGCACAGAATTATTACTCAAAGGAATTTTTCGGATAATATCTGCGGCCGGTTTATGAAGCACAGTAGTTATTACTTCCTTTATTGCTGGCAAAATTAACTCTTCTCCGATGTTGTGTGGTTTGCCTTTTTGAGCAATTAACAAAGAGATATTGTACGAAGCTCGAAGTCCGTCGTCATCTTGCTTAGCAGCCGCCGAAAATAGTTTTGATACACTTGGCTGAGTATTATGCTTCTTCTCTAGGTCTTGAAAATATGCTACATTCTTTTCTGTCTTATCTGGATGCATTTTATTCAAATGATCTTGCAGTCTTGATGGCTTCATTGCTTCGTTCGAAAATGTTTTTAGACATAGAAGACACAAAGGCGACGACGGGTTTGTGGGATTTTCAATAAATCCGAATTTAATATATTCCGCAGAGTATTGCCGTCTCTTCTTTTTTACTTCCGACATTGTTTTGTTTTAAGAAATACGTAAGTGTTGAAATCAAGTACTGCTTATCTATTATGCGCGAAACCGCAAATGAAAATAAAATAAATTTACGTCGTTTATATAGGATTGCATAAGCAGCACGCACCAACAGTAATAAGACAAACGTGCATAAACTCGTTTATCTCATTCGACGCCCAATCGTACTCGACAAGCAAGAACAAGTATTATAGAACCAGCCGATTGGTATAGGAGTGTACAATTCGGATTATTTAACAAAAACTTGTTAAAACATGATTGCCCGCGGTCTTTTATATCGAACCGAGTTTGAGCTATATCTTAATTAATATTAGTTGATGTTCACAAGATGTAGTCGAGAGTCGAGAGCTCAGTCGGTGTCTAAGAGTCTTCCTAGCTAGGTAGATGAAATTATAAATCGACCCCAAAGCCCTACACAATGCCCCCTTTTTTTTCTGGGTCTCTTACCGCCCCCCTTTAGGCCTGCAGCGCCCACAAGGGGGCGTTATAGCCCACGTTGGGAAAGACTGATCTAGAGACACATCTAATAATAGAGTTTAATATGATTTAGTAACTTCTATGGCAATCTTTTATTATATTAAATGTATGTTCTAGAAAACTTATGTACGGGTTGTTCCAAGTGTACTTGCACTGAAGAAGGTCAATGGTCTTGCCAGGATGTAAAAGAATGCGAGGAGAGTACGCCAAATGATCAACAGGGAGATGCTGACGACGAAATCTTTGATAATGCTCTTCAAATGCTGGATTATGGTGAGAAATATTGAAATCATCACCATCAGGCAGTGTATATTCTCAAATATTTGGATTTCTACAATCCATTTAAAATGGGGATACCAGTACTCTAAGATTTGTTAGCAAGTGATGGTGCCAATCAAATTTTGCTAAATATTAGACACCCAAGACCAAGATGCATTGAGCATGGTTACTCAGAGGCCTTGAGATGTAAACAGCAGTCACCGATCCAAGACTTTACTATTGTAACTTAATTTCTTAGTTTGCTCAGTATGCAACTGCGTATGGTAGCTATTTAACACATTGAAAGAATTTCTCCAAAAAAAATATTCAAACGTGTAAACCAATCTTGGCAAATGAGATAACGGTCACGTCTTTGTTTTAAAAACCTATTGTATAACCTATTGTATACCTATTGTATCTTGCTCATGTAAGTTTTAATATCTTCTAGAAATGGACGCAAAGAAACTAAGAATTATGAAACACTCGAATAATCCTAATGTGCCAGCCCCGCAGTCAACGAAAGATCACAACGTTCTACTCGGTACGTTTGATAATGATTTCCTTCACGTTAATAAAAAGGAACTCTATACCTCTATCTCTCTCTGAATAGGACGTTCATCCTCTAACCATACTATGCATTCTCTATGAGCAAGTAACGAGGTACTTTTAAGAGTAAGCGTTTTTCTGTTTCTTCATCATCATCATCATAGATTTCCACAATTGTGTCGTCATTTTAGGGGGAAATTGCCAGTACTCTCGTATATTTATAGTTTTACAGAAAGGACGCTGCTGCCCATCCCTCTGGTTTAGAATCCCTTAGTCGCCTTTTACTACATCCACAGGAGGAGCTGGAGTGGTGCTATATTCTTAATCCGGCTATCTATCTAACGGCCGAATGAAGTCCACTGCTGGACACAGGCCTCCCCCAAAGATCACCACAACGACCGATATGGATGTGATGTGGGCTCATTGGGGGGTTTTGCCATAATCGCCACGCTTGGCAGGCGGGTTGGCGATCGCAGTTGAGTTGTTAATGTACTCGAAGGACGCTGCTGCCCATCCTCCGGCCAATCCCTTAGTCGACTTTTACGACACCCACGGGAGGAGATGGGGTGGTGGCATTCTGAGCCGGCACCGCACGGCCGGCTACCATACGGATTTTATATAAGGTGTAACATTATTAGCTGAGTCATCATAGCGAACAATTTTTAGCGACACATACATAATAATTAGCCGGTTCCTGTCCCTGCTGGGCACGAGCCTTTTCTCACGATGAGAAATATTAGGACTTAGTCCACCACGCTAGCCTAGTGCGGTTGGCTACACACACCATTGGGCACATTTTGGAGGATGTTTTCCTTTACCGTTAACGCAAGTGATAAACAATTTCTGATCCGCACATGAATCCGAAGTCAGAGGTGCGGGCCGGGATCGAACTCAGAACTTCCTGTACGGAAGGTAAGCTTTCCAATACTAGGTTATCAATGCATTAGCGACACAACAAAGAGCAACCATTTAACGCGAAAAAAGTCAGGTATTCGATACATTTTACGAACGGCTTCGATGACTTTGTATGGAGCAGCCGGTTGTTCGTTACGATTAGTACATATAAGCCTTAAAAGTATCTCTACTAATAATTTTACACCTTATAATTTTATATTCACATTTTAGCATTCTTCTTATTAGTTATCTTATATACACTAAATATGTGAACATTTAAATTTGCTTTTGAGTCGTTGTAGACATTCGAATCTTAATATTTACTTCTGAAATCTGTTTTCAGGTTATTTGGTAGCAATACCTCGGCCAGAGCACTGACTTGCACCTTTTTTTTAAATATAAGCACTATTGCACATATTTCGTATTTGAGTTTTATTTTTTTATAATGATAAAAACGCTATCAAGGTAAGTGTCATATTTACTATACCTACTACAAAACGTTTGTACATATTAACTGTAGTTTAATGTTACAGGTTCTCTAAAAGATTATAGGATGGATGAAATTATGTCATCTTTATCACGATTGAAAAGATCTACCGCAATGAAAAGCAATAAACATAATAAGAGGTCGGTTGACAAAACAAGTAACAAGTATACTAAGAACACAAATACTAGCAATAATAATACAATAAAGTTTCATGATACAGTTGATGAACTGAACGAAGGTACGTAGTCATAAATTCGAAGTGTTTTTGTAGTAAATATTATAATTCTAAGGTTTATTTTTGCGTATATGTTTCGTACAGCTGATAACAATAGTCGACGTACTCATCCAAATTAACAAAATGCGTAAGCGCCTTCCATACGTTGTTAATTCATCATCATTACAGCCAATAGTCGTTCACTGCTGAACACGGGCCTCCCCCATAGATTTGTCTACAATTGTCATCTTTTTGGGGCACTTGACAGTACTCACTATGCTTGGCAGGTGGGTTGGAGAACGCAGACTGGCTGCCGTTTCCCCAGTAGGGACGCTGCTACCCATCCCTCTGGTTTAGACTCCCTTAGTCGCCCTTTACGACATCCGCGGAAGGAGATGGAGTGGTACTATATTCTAATTCCGAATATAAAAGAAAATTTTCACGTTATTGATTATATGATTATAGAAAAGATGGCCATCTTGTCATTAGAGAACCGAACGAACACTGAATAACATTATGCACTACTTCTATGTGCATTCTACAACAGACTGTTCAGCAAACTGTTGTTGCTGACTGTAACTATGTTCTATAAATATGTTCTCCCAGCACACACGAGAGGTCGACTTCTGTGATGTGCATTTCCTGGTAAATTCTATGGTAAAATGGTTGCAGTCTGAAATTTAACTGTACGATCTTGTGACATCTTGCTTAACATAGAAATGTCGATGTAAAATGCTATTCCAAAATAAAAGATTTCCCAAGTTGTTGTGGACTAGGCACCAAAACTGCGTTTTTATAATTTGGAACAATACGTAACTAGTTGATATTATTTTTGAGTATAAATTGTAACATCATACATCGTCTAATCTAATATATAAATATCTCGTGTCACGGTGTTTGTGGTCACGCTCCTCCGAAACGGCTCGACCGATTTTAATGTTTTTGTATATTTGGTAGGTATAAGAATAGGTCGGGAAGTATTTTTCACTCTCCTACCCCTATGCCCCATTCTTATCGCTATTTTAGTATTTTTGTATGAACAATATCCATGATGTAGATTTCTGAATTCCACGCGTGCGAAGTCGCGGGTAAAAGCTAGTATTACTATATTATATTATTATTATAGACATAATATTTGTTACAGCACGGCTAGCATATGAGTACTTAGATTTCGATGTCTAAAAACTAAAAATATTACTTCCGTTACAGATATTTTATGCACACTTTACTTTGCTTGCAGATACTTTAAAGGACTCAAACATATCTGGAACATTGCTAGTTAAGAAAATGGACATAATACCACAACTGGATTTAAGGCGATCTGGTGACGAAGTCAAAAGCAGAAGTGCATTTCAGATTGAATACAATCAGCCAAAGGCTTTCAAACAAATTACTGATAACAAAATAGATGTAACGGAACACGAAAATATATTTGATCCAAGTCACGAAAGTTTAAAGACAGTACTAGGTAATTACACACATAAAACCAAAGACAAGGATCTTTCGAAGATTGTGGTTAATGAATTAAAAATAGGCAGTGAAGTCATTGGAGATTCTGATGCTCCCGTTACGTCAAATATCACTTTCACTCCAGAAAACGACACTTTGACTGCAATGGCATTCATTGCTGGCAATCTGCTTAACAAATTGTGGAACATGGAAAAAGATGCATCTGGGTCTTCAATAGAAACAGATGCGATGAAACATGATAAAATAACCGATCTACTTGATCTTTTTAAAGAACCATTAAATATAAGACAAGAGACGTTCTTAAAAAATGCTTTGGAACAACTATCCAGTGCATTGGATAAGGATAAAGATGTGAAAAACATTTCCATATGTAAAAATCTTGAGGAAGCAAAGAAGTTATTATACGATACAAATAGTACTAGTGAAGAGGATAAGCCGGAAGTTATCACTAAAGCAGCGTGTAAAAATGACCAGCCTAAATCAGTAGATGATATACAAAAGCAGGCTACTGTAAAAGCTATATCAAAATTAGGCAATGTGTTAGATCTCATAAAAAAGTTTGAAGATCTACAGGGTAATATTAGTTATTTAAAACATGGTCCTAAACTAAATTTTAACATGAGTCATACGATATCTAGTGTGAAACCTGTGAGCAATAATTTACTTACAAAAGATGAGAAAATTTCTTTAGATCTATTTGGCAATCTTTTAGAAAAAATAACAAAGCTTCTTATGCCGAGTAAAAAAAATAAAAAAATAGAGAATCTAATAAAAAGTAAAAATATGCTTGCAACCAATAATAACCTTATGGAAAAGTTTACCAAACTTTACAATATTGATTTGAGAAATATGACCGTAACGGCAAAAGATAAATTAATTCTTGACTATTTAGCTCATGTTAATCGAAACCCAGATTGCTTGCTGCACAATAATAACCACAAAATTACTGAATCACTTCCAAGTATTGAAGGAAATATTTTATTAAACTTGTCAGAGTTTTTAAAAATGAAAACGTTTAATGATTTGATTAAGTTATTAGAACCAGAAGCACAACAAACCCTCCTTAGTCCTGTGGGAACAACTAACGTTGTTGTTGGAACTACTACTTCGTTAGGGGAAATGAAAATAAATTTAAAAAACTCAAAGAATGTTGAGGATGTAGATCCTAAGAAATTCAATTCGACAAAAGAAAAACTTAAAGCTCATTTAAAAACAATAATGGAAGATCTGATGGAGTTACAGAATGCCAGAGGTGTAAGCATCAAAGGTAATATAAAAATAGCTGACGCGTTACCTTGTATCTATAATATTTTAAACGCGGGCAGGGCAGAAGTAGTTTCTAAAAACGTGGAAAAGATTGATACAGTAAATAAAATATCTAATATAATAAATGGATTAAAAAAAGAATTTAAAGCGGGGCAAACACGCAGAATCCATAGTGTTGGTATAACGGATAAACAAATACGGCCAAAAGCGGCTATCGTATGGGAACGTGTACTAAAAAATTTGAATGAAAAATCAAATCAAAAGACTCGTAGATTTTCTGGTAACAAAGCTCCTAAATCTTACATTGAAATTAAGGAAATTATGGCCAAATTGGAAAATGCTAGTTCTACATATAAACAGTTTGCACTACTAGCTGAAGTACCCGCGGCAGGAAAACTCATGTTGTTTAAAACATTAGAACAAGATGTCCTGAGCTCTATAAATGTATTAAAAGAAATTCAATTGGCTTTCGAAGATCTTAGAAAACTACCTTCTGAAAAGTTCACTGAGTTGGAAGAATTTGTGAGAAATGTGGCAACAAGGATCAGTTTAAACGATAAAGTTAACGAAAAGGTAAAAACGGAGGCTAAGAAATATGACGAAGAAGAACAAAAAATAAGTAAAACAGTATTAAAAACTCAATTAAATAACAACCATGCACAGATTTATGGTCAAAATCAAGAAAATGGTTTAACAATAAGTAGAGCCCAGATAACAAATCAGTTGATCAGAAATCGTATGCAGTTGTATTTAAAAATGAAAGACGATAAAGAATATGATGTAAGCAATGATATGAATTATAACATTGCTAAAAGGGTGCTGTATTATTTGGATACTGATAATTATAATTTGGCCAGGGAATTGTTTAAAGTATTTGTTATGCAGAAACAAGATAATTCCAGGGTTACGTTAAGTAATGATCTTACAAATAATAAGTTTATGGGTAAGTCTAATAACGTTATTGATTTTGATTAAAATGGGATACATTTAAGGTAATCAAAGAGATATTTGAGAAGCTAGGATAGCTTAAATATCATATAATGTATAGTATAAATACAGCAAGTACAGCAACCAGCGTGATTTTAGACAATGTTGTACTCTACATCGGTTTATATATAGATTAATTACAAATTATAAGAAGCTTAAACGCTTATTTTTAAGCGATTAAATAACCCTTGCGGTATATTAGCGTGAAAATCATAAAAGTGTCTACGGAATGCTCTTTTTAGGTCTTGATGATATTTGTCTAGGATTTAATTGGCTTCTGATTTTAGCAACATCTACACCACTTAGTCAAGATCCAATGCGTCGGATGGCAACACACCAAAAGGAACCTTTATTACAATTTGAGGAGACAAGGAAACATAACGAACGCATAAACTGGGTGGATCAGGATCATCTGATAAAGCAGTTGCTAAATATGAAGAACATTAGAATGTAGAAGTGTTATCGAATTTTTGTATAATTTTATAATTTACATTAAATATTTTATATAAAACATGTGTTCAATTTATTGACTGCAGCATAAAATATCTAAGAGTGTACTGGACACAGTTGTGTCGTGAACGTGTCTTCATGCCCTGCTATACCTGCTTATTGAAATATTTCACCAAAGTAACAACACCTACAACATTCTGGGTTTATAAGTGGTCGTACTCGGCCTCTATTGCCTCTATTGCTTTATTGGGGAAAATTCCAACCCCATGGTGAGAATTTCGTGTAGTTAAGGATCAGAGGATTATAACAGTATGAGGTTTTGAAGACGACTAAGATTATCCAACTAGTCCTCAATGAGATCGAGATAACTTGGACCAGCATAGTCGAAGATTGGAAGGAAAAGAGAGAGTGCACCTTAACTGTGGACTGTTCTTAAACCAATTTTCTTAAAGAAATACAAACTTTGAATCTTTAGCTCAGTCCATTGCTGAGCGGTCTGTCTGTCTGTTTGTTCCCGCTAATGTCCAAAACGGCTGTACCGATTTCTACAGGACTTTAACTGGCAGATAACTGATGTCATAAGGAATCACTTAGGATACTTTTGTTTAAGAAAAATAATTTGGGTTCCAGGCAAAAAAGTTACAACCCATGAAATCCAATATTTATATATATATATAGCTTCGACACAGACACTTGACATAGACTATATTTATATATATAAGAAAAATAATTTGGGTTCCAGGCAAAAAAGTTACAACCCATGAAATCCAATATGAAATCAAATCCACAATGCGCTGAACCATAGTGAGCGAAGTCTTATTATTGGTGACTTCAACCTCAGTTTTATCACTTGGAAAACTGGTGAGGAGTCTCAGGTAAGCCAGACTTCCCCCACAACCAGTAACAGTAGTGACGTGAGCAAATGCTTCTTGGACTTCATTACCCTTAACGACCTCTGCCAATACAACCATTTATTGAATAACAAATCAAGAACATTAGACCTAATTCTCTCTAACATTCTATTGCAAAACCTCAATCACTGCCAGGCACCTATGACACTGGAAGATCCCTTGCATCCATCAATTGCATTCTCTATTCCGTTGGTTGTCAGTACAAATTTTTTGCAGGTAAAACCTACTACCAAACCCGACTTCTTTAAAGCAGACTATGACAATATATTATTTTTACTTGGATCTATTGATTGGGAGGTAGAAGGGAGGGATTGCGCTACGGTTGACGACATGGTAAATTCCTTATATGAAATGTTGCTTATTGTAATCCGGCAACATGTTCCTCTGAAAAAGATTTCTGGCAATAAATACCCAATATGGTACACACCTAACCTCAAACGTCTACTCAAAGAAAAAAACAAGTATCGAATTAAAATTAAAAAATATAATAACCCTTTAGACATTACATCTTTTGAAACATTGCACTCAGATTGTAGTAAGCTCAGAGATATTTGTTATAGGAAATATATCGTGAGGTTAGAAAATGCTTTAGTGAAAGATCCAAAAATGTTCTGGTCCTTTATCAAGCACAAAAGAAAATCTAGTAGTATATACCCTGCAGAAATGATATACAGTAACAAAATCGCATCATCCGGCCTCGAAATTTGTAACTTATTTGCTGAAAACTTCGCACAAGTCTACAACACTTTAAAATACATCCCTCATGTAAATGTTAATATTCACATTAATACGCCGGCTCTATGTAAGCTACACTTTGGAACTGAGGAGATATATAAAGCTTTAAGATCTTTAGATGAGCAAAAAGGTGCGGGAGACGACGGCATTCCACCAGTGTTCATTAAAAGATGTTCAAAAGTGCTAGCTTTACCCCTAAAACTTATATTCAATAAATCTCTTATGGACGGTATCTTTCCTGGTCGATGGAAGGAAGCGTTAGTAGTACCTATTTTTAAATCAGGTGAAAAACATCTTGTATGCAATTATAGACCCATTTCTATTTTAGTTATGTTTGGTAAGATATTTGAAAAGCTGGTAACTGAGCGTCTATCATCACATGCCAAACATCAAATCAGCAGCAGTCAACATGGATTCACCAGATGCAGGTCTACGTCCACTAATCTCATGAGCTATGTATCATCTATCTCCGAGTCTTTAGATAAGCGTATTCCTGTGGATGCCATATACACCGATTTCAGTAAGGCGTTTGATAAAGTCAACCATTCCCTTCTAGTGAAGAAACTTCAGAAATTGGGTGTAGGCGGATCGTTGCTAAACTGGTTTCAGTCATATCTTAGTGACAGATCCTCAAAGGTCGTAATAAATGGCCATCAGTCGGTCCCCTTTAAGGCAACATCCGGAGTTCCGCAAGGTTCACACCTGGGTCCTATCCTCTTCAATATCTTTATAAACGACATCACTGAATGCTTCAAACATTCTAACTTCTACCTGTTTGCTGATGATGTGAAAATAATGAGACCACTATTAAACGCAACCGATCCTGCCTTGCTGCAAGATGACCTGAATAGACTGTCGGACTGGTGCAAAGCAAATGAGATGACCTTAAATATTTCAAAGTGTCATTATATACAGTTTAATCGTAACAAAACAGTACAATCTAACACTTACACAATAGACAAACAAAACTTAGCAATAGTTGAAGAGATTCGCGATTTAGGGGTTACGTTTGATAAACAGTTAAGATTTGGCAAGCATATCAGAAACACAACAGCAAAAGCGTTCAATATTCTCGGCTTTATATTGCGAACCAGCAAAGAATTTTCAAGAGCTTCCACTAGGATAAAACTATATAAAACGCTGGTTCGTCCTATACTTGAATATAGCAGTACGGTATGGAATCCACACTATGACATTTACATTAAACATTTAGAAAGTGTGCAGAGGCGTTTTCTGTATCATCTCTGTTACAAAGACTACCTAGCTAAAAAAATTGTCAGCTACACAGATAGACTAAGACACTACCGTATGACTTCATTGAAACATAGAAGAAAATCCGCTGATCTCATATTCTTGCACAAACTATTTAATGGAGTTTTGGACTGCAGTGAACTAGTTGGAAAGTTGCAAATAAATGTGCCATCTCGTTTGCCAAGAATAAATAGCTATAGCCTGTTAAATATCCCGCGATCCAGAACAAACCTTGGGCATTTTGCCGCACTGCCAAGACTTTGCAGGCAATTCAATGATTTATCTAAGCGTTGTAATTTGGATATAGCCCTCCCATTTTCAAAGTACAAGAGGGAGTTAAACATCATACTTTCCAGTGACATTTAGATGTATCTTCAACGTCTTCGTCAATGCTTCTAATATTATTTGACTGTATTCATTATTGTGGTACGAGGGCGGCACTGAAAATTTCGGGAATCAAGGAAGTGACACAACATTACTATTTAAAAATGTATTTATTGCTTTTCGAAGTATTCTCCGCGAAATTTGACACATTTTTCCATACGATGGAACCAATCATTGAAGCAACCATTCCATTCGGAAGTTGGGGTCTCCAAAATGGCCGTTTTGTAGGCGTCCACAGCTTCTTTAGGTGATGAAAATCTCTGTCCACGCAATTTATTCTTTATTTTAGGGAAAGTATAGAAATCATTAGGGCTTAGGTCGGGGCTGTACGGCGGATGGTCTAATAATTCTATGTTTTCTTGCTCTAAAAACTCTTTTGTTCTGTGCGCGGTGTGAGAACTCGCATTGTCGTGATGGAGGATGATGCGGCGGTTGCAGTTCTCTCTACGGAGTTCAGAAACGACCTGTGGCAAACAAATGCTAGCATACCATTCTGCATTAACCGTTCTTTCTCCCTCAAGAGGAATAGTCGTAACATGGCCGGTTTTGGAGACAAACGTGGCCACCATTTTTTTTTGCAACACTCCGTGAACGAACAATTTTTGTTGGCTTTAACTCATTTTCGAACACCCAAACTCGTGACTGGTTTTTTGTTTCGGGTTCGTACGCATATATCCAGGATTCGTCACCTGATACGATGTTGTATACAGCATTTGAGGATCCTGCGTGGAATCTTTCGAGAGATCTGACGCACCAAGTAACGCGAGCCGCTTTTTGCTCTTCACATAGCAAATGCGGTATCCATCGGGAAAACAACTTTTTTACACCTAATTGTTCATGCAAGATTATTTGTATTTGACTCATGCCAATGTCTAAAGTTGCCTGAATTTCGCGGTATGTCACATGTCGATCTTCCTCAATCAGCTTACGCACAGCATCAACGTTTTCTTGGGTGACTGCAGTTTTTGGACGACCTTGACGAGGATCATCACTGAGCTTGACACGTCCACGTTGAAATTCAGCAAACCAGCGATAAATTGTGGTTTTGGATGGGGCTTCATCACCAAATGCAGAAATCATCCGGTCAACACACTGTTTTTGTGTTAAACCACTTCGAAAGTCATAATAAATCATCGCTCTTGAATTTTCTCGAGTCAATTCCATTTTCTCAACGACTAAACAAGTTTGACAAAACCTTGTGACAAGACCGTGAATCTTTTTTTAAATAAATAAATGGTATTCGATTTGTAAAACCAAGGAGTTTTCAATTAAAAAGATTTTAATATGACAGGAACAGTGGAAATATTCCATTCCCGATACTTTTAGTGCAGCCTATGTATTGTTAATCTTTTTTCTGTTAATTTATTATATTCTAGTTTTGTTTTCTTTGGAAGTGTTTTGAAAATGTTCCTAATCAAATTATTGCATGTTTATTTAGTTTTGTTTGAATATTAAGTATTTATATTTTAATGTAAAATTTCTACTATTTCAGTTTAATTTAAATTTTGTAAATTTTTCTATGTTGATTCACCTAGATATACAAGAGCACGCTGTGGCTTCCTATAATTGGAGGTGCACACCAAACACAAACTTATATACTAATTTGTAATAGCCCATGTATGTGTGTATCCTCTGTTGGAAGTCCATAATAATAAATAAATAAATATATATATATTTATATATATATTGGATTTCATGGGTTGTAACTTTTTTGCCTGGGAAGAATAGGGATTATTTTAATTAATTCAGAGTGCTTCGACATAGACACTTGACATAGAGTATATTTATATATATAAGAAAAATAATTTGGGTTCCAGGCAAAAAAGTTCCAATATTTATATATATATATTTTTCTTATATATATATAAATATACTCTATGTCAAGTGTCTATGTCGAAGCACTCTGAATTAATTAAAATAATCCCATTTCTTGTCCTTCTGCGAGAGCGTTATGCTGCAGAAGAAGACTGCAGAGCAGGATCAAGGCAGATCAGATGGCGCCGGGGTAACAGCCGCCCCAGCACTAAGTCCAACACACCTGAGCCGCCTGCCGGTGCCTTCTAGCAGGGGCCTTGGGGGTCGTTGGGCGCACCCACAAGATTGGGGAGTCTGCGTGCTGATACCAAGTGATCCCCGGGAAGAAGGTAGCGCGCGCGTGGTCACATGCCGCCGTGTGCACAGCACAGCGCACAGCGAGGCTTGGGGGTTTCTTCACAATCCTCCCCAGAAGTGAATGGGGGGCGACCTATTAGAGTCGTCTTCCCTATGCTTAACCCCTCCGAGATGTGCCTAAAGGCGTGGCGTCATGAACGGCTCTAGTGTGATCTTACGAGGAACTGGAGCCCCCTTGCCGATGACGAGATGACCGCTCCAGTAGTTTTAGCTGGTAGGAGTCCGGCATGCCACTTCGCCGTTCCCCAGGGTGAAGGAAGTTCATGATGTTCATGTCTTTCACACGGGCAGTGGTGCCACGACATAACGTATATCGAATGGAAGGGGGTGTCATACCACGGTTTACATCGGTTCGTGATCTTGGCGTATTATTCTCTCAGGAATTATCGTTTCGTGCTCATATCGTACAGTTGTGCAACAAAGCTTTTAAAATTCTAGGATTTGTAATACGGGAATCCCGGGATTTTAATAACGTTATAGTGGTGAAGTCACTGTACAACACATTAGTTAGGAGCAGTTTGGAAACTAGTGCTATCATATGGAATCCACATGAATCTAAGTATTCTCTCATGGTTGAGAAAATGCAGAATAAATTTACCCGGTACCTATATTTAAAGCAGTATGGAGTCTACCCCTTTTATCCACTTATGTATCCAACCCTTTTTGTAATAGGAATGGTTGGTTACTATAAGTTGGAGGTTAGACGAAACTTTGCTTTAGTAAAATATATATTTCTTGTGTTCCGTGGCAAACTAAATAACCCACAAATATTAGAATCGTTGGGTATGCTCATTCCTAACACCAAGCTGCGGCAGGGGCCGAGGAGGAAGCTGTTTGAAGTACCGGTAGTGCGCACAAACATTTTAAAATTTGCACCCATTGTTCGAGCAGCACGAATACTCAACACCATCTCGCTACGGCTTGATATTTTTACTTGCTCATTGGCAGAATTCGAGAAGGTGACGATTAGTTATCTGTCTTTTGTGTAACTACATTGTTGAATTGGGTTGAAACCTGTAATGACAATTGTAATTTGTGAAATAAATAAATAAATGATGAATTTCCACTGGGGACCAATAAAAAAAGAAGGTAGGTCTAAATATATATTTATAGATCTCCCTCACTCTCTCGTCATCACCAAGAGCTATGCGTGGAGCAAAGGTGTACGGGGTTGACTTGAAAATCCCTAGAGGGATTTCGCGATGTTATAAGCTGTACAGATTTGTATCTCAGTCAAACATAGACAGGCTGCTGTCCTGTCCGATGTTTGAAAATCCTAAATGTCCACCCTCCCCCTTACCCATGTTTGCGCCGGCCCGAGGCGATAAAAATAAGTAGTAATAAAAGATCCCCTTTAAACTCCAAATAATATAGATCCAGCAACTCCTTTGTGTTGTTGTTATCCCAGTAACGCCCTAAGCCACGGTCCGTATCCCACTTTAGGCACAGTTACTTAGTATATAGTTTATAGCCTGGCTGAAGGCTCTTCAAGCTTCACCGATTGTCCGGTAAAGCATCTATATCTCCCTTGAGATGTATGCGACAAACCCAACAGAAAAAATTGGGTGTGGCTGTTTCATGAACACGGCCATGTGTGGTACGTGAATATGTTTAGGTAACGGGATGCCTTCACACTCCAGTGTCGATATAGAAGTGATTTCATCATCCACTTGCATAATTTCAACCGCCCCAGCTGCAGATGTACTGACACCGTCGTTGATCCGCCCGGCTGCATTCATTCTTTTACGTTCCCTGCACTGCTTGACTCGGTCATATGGTGTACAATTCGATTGCTCTTGAGAAGCCCTTTCCAACCATATACAATATCTGTATTTGGATTTGGCTTTTCGACGCGTATAGGCCGAAATTATATATTTTTATCATTTTTTATTTTAATAAATTATATTCACTAACTACTCTACTGTACACTAATGTTTTGTATACAATCGATAGATTTTGACGAGAGCTGACGATTGGAACTTAAACGAAGGTTAGCTTTTTCGAGTCAAAAGATATACTAAGTGGAAATCTCGATACGCAGCAAAATTACCTCAAAATGGCGGCGGTTCCCCCTCCACCGGGCGCGATGTGTTATAGTCCTCACTTGGCATAATAAATTCTTTGATCCTTTAACTATCCAAGGGTGTAACTGAGTTTAGGATGGAGATAGATATGAATCGTATCGTTCAGTGTCTGGGCAACACATGGTACAAGACGCAATAGGGAAGTCTTACACGAACTATATGACAAAAAGTCTTATGGGTTATATATATATATATATAATATAGGTTTATCTAATCTAATCTAACGGCCGAATGAAGTCCACTGCTGGACACAGGCCTCCCCCAAAGATCACCACAATGACCGTGGATGGATGTGATGTGGGCTCATTGGGGGGTTTTGCCATAATCGCCACGCTTGGCAGGCGGGTTGGCGATCGTAGTTGAGTTGTTAATGTACTCGAAGGACGCTGCTGCCCATCCTCCGGCCAATCCCTTAGTCGACTTTTACGACACCCACGGGAGGAGATGGGGTGGTGGCATTCTGAGCCGGCACCACACGGCAAAATAGGTTTATACCTAATTATAATATAATATAATAGTATATATATATACATATATATTAGGTAGTTTTTAACTTTTATTGACCGTTTTTGCGAAACTTTGGCGAAATCTATTCTACGCCGAAGTATCAAAATATTTTTGCAGAATTATTACATTTTCTCCAAATTTCTATATAAGAGAATTCATTATACAGAAAAACCACTGTTTAAAATTAATTGTACTTTATTTTAAACTGTTCTAATCAAAGTTTGATGGTTGTTGGACTCCGTTTTACAGTGGCGGCCTGTGTTGTAACTTTTGAGATCTTTGTCGTTCTAAGCCCGTTCAATTTCTTTATTATTGGTGTTGTGGTCTTCTTGGTTCTATGCCCTGAGAACAGTTAAAGGGTTAATAAGACTTTTTTTCGTAACATCATTAGATGTCCATTTGCCTGACAATGGTTTCCAATATGCTTTAACGATTTTTAATTAGATTGCTTATATTGTTTTTTAATTTATTAAGCTTTCCAAAAAATACCGTGCAGCTCAGGTCACGACTAGGGCTACCCCATCTTATATCATCTCCATGGGTGACGTAAAAGGCGACGCAGAGTATGGTACCTAGCGCGTATCATTAACCACTTTGGGTTGCCAGAGGGTGGCGGGTAAAACACCGACACTAAGAAAGAAAGAAAGAAAGAAAGAATTTTATTCTGATCGCACACAACAAGAAAATAATTGTAAACAACAACACACAATATTGCAAAATATCATATTAAAAATAAAAAGCATGCAAACAGATTTTTGTGTGAGACATCAGAATAGGCTCCTATCTCAGCATTGCGCTGGTCTTCCGATAGGACCTTAGATAAAAGAAGTCATATCACGCACAGTTACCAATATATTATTTATATTAGTAATGTAGACACTACCATAGAGGGTTGGTGTCAAGCAGGCGGCCGACTGTAAAACACTTTTTCCAACGTAACTTGGGATGAGGGCAGGAAGTAAACCTCTCTGATTTCCAGTTTAAATTTGATTGATCTTAAAGAGTAGTTAAAAATAAAAAGCATGCAAACAGATTTTTGTGTGAGACATCAGAATAGGCTCTTATCTCAGCATTGCGCTGATCTTCCGATAGGACCTTAGATAAAAGAAGTCATATCACGCACAGTTACCAATATATTATTTATATTAGTAATGTAGACACTACCATAGAGGGTTGGTGTCAAGCAGGCGGCCGACTGTAAAACACTTTTTCCAACGTAACTTGGGATGAGGGCAGGAAGTAAACCTCTCTGATTTCCAGTTTAAATTTGATTGATCTTAAAGAGTAGAATAGAAATATAATCTTAAAAGTTGTTCTATAGAACTTAAAAGAAAAACATTGAATGCCATCGTCATAAAAAAACCTAATCAGTACTGTTGCTTCGCAGAAAGTGCCGCCTATGGTTAAGAAGGGTTTTAAGAATGAAATTACCGTGTGTGCATTGATGATAGAAATGTATCTAATGAATAAGATATTGCTACGAACTGGCATACTTTTTCTTTAAATACGATAAAATGTACAAGCACAAAAATATTAAGAAGACATGATAAATTTTGAAGAAATTGGTTGCTATAAAACAATTTTTACGAAGACTACTAAGATTTTCATGTTTATCTAACCTACTTAACCTACACCCTGCCATTGATTTAAGAAGCTGTGATGGCAAACTAATAGCTGGATTATCTTCCAACATGCAAAGCTGTGGTAAAGATAAAGCCGCCAACCCATTTTTAAAGATAAAGATACTTTTATTTTGCGTAACAGATTTACTTAGTGATTACATCCTCCTACGGTTTTTGCACAACATTCTGTGATCACAAAACATTTTCTATAATTATTGCTGCAATGTTGATTTATAGCCGTTAATTGTAGTGGTGTATAAGAACGCCCAAGTTGAGCAATAGGCTGAATTAATATTACCACATACCATGCCTCTTAGTTTTCCTTTTCTTTTTTCTGTTATCGGCTCTACGTTCAGCATTGGCTGTAGCATTTTTCTGACTCGCTTTAATTCTCGGGTTAACTTTATGTCTCAAGTAATTAGGTATAATATTTTTTATACGTTGTTGTATTGTATCTAAGAAGGACCTTTTGATTCTTGGCACAAGACCTAAATTCTTTTGCCATCTCTTCATCGTTTCTTCGTAGTCGTTGTATCTCTTCTCGGATATTTCATCTAACTTTTTTCTGGCAAGCTGTTTCACTATTTCTGATTTAGGCACTTTTCTATGCAGAAGTTCAGCAATATCTTTTTTAGAACTCTTTAATAAACTACGTATATGTTTGATGAAAGAACGTTTTTTCTTCTTACGTGCATCTAAACCCTCTTTCACAGGGTTTATTGTGGTTTCTTCTATTGCACGTGGATTTATCGACGCTGATATTTTCGGATACTTCGAGCAGTATCGGATGATTATTTGTATTTTGTTATGCATTACTTTCAATCCAGCGTTTAATCTCTCTATTATGTCACTTTTCACATCATCTGAAGTGTGAAACATTCTTCTGATGTGAGCAAAGTCTATTACCGCTAAAACATCGTGTATTCTACTAATGTCCATAGTCAAAATAAAATGCAACAGTTTCAATTTATAAATGCTGACAAAATAAGAATTACTTATAATATTAGCCGTCATTTCCAGCCACTGACTACCAATATTGTTTAAGTCTTTCGTCAAATTATAGTGAAGGTCATGGACTCTTAATCCTGTAACGGAATATTCATCTATGTAGAAAGATTCAATTAAATATTTAATTATCTTTCTGGCAGCTGGTGACAAAGGAGATAAAGCTTGAGAATTTGGCATATTTTTGTCAATTACTTGAATTATTTGAACCGCACAATCTTTAAATGATATAGAAGCACATCGGCTATAATTCTGTACCATTTGTCGTCTAGTGTTTTTAATTTGTGTTGACTTGATTTTATTATGTTTACCTTCGTTTATTTTGTTTTTGTAAACATAATGCTTCATAGCTTGTATAAGTAATTTAAAGTCTTCAGGTAACTCGATGTCTTTTTGACTTTGAATACCAATTACGTCTTTTATGACTTCGTAAATATCAGTTTTTAGTTGAAACATATATTTCTCGATATTGTTCGGATCTGTTCTTCTTAGATGTGTATGTAATTCTGGTTCCAATGCTAAATTATAAATAGAAAAATATGTATTACTAGTATTATTTACATCTGCTGTAAATTCAGCTCCTTCATCATAAGTTTTTAAATATTTAATCAAATTTTGCTTTATTCTTTTCAAATCTTCTAATTCCTTCTTTTTGTCACTTATAATTTTATTTAAAGGTATTAAAACATTGTACTTTAGGTCCATACTATTTTCAGTAGTAGATGTATTAACATTATTAGTTGTATTCACTATCAATGTTACAGTCGGCACTAAATTGAGCGCTGGAATTTCTGATACATCTCTTTTCATGACATTGATATTGACGGCATTGTATTCTGTTATATCATTTGTGTTCTCAAAAGCGTTTATTATATTTGCATCTTTAGTGTAAATGTCATAATCTGAAATATTTAATAATAATAATAGAGGCATTAATATGTATACTGTTCCGAAATATTATGTTTTCGTATACGAGTATATAAAATGTTAACCTTATCAATGAACATTTCAAATTGCTCATCATCATGAGATTCGATATTACAAACAAATGCCAAATACAAAAGTATCCTTTAATTCATTTAAAAGCCAGAACACTGCTATGTAAATATATTTTGCAAATAATATTGATTTAGATGAATGAGAATCTATTATTATTTGTATATATGACGAACACATCATATTTTATGTTATATTTGTCATTTACTGTAATATTGTGCTTAGAGTTTATCATCAATATTTTAGATTTCTATAACAAACTACATGGGTGGATTGCTTAACGAAGAATACTGTTGGACCTTATACCTTGAGTTGTGTTAAAATGATCTCCATCTCGTGCAGCTAGTTTTAGCAAATCAAATACAATTCTAGTCGCTCCTTCAACTGAAGATTCAGTTGTCCCATCCATGTTTTCCATTAAGTCAACTATATATGCAAGGTCTTCCGTAGAATTAGTACTAGTTACATTATCTTCGCCCTTTATCATATAATCTACGTCGAAAGCTTTTTTGTTCAGATTGTTGTTAAGTGGCAGTTTTCTCCGGTTATAGCTATTGGCGTCCACAGCTATGCTACGAAGTACTTCATCAAACGCTACATAATCCTCTGAGATATTTGCCATTTCTGTGACGTTTTCAGTGGTTGTATGTACTGCTACTGGTACTAAATCTGAAAAAAGTTATTAATGGTTCATCCGTAAGTTTATTAATATTTATCACACCTACTAATATAGATAGGGCCGCACTTTTGATAGGATTATGATAACACTAGAGCATAAATACCATTGCATAAGCAAGCTTTAAAACAGCCCGTCGATCATACCAATATTATTATTGTTAATCTTTTGTAATTTAGAGTTGAACATATTTTATTGCACACCAAGTGGAAACACTAAATATTTAAAATAAAGTTACCAGATTCTGTAATTGACGCTTTAGTGGTCACCTTGTATTCTGCAACCACTGTTGTATCCATCACTTCACTTTCGGTGGGACTATAATCATGTTGGTTCAGAGGTTTAACGCCATACAACCATTCTGACATCTGTTCGAAAGTTATTGTACTAGTATTTACTTTGTCTTCCTCCGGGTTTTCGATCAGTGAACGTTTCATTTTCTTTGGTCTTCCGACTAAAACGATGTGGTTATATATTATATAGTGTTTTAACGGCCCTTTCTCACATTGGCTAATTGACAAAACATAGGTATTTGTTACATTGTGGGGATATAATAGAATTTAATAAAAAATGGCATCAAAAGAACTTTATCCACATAACCAATATTTATACAGATAGTCGATAGGTTACTGTGATGGAAGATACAATGCTCTTGCTAGACATGACCCTACTCTAAATATCCACGTAGCTTCCATGTTTATTCAGTAGCACTAGCTGACAGATTATGAAGCTGCCGTTCCTCGTCCCCATAATATCAGTCTGGACGTGTCTCACACTAATGTGAGACACTGGACCAATTGCAGTGACATATGTCAACTCCTGAGTTTTATATAAAATCTCTAATAACTGGACCTTACGCTACAGTATCTGCGCTTGCATAAAGCAGTAATCTAAATACCTCTTTAACAACAATTTATCAACAATTTGAAAACTGGCGTTCAAAGCCAAATAAAAACACCATTCACGACATTGGGTGGTGTTGTAATACATAGAAAGAGTTGCTAAATATATTAGGTGACCATCTGTGGACTAATAACGTGGACGTTAAATAGTGGGGGAACTTGCCTCTAGCATATCAGGCACTGGCCGTAATTATTGCTCAACTTTTGTCGACAACTGAATTGCTTGAATGAGCATTGCTCAAGATAAACCTTTTAAAACATATCTTCGTATGGCAATAAGAGTTTAATCATCACGATTAACAAGAGTATTGATGCACCCTGTTTGTATTTCATAAAAAAGAGCTGTGAACTGTCACCCATTCTCTTCACATCATCCTTAATTCACCAAGATATTGTCGGAAAGAAATGGTAGTCGGATCTTTGTCGATTACTCACTGTCTAATAAATTTTCTATGATCGGAACGAGAACTCGATGGTCGATGTTGAGGGCAGAGTTCTGAGTATGGCACAAGCTGGGGGAGCTGCAGTTCCAATTGCCGTTGGAGTCACATGAGCAGGATCTACAGCCGATGCACACGTTATCTGTAAAGATAAACTTGTAAATTACGAAGTAAACAGAACAGTGTTAAAAGGGATACAAGCAGAATAAAACTGGATCGCAACCTAAAAATATATGCAATGAGATTTTCTATAACATACTATTACCCAGGATTCTATTAATTCCCTAATGTGAAAAGACTGGTGAAAAATATAATCAAATAACCACTTTTGAAATGAAACATTTTATCCACACACATTTGTTATTTATATCGGTTGTCTATAACGAAATCAAAATCTTTGTAAGGATCATATTTACTTTTAAAAGCTAATTGATACAATCTCTTAGTGATACGATCACAAATCTGTTTCACAAGTGTAGTGATTATGAATGTCTTCACCCGGCCCATGATCTGCAGTAAACGTTCACGGACCGATAGTTTGATGATGATTGACGAATACCTTAATTTGTTTTCAAATGCGAAGTATGTCAACAAATGTTTCCTTTTTATTCTTCTATTTTGATAGGTACTGAAAACATTCGAGCGTGTATCTAACGCATGTGTTTTTAAAAACACAGATGTGTACAATTTGTCACTAGTTCCATTAAAAGATAACATCCCGAGGAAACGCACGCATCAAACTTAAACATGATGTATAAAATATAATACATTGCGTATCATTCTTATGTACTTCTTGTAGTGATGATTTAGATATCGAGTCAAATAATTTTGCCGTAGTCAGTCCTGACAGATTTGTGAGCTGTACTGGCAATGAGTGGGGAACGTTGCTCGTAGAACTGGTTGGCTGTTGGGTCAAAAAAGGTTCTCGAGTGAGACAGTCCACGATAAAACGCAGCGTGGGAAGGCTTCCAATGAGAAGGAGAGAAGACCTGGTTGATGTCGATGGCATTCATTGGATGCGGGCGGCATGTACCCGGTCGTTGTGGAAATCAATTGGGAAAGTCTTTATTCAGCAGTGAATGTCCATCGGCTGATATGATAATGATGGGAGGTTTTTTCAAAATAAGTGTTTGTCGGAGCACAATTGATCTCAACAGTTTCCCAACAGATGGGCCTTAAAATATACATGGGCAAGACGAAAGTCATGTTAAATGCCCATGTCGTGCCCATCCCAATATCCATTGGGAGCTCTGTTCTCAAGTTTTTGACGAGTATGTCTACCTGGGACAAACTGTCCAGTTAAGTAGGTCCAACTTTGAGATAGAAGTCAATCGTCGAATCTTACTCGGCTGGGCAGCGTTTGGAAAATTTCGCAATGTCTTTACGTCAACAATAGCGCAATGCCTCAAGACGAAAGTCTTTAACCAGTGATGACATATGGAACAGAGACGTGGTCACTCACAATGGGCCAGATAAAAAAGCTCAAGGTGCAAGCTATGGAGAGAGCTATGCTTGGTATTTCTCTATGAGATCGAAATGAGGAGATCCGAATCAGAAGTGGCAATAGGCGGGGCACATTGCTCGTAGAACTGATGGCTGTTGGGGAAAATTGGTTCTCGAGTGGAGACCGTGCATCGGAAAACGCAGTGTGGGATGACCTCCAACGAGGTGGACAGACGACCTGGTGAAGGTCGCTGGGAGTCGTTGGACGAGAGCGAAATGTGAACGCTCGTTGTGGAAATCTAAGGGGGAGGCCTATGTTCAGCAGTGGATGTCCTGTGGCTCATATGATGATATGATGATGAGGCTTATGTTTGACCACTGTTTCACCTCATATAAGCCGGTGATGCGGTCGACGATGGTGCACGATTGCCTAGAAGAAACCTTTTCACTCCTGACTTGAAGATTCTCAGTTACAAACGGACTGGAAACACAGACTACGGCAAGAACTTAGCAGTATATACATAATCAACCCATTATTGTCCCATTGTTAGTTACGATGAGAAAGGTTAGCCCTTAGTCCACCACGCTGGCCTAATGCGGGTTGGTGGACTACACACACAATTGTGAACATTTTTGGAGCCCTCTGCATGCAAGTTTCTTCACGATGTTTTACTTTACCGTTAAGGCAAGTTTAGTTTACCTTGGCCGGCCATATTGAATATATGTGGTTCGCTCATTAGTTCAGAAGAATTTTCGGGCATACAGGGTGTCCAGTAAATAGCACGACATACTGCAGGCGGTGAGAGCTTGGGTCAATACCTACCAACAAAAACACAATATATGTTCAACAAAATCTTACGGATTTACAGTAGTACAACATTTTCCGAAATATCGAAAAATCTCTACCTTGACACAGATTTTTAAGCATCTCGTAATGAAAAATTCCTTTTCTAGTTTGTTTTTACCCCAAATTACTTGTGAATAGTTACTTTACTCATTGATAAGTCTTTATTCAATTAAAAACTAAAATGTGTTCAAGAAATACAATTTTTATTTAAATTTTCACAGTACAATTTTCTTATCGATAATTTTGTACTACTGTAAATCCGTAAGATTTTGCTGAACATATATTGTGTTTTTGTTGGTAGGTATTGACCCAAGCTCTCACCCCCTGCAGTATGTCGTGCTATTTACTGGACAACCTGTATAATAAAACTGATTTGTTGGGCTTTTCTGCCCATTTTTGTCAGACATCAAAGACTTGCTTGCAAAGCTGTGTTTAGTGTATTTTATTATATATTGACATAGTGATGAGATAAACACTTCATTTGCCTAGTAGTAAGCATCTCGCCTGTCCATAACAAATCAAGGGGTGTTATTTATCGGGAATCACAACGGAACAAGTTTAGCGACAGTAATTTGATTTAGTTAACTTACCTTTATTGCAGTCTGTATATCGGGATATGTAGGGTATACAGTCCATGCTATTGGGCGCTTTAGTGGCTGGAACAAATATAAGTTGCTTAAAGAATAGAATAGAATGTTCTTTATTACACACCGTTAGAAAAACAACGTTTTTAAAAATAAAAACTACTAGGAATAATTCTATGAGGGGGTGACCTCTTTACAGTCACCCTCTCCGAGATATGCCTATAGGCTTGGCCCCAGTGGGTGGCTCTAGCGTGATCATAAGAGGTCCTGGAGCCCTTAGGTGCCGAAATTAAATAATAGGATAAAATAATTTAATATAATAGATTTTCATAAAAAGTTTCAAAAAACGTTGGTGGAAATAATATTTTTATGGACGTCAATTGGTCTAAGATTATAAACAAGATTTCTCGAAATATGTAATGGATTGAGCAATTTTTTTTACTCATTCTGTTTGTGGTAGAATAGAACCCTATTGATTTTGACCATTGCAATTATTATTTTCTTACTATGACAAACACTTGTTACAAATCTTTCATTTAGTACCAAATGAGCGTTCGAGATTTGGATCTCCCAACATTTGTGAATTTGATTATTGCCATGATCATTACGTTTGGCATGTCAATTGCTGATAGCGATATTTAGGTGGAGCACTAGCTCCTCCCCTAGCCATAATCCTAGTCGATTTCTGTAGTGTCGTGTCTTTTTCTATTAGACGGTATGAGTTCATTAATGCATAAAATTACTAATATGTGGCTCTTAAAACCAATAAATGATGGTTTAGATAGCCCATCCTCCATCTTTTATTTTTATTTTTGCAGTGTAGTAATCATAGTGTAGTCATCCATAGTCCCTGGATAGTCTCCCAGCCCATTTCTCATAATTGAAGTGCTTTTTCTTATGTGTTATATTTATTCAGTGAGACGCAAGCAAATATAAATAAAATAAAAACTTTACCTTTCTCAATCAAATCGAATATTAAGTTATCGACTTCTGCTTTTATTGGTAGGTTATCAACCTTTCCCTGGGCACTCTCATAATTCTTAGAGAACATAGCATCTGCTTCAGCATAATATTCACATTGAGGTTCGTCAAGTACCAGGCATTCATTATCGTAGCAGAGGTTGCAATCATGTGACTTTGAGGCGGTACTTTTTTTGTAGAAGAACTCGGTGCATAATATACTTGCTAAAACGAAAAATAAAGAAGATATTAGATTATTTTTTTATGATGGAGAACCAGGCGTACAGATAATCTGATGGAAAGTGATCACCGTACTGGTTAGAGAAGTGGAGAAAGGGGAAAAAGAGGGGAAGTGGGCTCCCAGTTTTCGTCGCTCAACGCACGAAACACTGTAACAAAATGTTGACTTATAGATAGGACGTACAATAAAAAATGCTAAATAATTATAACAAAGGTTGCCTGGAAGAGGTCGCGGATAGCGATAAGGCCGCCTATTATTGTACTGTATTTTTTATTAAAACTTCTGATTGTTTTGTTTTGGTGTGCAATAAAGAGTATAAAAATAAATAAATTAATTAAATAACTCATTTGAAATATAAATGCAAAAGTTTTATTGTGACTTTAAACATAGTAATATGCATGCTATTCTAAAGTAAATTGATTCTATGCAATACGTAACTTTCGTTGTGTACTCCAATTCGTGCAAATAAATTACATCATCTCATTGGATTGCACTTATCAGGACTCATTCAGAGAACCTTCGTATGGTTCGTATTATGAAGACATTTTACCTACATAAAAATAATAACCTTGGGTCATCATTTCGATGAATGAAGTCCACTGCTGGACATAGGCCTCCCCCAAAGATCACCATAACGACCGATACGGGTGTGTTGTGGGCTCATTGGGGGGTTTTGCCATAATCGCCACGATTGGCAGGCGGGTTGGCGATCGCAGTTGAGTTGTTAATGTACTCGAAGGACGCTGCTGCCCATCCTCCGGCTAATCCCTCAGTCGACTTTTACGACACCCACAGGAGGAGATGGGGTGGTGGAATTCTGAGCCGGCACCACACGGCACACGGCAACCTTGGGTATCATATCATAATCCCGCTTCTATCTAGTTATTTAGCAAATTTGGCACAAATAATTTATGCTATTAAATCAAATACTAAGATTATACATATTTACGGGTACTTATGAATACTCAACATTTTACCAAATTCCCGGTTTCAAATTGTTCGTTCTAGGGCGAAGAACCCGCAAAAAATTCCAAGGATATTCTTTTAAAATATTAAAACGATTAACATTCTTGAGTTTAGAGACGAGTTATGTGTGAATAGTGTTGAGTACAGTGCAAATGTGATATGAATGAACTATAATAATTATAGGTATTTTCGTTTTTCCTAATATTCAATCTATAGCATCCATTACAATAGACCTTATAATTGTTGTTTCCATCTCAAACAATAGTTTTACATCTTCGGGGACAATCCGAGACTGCACTTCATAGTGTAGCCATGAAGAGTCCCCGGTTGGTGTCCCATTACATTGAAACTTTGGCTGATAGAAAAGTCCTTCTATTCTAAATCAGAATTTCCAGGTGAAAAATGATTTCCTACATTTACTCAAGGGGTCGTAAACTTTAATAATAATAATTTATATACAATTAAATACCAAGCCTTTCGATTATTTTATGTATTGGATATTTTACTGTATTACTGTAAGGTTGACATTTAATATTTCATTTGATTATTGTTGACATTAGTTTTATTCAGGCATAACGTGCAAAAAATTAGCATGTGCGGCAAAATGCTCTATTTTTGTTTACACCATTTGTAATGTACCTACATTTTATGCACATCAACTATTATTATTATTATGTCTCTCTTTTCACGGGTATATATCCCCTGTGTCTTTTGATAGGCTTACGTGGGGAGATGGGTCCAACACACAGAGGCCCTTTAAAGAATTTTAATCTAAAATGTAATGGGATACCAACTGGGGACTCTCCATAGCTGCACTATAAAATGAAGTCATGGATCGTCCCTAGTGGTGTAAGGCTATTGTATGAGATGGAAACTATAACGATAAGGTCTATTGCAGTAGGTGTTACATGGAATAAAAAAACTAACAAATACGGGAACAACGGCGTCTGCCTTTCAACCTTTACTGTGAAATTATGTCGCAGACGGTGACGGCCACCGCTACAGGCGACAAGGAGCCACACCGGTGTGAGCGACTAGGAATGTCGAGAGGCGCAGCACCGGTTTCACCATCGTGCGTCTCGAAGGCTCTGAGCAGGTTTCCCCGTTATTACGCCATTAGACACTTCCACCCCCGAGCATATAGCTCTGGCGGCCCCCCTTTGATCGGCTAACCAAGGCAAGCCAGAGTTGAAAATCCTGCGGGCATTCATGTTCCACTCTTACCGACCAATAAAGGCAAGCCGGAGACGAGGCCCTGACCGACTCTCTGGAGCATTCGGGTACGTAGTGTCGCCACTCACATTCAGCTCGCCACAAACTGCCCTGCATTCTGTAAGCTTCTTAACATATTTTTTCTTATGATATACTTTTTTATATCAAAAGGTAGGAAGAAATCAAGCAGCTGCTTTAATCTGCCCTCCAAGATTACCTTACCCCATGGTGAGATAACGACGCCCAGAGGGGTTTTATTATTATTATTATTGTATCTTAAGGAAGAATAAAATACCACTTAGTAATCATTTGTTTTAGTTCTCATCTGATATCACAACTGATATGATGATATGGTAGAGGGATCGTACATACTTGTGGTTTACATATATGATAATTCCTTTATAAACAATAGGAGTAAAAGAGGTCCTCGGATACTACCTTGTAGCATTCCTGCTCCATTGACTACAAGAGGGTCTATAAGATACAATAGTCTTTAATCAATTGGGGATATTGAGACTAAGGCTAAAGTAACTTCATAACTAATTCTGAGCCTTGAAAACCGTACCGATTACATTTGTCAAGTAGTTTTTATGATTTAATTAATATCTAGGACGAAAATAGTTACGGATATTTATAAAATCTACTTTTTAAAAATGTTGCTAGTAAATTTGACTTGTCCTACTGAAATCTGTTTTATTCTTCTTTTATATTGTTAAATATTTTTTTAGAAGCTAGTATAGGTCCCTGTTCATAATGCTAGTGATGTTGATTAAAAGCTTTTACGGGAAACCAGCCCCCAACAAACCCCCAGACTAAGAACAATAATCTATAATTCCATAAAGTTGATTGTTGGTTACACTGTTTTCACAGTTCCCTTGACCACTTGTTATTAGTA
The DNA here is from genome assembly GCA_947459985.1 of Diloba caeruleocephala. Classification (NCBI taxonomy): domain Eukaryota; kingdom Metazoa; phylum Arthropoda; class Insecta; order Lepidoptera; family Noctuidae; genus Diloba; species Diloba caeruleocephala. The sequence goes on from OX381627.1 coordinate 18,906,496, forward strand.
TACATTTTTATCTAGTTGTTTTATTTATTGTACTTATAATTTTTTGTTTCCATGTATTCACAAGTACTGTCTTTGTGTTTATTTATGTATTTTATACTACAATAACTGTTTGTTGCGGGAATTTAACCCACGACCCGTGCTGTGAAATTCCAATAGTCAATGTGCCAACTATGCCAACATTGTCACCAATATAATAATAATTAGAACATTAAATATTAACTTGTGATTAACCATTTAAAACGATTGCAGTCTCGCGATAAAACACGTAAAAAGTCTTTTGCACATATACATTTAAAAATCGTCGTGGAAATATTTGTAGGGGAAACATGTATTGTATGCCAACGGTTATGTATGCAATGTAGCCAGAAAAACTCAATACTAAAAAGTAAGTGAAAAGTCAACAATAACATGGAAGTTGTAACAGAAGTTTAATTGGCTAATACTGGTGAGTGTTTGTAAAAAATAACTCGGTACCTAATTGACTCGTATGCATTTGTAAAATCAAGTTTTAAAAATATGTATACATTGAGCGATATTTGGAAGCGACTTTCTGAGAAAGAATCTTTAAATGTTGTACACCATGCATAGTATCTTCAAGCTCATTCATTTGCAGCTCTACTTCTTCTAATAGTAAGATTTTATTGAGTGTATCTTATGTATTTCGAAGCTAAAGATTTACAAACAAAAACAAACAAACGAAGTCAAAATAAAAATCTAGTCTTTTAAGGAATACGGATTGATTCATGAACTATTAAAGCACGATATAACATACAAAAAGAAAACACATTTAGAGTATTCTGTTTATTAAAAGGATGATGCTTACATCATTGTAAGAACAAGGTAAATGAGTTAATCAATTCTAATATATTCATAGCTAGCAATATGACTTCGGTAAACTGATAAAAATATTTTAATGATAGGGTAGCCAGAATCAAATCAATATTGCCACATTTGATTATCACATCGAGAGTTCAAAGTCAGTTCCATTAAAAATGTTTGAAAGGCAGGTAGACGCTCATAGTCAGTTGCACTCACTGATTGGTAAACGATTGGTGAGGTAAAGCAATGCTTGCCGCGGTCAGGCTGTGGATGGGTGACTGCATAGTGGTATTTTAAAAGAGCGTCTCCGTGCTTCGGAGGGCACTTTAAGTCGTCGTTCCCATTTGTTGTTATTAGACAGCCAAGTTGAAAGACTTTGAGCAATTTGAATAACTCTTGACACAAGGTTTGCTACTAACCACTCAAACAGAAAGAAAGAAGAAGGCAGGTAGACGAATTTTGTACACAGGCGATGATAAGATGGATTTGTAGCTAAGGAAGAGTGTTTATTATTAGCTAAACCGTTATATTTTAGGGAACCTATTCAAAATCTCTCACTATTCCCGGTATATGATCAGAACAAAAATCATGATTTCATGGGATAATATCCCATTCCAAAGCAGTTGAAAATAAACGCGTATAGGTTTCGGTAACATATTACGCACCTACATCTCAAAGATTCAACTAAATCAAATTAAAGTACAAAAATTGGCAAAACATGATGGCGGCTTGGCTTGAGACGATATTAAGTAATTGCTAAGTTAAGGCAATACTGCGAAATTGATAAGCTGAGGCAATGTTGGGTAAATACTAAGTTCAAGCGAAACTGGAAATCTTTCAGATTTAGACATTACTAAGTCGCTGAGAAGGCGAGGTGTATAACTGTTCACCGCTGCAATGGAGGACGCCTTCAAGCTACTGGAGTGGAAAGGATTCGGCATTAACATCAATGGCGAGTATATCACTCACCTTCGATTTGCCGATGACATCGTAGTCATGGCAGAATCGCTGCAAGAGCTCAGCACAATGCTCGATGATCTCAACAGAGTTTCCCAACAGGTGGGCCTTAAAATGAACATGGGCAAGACAAAAGTCATGTCAAATGTCCATGTCGTGCCCACCCCAATATCCGTTAGGAGCTCTGTTCTCGAAGTTGTTGACGAGTATGTCTACCTAGGACAAACTGTCCAGTTAGGTAGGTCCAACTTCGAGAAAGAGGTCAATCGTCGAATCCGACTCGGCTGGGCAGCGTTCGGGAAACTTCGCAACGTCTTTTCGTCAACAATACCGCAATGCCTCAAGACGCAAGTCTTTAACCAGTGTGTGTTACCAGTGATGACATATGGAACAGAGACGTGGTCACTCACAATGGGCCTCATAAGAAAGCTTAATGTCACTCAGCGAGCTATGGAGAGAGCTATGCTTGGTATTTCTCTACGAGATCGAATCAGAAATGAGGAGATCCGTAGAAGAACTAAAGTTGTCGACATAGCTGAAAGGATTAGTAAACTGAAGTGGCAATGGGCAGGGCACATTGCTCGTAGAACTGATGGCCGTTGGGGCACAAAGGTTCTCGAATGGAGACCGTGCACCGGAAAACGCAGCGTGGGACGACCTCCAACGAGGTGGACAGACGATCTGGTGAAGGTCGCTGGGAGTCGTTGGATGAGAGCGGCATGTGACCGCTCGCTGTGGAAATCTAAGGGGGAGGCCTTTGTTCAGCAGTGGACGTCCTGTGGCTGATATGATGAAGTCGCTGAGAAGGCAGTGTCATTTATAACGATACATTCCGTATATTTGTGGCTCAGAAACTAAATATGAGCTTAGTTTCGTTGATCAATTTCAAATCGCATGAACATGTAGTAAATACAAATACACAAATTTTAACTAGGAGACATTCCTCAGTGTTGTTAGTAAGCAGCAAACAACAGCGCATGCATGTTTACTCTACACGCTACAAATATGTTCATATCTCAACGCACAATTTTAAACAGCACACGCCAACGCTTCGCTTTGTGTATCTGGGAAGACTATGATGAGAAGACTTGATGACAAGACGTGTTATTCCGATCGATTCCAGTATGCGTGTCGTATTTGACAATAATGACGTAAAATAAACAAAGAATGACGTAAAACAGTCTCACCGGACAGGCCGAGGATGCCGAGCGCACACGCCCAAGTCTGCATCGCCATCAACAATGATTGCTGCAGTTTCGTAACATTACTGTTTACTGTAGCTATTGTTTTCAGTTAGGCGGACGGACTCGGGGAGAAAGTAAAGGTGTTTATTTTTTGGATGAAATTTTTGAGTAGGACCATTTTGGCCGTGTGGTGCCGGCTACGAATAGCGCCAACCCATCTCATCTTGAGGGTGTCGTAAAGCGACTATGGGATTAGCTGGAGGATGGGCAACAGCGTCCTTCGAGTACATTAACAACTCAATTGCGATCGCCAACCCGCCTGCCAAGCATGGCAATTATAGAAAATCCCTCCAATGAGCACACTGTACACCCATATTGGTCGTTATGGTGATCTTTGCGGGAGGTCTATGTCTTTGTAGTGGACTTCATTCGGCCGAAATGATGATGACCATTTTGTGATCATGGCAGAAATAAAGGCATATTCTCTTGGTTTTTTTGATAAAATACCTCAAACAAATGGATCCAAGCTACAAAATGTTGTAGTATTGATCCAGATCACTACGCAACGGTAAAATTTTCAAATCAAAGAATAAAAATATATGTACAACTCAAAAAAAGGTTCTTCTTCGTCTACATTCAGATCGGTCAAAACTTTTGTTTTTACCGCGATCGTAATCCATCAAGGACTTCAGCCATATAGTGAAAGCAGGGGCTCAAGCGTGTTGGGTGTTGGACATGGGCCAGGCGCCACTCCGACATCCTTACTTCCTTCTTCGAGCGGGATAGACTATCGCCCACTCGGTGGTCTCCTTTTGGAGTCTAACGCTCTCACAGATGGAGACCACCGCACTCCAATTTTCAGTTCAGCTAGCATAGCCGACACTACTGCCGGCAGATAGATCTTGCCCGATCCAATTGACCAGAATCCACCGCTCGCTAGCCCAGGGCTCTCCTCAAGCGTGTTTTGTGCAGTATCCTAATCACTTCCAAACTGGCACTGTACCCTGATCTTGCGACCTATCCTGTGCAGGTATGAACCGAAATAACCATATCCAGTGTATACCTGTATAGGGTGGTTGATGACTGACTGACTGATGGTGCTAGTTCCTCTTGAGTCAGGCTTCGAGGTACGGTAGGATGGCTTCAACGACATACCTTACCGCATATTGCAGCCGAAGGCATTCGTTCCCCTTCCCGAGCACCACTGAGCTTGCCGCCTATTTTATTGAACGCCCTTGAAAGCGCGCTTTCGCCGGTCTGGCGGAGGGATCGTATCTGGTCAAAGAACCCCGCATTCATTTCCGTCAAGACTGGCCTAACTTAGCCTTCTTGAGGTAGACAGTAAGTTTCTCTATTGATCTTTACTCAACGACTCATTTGCACTAAGAGCAAATAAGCGATATCAGTGTTTATATTTTCCTAATCGATAGTTTGCACCAAATAAAAAATTTGCCACACTCAAATCCCTGAATACATCACTGTATCGAAATCGTGAAATTCTCTTCACTGTTTACAAACACGGACCGTGCGCGAACGTTGTCGCTGTATCGACTCTTGCGCATATTCGGGTTTGTGGCAGCGACCATGCTGCTGGTGCTTCTGCTGCATCTGCTCATCATCCACCTGCTGACTGCTAGAGGTGAGCATTAAAACCAGCTTAACCTAGAATATGAGGTAACTAATCCTAGATGCTAGCAAAATATTTTGGGGGCACGTATATCATTTTTATTTTGCTTATGTTGGATTTCTAGTAATATTGTTTGTGAAATAGTAACTATGGAATAAGTAGAAGGTTAGACAATAATTTTAATAATTGTAACTAACTGCTAAAAGTAGAATTTTGAGTATATTAAAATATTATTTATATGATGGCCACTCTAATGGAAAAGGAGTTTCGTTGCAAAAATGTTATTTATTTTTGGTTGATTTTGCAGAAGCTTTATTTATGTTATTTTTTATTTTCTTACCTTACATATTAGTTATATTTTTAAATCTACATAAAAACTAGAACAAATAGTTACCTACCGGCAACGAGCGCAGGGTCAAAGCTACCGGTAGTTAGGACTCCTGCGAAAGAAACCTGCTTCTGCGTGCGCTGTCAAGGAGTACTTTCAGTGGCAGGACCTTGATCCAGCTACCTAACGAAAACCTCTTTAAATGTTGATTGAGGCTCTTGACAATAAGGCCGTTGGTTAATACAACTAACGAGACAATGATTGCAGAGTCCACGTCCATATCTATTACTTATGTTTGGATTAGTTTGCCTCAGGTAACAGGAAAACAAGTGTGGGATAAATAAAAAACAACTACCTAACTGTAGTGTTCGATAAAACACCAATTTCTGCTTAAGATTCACGTTACGCTGTATAAATTTTAGGCACCCATGGATTTCTAGCAATAGAAAGTTTCTCGTGCCAGTTTTTGTCACAGCTACTTGGGAATCCCTGTTGTTTCCGGATTAAGAATATAACACCACTCTATCTCCTCCCGCCAATATCGTAAAAGGTGACTGGGGGGCTCTTAATCAGAAGAATGAGCAGCAGCGTCTCTTCTGTGGAACAGCAGCCATTCTGCGCTCAACCCACCTGTTAAGCGTGGTAACTACTGGCCATTCCTCCTATAATCGTTGTTGTGGAAACAGCCAAAGCTTGGTTCAGAAGTGGACGTCCTTTGGCTGTATCTAGGCTGATGATGATGAGTTTGGAATCAGCAATGGTATCTATGACTTCTAGAAAAGTCTGCACCAAATTTTGAATGCAACTTTATACCCTCATATGCTTGCTTGCCTCATAGACTTGGAGTGTACATTGACGACACCTTTTTTGTGTTATCAGGTTCCACAATCAGTATTAACGATTTTGATCTGATATCGATTTAATTACGAGGATTTAAAAGACGGCACGGTTGGTGCAGTGTCTGATATCGTCGGCTGCTGCACTCCGGGTGGTGGGTTCGATTCCCGCACCGAACAAATATTTGTATGATCTGCAGGTAGTTGTTCCAGGTCTGGGTGTATTGTATGTGGAATTCATGTCTGTAAACGCACCCACGATACAGGAGAAATCCTAGTGTGGGGCAACGTTAAAAAAAGAAATTGTGATGATAAAGATAAAAACAGACGTGAGAATTTTTGATTGATACTATAAATTTGATACAATTTTTATGGATAGCTCTTTGTGGATATAGGAACGTAATTATCGAGATACAAAGCGAGTGAATAGATTTCGTAATGATTCTAATAATGATTATTTTTCGAAATAAGACCATGTGTAGACGAATACCTTCGGACTTTCGGAGTGACATGATATGGAACGGCATGGAAGCCAGGACCTCGCCAGGTCAACGATAGACATGTTGTCGTTTAAAGCAGATGAGTCTTACAGACAGAACTACAGCACATGGCTTGAGCGTTCAAGAAAAATCATACATAAACAAGCTGATGTTGATTGGATACCGACTGATGTAATAATATATTTTGTTGAATAATTTGGAAGAGGACTGTTTCAAATAGAATATGATTACGTCTAAGCTGATAGCACAGATTACTATGTTTGCTTTCTGCCCGCAACTTGAATAAATGTTGATGTATCCAATTAGTGTCAGTTTAGATTCGTGTGAACATTGTCTGTTTTAAGAATGGCTTCAGTAATTTTATTCTTTAGGAATAGTTTACCGCGAGCTTATAGCTAAATGTTAGCCTCTCAAAATTGAGAGTTGAGGACACGTCAGTACCATTAGTTTGCTTCCTACAGTTCTTTGTGAATTATGGTCAACCGTCTACAATACATGCATATATCTCTATTTCATCAACCTTTTATAATAGCTTAGAATATGTAGAAGTATTAATTCAGTAATTAGGCCCTAAGGTGCGGATCGGGCAAGATCTCTCTCTGCCAGCAGTAGTGTCGGCCATGTTGGCAGAGCACAAAAACTGGAATGCAGTGGTCTCCTGTGAGAGCGTCATGCTCCAGAAGGAGGTCGCAGAGCGGGATCAGGAGAGGGCCAATCCTGCTTGAAGAAGGAGGAGACGACGCCGGGGTAACAACCGCCCTAGCGTATAATTCCTATACGCCTAAAACCCCCTACCGTTACTATAAGGCGGGGGTACTCTGGGTTTGCGGGTGCGTAGATTGGGGAATCAGCGTGCCCACACCGAGCGACCCAAGAGAAGACGGAAACGTCGACGGAAGACGCTTTACAGTCACCCTCTCAGAGATGTGCCTATAGGCGTGGCACCAATGGGCGGCTCTAGTATGATCATGCGAGGACCTAGAGCCTCACTTAGGTACCGAAGATGACCGCTTCAGTGGTTTTAGTCGGTAGGAGTCCGGCATACCCCTTCGCCCTTCCCCGGGGCGAAGGAAGTTCATGAAGAATTTCCACTGGGCAACAATAAAAAAAGGTCCTAACGTGCAATTTTACAATTCATATTCAATTTATATACGAATTCAATTTCATCGTCGAGGTTCGAAAAGTCTTGGATATTATGTATATATATGCACAGAGAGTATTGCTTCTTAAAAAGCTACGTAATATGTGTTTTCGAACACAAATACTGTTCATCATATCAGCCACAGGACGTCCACTGCTGAACAAAGGCCTCCCCCTCAGATTTCCACAACTAGCGGTCACATACCGCTCTCATCCAACGACTCCTAGCGACCTTCACCAGGTCGTCTGTCCACCTCGTTGGAGGTCGTCCCACGCTGCGTTTTCCGGTGTGCGGTCTCCATTCTAGAACCTTTGTGCCCCAACGGCCATCAGTTCTACGAGCAATGTTCTCTGCCCATTGCCACTTCAGTTTAATAATCCTTTCAGCTATGTTTATAACTTTAGTTCTTCTACGGATCTCCTCATTTCTGATTCGATCTCGTAGAGAAATACCAAACATAGCTCTCTCCACAGCTCGCTGAGTGACCTTGAGCTTTCTTATGAGGCTCATTGTGAGTGACCACGTCTCTGTTCCATATGTCATCACTGGTAACACACACTGGTTAAAGACTTTTGTCTTGAGGCATTGCGGTATTGTTGACGAAAAGACGTTGCGAAGTTTCTCAAACGCTGCCCAGCCAAGTCGAATTCGACGATCGACCTCTTTCTCGAAGTTGGCCCTACCTAACTGGACAGTTTGTCCCAGGTAGACATACTCGTCAACAACTTCGAGAACAGAGCTCCCAACGGATATTGGGATGGGCACGACATGGGCATTTGACATGACTTTTGTCTTGCCAATGTTCATTTTAAGGCCCACCTGTTAGGAAACTCTGTTCATGAGATCATCGAGCATTGTGCTGAGCTCTTGCAGCGATTCTGCCATGACTACGATATCATCGGCAAATCGAAGGTGACTGATATACTTGCCTTCGATTCGATCGAAACCTGGGCAGTGCTGCAATCTCTGCAGCGGTGCCAGATTGACTATCGGTACATTGAAGTGTTGAAGTGCTTATACAGAAACGCCACCATGTCGGTCCGAGTACATGAACAGAGCACGGGGGCAATTCCATTGCAGACAGGTGTGAGACAGGGGGACGTAATTTCCCCGAAACTGTTCACCGCTGCAATGGAGGATACCTTCACGCTACTGGAGTGGAAAGGATTCGGCATTAACATCAATGGCGAGTATATCACAAATACTGTTGATATTTTATATTTATTATGTTTATGACTTTATCTCAAAACAATATGTGTCATAGTAATACTAAAATAGTAAGCGATTTTAACTACAAGTAGGTTAGTTGTTTCATCGGTAAATAACGTGTTATAGTTACGAGTGACTATTGTTTATTTATCTTCTTCAACAATGACTACTTTCTCGTAATACTAAAAGATTGTAAACATGCGGTCATACTAGATAGTCATATTTCCTTGTTAGTAATAGAAAGTGATGCAACTGAGAAACTTCTTAATAAACTCGAACGTTTGCAGAATGTATCTATCCGCTTCATTTTCGTCCTTCGGAAATACGACCATATATCGGAATTCCGTGCGAATCTGAAGTGGTTACCAATACGTAAACGTCGGGACTCTCATATTCTTTCTCTTCTTTATTCGGTTCTCCACAACCCTAAGTCTATCTGTGTGAGCTCTTTCAGTACCAGCTATATATCAGCTGACTGTATCAGCTACTGCACCAACCGTGCCGTCATAAATACAACAGTGCAAATACTGGCCTTTAAAAGCTAAATCATCATCACAAAAATGCATGCATGTCAGCCAGAGACGTCCACTTCAGAACAAGGCCTGCCCCATATAGTTCCGCAACTGTATCATCGTTTTGGGGGTACTTTTGCAGCACTTGGCAGGCCAGTTGGTGAGCTCTATGGCTGCTGTTACATAGAATATGCTGAAAAAAATGGAAAAGGAAGAAACAACTTGTTAGTAAACGCGATACCTATAAAAACATCTCCCTTAAACTAATATTCACAATTGTAGTACCCTATATACACATACATAGGAGGGGAACTTGGTGAACTGCAGTGTGCCCGTCGATCCCATTGGGATTTTGATGAACCAAAGAGTTCAGCAGGATCCTCTCGGGGGTGTGGCTGGGCAATGACAGCCGGGACCAACAGTAACTCGGAATGGTCTTAACATGGAAAGAATGCTCACCCATCTGAAGCCTGCCCGCGGCAAGCGTAGCTTGGTCTCGCAGATCGACCGCTCCGTGTGGTAGCCCGTAAGCCACCATAATCTTAACTAACAATAAAGACAATGCCAAGTGAATTGATCACGTTTTAAGAAATTTCCTGCGACAAAATAATTAACCATACCGTAGATTGGACCCGGATAACTTAGAAGCCTTGAACTTAGAATGATAGCACGTAGAAGGATAGTCTTCTACAGAGCACTTTAACATACGAGTAACATAATAACTATTAGTGTGTTCGTAAGCGGAGTTTGTTTACTTTTACACACACAAACATATTATTAATGTTGCAATCATGTGGCATTTCTTCCCACAGTAGGTCACCCTCGTTAATTAAGAAAATTGTTTAGTAGTCGTTTCTTCTTCTTCTTCTCTTAGATTATGGCTTCTGTAGAGTATCTTCCACAATTTCGCCAATGTCAAGTATAAGGCAACGTCGTACGGTGTTTAGAATAATGAATCTTTACATATTCCTAAAACATTTCACAAAAATGAAAAAAATCTAAAAAATATGTGGGCAACGTCATACAGTTTTCTTATTAAAAAAGTAAATAAAGACGTTTCTTAGTTTTGTTTACCGCGGTGGAAATGCTCATGCGTTATCCAATGCCTATGAAGAGAGAGTTCCAAAGAAGGGGTACTGCTGCCTATGACTCTGGTTTAGAATCCCTAGACTATTCGAGTTTCTGGAGCATCCCTTTAGTGCCGAAGATGACTACTCCGTCGGTTTTAACTGGTAGGAATCCAACATGGGGTATGTTAGGGTAGATGCATTTCTACCGAACCTATGAAAAAAAAAATCTAATAATTTAAGCACACACAAAAACAAAAATATAAAGACTGATGAAATAGGACTAAAATGTACAAAGGTACTGCTTATTTCTTAAGAAATCTCTTCCAGCAGACCTGCGAGGGGAGAGTTTGAATAAGAAATGTAGACACAGCGTGTAAAGGAGTAAATGAATGAAATACATCAACAGACATAAAAATATACGATAAATATAATATAAATATTTATTTCTCCACTTCTTATGTGACTTAATAAGTTCATATTTTGTTTCGATTGTTAAATATTTTTCTCGAGACCAGTTCGCAACACGAGACACGAGTTTGCTAGAAAATGAAAATACAGCAGTAACTCTGTAAACATTCACATGTTTGTGTTGTGTTGATTCTTCATATACTACCAATCGGCGAGCATGACTTTCGCCTTATGGTATGCATCACGCCTACCCATAACAATTGTAATGCTACCTAGCGACATTCATTGTATAAATATCAGAAATAGACATAAAATAGTAGTACCTAAATTTAGATTGCCCAAAATCAACAAATCGTTCTTAGGTAACTGCGTTCGGTTTTATAATAAGATACCAAAAGAAATTACTGATCTGACAGTCGGGAAGTTTAAATTGCACGTCAAATCAATTCTTATAAAAAAAGCATATTATAGGATTAAAGACTATGTTAAGGACTAACGCCATATGTCCCTATGGACATATGGCGTTAGTCCTTTTCTGCACATGTGGCTTCCCTGGAAACCAAATATATCTAAAGTATTGTTTGCATTGTATAGCTGCCATATTTATCTTTTATATATAGATGACTAATTTCAATACTTTGTAACGAACAGATTTGTTAAAAATGTCAAAAAAGACCTAACCCTGAGTTTCTTTCTGCATTTCTTCTCAGAGGTTGTCATGTAGCGAAATGCCCTCCGTTGTTTCAATATGACGTGTAAAAGTGTCTGTTAGGACCTATTTATTGAATAAATGATTCTATTCTATTCTATAGTACTTCTCCTGCTTGCCACCACACTGCGCTCGTTACCTCGAGACTTAGTCGAGTTATTTAGTCTCTAATGCCCAGTGATTTCACCAGCTACAGTATCCTTGCTCGTGCTTAGAGGTGAATATCTGGCACTATGGTTGTATCTACCTAGCCGGACTCTTGTAATATGAGGCTTACTACCAGTAAATACACAGTTGGAAGTTGTACAACATCCAGGATCCCCAAACGTCAACCTTACTTGCACGCTATGTACTCTGCCTTTGACCGGATATTACTGCTTATGAGTCACAATGTCTACTCCGGGATATAGCAATCTCCCAAGCATTCGCTTTAGCCAAACGATTCAATAACAATAGTCCACTAGCCTTGATGAAGATCTATTAACCAAACCAGATGGTACTATTCCAGATGCTCCCACCAGGAAGGATACACAGTACATAATCGAACATATAGAGACATGCCCAAAAGTGGGTTACTATTTCAAGAGACAGTCATCTCCAAATCACGTCGAATCTGGAACCTGCTACCTGTGCTTCTGCCAAGAAGACAATACTGCGGTTTGCTGGAAGAGGGACAATAGACGGTGCAACGTGGAGAGCTTCCACTACCATGGAGTGGGGAAAAGGTTAGTATATTGTAATCTATATGAAAGGTCAAACGGTATTAATTATCATCACAATATAGAAGTGGACCTCCCGCGAAAGCAGACGCACCGGGCGCTGGTAGGGCGCCAGCCCGCTGTTGGTGGGCTCGGCCCAATCCTTCGCCCGATCAGGGATATGTAGGCCCGTGCTGACAAAGATGGTGCATCATATCCAGGTCGCGTTTCTCTTGAGAACTTTTCTGCCGTTTAAGGCTACATATGGGGACTTGTGGTGGGACGAATGCGCGCGAATGGATCCTGCACTACAGGAGTAAATATATTTAAGGAATACTGTGGGATTTTAGTTGGTTAGATACGTACTAGGCCGAACCAGGGGATGGGGCTCACCAGAGTGAGTGACGGGCAAAGACTTGACGGAGGTGCAGTGAATGCATGAGTGAATCCCGCAGTCCCGGAGTAAATTTAAGTCAATTAAAGTCTCGACGATTCATAAGTGCCTGTATATGGTTTACATGAATAAAAATATTTTTTATCTTTATCTTTAAAAAAGGTTGAAGGAACAATGTGGTGTTTTAGCCCGTAATAGTCCGGTACGTCCCTCCCCCAGTTTTTCCCTAGGCGGAGGATGCACATGAAATTTCCCAATAAAAAGCATCTGCCTCAAAAACTAATGATGACTATAAAATAATAAACGGCTCCCTCGTCGACCTTATCGAAGTTTGTTTTGGCCTGATGACATTCACAATGTTTATTACTTCCCCTTTTTTGAGCTTGCTGGGCTTCCCCCCCTCTACCGGACGAAGCAAAATGATATAAACAGTATTTCGTAGCAATAACTTTGTGTAAATATTGGATCCAAAACATAAAGAATGAACAATGAACGAATTAATATTCGAATGTTATACATACCTATGTCTGTTTTCCTATGTTTACAGGGACACAAGAATCCGTCGTAGCCCTGGGTTTGCGGATATTTTCTTCCGTGACGCATCACGAGACGGTATGTACCTAGCTGACTTATGATTTGCTCCCTCAAATACGATATGTCAACTAGACATTAAAAAGGGACATTAGGTAGTTCTAAAACCCCCTGCTATCAGTTCATAGTCCCCCGGTCTTGGGGGTAGCGGGTGCGAAGATTGGGGAGTCTGCATGCTCATACCGAGTGACCCCCAGGAAGGCGGTAGCGCGCACGCGGTCACGTGCCGCCTTGTGCGCAGCAGCACAAAGCGAGTCTTGGGGGGACCCTTTACAATCCTCCCCGAGAACTGCCTGGGGGTGGCCTTTTTACAGTCGCCTGCCCTCCATTAGAACCCGAAGTTATCCCCTCCGAGATGTGCCTAAAGACATGGCATCAATGGGCGGCTCTAGTGTGTCGATCTTACGAGGATCTGGAGCCCCTCTTCAGTGCCGAAGATGACCGCTCCAGTGGTTTTAGCCGGTAGGAGTCCGGCATACCCCTTTGCCCTTCCCCGGGGTGAAGGAAGTTCCATGTAGAATTTCCACCAAATGTGAATATGAAACCACTTCGGTTATAGAATGAAACCTATAAAAATCGTATTGAAAGGTTGTAGTAGTCATCATCATCAAAGATCACCACAACGACCGATATGGGTGTGTTGTGGGCTCATTGGGGGGTTTTGCCATAATCGCCACGCTTGGCAGACGGGTTGGCGATCGCAGTTGAGTTGTTAATGTACTCAAAGGACGCTGCTGCCCATCCTCCGGCCAATCCCTTAGTCGACTTTTACGACACCCATGGGAGGAGATGGAGTGGGTGGCATTCTGAGGGATATCTTAAATTAATGATTGAAGACTTACAAGGGATGCTATCACTTTATTTTGTTTCAGTGTTCAACAAAAATGAGAAGACCCAGTGCAAGCCATTCGAGTCCAGCTTTAGTGACGACTGCCCTCCAGGTATGTTCTGTTACTTAACTTAGATCTTAGTCAGTACAGTTCATAGTCCGCTACTGCAAAATATGGGCTTCTGGATAAATAAACCAATGCCAATTATTTTTATTGCCATTTTTTTTTTATTTTTTTTTATTTATTTATTCAAATACAATTAATTACACGGCCGTGGCCAATTACAATAATTAATTTCTAAGTATGTACAATAACAGCATTGAAATACAATTGTACTTAGTAGATTGCATATTATTATAAAGTGATGTCAAAAAATAAATAAATATAGGCGCGATAATAAAAAATAAATAAGGTTTAGTAAACAGAAAAATACTGAATTACATAATATAATATCGGACATATAATATACATTACAGCTACACACACATTCACACATTCTTCTCACAGTACTCCAAACACTCTGACAAAATCACTTTCCATTCATCCGAAAACACATCACAATCAGGTTTTGCGTCTAGGAGAGCATTGAGGGCAGTGAGGGTTCATTTATTTTGACATTCTTTTATAATGGATTATATTAATTCATTTAATGACATTTGATCATCCTCCATCCTCAATTTGTTTAAATGACACTAATTACTTGGTTGTTTTTTTTTTATATATTCACTTCACTTATATTTGATACTGTAAGTGCGAGGACCATGTGGATTATTAATTTATTTTGTTTCATTGACGTGATAGTTGTCTGGCAGTTTAGGTATGTCATGCTCACTCAAGCGTCCTGCTGATGGTGGCGTCGTGTATCGGGTCGCTTAGTTGCCCTACAATATGGTTGAGCTGAGCGACGCTGATGCATGCTCCATGCTCCTGAACGAGTGTTGTCTGTTGGGATTGGTCAGCTTAATACTGCCATGACAATTTAATTATAAGTTTTTCTAAATATCAGGCTTGTTTAGTATGGACTTTTTAAGAAGTTTACTTTTTTCTGCTACATTGTCCTCACATTATTTATTTTGAGAACAATGTAATAAAAAGTACTGTAACAATTATGATGATTTAAAAAGAGTAACCATGGAGTTTCTTGCCCGTTCTTCTCCATAGGAAATCAACATATTGGAACGCGGCAACTAAAGTCTTGACTATTCATAAGTGCCTGCATATGGTTTTACATGAATAAAAATATTTTTATCTTTATCTTTATCTAATCAGTCAAGATGGTTTACTGCGCGCATGAGATCAATCAATCAATCAAAATGTTTGTTGCTGAACACAGGTACATCGTGAAGGTACATTGCAAGTAGTTGTGTGAATGCGCAGTCCACTATGTTCTACCAATTTAGGCATGCAAATTTGTATGTAAGGGATACAAGCCCAAATTACATAATTAATGTCAAACACATACAAGAAACAAAGTAAAAAAAACATTTCATAATAAATTGGACCTAGCATTTACCAAAATATCAATATTTTTTGTAAAAAGCAAAGTTAATAAATATCCTACATATTATTATCTGATAAGCACTCATTTATTGAATAGTAGGTCTTATTTATCAACGGATCTATTATCTTTTTTTTAAATATACTTATATTATTGTGATCTAATACAGTTCTTGGTAATTTATTATATATCTTAGGTGCCATGTCTAGGAAATTCTTATTATATATAAAAAAATTATGCGGTCTAAAACGCATTTTTTGTTTGTGTCGTGTGCTATTTAGGGTATCAAATAATTGGAAATTGTTCTTAATAAATATAGATTTTTACTAAGACGTTACGCCGATGTAAATGTTTCTTTAACTCATTATCTGTGACATAGCCAGACATCATTTAAAATCTATTGTGTCTCACGGCTGCCGGCAAAACAGATAAGCGGTTCATTTCGGCCGAGTGAAGTCCACTGCTGGACACAGGCCTCCCCAAAAGATCACCACAACAATCGATATGGGTGTGTTGTGGGCTCATTGGGGGTTTTGCCATAATCGCCACGCTTGGCAGACGGGTTGGCGATCGCAGTTGAGTTGTTAATGTACTCGAAAGACACTGCTTCTCATCCTCCAGTTAATCCCTTAGTCGACTTTTACGACACCCATGGGAGGAAATCGGAACACGGCAAATAAGCGGTTTAAGCCTTATAAAATGCCTTTATATATAGCTATTTTCTCACATAATGATGAAAACAAGCTGTTGGCATTCTGCGCAACGTGCCGCGGGTTCGACCCCCTGACGGATTTTTTTTTTGTATGATCTACAGATAGTTGTATCGGGTCTAGATGTGAATGTGAGATTTACTGATGTCTGAAAACCGTACCTACGACACAGAAAAATAAACAATATGTATAAATATATGTACTGGCTGGCTAGTCTTGCCATTCTCCATACTTTTTAAAAGAATTCGAGTAAATTCAAACCTTTGCCTCGATCAACGCATTACGTTGTGTAAATTATGTGCATTTATTTGGATATTTTTAGATTTTCCTGTACATACTTAATACATCAAAATATTTTCCTTACGGTAAAGAAGTAATTTTCATTATTATTGGAACTGAAAACGGGAAATTTACCATGTTTTTTATTTCTTTTGAGTTCCTGATATTTCGGCGCTGTTGCAAGCGCCATGTTCACGGATAATGGTAAATATCCCGTTTTCAGTTCAATATCCCGTTTTCAGTTCAATATCCCGTTTTCAGTTCCAATATTAGTGTCAGTGACCATGTCAGTTTAAAAACTTAACTTTCATTATCTCTGGATGATTCGTTATTGCAGATATATATATAATATTAATGATAGAGTTTTATGAAAACTTTCTGTGTTTTTTCCAGTCGGAGACTACACTGTTTTTAAATTCTGTTGTAAAATAAATTGAATAGATAATTTATTTTATTTTAATAAGTACGGCCACAGGCCACTTACACTAATAAAATATATACTAAACAAATCCGTCCACCAATATATAATATCAGAATTTGCTTCCAAAAGAGCGTTCAGTGCGGTGAGAACTCAAGGAATGAGTAATTCTGCATACCGTACAGTGAGGAAAGCGGGTAATGCATTGTACAATAACCGTTTCACAAAAATCTAACATAAAAAAAGTCTAGGGTGTTGGTCACTATTAGTCTTCGCCTTATAATATTATCAACTGATTTTCAGCGGACTGGTGTATTGGTTGTACGGTGTGTGACTGTGATGCCCATGGTCGCTGGGACTGCCATGTCTTGAGCTTTTGTCCTGATGGTAAGATGTTTACCGTATATTATACAGTTTACAGTACAGTTGTATATTAGACTTTAGATTCACATACCTGATTCATGAAATTCAATGAATATGCTAAATCATGTCATCACATCAGAATCTAAGCTTTGCTGGATTAGTTAGTATAAAAATCGACTGTTATTTTCAGATAAAGGCAAAAAGAAGTCAAAGCGCAAAGGTTCAATGAGAAAGATAGTCGCTAAGAAACCAGTGTCGAAATCTAAAAGCACGGACTCAATTGGCACGTGGCCTATGAGTACAACTGTTAATGCTCCTACAAAGACTAAAAGCACTAATAAGGCTAAGACCAAAACACCTCCATCAATATTACGAGGAGGTAACAGCCAGGTCCCTCCACAAAAGCGTGTCGTCAAAAAATCTGTGCCAGTGAAACCTTCCTTGACATCAAGAGCAAATCAAAAGAAAAGAAATACTGTAAGATATAAAAGGATATCCCCCCGCAAACCTAATGATACAAAAACAAAAGAAATTATTATCAAAAAGAATGTAGCAACACACAAGCCAATTGACATAAACGTTTCTAAGGGTACGTTAGAAAGAGAAATAGCACAGCAAATGATGAAGAAAGTTATGGGAAACCTGAGGAACTCCATCAAAGATGAAGTGGAGGCAATGTCTCAAATGGCTTACGGTGTAGCTCAGCAAGCCGTTAATCAAAAGGTTAAAAATAAACAAACTAAACGACAGGTTAAGAAGACTCAAAAAACATTGTCTCAGAGGAGGTCTAAACATAGACCTACAAGAAAGCCTGTCCAGAAGTTTTTTAAGAAGCCAATAAAAAAGCCTGTAAAGAAGCCTGGTAAGAAGCCTACAAGAAAGCCGACGGGAAAGCCCCCACCAAAGACGAATATTAGGAATAAGCGCGATGCCATTGTGGCAGGTGATACTAATACTAATACTTCTACGATTGATGCTCAAGGTAGGTGGTATTGCAATACTCTACAGTATATATAAACCTTGTGGCATCCGGATTAAGAATAATGCACCATCCCATCTCCTCCCATGAGCGTCATAAAAGGTGACTAAGAGACCCTTAACTGAAGGGCTGGGTACTAGCATCCCTTCTGTGCAACAGTATCCATACTGCGCTCACCAACCCGCCTGCCGAGCGTTGTGAGTTGGCAAATCCCCGCCAAAATGACACAATTGTGGAAGTCTATGGGGAGGGAAACCCTGTTGGGAAACTCTGTTGAGAGCATTGAGCACTGTTCTGAGCTCTTGCAGCGATTCTGCAATGACTACGATGTCATCGATAAATCGGAGATGAGTGATATACTCGCCATTGATATTAACGGTGAATCTTTTCCTCTCTAGTGGCTTGAAGGCATCCTCCATTTGGGGAAATGACGTTCCCTTGTCTCACGCCTCTCCACTATGGAATTGCCCCCGTGCAGTTTCATGTACTCGGACCGACACGGTGGCGTTTCTGTATAAGCATTCGACGTACCGATAGTAAATGTGGCACCGCTGCATAGACTGCAGTACGGCCCAGGTTTCGATCAAATCGAAGGCTTTCTCATAGTCCACAAACGCTAAACACAGTGGCAGATTATACTCCTCGGCCTTCTGTATAACCTGCCTCAACGTTACAATGTGGTTTATGGTACTACAACCTTTTCGGAAACCGGCTTCTTAGGGAGGCTGGATGTCATCAAACCGGCGCTGGAGACGTTCGTGATGATCCTTGAAAACAACTTATAAACATGGCTCAGAAGTGAGATGGGTCTTTAATTCTTTAACAGGGTGTTGTCACCCTTTCTGAAGAACAGCACCACCTCACCTCTGTTCTATTCTTATTCCTATCTCCGGTGTTGTGCCCTCGAGTAAGACGGAACGCCAATGGTAAGCCAATGGTAATTCGATTCTTACTTTTAATGTCGAAATCGTTTTACTGTTTTTTTCTTTATTGTACAAATTAAATGTTTCACGAACATACGCGAGCTTAACTCAAAATAAGATTCATTTTAATTGAACTAAAAATACAAATAGAACCTCTATTTTTTAAGTCAAGTTCTTATGTGTTATATATACAAATAAATAAAATTGAAGTGTCTGTTTGTAATGACAAAATAACAGCTTTTTACTAAATTCATATAAAAGTATAGACGGCACCAGTAATAAAAAACATATTTTTTTGTGTATGTCTGTTTTTCAGCTGTTCTTCAGTTTTTCAGCTAATTTCCGAAACGGCTGGACAGATTTCGAAGGAATTTTCGTTGGCAGATAGCCGATGTTAAGCTTTGCTTAAGCTACTTTTATTTTAAGAAAATAATTAGGTTTCTGGGCAAAAAAATTATAACCCATGCAATCCAATATAAATACTCTATGTCAACTGTCTGATCCTGTCCGATATAAATAATCCGATTTCTTTTAAATTATATGGCGGGTGAAACCGCGGGGCCCAGCGAATCTATACAAATAAATATTTATACAAATAAATAAAATTGAAGTGTATGTTTGTAATGTCAAAATAACAGCTTTTTACTGAATGCATATGAAATTATATACGGTACATATAACAAAAAGACAATTTTTTAATCTTTTGTCTGTCTGTCTGTCCGTCTGTCTGTCTGTTTGTTCCGGGTAATCTCCGAAACGGCTGGACCGATTTTGACGGGACTTTCACTGGCAGATAGCTGATGTTATAAGGAATAACTTAGGCTACTTTTATTTTAGAAAAATAACTAGGGTTCCGCGAAAAAAAATTAAAACCCTTGAAATCCAATATATGTTTTATGTCAAATGTCTATGTCGAAGTACTCTAAACTTCTTTTAAATTAAACGCGGGTGAAACCGCGGGTCCCCGCTAGTTATAAATGAAACTAATCAATATTGCATGAAAGTAGAAGTGACTTACAAAGCTTGTTAATTGATAAATTTTTACGTGCGCTCGTATCAGATTATAAACTTGTATTAGACAAAACAGAGTTACGACTGACGTATCGACGCAGGGTCCTTATCACTAGATCTAGGCTATGTAGGCAGAGCATAAAAATTGGAGTGCAACGGTCTCCTTCTGTGAGAGCGTCATTCATAATTTTGCTTTTAATTCCTAAACAATTAGTGCTTTGAGCACACACCTAAAGAGTAATTCATTCACCATACTCCTTCAACATTAGATTTTGGCAGTATTCTCAAAACATACAGTTTCACTTAGAGTATCTAGAGAAATTATGATAACCGAAAATTACCGTCAATACAGTAACTAACAAATAATAGGATCCCTCTAATTATTTTTCATTCAAAATTAAAATAAATGATAAACGGAATACTTAACTACCCTTCACTGTCCCTTTAGTATTAAATCTGTAATTAAAGTTTATTTTACTATATCACTTTTCTGTGTTCATAATTACCTAAAATGTATGTATTTATATATGTATCTATGATATTATTATGAGATTTGTTTGAAATATTTAGTACTATTATCTACTTATCCGTACACCGCGGACTACCCCATTATTATTTTTCGTGACTTTCTTGTCCGCCCTAAGGTTGTCTAGAAAATATCGCTTTTAGCGATTAGACCGCCCATTGTACATTGTATTCATATTTTAAGTTTTCTTTTTAAGATCCAAATGGTGTACAATAAAGTATATTCTATTCTAAAAGGCTGAGCAACCCTCCGCCGACTGTCCATTCATCATCATCATCATATCAGCCACAGGACGTCCACTGTTGAACAAAGGCCTCCCTCTTGGATTTCAACAACGAGCGGTTATATGCCGCCCTCATGCAATGACTTCAAGTGACTCTCACCAGGTCATCTGTCCGCCTCATTGTAGGTCACCCCAAGGTGGGTTTTCTGGTGTACGGTTTCCACTCGAGAACCTTTTTGCCCCAATGGTTATCAGTTCTACGAGCTATGTGCCCCGCCCATTGCCACTTCGGTTCACTAATCCTTTCAGCTATGTCAGCAACTTTAGTTCTTCTACGAATCTCCTCATTCCTGATTTGATCTAGTAGAGAAATACCAAGCATAGCTCGCTGTACATTAAATAACTATTATTTGAATTATTAATAAGTCAGGTTACAGTATAACTAAGCTATGCGCGTACCGCTTAAGAATTTGATATCCTATTCCACAACATAATCTTCCTCTGTAGCAAATTTCGTTAGAATCTGTTCAGCCGTTATAGCGTGATCATTGAGGCTTCATCACAAACAAATTTTCATATGAACTATAACAGTAGCGAGATACATAACTGCATTTTTTAATACAATTAAATGTATGCTACTTTTTTGTCAAATACACCATTTACAGTACCAAATATAATAACTCAAAGCTTAAATCCAAAAAAAATACATTGATTGACAGTAAATTGAATTTCTTTATTATGTTAAAGTTATCATAATAAAGCAATTTCGGCTGTAGCTGTGACATACACACTGGCAGTAAATTTATGACTACAAAGCCACAATGCACCTAATAATAAAAAGGTTTACATTTTTAGAGTAACCCGTTAATATGTCGTTTTTATGAATTCCTCTTTAATTTCTTACAGTATTAGATATTAATTAACATTACCATATTTTATAGAAGCAAAATGATATTTTCTTTCAGAAAGTAATGCAGATTTAACAAATATGCCAGTTGCAGTATCAACAACAACAAATAACTTGCTGACTTCTCATGATGTCAATAGCTCGCACACTCTTATCGAAAGCAGCACACTTCCAGAAAATGAATATTATAAATATGTCGTTGGCATAGCAGAACCTGAAATTGAAATTGAGAGACCAATAAAAGATAAAGAAATCACTAAAGTTAATATAACAGAGACAGTCATTAATCTAATCGGCTCAGATATGACCCCCAATATATTAATAAACAGAAGTGACAGTGACAACAACGGGAATATTAACACCTATAATTTGTCAAAAATTAATCCCGAAACAAATAATGTAAAATATTCAAAACGGACACATTTAAAAATTATAAAACATAAAAAGTTTAAGGAGGGCTATGAAAAACGTCAAAGTCTCATTAAAATAATTACACCGGCAAACAAAACTGTTATAGAAGACTACAAAAACAAAGTCCATAGCAAAGATGTGGAACGAAAGTTTAATAATAAGAAATATAACTTAGTGAAGATCCTTAATCACCAGGCTAAAAGCAGGCAAAACAATAACGATTCGAGTATTCAAATGGCTACTAGACAAATAGGTGACCTACAAAACTTACTACCTAAATTATTGAGAGAACTCCACAAAAATAGCACCACGGACGCTCCCCAGAAAAGAAAATTTAGTTTTATAAGATATTTAAAGAGGTTGTTTAAAAAAGTATTTAAACACAAAAACACGTCACATGGATTTAGTTCACATCACATCGTAGCGACTTTATGCGAAAATTTTGGACCTTGTAAAGTTAGCACGAAAGACAAAGTTCTCCTGAAAAATAAACTCGCAGATTTAGATGTTGAAACGAAGAAAATTGTGACTACTGTCAGAATTATTAAGGGCTTGTTAAAATTGTTGAATTTACCTAAAAGTGCCGATTTAGAATCATCTAAATATGAGAATTTTCAAAGTGATGTACAAAAATTAAACAATATTCTTAAAGGTAGTTACGTTACAGATGATAAAGTATCATTGAGTGCGACTCAACTAACTCAGATTGCATATATAAAAAGCAACGCACAAGAATTCATAAAGTCCGTTAGCAAGCTTGCTTTGTTATTAAACGAAATTATTGTTATTCTGAGTAAACACGGTACGAATATTTCAAAAAATGCAAATCGTATGTCAAGAAATATTTTCACTGGCAAAAATTGCACAAAAGCTGATCCTTTCCAAAGCTTAAAATATTTGCTCGTAAGATACAATTCAATTCAAAATCATTTTATGAAACGAGTTTATGAGCATTTGAACAATGTTGAATATAAAATGAATGAGAAATCAAAGGTGAGTGAAGTTAAGGATTTCAATAATAGTGTAGCGATAAACAAATTTTCAAGGGACATCATTCAAAATCTCAGGAAGCTGAAAGGCTTGGCTCAAACACTGAGCTATAGCGGCAGGAGTAAGAGGGATACGATGAGAGATGACGATGCTATTGAGTATTTGTTGATGTTGATGGAGTATCTGTTGAAGCAGAATCATCCGTTGGACGCTGCGCCAGGTACCAAATTTGTTTTCATATGGCAATTTAGTTTATAAGATTTGAAGTTAGGTGAGAGGTTTAAATGTTAATAATTTAACTGGTTTTTGATACTACCGATGTTTCGATTACAGTTCCAAACAGATAGACTAACTCATCGTTAGTATAAAACACTTTAACCCTACACACTGTTAACGAAATGCAATTACTAGTTATTAGTTTTTTAAATAATTAGATTTTACAATATACACTGCAAATTATTAATTACCAGAAAAATAATTCCGGCATTACTAAAAAAATAATTGACGATTTATATAACCGCCTAGCAGTCTTTGAACGAAAGTCTCCCCGCTCGCCAGATTTCCCTTTCTTTCACTGATTCGTATCAGACGTAGACAAAAGATGGTCAGTGACCGCGATCAAAGACATGCTGGTGCTATCGCATTTACTGATCCCTCGGGTGCAATGGTTGGTTCGCAAAAAAAAAGAAAAACCTTTTGGATTTGTTCTCGCTTAAATATTATTTTAATTAGAGATGAAAGAAAATAAAAATTATACTCTAAATTTCTAAAAGATAAAATAACTGAACAAAACTCCAGATTTTATGATAAACAAGTTAAATTTTCTGTCGCTAAAATGACCGGTCTATGCATAACTTTAGGTACCTACTTAATGAAATGTTAGACTAAATAATTATACTGAATTTAGTTATTAAATAAAATATTTTTCAATAATGGTGGTGGCAAAGGCGAACTTGTTGAATTATATTGTGTGGTTCAAAAGTTTGAATCTGCTATGCACAACTATTGATAAGGCTATACATACCAATTTACAATTATTTACATATAGCCTACTTAAAAATATTTTACTATGATTCAGTGTTCACCTGCGTTTAGAAGCCGCACGTTTATACAATTTGTTTTTTAACCTGTTTAATCCGTCCTTTTCGCGTTAGTTTGTCAAAAGCATTCGTTGTGCTAGGTTTGTTCCTATTCTAGTAAACAGACATACATCCGGAAGCAAATCGTTTGCGTCACTGTGTTCTAGCACCCAGTGGCAAAACGTAATGCTCGTAGCTCGGTCTACTGTCGTCAAACTATATACCGTTCGGTAATAGTATGGATGCATTCCAGCTAAGTTTACAATTCTTTTTGCTGGCTTATGCTAAAGTACTGCGCCACGTCGTTTCTAAAGGTTTTCTGGGTATGCCAGTCTACGTCGACCAGGTGCGTGTATGGACACTTACACCATGACATAATCAAGTAGGTGATGGTAGATATTTAGCACGGTCGACAAATGCCGCTGTACACGTAAGACAGCTGCACTAACATTTTCACTAGATAGAGAGAGGGAGTGGAAGGGTGAGTGTGCGTAGGAATAGCATGGATAAATATATCGAACTTCAATGTGAATTATTAATGTTTATGACAGACAAATGCAAGAACTTAATTTAAGTTTCTGTTATAATTGTTTCATTAGAATAACTGGGAACGGCCATAAAAATCTGGTAATAAAATATTGTATTATATAGTAATTTTTAATTCTACTACTGAATTACTTCCTTATTTTACAGTCAATGATGGAATAGATCTACTAATAGAAGCTATAAAAAATGCACCAGATATCAAACCTATCAAGAAAAAAGTCCTAGAATATTCACCTGCCACTTTCTTCGATATTACTACTACTCCTTACACTACTTCTGTTAATACTGGAGGTTCAGTAAACGACAACGAAAGCCCTTCTGACAGCGATAAGACATCAACTGAAGAGAACGGAAAAGACAAACTAGACGACATGGAAGATACTCTAAAAATAAAAACAGAAGACACAAAAGATTTGGGTGAAATAATGATTGAAGATGATAAAGACCCTGAAGACAAATTTCAGTTTGATCGGAGAGCGGGACTCGACAAATTAGACGAAATTACTGAAGTGGGTTTATATAAGAGAGTCAAAGATAATTTTGTTCTACAATCAGAAAATGCAATTGTAACTACCTCCACTCCACCTTTAGAAATTGAAATTAGTGAGAAAACAGACAAAGAAGAATTCTTAGATAATATTACTAGAGATAAACAAATCGCGGAAGAGAATCATAATTTGGATAAACAAATCGTGGAAGAGTATAATTACGTGGATAAGTCAAATGGAGACGGTGGCATTGATGACAAAAAAATTGAAGTACTTACAGCAGATATGGATGAAGAAATTATTCTACCAGGTACAATGGCAATAACAGTATCCGAGAAACCTACTATAAACACAGAAATTTCTACTCAAACTAAAAAATCCAGAGCCAAAATGAGACATCCAAATTTAGAATCGATCAACAGCGAAGGTACTGACAAGAAATCTAAACTGGAATGGATTGAAGAAAACTTTGGAAGGGAAAATGAAAAAGAATTCACAGACTTTGAAGAAAATAACACTACTATAGCTTTTACTGTTAAACCGCAACTATCCTCTGTTACCACTGATAAAGTAGACAGTAGCGGTTTAACTCGTGAAGTTATCGATGAAACAGATAAAAAGAGAAAGGCCAAGTTAAACGCTGAAGACGTTATGTTAAGGAAGCAAATGGATCTTCTTAATTCTCTTGACTATGGTACTGAAAGAGCAGAAATTGAAGAGTCTGATTCTAAGGACGGCGCTGTTGATGACAGATACTTAAGCGACACTTTTCCGTCGTATTTCGTTTAGTAAATAGTATTAACTGTAGAATATGGTTTATTAAGTACCTAAGTAGTGACTTTTTAAGTTAATGTTTCCTAAATTTTGTGTTGAATATGGCTTTATGCACACAACACAAAATTCACGTGATTCTTTATTGTGGTTTGGAGTATAAAACTTATGGTAACAAAGTATTTGTTACATGTAACAAAATCGCATTCTATTAAACTTTAGCTGCGACTTTAGATGGATAAGATAATATTTCACCAATATATCAGCCATTTGTACGTCCACTGCTGAACAAATACCTCCCTCAGATTTCCACAATTCTGCCGTCAATTTGGGGGGTATTTGTTAGTACTCACCACGCAGGCCGGTAGGATATCTGAGTATGGCTACTGGTTCTACAAAAAGGACGCTGCTGCCCATCCCTCTGGTTTAGAGTCCCTTAGTTATACGACATCCACGGGACGAGATGATTGCGAAAGATAATATTTATAGATTAAATAGTTCAAACATATTTTGCCTATACAGGTGTGCAGACCATAAAACAGCTATAAATATTAAATCTATAAAACATTAGTGTAAAATCGTGACTTTTAAAATTTAAAAAAGCATACCGGGACAAGCATAATGATATTTTCAAAATAATATATTGTATTACACAAAGTTATAAAATACAAATCGATCCCAACAATAACGAGCAAATCAGACAATTTGATTTCAACCAATTAAAATTAAACGTCACGCATATGACATTGTTATCAAGTAGAAAATTATTCAACTTTTTCTTATGTTCTTTGTAAAATACTTAGGTATATAATAATTATGTCTTGTCTATTGAAGGTTTACCCTACAGTAAACAGTTTTATTTCACTGTTTTAGCAATCTGCATATAGAGCTTACTGTTATCACGTCGGCTAGGATTTGTACAATGTGGTAACTGGAAGAATAGTTAGGGATTGGGTTTCACAAATAATTACGTTTCTAACACGTCCGTCCCTTTATGAAGTAATTGAAATGTATGTTTTAAAAAGCATTGTTTGATATCATCTGTTTTTTTGAGTCGCTATTACAGAACTATTAACTTTCGTGCCAATTTATTAAATACTAGCTGGGACCCGCGGTTTCACCCGCGTTTAATTTAAAAGAAATTTAGAGTACTTCGACATATACACTTGCCATAGAATATATATGTTGGATTTCAAGGGTTTTATGTTTTTTGCGCGGAACCCTAATTGTTTTTCTAAAATAAAAGTAGCCTGTTATTCCTTATAACATTAGCTATCTGCCAGTGAAAGTCCCGTCAAAATCGGTCCAGCCGTTTCGGAGATTACCCGGAACAAACAGACAGACAGACAGACAAAAAAAAAATGGGTTTTTTGTTATAGGTCCCGTATATACTTTCATATGCATTTAGTAAAAAGCTGTTATTTTGAAATTACAAACAGACACTTCAATTTTATTTATTTGTATAGATGAGTTTGTTCAATAAATTGTAAATTAAGCTTGTAATCAATAGTGGTCCGATAAATTTGGCAGTATTTACTTCACATATAGCAGGTTGTCATAACTTAAATTAATTTTGTACATGATACTTGCATTTGGCTTTGCATTATTTGCGTTATATTTAAATATATAAATTTAACCAGAAAATACTAGAAGCCAAAGTATTACTGCCAAATACCTAAACTAAACCAACAACTAAAAAGTCATCTGTATTATAAACATCAGCAGAGAAGAGAAAGTAAGACTCGAAATCAAGATAAATACATTTTTATACTGTCTTGTAATACAAAAAGAAACTAAACCAAAGCATAGTTTTGTTGTGCTTCGCGCCAGTATTTTGACCCAGTTTGTTATGAAAATATAATTAAGAGCATGTGATTTTGTTGCAAGTATACATTAACTGTGTGAAATTTATAATGACTTTACCTAAAAAGAAATCGAATCCACTAAAAACCAGTTAAAAATTATAATTCCGATAGTTAAGACGATTCATAGTTTCCGACAAAATTAGAAAAAAAAATGTCGGGTGTGAGTTCACACGCGTTAGAAGTGAAACTTTGTATTTTGGTTAGTTTGTAAGAGAGTGAGATGAATACACTATGGAGGTGGTAAACAGAGAGAGAGAAAGAGAGAGAGAGAGAGAGACAGAGAGGGAGCGATTGATCGACAATAGGAAATAGTGAAACTATATAGAAATGTGTTTTATCTCATTCTCTCACACCCTAATCCCTATAAATACATTTATAGTAGGCTCTCTTTTGTTACACATTTTCGATTCATAGATTCAAATTCACATCGTCCCAAAAGAAGTTTCACTTTAATATTTGTATGTACCTGATTGACATATTTTTTCAGACGCACAAAATATTTTTATATCAGGTGGTCTGGTGAATTTTATGAATATATGTCAGTTAGTTACCCAATAAAGTAGCTAACTTGATCGCATTGTTACTAATTGTTAATACTTATTTACCTATGTGATATTATTATTACTTTTACTAGATTATCGTTTTGATATTAGGAAGCCATACACTGAAAGTCTGTCTGTAAAGTCTTTGTCACACAGACAGCTATGTAGCTAGCTAGCCCCACATTTCTCTTAAACGATTGCTGATTTGTCGATTGCGAATTATAACCTATATAGTTGCCACTTATTTCAATTAATCTGTGTGATGTGGGCTTTAGTGCGAGAACACTTTTCTGCTCGCGCGTTTACAATAATAAAGATACGAATGTGACCATATAGCTTGGGCTGTACTGAGACTAATTACAACTTAAGGCCGATTCACACATTTCCGTGACGACACAGTACCGGCACCGTGATAAAGTCGGTGTCAGTGAAAAAAATATTGTGTCATACATTCTGTATGGATGCGTTCACACTCGTTAGTGTCAGTGCCGTCACAATGCTCTCAGTGCTCTCATTGTTACGATCATTGACAGTTCCGTATTATTAAATACTGCCATAGCAATAATTACATTAATCAAATATCGCAAAAACTGTGCCTCCGTAATAATAACAAACATGTTTTTGCCTGAAGATCCACAAAAAGTCCTGAGACACACTGACATGTGCGAATTTGTCGCAGAGTGCCTCCCTCCGTATTTCCTTCCCGGTTAGCTCAACTAGGAGGCTCTCTCCACGGCAGCAAGTAACGGAGTTCAGTTAATGATATTGAATGAAACGTATCATATATATTGTTATACAGGTATAATCAACAACAATACAACTTCAAAACTTCATGGTGATGTTTATATTTTTAAAATATAGCTTTTTAAGCTAATAAAAAATAAGTAATTGGAATTTTGGAAATATTGGAGGCAGACTATTTGTTATTCGTTCAGAATAGAATGTGTTAATGATCAAAATATGAAGAATGATTGGACACCACAATACTAAATTCGAATTTTGATCTGAATAAAGAATGAATCATGAAGTGGACAGTGATGGAGATAAAAGGTATGAAGTCATGAAAGAGGTTGATTGAAATGAAGATGAAGGATGACTTCGTCACAAATTGAAATCACTGAAGCACTGATACGGAACTGTGCGGATACGGTGACAGTACTGTGTCGTCACTGAAATTTGTGAATTGGCCTTTATAGTCCAGCTGTTCGGGGCTTATCTTGATTGTTCGGAACAAGGTAGTCATACATAATTGTTTATACTGACAGCTCTGAGTGATTGTGATTGATGTTGTGTTTCCGATTGTATAATTAGATTAAGAATCTGAAAGCCCTTTTACATTTGGGTTTGATTTTTTAGACTGTCACGTATTAAAAAACAAATTCATGGTTGGTTATATTCTACAGTTAAATAATAGTTATATTTAATTGATAATAACTTGTATTAACGCAATAAAAATAGCAATTTTGTTTTTAATTGTACATACACTCAATTACTTGTTTTTAGTTAAATAAATTATTAACATTGTTAAAAAATGATTTTTATTGTCCATGTAAAAGTATCGGAAGGTGAATGCGTGTTTTGACAGGAATTTTTTATGCCATGTGCGAATGAAATAAAATACAATGAAATAGAAAGGTTCTTCTATTCTATATCAGAAAGTATAGGTAAAAAATAATTTCCCACATTTGCTCAAGGGGTCAAGTTTACGACTTTAATATTAATGAATTATATATAATTAAATACCAAGCCTGTCGGCTATTTTATGTATTGGCTATTTTACTATATAATTGTAAGGTTGACATTTAATATTTCATTTGATTATTGTTGACATTAGTTTTATTCAGGCGTATGTAAACGCGCAAAAAATTTGCATGTCGCGCTGCGGCAAAATGTTTCTGGCTCATATTTTTTAATTGATTGCAGATAAACTACTATTATTATTATTGTAGTAAAAAAATGTTAACATCCTTTATTATTTCATAATTTTGAAAACCATTAGCAATTGTGTTAAAAAATAACTATTAGTATCTATATATCTCTCTATTCACAGATTTATATCCCTTGTAAGAGGGAGGATAATTTTGATAGGCTTACGCGAGATCCAACACGCAGAAACCTTTTAGAGAATTTCAATCTAAAATGTATTGGTACACCAACTCTCCGAGGCTGCACTATAAAAATGCAGGCTCAGATTGGCCCGTAGGTGTGACATTATTTTATGATATGGAAATTACAACTATAAGGTGTATTGCAATGGGTGCTAAATGGATTAAATACTTCACAAAACTGAAAAGCGGTATCTGAGTTTTCACCTTTAAAGAAAATTCTGTGGAACACGGTGACTCGCCACTCACAAGATGGGCCCCCTAAATGGTCACCACTACAAGCTACGGAAAGCAATACTGGAATTGTGAATGGCTCGGGGTGTCATGAGGTGCGGCAGCGGTTTCACCATCGGGTGTTAATTCATAATTAAGGCAAGCCAGAGTAGAGAGTCTTGCGGGCATTCATAGGGTTCCATAACAGCCAACCAATAAAGGTAAACCGAAGACGAGGCTATGATTGCGTTATACCATGGTGAGATAACAATTGCCCAGAGTGGTTTCATTATTACGTCTCTCTATTCACGGGTATACAGCCTCTCCAAAGGATCCCGATCTTTTTATAGGCTCACCCAGGGACGTGGATTCAATATGCAGAGGCCCTTTAGAGATTTTTAATCTAAAATGTAATGGGACATTAACTTTCCATGGCTGCATTATAAAAGTCTGTCTCAGATTGTCGCCGGAGGTGTAAAGCTATTGCATGAAATGGAAACTATAATTATAATTGGTGTTAAGTGCATTATTAAGATTGAATTGATTGAAGAATAATTTTGAATTGTCTGGTATGGTTCACACTCTAAAATATATGTACTTGTCACAACTTACAAATAAAAACGGTTTGGGTAGATTTGCATATTAGTGAACACCAAGGGATTCCTTTTTTTTTTTTTTTTGTTGGGACAAACCTGCCACTCATTCCCAACTTCCCAAAGTAAAAGCTGTTATTTTGACATTACAAGCAGACACTTCAATTTTATTTATTTGTATAGATAGAAATTTCGACTCTGTATTAAATTTTTTGTATCTTGAATGAATGATAGGAAGTCGATTATTTTATGACTGTAAGAATATTCCATAACAATCCAAAAAAAGAATGTGAAATACCCTTGTAAAAATTAATGTAGGATTTTAGAAGCGGCTCCCATAAAAATTTAAATAAGTGAAAAATAATGTCTCGAAAACGATCAAGAATCGCGGAACATACATGATTACCGACACATTTTCGGATACCCCTGGCCATGAGGAATCGATTTTTTTATGACATCATTGTTTGGACTAGCTTGTATATCATCAACCTGAAATCCAGTGAAATCTAAATATGGGGTGTCTAGTTCATCTCGATTATTACTGTATAAATGGTATGTGTTACCAGTGATGACATATGGAACAGAGACGTGGTCACTCACAATGGGCCTCATAAGAAAGCTCAAGGTCACTCAGCGAGCCATGGACAGAGCTATGCTTGGTATTTCTCTACGAGACCGAATCAGAAATGAGGAGATCCGTATAAGAACTAAAGTTGTCGACATAGCTGAAAGGATTAGTAAACTGAAGTGGCAATGGGCAGGGCACATTGCTCGTAGAACTGATGGCCGTTGGGGCACAAAGGTTCTCGAATGGAGACCGCGCACCGGAAAACGCAGTGTGGGACGACCTCCAACGAGGTGGACAGACGACCTGGTGAAGGTCGCTGGGAGTCGTTGGATGAGAGCGGCATGTGACCGCTCGTTGTGGAAATCTAAGGGGGAGGCCTTTGTTCAGCAGTGGACGTCCTGTGGCTGATATGATGAAATGGTATTGGCAGATTCTAGCATTATATAATGTATATTTTGTACGGGAATAACCAAACTACCTTTATAGTCTTTAAAGATAATTATATGTGTTTTCACTTACAATAAATAGGCAACCAAAATCATCCACGGTTTCACGTAGCTATAATAATAATATAATAATTTCGGCCGAATGAAGTCCACTGCTGGACACAGGCCTCCCCCAAAGATCACCACAACCACCGATATGGATGTGTTGTGGGCTCATTGGGGGGGGTTTGCCATAATCACCACGCTTGGCAGGCGGGTTGGCGATCGCAGTTGAGTTGTTAATGTACTCGAAGGACGCTGCTGCCCATCCTCCGGCTGATCCCTTAGTCGACTTTTACGACACCCATGGGAGGAGATGGGGTGGTGGCATTCTGAGCCGGCACCTAGCTGAATGTATGATATTGTGTAGCAGCAAATTTATCCAATCTACAGGATCTTGTGTTATGACGAATGAGAAAACAAACAGTTTTCTGTGATCAAACCTGACCTTGACAGATAAATCATCAGTTCGGCCGAATCACTGCTGGACACAGGCCTCCCCGAAGATCACCACTACGACCGATATAGGTGCGTTGTGGGCTCATTGGGGGGATTTGCCATAATCGCCACGCTTGGCAGACGGGTTGGCTCATCCTCCAGCTAATCCCTTTGTCGACTTACGACACTCACGGGAGGAGATGGGGTGGTGTTATTCTGAGCCGGCACCACACGGCGCGACATATAAATAACAGCAACAAAAATATTTGTCGGTACATACGAGTATCTTCGGGAAAAGGTGTTGCTCCAAATAACTTTGCTTACCTTGTAAACGAAAAGAACATCAACATAATTAAATATAATTTGGTAAGTACTGCGGTGTGCACCGGCTCGGCTGCGGCGTATGTCGTAACCGTTCCGGTCGGCTGCCGGCCCGACGGCACGACCTTCCGTTTTCATTACATCTAATTGTCCGGCCGGTGAGTTATCTCCCTGTTCTGAAACATCCGTTGCTGCTGATATAGTTTTTGCGATGTTACGAAAGTTTTAGTGAACAAATGCGGCCAAACCGAAATTCAGATTGATTTGCAAACAATAAAAACAGGATAGTTAGCTGGTCAGAAGCAGTCGAACCTAATATCTACCCATCTTTAATATGTTACGTACCTAATACCTAATTGCCGTGTGGTGCCAGCTACGAATAGCACCAACCCATCTCATCCCGTGGGTGTCGTCAAAGCCGACTAAGGGATTAGGCGGAGGATGGGCAGCGGCGTCCTTAGAATACATTAACAACTCAACTGCGATCACCAACCCGCCTGCCAAGCGTGGCGATTACGGCAAAACCCCCCAATGAGCACACAATACACCGATATCGGTCGTTGTGGTGATCTTTGAGGGAGGCCTATGTCCAGCAGTGGACTTGATTAGGCCGAAATGAATGAAAATGAATGTACCTAATATTTATAGAGAAATGCGAAATGATTACTAACATTGAGAAATTCAACTCTACAAATACAAATTTAACCCTAAAGGGAACTTGATAACTTAATAAGATAAGGTCTACTATGTCCAATTCAATGCCATGACTACCTCTACCAAATTTTACTTGTGTCCACTCACTCGAGCGTCATTGAGAGATAGACATCCATTCCATCCATTGTATAAGATAGACATTTAATTGTGAATGCTATATGGTGCCAGATAGGAATAGCGCCATCCCATCTCATCCCGTGGGTTTTGGAAAAGGGACAATGGGATTAATCAGAGGATCGGCAGAGTCCTTCGAATAGATCAAAAATTCAACTGCGATCGTGCACCCGCCTGCCAAGTGCGGAAATGCTGACAAAGCTGCCAGATGGGCACAGCACACAAACCAAAACCGGCCATTGTAGCCATTGTGGCATTGTGACTAACCACTGCAACTCCTGTAAGCCAGGATCTACGATGGCGACCACCGAAAAGAACACCGACCAATGAAGGTCGGTGTGTCCCAGAGAAATGAAGAACTGTCTTGGAACCCGCAACAAAATTAATCAGAAAAGAAAATGGAGGAGTAGGAAAGAATATACGTTACGCTTACCTCCGTAGCAAGCAGGAGACAGAGAAAATACTATAGGCCATAGGCACAATAATTGGGAGTGTACAACTAGGATAAGCCTAGTTGCCAAGCACCACGGGTACAAAAATATTTATTAATATTTAATTATGGGTCCTTTATTGTGAGCTATTGGGGAAGGTATTTCAGCTGAGATGTTGTTATTACATAGGAACGGTGTTCTCTTCAAATTGTAAAAGACAAGCGCAGTAACTGATCGTAGTGTAAACAGTTACAAAACACCATTAGTAGTAAATAGAAACAAAGAAATAAACATTTTATTCGTTACAAAAAATGAGACACAATTATAAGATTAGGTAGTTAGCGATAGCAAAGTTATATAAGTTTATGTATTTCACGGTTGCACCAAAAGTATCTAGTTCAGCATGTGGCAGGCAGCTGGTACCTGGCACTAATTGTACTGTATGACTAATATGTACTTTAAGTTCAGTTAAGGTCAGTTCCGCGATAAAAATTATAAAAAACATAAACAACATACTATACCATGGTACATTCACCACCTACATTTACAGAAAAACATTTGCGGCTAAACGTAATATGAATTTATTTCATTCGTTTTTGTTTTTTTTTTTAAACGTAGAGGATTTCTCCTGTGTCGTGTGTGCGTTTACAGACATATATTCCACATACAATACACCCAGATCCGGAACAACTACCTGCAGATCATACAAATATTTGTTCCGTGCGGGAATCGAACCCACGATCCGGAGCGCAGCAGCCAACTGTCTCAGCCACTGCACCAACCGTGCCGTCGAAAACTTAAGTGTCTATCCATTGCTGGTAGTTTCCGAAACCTGATAACTCGTTTAAGTTCGCCGCCTGCGTATCTTATTCCATCCCATAGCCGCCACTGTTGGGAATAAGGCCTGCATATGTATATTGTAACAGTGGTGGGTATAAGCATTAAGTACCTTCCTTTTGGAAGAGGCTTTTGTCCGGCAGTGGCCTACGATAGCCCGACTGCCATTCATCATATCAGCCACAGGACGTCCACTGCTGAACAAAGGCCTCCCCCTTAGATTTCCACAACGAGCGGTCACATGCCGCTCTCATCCAACGACTCCCAGCGACCTTCACCAGATCGTCTGTCCACCTCGTTGGAGGTTGTCCCACGCTGCGTTTTCCGGTGTGCGGTCTCCATTCGAGAACCTTTGTGCCCCAACGGCCATCAGTTCTACGAGCAATGTGCCCTGCCCATTGCCACTTCAGTTTACTAATCCTTTCAGCTATGTCGACAACTTTAGTTCTTCTACGGATCTCCTCATTTCTGATTCGATCTCGTAGAGAAATACCAAGCATAGCTCTCTCCATAGCTCGCTGAGTGACCTTGAGCTTTCTTATGAGGCCCATTGTGAGTGACCACGTCTCTGTTCCATATGTCATCACTGGTAACACACACTGGTTAAAGACTTGCGTCTTGAGGCATTAGGGTATTGTTGACGAAAAGACGTTGCGAAGTTTCCCGAACGCTGCCCAGCCGAGTCGGATTCGACGATTGACCTCTTTCTCGAAGTTGGACCTACCTAACTGGACAGTTTGTCCTAGGTAGACATACTCGTCAACAACTTCGAGAACAGAGCTCCCAACGGATATTGGGGTGGGCACGACATGGACATTTGACATGACTTTTGTCTTGCCCATGTTCATTTTAAGGCCCACCTGTTGGGAAACTCTGTTGAGATCATCGAGCATTGTGCTGAGCTCTTGCAGCGATTCTGCCATGACTACGATGTCATCGGCAAATCGAAGGTGAGTGATATACTCGCCATTGATGTTAATGCCGAATCCTTTCCACTCCAGTAGCTTGAAGGCATCCTCCATTGCAGCGGTGAACAGTTTCGGGGAAATGACGTCCCCCTGTCTCACACCTCTCTGCAATGGAATTGCCCCCGTGCTCTGTTCATGTACTCGGACCGACATGGTGGCGTTTCTGTATAAGCACTTCAACACTTCAATGTACCGATAGTCAATCTGGCACCGCTGCAGAGATTCCAGCACTGCCCAGGTTAGCCTAGTAATATGGTTATTTCTAAGGGAAGATATCGTGTGGTCTTTCAAAAAGTCCGATGTGTCCCTCTAGGGATTACATTGGAACCTCTTGCCAGTGAGCTATGAAACGTGATGCAAGACGCGTGGGTATATATCGCTTGAAACACGTAGAGCAGTGTGTTGGGTCAAAAGGTGGATTTCACAAATTGTCTCACTTGCGGTTTGCGGTCTTAATATTCACTTCATTGTCGTTGAATATTTTGTTACTACCAAACATGAGACTGCCCATATTTTGTGAGAACATGACATTGTACGCTATGAATAGTGTAAGCAATGAATGAACCACAGTTCAATTATAAACTGCTGTTCTTTGCAAGTTGAAGTAATCAAGATAGTCTAAATGGCACAGTTAGTCGGATTCCCGCATCAGAAAACATTTGTACGAATTTGTACTCAGGTGTACTCCGTTATAATGCAGCGAGATGGGGTCGACTACAGATGCTCTGGACGAATACAACAGTGCCCGCTCTGATCCCAGTGCAAAGTGTACACACGGGGTTATATGGTGGGTCCGGCACGCCACTCCGTTTTCCCCAGGGTGGAGGAAATCTTAGAATAGAATAGAATAGAATATTCTTTATTGTACACCATTAAAAAAAAAACCAACTACTAGGAATAATTTAATGAACAGTAATTGTACAATGGGCGGTCTTATCACTATTAGCGATTTCTTACAGACAACCTTTGGATGGACAAGAAAAAGATGGACAAAGACAAAGAGGTATTCCGTGGTGTACTTATTACATTAATATAATCAAATAGTGAATCTATTACATATATAGAAATCTTCCTCATTATATCTTTTATATATTTTATTTGGACATAATCAGTTGCATTGTAGGTCACAGACCATTTACTTAAAGGTAGCAAAACCAGAGCAATGTTGTTTAACGCAACTTTTATCACTTCGTGCATCAAGCTCGGCCTTGTCGCATGTTTATGTAACTTAGTAAGTTGCTCGTGATGGTGTGCATATCTTTAAACTTCAAAACTGGTTCAACTATGTAAAATAAATTATAATACAATCTTATATCGCATCTACATGAGAATAAGTTGAAACTGTCTTGGTAAATTTTGTGAGAAATACACGAGAGAGGTTGACGAAAGCGGTACTAGGGAGATGGAAGGTGTTGGAGTTCCGGTACTTGTCACTCATTGCGCGGCACTGAGCAGTCATTGCTATTCAATACCGTAGTTTTGTAAGAGCGTGGTACTTCGCTGGGCCAACTCATTTCTTGGCTGGAACACGAAAATATGAACGTACACCACCAGAATGAAAGAACATTAGCTGACGTCAAGCATAGACGTTCCACAAAATCTGCAAAGTATGAAGATGCCATAGACTAACCTAATCATTTTCTTCGTTTTGATCAACCTCAAGTCCGCGTAAAGAACCGATATTAACCAAGAATGTTTCGTGAGGCTATTCAAATTAAAATACTCCCTAATTTAAATAGAGATAAGACACAATAGACAGAATAAGATTGTTGGCAAGTACCATCTGTTCGGAATCCGGATATTAAAATCATAAACCCAAACAACATACCGCACTAAAAACACCAAGACGGAGAGATTACTGCATCACAACAATTTTTGATTAATTTTGTACGGTAGATAAAATTATTTTTTAAATCTGTAGCGACAGTTTCCACCTAAACGTCAGGAAAAATCTATAATATAAGTGATGTAATCCGTTTAAAAAGTGTTTAAATATAATGTGGGCAGGATGAGAGTAAAATTTCATGCAATGATTTGTGTAGCATTGTGTGTTGGGCACATGCGTGGGGACATGCGCAGGTTAAATCTATTATTTCCATGCTATAGTTGAAACAAGAAAGCTTCACAGAATATAAAATTGTATTTCTTTTTTCAACAGTTACATATTGATCTTTAGACTATAGTGAATCTGTGATAACAAAAATCTAAAATATACGCGATAGAATCCGTTTAAAAGTGTTTTATTATAAAATAAACGAGTTTTCTTTCTTTCTTTTCTTCATTTCTATCACGTGTACTGAGATGTACACGCTTTTTTTTTGCTTTAAGTCTTTGATATCCTTCGACGACTTTCATGAATTGCATATGTCTGTTATTTCACGTTTTATTGCACGGTAACTGTTAGATCAGGGGTTCCCAACCTTTTTTTGTCTAAAAAAATAATTTATTCTTAAAGTGGGCAGACTTTAAGAATAAATTATTTTTTAACGCCCCCCTTTTTAAACATACTTAAAAACCGCTAAGTACTTATAACTGATTATTGAAACACAAATTTATAATATTCGGACAGAGTATCTTTTATTGAAAATAAAACACACATAATCAATTCTTATATAAAAACTAATGTGAAGGTTGAATCTGATGCTGTTCAATAAGTTTGTTGATATCAGGTTCCAATTTACTCAAAAACAGCCGCAAGTCGCCACGTTCGGTAACACGCAAACGATTTCTCTTTTTAGTAAGCAGCGTTGCCACAGCACTAAATCCACGTTCACACAAATATGACGATGGGAATGCTATCAAAAATCGTTGAACAATTGACCACAATCCAGGGTACAATTGCGGGATCAGTTTTTGTAGCCAAAATTCTTGATATCCATTTTTGAACTTGATTTTTATTTCTTCGTTTGTTGTCAATTCTATAAGTTCTTCTTCCAGCTGAGGTGACATTGCTGTGTTGACATTTGAAAACGGATCCAACACCCAGTCTGGTATTTCCAAGTTTAAAATGTCCTGGTATCGTTCGGTGAAGTCAATGTGGAGGTTTTCCAAATGTTGGCAGTAGGCAAACAAGTCGTCGTTACTGCAGTATACTGATAAATTCGGAAAATTGTGAAACTCACGTCTGCCCATATTCTTTTTGTGCAGAAGCAGTTTGGCTGCGAATGCAGCAACGACATTTTTTGTTTTAATTAAATTTAGTTCATCGCCTTGCAGTTGGAGGTTCATGTCGTTGAACATTTTATACAGGTCTGTCATGTAAGCTGTATCATTCTTTGATGTTATGAGCTTGTTGCGCAGTTCTGTATCTTTAGTTTCCAAGAACTCTATCATAGAGTCAAACAGGTTGTAAAATCGAATCAGACAATTGCCTCTTGACAGCCAACGAACTTCAGTATGAAGCAACAAACGGTTGAAATCTTCGTCATTAGTAACACAAAGCTGATGAAATAATCTATCATTCAAAGAGCTGCTACGGATTTTATTGACTGCTTTGATGACATATTGCAGTGATTGAAATAGTCGTTCACTTAAGTTTCTAGCAACCAAATGTTGTCTATGAATAACGCAATGTATAGCAAGGACATCTGGAATTTTATTCTTTAAGTATGCTATGAAGCCTTTATGGCGCCCTGTCATAGCCGGAGCGCCATCCGTAGCAACTGATATAATATTTTTCAAAGGAATCTCTTTCTCTTCACAAAACTTTTCCAATGTATTGAATATGGTTTCGCCTTTTGTATCTGTCTCCAAATTTCTGGCAAACAATAGTTCTTCACGTATTTTCTCATCTTTAATAAACCTCACGTAAGATAGCAACAACGCTGTATGACAACAAGACCGCCCATTGTACATGTATCTTTTTAAATTTTTATCTCTATGTATGTATTATGTGGTGTACAATAAAGAGTATATAAATAAAAATAAATAAACAAATAAACGCTTCATTAGTTGGTAAAGTGGACTCATCGAGCTGAATTGAGAATTGACTAGTCCTCAGATGATTGCACAATGATTCTTCAATGTTTTCAGCCATTTCATCAATTCGTCTTTGCACAGAATTAATACTCAAAGGAATTTTTCGGATAATATCTGCGGCTGGTTTATGAAGCACAGTAGTTATTACTTCCTTTATTGCTGGCAAAATTAACTCTTCTCCGATGTTGCTTCTTCGACGACGGGTTTGTGGGATTTTCAATAAATCCGAATTTAATATATTCCGCAGAGTATTGCCGTCTCTTCTTTTTTACTTCCGACATTGTTTTGTTTTAAGAAATACGTAAGTGTTGAAATCAAGTACTGCTTATCTATTATGCGCGAAACCGCAAATGAAAATAAAATAAATTTACGTCGTTTATATAGGATTGCATAAGCAGCACGCACCAACAGGAATAAGACAAACGTGCATAAACTCGTTTATCTCATTCGACGCCCAATCGTACTCGACAAGCAAGAACAAGTATTATAGAACCAGCCGATTGGTATAGGAATGTACAATTCGGATTATTTAACAAAAACTTGTTAAAACATGATTGCCCGCGGTCTTTTATATCGAACCGAGTTTGAGCTATATCTTAATTAATATTAGTTGATGTTCACAAGATGTAGTCGAGAGTCGAGAGCTCAGTCGGTGTCTAAGAGTCTTCCTAGCTAGGTAGATGAAATTATAAATCGACCCCAAAGCCCTACACAATGCCCCCTTTTTTTTCTGGGTCTCTTACCGCCCCCCTTTAGGCCTGCAGCGCCCACAAGGGGGCGTTATCGCCCACGTTGGGAAAGACTGTGTTAGATTATATTACCCACACATCATGTGTTACTGCTTTACAAACTCGAAACAATTTCAACACGAATAGAAATAGATGATTTATTCGGATTTAGAAAGACTGTCAGCCAATGCTTTAATTTAAAATTATAACTAAAATTTTACGAAATTGAGCTTCAATCTCTTAGCCATCACCGACAGTTGATTGGCAACGCGACAGGACAGATAATCACCATTCTGAAGAGTTTTCTGTATGAATGTTGCCATATTTCCTTCACATATCACACACAGATCTCACTGCGTATATCCCTGCTTTGTCTTAAATACATTATTGCACAGTCAAATTTAACACCGCGGTTTCGTCAACAAATTTTGGAATCTATTACTGGTATAGTTACAAAAGTCTACACTGGTGTCACTTTGATATCAAGCTCATCATCATCATATCAGCCAAAAGACACCCACTACTGAAAAAAGCTCTCTCCCATAAACGACAGTTAAATGGTCGTCATTTTGGGGGTAATTTGTCAGTACTCGAGCGCCACAGAAGGGACGCTGCTGCCCATCACTGTAGTTTCGATTCTCTTAGTCGCCTTTTAAGACATTCACTATAGGAGATAGATATAGAATAATAAATGATTTGGCGTTGACAGAATTACTATAGTAGTAGATGAAGAGTACCGTGTGGTGCCGGCTCAGAATGCCACCACCCCATTTCCTCCCATGGGTGTCGTAAAAGTCGACTAAGGGATTAGCTGGAGGATGGGCAGCAGCGTCCTTCGAGTACATTAACAACTCAACTGCGATCGCCAACCCGCCTGCCAAGCGTGGCGATTATGGCAAAACCCCCCAATGTGCTCACAACACATCCATATCGGTGGTTGTGGTGATCTTTGGGGGAGGCCTGTGTCCAGCAGTGGACTTCATTCGGTCGAAATGATGAGATGAAGAGCTGACCAGCTCCGATAGACGGCATTCGACGGTGGTGGCACGAAACATGCACCACCACCATCACTCAGCTCAACCGTACATTTATTTACTTATTTCACAAATTACAATTGTCATTACAGGTTTCAACCCAATCCAACAATGTAGTTACATAAAAGACAGATAACTAATCGTCA
The DNA here is from genome assembly GCA_947459985.1 of Diloba caeruleocephala. Lineage (NCBI taxonomy): Eukaryota > Metazoa > Arthropoda > Insecta > Lepidoptera > Noctuidae > Diloba > Diloba caeruleocephala. Next base: position 18,948,511 of record OX381627.1, read on the forward strand.
CTTTCTCGAATTCCGCCAATGAGCAAGTAAAAATATCAAGCCGTAGCGAGATGATGTTGAGTATTCGTGCTGCTCGAACAATGGGTGCAAATTTTAAAATGTTTGTACGGGCTACCGGTACTTCAAACAGCTTCCTCCTCGGCCCCTGCCGCGGCTTGGTGTTAGGAATAAGCAGCCCCAATGATTCTAATATTTGTGGGTTATTTAGTTTGCCACGGAACACAACATAACTTAACATGACGTAAACCCAACAGTATGGTTGAGCTGGGCTATGGTGAAATCTATTCAAATAAATAAAATTTAAGTGTCTGTTTATAATATCAAAATAACAGTCTTTTACTAAATGCATCTGAAAGTACATACGGTACTTAGAACAAAATACTATTTTTTTTTGTCTGTCTGTCTGTTCCCGCTAATTTCCGAAATGGCTAGACCGATTTCTACGGGACTTTCACTGGCAGATAGCTGATGTTATAAGGAATAACTTAGGCTTACTTTTATTTTATAAAAATAATTAAGGTTCCGCGTAAAAATATTAAAACCCATGAAATCCAATATAGGTACTCTATGTCAAGTGTCTATGCCTATGCCTTTAAATTATTTATAAATGACCTAATTTCGTCTAAAAAAAGGGCAGGTGAAACCGCGGGTCCCAGCTAGTAGTTAATATTCTTGAAGGTGTTACTGTAATTATGTTCATCCTGAGTACAATTGGCGTTTACTCCAGTGGCTAGCCTTCATCGGTATGACTTAATAATTTAAAACAACCTTATCATATGTTATAATAAAACACTTTTAAACGGATTCTATCGCGTATATTTTAGGTTTTTTGTTTTTCCTGACGTTTCGAACACTTTGCAGGGTTCGTGGTCGCAGGATGACTAAGGTGACAGGCGTCGTTACAGATTTTAAAAAGTTATTTTATTTTATCTACCGTACAATTATAATCAAAAATTATTTCGATGCACGCAGTAATCACTCACAGTGTCTTGATGTTTTTTAGTGTGGTATTTAGTTTGGGACTTTATTATTTTAATAACAGGATTCCAAACTGGTGGTACCTGCCAGCCATCTTCTCTATTAAAATTAGGATGTTTTTTAATTTCAATAGCCTCACGAAACATTCTTGGTACATATCGGTTCTCTTTCGCGAGGACTTGAGGTTGATCGAAACGAAGAAAATGGTTAGGTTTATCTAAGGCATGTTCGCACACTGCAGACTTTGTGGAGCGTCTATGCTTGACGTCAGCTATGTGTTCTTTTAACCTGGTGGTTTCGGGGTCGCAGATGCCTAGGCTAGGCTAAGCCTTCCTTGACATACTTCTCATCCATAATCCTGATCATTCTGTTAGTCACACCGTGTATAGAAAGCCTACCCATACAGACAGATACCTTAACGGTGAATCTCACCACCATCCTTGTCAGTTAGCTACCGTGGCTAAATCTTTGTTACAGAGAGCACACGGCATCTGCGACCCCGACCATCTGGCAGGGGAACTTCACCATGTGAAGGAAGTTCTCCAGCGTAACAATTTGAGAGCACCACATCCCCGTCGCAGAAGCCGCCCGAAACCCACCACGGTTGATCGACGACCCGCTGTTTTACCATATATTAAGGGAGTCACGGACAGAATTGGTCATATCTTGAAGCGTGCTTCTATTAAAACCTACTTCAAGCCGCATAAGAAGATCAGCCAACTTCTCAAACCAGTGAAATGTCACATACCTTTACAAGATGCAGGAGTCTACAAGATTGACTGTGAGTGTGGGTTGTCATACATAGGGCAAACAAAGCGTAGTATAGCCACCAGGTTAAAAGAACACATAGCTGACGTCAAGCATAGACGCTCCACAAAGTCTGCAGTGTGCGAACATGCCTTAGATAAACCTAACCATTTTCTTCGTTTCGATCAACCTCAAGTCCTCGCGAAAGAGAACCGATATGTACCAAGAATGTTTCGTGAGGCTATTGAAATTAAAAAACATCCTAATTTTAATAGAGAAGATGGCTGGCAGGTACCACCAGTTTGGAATCCTGTTATTAAAATAATAAAGTCCCAAACTAAATACCACACTAAAAAACATCAAGACACTGTGAGTGATTACTGCGTGCATCGAAATAATTTTTGATTATAATTGTACGGTAGATAAAATAAAATAACTTTTTAAAATCTGTAACGACGCCTGTCACCTTAGTCATCCTGCGACCACGAACCCTGCAAAGTGTTCGAAACGTCAGGAAAAACAAAAAACCTAAAATATACGCGATAGAATCCGTTTAAAAGTGTTTTATTATAATGTGTAATACTCGCGAAAACCTAAGACCTTATCATATGTCACCAGTGCTACATTAGGTGAAAATCAAAGAACAATAATTAACATCATGGGTATGGAATAAGCCATTGCCTAGTTTATCAGTATAACCACATAAATCATCCAATTTCTACCCGTTAACAATTTCAATTGTCTGTTTTGTTATTGTGTGTATTTAACATTTAGTTAGTCTACTTTGTTCGCACGTACCTAGCTTATTACAATGTAATAACAAAATTGTAATATAACTTTTTTGAAAAGAGTCCATGGACTTTCTTGCTGGCTCTTCTCCATAGGACCGACTTTTCCGAACCGTGCACTTAACTTGACTTTTCGTAAGAGCTTCTTAGGGCCAATATGAAATAAAAAAATTGAGTTATAAAGATTTTGAGTTTGAGTTTGAATGGTAATTTTGAAAGGGTTGGTTTGATAAGATTTCGATCAAAGGTATATGCCATGGAACGGCAGTCACTTCGCATAAAACTAGAAAGTTATTACATAAAGAATGAAGAATGAGATTTATTTCTATTGAATAAATGTACAGTAGGTTTTAAAGGTATTCTTTAGTCCCTAAAAGTCGGCAACACTTAGAAGAGTCGTTCTTCTGGTGTTGCGGATGTTTCATTCGTGGCTTAGATGACACTTGCTTGTTAGCCCTACAAAATAAAATAAAATAAATTTTAATGTAAAAAAGAAAACTCGTTGAGCTATTATTAGTGTTGCCATATTTGGCTAGGGTCTCATCGGGCCGGTTCCTTGAGGAAACATTGAAATGTCATCTGAAATCAATTCCGTTAGTAGGAAATTGAATTTAAGCATGGATGAATGTGGTCGGTGTAGTGTGTTATCTCTGGCGTCGCGTTGGTGAATCTGCATGCTTATACCAAGCGACCTCTGGAAATATGGTGGCTGCACGTGTATCCATGCCAGCGCGTAGTGAGGCATCTGGGAGGCCCCCTTTAGAATACCCCCATGCCCTACCCCCCACCCGTACGTGTGTGATTGTTTGCGAGTTCCTGGAGCCCCCCTTGAGTGCCGAAGTTGAACCCTAGAGTGGTTTTAGCCGGTAGGTAGGTAGGTTTAGGCGGTCGGCACGCCCCTCCGCCCTTTCCCGAGGTTGAGGATAAACATTATATATTTCTACGGGGCGAGGAAAAAGGTGTTGCAAAGAATAAAATACACAATTTTATGTTTAATATTATATTTACTACGCGGCTACTACTAGCTCAAAGTCACTAATAAAACTTATTAGTGCGTACTGTGTAGTTTTTAATCGGAACACATACAGGTTTTGTTCGGCTGTCGGGACACAAGGCTCGATAATGGTGACGTCTCGATGTATCGGGATAGATGGCAACCCTAGTTATTATTTACAACTAGAACATAGTAGCTCAATGTTTTTATTTACTATTAACTTATAGTAAAGGTCCTGTCTTGCTAAATCTTTTATAAATTACTAGCTACTGCAACGAATATGGATTGTAACTATGTAATAATTACGTCACGTAACATAACGTAGGCTCACTATTCCGGTTTAACAATTTATTATAACAATATTTCGCCCCCCGCCATATTGCCGGGCGACCTTTCGCGCGCTGCAACTGACATTTCACCGCGTTTTGGCGCGAACCGCGCGCGAGTTTACGTTCAGCCTAGTTTGCATTTAAAATTAATTTTTTTGATAGTGAATGTTGTGTATAATTTATTTTGAACATTGGTTTTACTTATTATATATTGTGGATTGCTGTATGATGTATACGTGAGTGAGGATAATTTTTAAGTGTTGTGAGTTAGAAAGTTATATTCGTCAGTGATTCTCAGGTACGTTGAAAGTTGACAAGGTCTTTGAAGATTTTTCTCTACCTTGGTGACTAATGGATTTATTTAAAAAAATATACGCACGTCAACATTATAGGTGAAGTCAGCAGTGTATGTGGATAAATATTTTGAGAAATTTGTGATTTCGTTATCTAATCATTGTTCTTATTTTAACGTAATCGTGTATCCGCTCTATCATATGTTGTTAAAATAATTTAATCTTCTAAAAAGATTTCATTTTTTAAATCACTTTTGTAGCCTTGAACGATGCTTACTTACTTGTGATATTGGCACTGCCTAATGCTTCCGGTTTGTGCCTATGAGAATAATTATTACCTAACTAATACGATTGACATAATATTCCAGCGTTATATATAATCTAATTAATACATTACATATTATACCTGTAACTAAAGTAGGCCATTTTTTAAAATTCCGATGTCGTTGTTATCCAATCGTCACGCTCACGCCTTTATACTCGTATTCCCCGCAGATGAAGGTTGTGCTGGGGTGCAATTCACTAAGCTTAAACATCCATACATCCTTGTATGTAGCCATCAATGTTTTTTTATTACTTATATTGATTGTCTTTTGCCTGGCTGTATTGGTCTGTCATGCTCACTAAAATGTCTTGCTGGCGGTGGCGTTGTGTATCGGGTCGTTCGGTTCCCTACAATATGGTTGAGCTAAGCGATGCTGATGCATGCTTCATGCTCGTGAACGGGTGCCGTCTGTTGGGACTGGTCAGCTGTTAACTGCCATGGCAAATAAACTATTATTATTATATTATTGTCTTAACACATTGACCAAAATTTTTCTCGGTATATGTTTTACAATATTTTGTATAATCAACATGGTATTCTCGATTATTTTAAAAGAGGATCCATGGAGTTTCTTGCCGGCTCTTCTCCACGAGATCAACTATTTGGAACCGTGCAACTTAGATTCTGACGTTTCATAAGTGCCAATATTTGGTTTATTTCAAATAAAATACTTTGACTTTGATACAGAATTGAAATAACGGTGAAAAACCAATTTGGCATTCGCTAAGACATGATTGAAGCTAATCAGTCTTAGCGAATACCAAATTCGGTTATCACCGTTATTTCAATTCTGTTTTCAAGGATGTATAGATGTTTGAGTTTAGAGAATTGCACCTCTGGTATACTGTGTTACATTTAGCTCAAGACGCTTTGAATTTACGGGACAGAGAGGGACGTATCGCGGGGATTTTATTGGGAATGACCGACTTTGTATCTTCTCGCATAAATACTAAAATGAGAAATGTTGAAATGATACTAATTATTTTTAGTCTACTGTAGAAAAACTATTTTTTTTCTTTCTTTAAGTCATTGTCTTTTTTATCTGTTTATCACAATTTACCCAGCATAATTCTAACCAACAGAACTGCTATTAAAAAGATTGTAGTAGAATTTACCCGACCTGGGCATCAATGCAGGCCTCGCGTATAGATGCGCTTGCGCCTGCCACACCTAAAAGAAAGAAAGAAAGAAGAAAGAAAATATTTTTATTTCGGTATTGCAAAACAAAATAAAGTATCAATTAAATAAGAAAATCAGAAAACAGTTGTACAAGGTAAACATTGCTTTCCGAAACCAAAAATAGAAATGGCCGTATAGCCGTATAATAGCCGTGTGGTGCCGGCTCAGAATACCACCACCCCATCTCGTCCCGTGGGTGTCGTAAAAGTCGAGTAAGGGATTAGCCGAAGGATGGACAGCAGCGTCCTTCGAGTACATTAACAACTCAACTGCGATCGCCAACCTGTCTGCCAAGCGTGGCGATTATGGCAACACTTCCCAATGAACCCACAACACACCCATATCGATCGTTGTGGTGATCTTCGGAGGAGGCTTGTGTCCAGCAGTGGACTTCATTCGGCCGAAATGATCCATAGAAATATTCTTTTTGTATAACTAATACGTCCTCGAAACCGTTCAGATACTCTACAAATGAACTCTACAACGAATGCCAAGTACTAACAGTGAGGCAGCTCTATATTCTTCGCATCGTGTTGAGAAAACACAGCTCACACCCGTATACACGGCAACTATTGCAAAGTAAGCACAAAAACCACAGTGTTTTCAACGTTGTTAAACACAGAACAACTTCTGCGAGCCACCAATACCCAGCCGTAAGTGCTCGCCTTTACAACAAAAAAATTCATATCTACCCGTTGAATTGACTTTAAGCTATAAAGATACTGAAATTCTACTAAATAGTATACTCTGAACAAATACTACTACATAACATCATAACATATGTCCATACAACCTATTCACCGGCCCAACCATACACCCCCACACTCTCACCCTTCCCCATTACACAATCTTCATACACACTAAACACACACGCAAATATACACACACACACATACACATTTACGATGTTTAAGAATAATGTTATGTATTTAATTCAATACCTTTATGTTACTTCTATTATAAGTTTAATGTGTCAACCTATTGTACAAATAATTAAGGAGACTTTCTTAATCTTGTATGTCACGGACGGAAGGACACTGACTCCCAAAATACTAGTTTGGGAGGCAGCGATTTCAAACGAAAGTGCAAAAATATTATTTCCAGCTTGTACATAATTAAGAAGAACCTGATTTAAAATCTGCTGGTGTTGAAATAAATTAGTATTAATATTTCTGTGTTCCGGTTGGAAGGGCACTTTAGCTAGTGAAATTACTGGGCATAAGAGACTAAATAACTAATGTGACAAGGTGACGAGGGCAGTATGATGCCTCGCATCTCGCATCATCTCATTGGTAGCATTATAATTGTTATGGGAGGCATGTCGCTTACCATCAGGCCAATGACTTACTCGAATCACCACGAAGTTTAAAAAAATATCAAGCCTTAGTCGTCTGTTACGATACAAATGGGTGGAAATTAGTGATTTATTCTTTGGCGGGAACTATAACGGTCCGTCTCACACTATATTTAATCAATAAAACGATGTCTTCACAGTCAAACGTGACGCAGTTAAAGCGTGAAGTTTATGCAAATGTAAAATTATGAAAACGAGCTATTATGTAAATAATTATCATCATCATCTTCATTTACTGCTTAAGATCGTTCTCAGACTATACAATGGAGGGGTGTCCATTGCGTATTGCTCTTATTACCCCCCTTTTACGACAGCTAAGAAAGATAGGTGGTGCCGGCTAAGAATACCACCACCTACCCTATCCCAGCCGTTCATGTCGCAAATGGCGACTATAGAATTAGCTGCAGGATGAGTAGCAGCGTCCTTTGAGTAAATTAATAGCTCAACCGCGACCGTCACCCCGTCTGCCAAGCGTGGTGATCATGGCAAACCCCAATGAGCACACAACACAAACCCATACAAGTTGTGGCAATCTTTGGGAGAGGCTTCTGTCCAGCAGAGGACGTTTTCGGCTGAAATGATGAAGAAAGCCATGACAACTCATAATATACTCTTCTTTCGTTCTTATTTATTGCTTTAAAAAATCGTTACCCCCGCATCTGTGTTTCTCCTGTGTCATGGGACCATGTCTACAGACATGAATCTCAATCACTTTAGGGTTTGTGGCTCGCTTCACTATCCGTCGCCAATCCTCGCCAACATCTGCCTTTCTCGTACACTCATGGAGAGAATCGTTGAGGGAAACCTTCACCTGATCGGTCCATCGCATCGGTGATCTGCCGCGTGGTCTAGTGTCTTCGACTTTCCCCTGAATCACGAGACGTTCCACGGAAACATCTTCCCGACGAGAGACGTGGCCGAAGAAAGTTAGAATACGAGCTTGGACGATGGAAGACAGACGCAAGCGTAAAGAAATATGGGAAACACTAGCGCCCTGACCTGTCGTCACCTGACCCAGACCTGCCTAGCTAGAGTCTTGCATTAAGAAACATAGCGAAACATGAGTGATATTAAAACGCGCAGTCACAATTATACGATTTCGTATTCGAAATGGTTAAACATAAAGTTACAAGTGAAGGACACGTTGATAACGATTACGTGTTAATAACTCTCAGCACTTACTATTCTGGAGAATTTCGTACATGCTAACAATGTGTGTTAATGTGTGAAATTAAAAATGAAGTAACATATTTTCGTTTTTATATTATTGCCTTTAAATATTGCAGCACATAGAAGGTACCATTTAAACGTTTCGCAGTCAGAATGCTCCAAGGCACAGCTGGTTATATTCCAGGTTACTTACTGACACCCGGTTGCCTTGTGCATTCAGTCAACGTCAGCTGGGCTTTCATTGAATTGTCGGTGCTCGCTAGCTAGCCAAAGCCAAGCTACGTTTGATGAAGTCATCTTCTGTCTGCCTAAACAGTCAAAAGCTATAGTATATAGCTATCGAAATAGACAAGACCGTGCAATTTGTCATGTCAACCCAAAGCCGAAAAACCATTACCAACAATTTCAGCGAATATTATTGATTCTAAGTCACATTAAATGTAAAAGTTGTTTCACCAGAGTTTTTTAAAGATCTGTTATATCAACTCGTCGCAAAAGACAAATAACCAATGTAAGTTTTAATTGCTCTTTACGACATATGTGCAACGGCAATAAATTAAAACAGTAAATAAACCTTCTTAAATTCTTCAATTAGATTCATCAAGTACTCTTTTATAAATTGCTAGACTAGTTTTGGAATTAAGGCGATATTGCCATGATTGAAGGCTTCGGCCAAATCTAAACTTAGGCGAGCAACTCTGAAAGTACACTTTGAAATGATAGTTAGATTTTAGTTCCATGGGACATTCTTCTCTTCCACACAAAGGTAATCCACCCAATACAGCATGGGAACCGGTGTGAGTTTCATAAAGCGTAGAGAGTTACGTCCACCTCTTTGGAGCAAGCCGACCACGCCCACACTGGACTGCTGTGATAGATTGGGACGCCCATCTCATCTCTCTATTTGCTTGAAGTTCTTCCTAAGTTCTTTTTTCAGCTCTATCCGCTTTCGTAATTATAAGCGTACTTTATATCTCTACTCAGTCATTTTGGGTATAAATGGTGCATTTCTTTCTTTTCCTTAAGTCGGGATCTCGTTGCTGAGGGTCATGGCCATATTGTCAGTTCTCTATTCACTGCTGCGTATTGTTTGTTTTGTGGATTACTTACTTTGTGTGTTTGCTGATAGAAGCGCAATTATGAGCATTTATTATCAACTTTTCGCAAGAGTATCCTTTTTACAAAAATTATGAATTGAAATTCAATGTACTGATGTAATGCTTAGCACGAATATAATAAAGAATAAAATAAGTAATACAAGAGTTTTCTTTATTGTTATTTTAACAGATTAATGGATACATTCTTAATTGTTTTGATGATTTAATTAATTATAATATCATTAATCTGTGTGGTGTCCTCATTCAGAATATAGCACCATTCTATCTCATCTCGTGTATGTCGTGCAAGGCGATTAAGGGATTCTAAACCAGAGTGATGGGCAGCAGCGTCCCTTCTATGAAATAGCTGCCATTCAGGGGGGCAATTCTCTAAGCTAAAACATCCATACATCCTTGAATACAGAATTGAAATAACGGTGATAACCCAATTTGGTGTTTGCTAAGACTGGTCCTCATGGCTCACCGTCTGCAAAGTGTCCTTCAATAGCTTACATCATGTCTTAGCGAACGCCGAATCGGTTTTACACCGTTATTGCGATTATGTATTCAAAGATGTATGGATGTTTGAGCTTAAGGAATTGCATGCCTGCACTCACCAACCCGCCAGTTCGGCTTAGTGGCCAAACGAAAAAGAATGATTGATTATATGGGCAGAATATTTTTATGTTTGCTGACACATCATATAAACTATGTGTGGTGTTTGTTGACAAATTCCTCCCAAAGTGACGACATATGACATTTAACCTGTCGCACTAGTCACCAGTTTGTATAAAAAACTAATTTACTATAATAGTGCCCTTCAAATCGGAACACAGTAATATTAAAAGGTAAAACATGGCTGCTTCGCGGCGAATCTCTGGCACTGCGGTGGCACCTACTTAGCCGAACTCTGGCAATGAGAGATCTGCCACCAACAAGATTTATTCGCACTTGACCCCTTTTATAATAAACAAAACACTCAACGCCCAAGTTCTACTTCCACCGACAGATCGATGCCCCCACAATTTTGTTTTGCAAGACCAAATCGATTTCTACACTGTTCTATTGTGGTTGTATTTGTAATATTTGCATTTTATAGTAGTTTCGCATGGTACAGAGCTCTTTCAAAATATTTGTTCTACTACTGCTACTTGAAGTTCAGCGTGTACTTGGAATTGAGAAATGTTCTTATGTCAATGTTGGGTAGTAAGGTCATTTTGACGTTGCCTCAGGATAGGTTGAAGCCTTTTCCTGTAATTTTTTTATCCTTGCCCCTCACTAGGATCTCTCCTGTATCGTGTACAGTTTACAGACGTAAATCTGACACGCCCACGTGCGGGAATCGAACCCACGACCCGGAGCGCAGCAGCCGACATGGGCTGTCATGGTCATGGGTTGGGTCACCTCCTTCCCTCTAATATGGCGAGGGAGATGATGGCTGATCTTTGCGTCATATGCTGCTGCATGCTGCATGCGGTGACAGGTCGTCCTGCTGACTATTATTTTAATGTTGTTTTATGCAATCAAGGTTCCCCTGGTCCTGGTTAATTTGCATGACATAACATTAGAATATATTATCTCTCATGTAAGCGGTCACGCCTATTGACCTTGTGCTACATAAAATCTCGTATATTGGTATATAGTTTCAGTTTGACATATTAATTTGATTGCATAATGGTGTGTGCTAGCGGACAAGTAGCTATGAAAACATTACTACTAGTAATCATCCCCTTTATTATTTTTTATAAATGTGAATCATTTAAAATAATAAAACGAATATGAGTATGATAGACTAACGTGTTGCTGGGGAGTTTGTTGCGCCGTTTCTTCTCCCCAGCTTAAACACTAGGAAGCGGTGAAGGGTGGGCTTATATGGGTGCTGTCTAATGTTGACGTTCAAAAATAACTATTTTATAGTCTATTTTGGATAAAAGATTTTGACTTTGACTGTATCAGCCACTGTACCGTGGCGTCAAAAAGTACTGAGTTGCACTGTGGGCAAATCATACTATTTTGCAAGCACATTACTTGTTAGCGGTAAAGAAGTGATCATAGCCAGTTGCACTCACCGATTGGTACACGATCAGTGAGGTTAAGCAACGCTTGGCGCGGTCATTCTATTGATGGGTAACCGCAAAGTGGTATTTGAACTGAGCGTCTCCGTGCTTCGGAGGGCACGTCAAATCGTCGGTCTCGCAGGCTAATTACCTAAGTCGTAGATGCTTTGCAACAGGCGTAAATTGCTCCAACGCCGCTGTCAAACGTCAATTTGGTATTACCTATTTGCCGATAGGCGAAGATCTCTGACACGCCTCTGTCGGACAATCAATGAACTAAAAACGATCATTCTTTTTAGTTCCACTGGTGGCTACTGGCGCTAGTAACTATGCATCTTCCACAATAGCGACAGGCGGGCGATGCCTTACGTAATACCAATTATTTTGACGCTTCGCCACCGGTGGATCCTTGGCTGCGCGATAGCTGCTATCGCGTCTGCTGTTGCTGTTTTTAGCTAATCAGCCCGTGGGTTGATGTCATCAGACGGCAGTCGTTAAGCCAGGTCCGTCAAGGTATATTATGTGGAATAGGATATAGCATACTTTTGTATTAACAAAAAAAAACTACAAATGTTATTTTACGCCCAGCGAAGTAACTAGATAACAGTTAAAAACAGTTCCGTGGGTGTCCGGACTAAGAATATAGCACCACTCCATCTCCTCCCGTGGACGTCGTAAAAGGCGACTAAGTAGCCATACTGCGCTCATCAACCCGCCTTCCAAGCGTGGTCAGCACTGGAAAACTCCCCCCAAAATAACGACACAATTGTGAAAATCTATGGGGGAGGCGTTTGTTCAGCAGTGGACTTCCGTTGGATACGATGATGATGACGCAACTAGTACCTACAAAAAGTAATAACCGAAGACACGTTAGAAGAATTCTGTCTACACAAATATTTCTGGATTCCGTTTACTTTAACAAATTGCTGGACAATCAAGAATAAATATATAATAAGAATATGAACACATTCAAGGTCCTTCTGATTCATCATTTTGGCCGAATGAAGTCCACTGCTGGACACAGGTGTCCCCCAAAGATCACCACAACGATCGATATGGGTGTGTTGTGGGCTCATTGGGGGGTTTTGCCATAATCGTCACGCTTGGCAGACAGGTTGGCGATCGCAGTTGAGTTGTTAATGTACTCGAAGGACGCTGCTGCCCATCCTCCGGCTAATCCCTTAGTCGACTTTTACGACACCCACGGGAAGATATGGGGTGGTGGTATTCTGAGCCGGCACCACACGGCTGTCCGTTTGATTACCAGATACCTATGCAAATGAATATGTTTATGAATTATTTTGGATATCGGATAACTATGACCATGGAATCGGAACTTGGCGTTGCAATATGTATTGGTAATAATTTTGCTATTAATATGGAAATAAAAATCGGTGTGTCTCGATAGAACTTGATAGATGGAGCTATTATACATTTTATTTTAAATGTGAGACGCATAAAAGTTAACCTACTTTGCAGTTGTTTTTTTTTAAACTTTGCCCCACACAAGGATTTCTCCTGTGTCGTGGGTGCGTTTACAACCACAAATTCCACACACAATACACCCAGACTCGGAACAACTACCTGCAGAACGTACAAATATTTGTTCGGTGTGGGAATCGAACCCACGACCCGGTGCGCAGCGCAGCACCAACTGTATCAGCCACTGCACTAACCGTGCCGTCATTGATTGATTGATTCGTAACTTGCGTAATTGCGTATCTTAACATGATTGCGTACTAAGCGTAATTGTCTATCGCACCGATTTATTGATTAGCAAGGTTAACTCACGGTTGTCTCGGCCATGCTTTAGATGGGTGACTATTATTTACTCATCCAGACAAAAACAAGAAGTTATAGTATTATTAAAATTTACTGTGGGAGACTGGCGCCTAAACTAGACTGAAGCCTGTATTTCAGGTCACCAGGCCTTCCACCCCAGAAGTCCAATTTGGCTCTTTCATAAACTGTGCCAAGCGAAACTTTTACATTTTCTTGTTCTTCGTGTATCTGATTCTATCAAGCTGTTTCCTTATGTTAAAGTTCTCTTGATGAATACTCTCCAATACATTGACATAACTTTACCAGGCCTCGATACTGGTTGATATTTCCCTTTATAGCCCAGTTATCATCTTGCATCCCATGAATGCTCACTTTCGCTGCAGACAACATCTTAATACACACAACATTGAAGATTTATCAATTTAAAAAAAAAAAAAAAACTTTGTCATACATTGACGCTTGACGTAGACATATAATCGGAACAACTTGAGGGTTTTTTTCGTGTTGATGTGTGTGTGTGGTGGCTTCTGATGCTACCTACCATAAGCCATTGCTCAGTTACCGTTACAATAATCTTTACCTCATAGAGCCTACAAGGCTAATAGATTTGGTATCCCTCAGGGGAGTGTCCTGGTGCCTGTCCTGTTTCTACTCAACATAAATGATATCTCGAAGGTCATAAATCATAAATGCTATGCTAACGATGCTTCCGTAGGTACCTTTCAAAGTAATGTTAACTTTAATTACGAACAAATATAAAAAAATACTTTCATTAATTAAGTATTGATGCTACTTACCATAGGCCGTTGCTCAGTTACCGTTACAATCATCATCAGTCAAGAATCAGTATATCCATAAGGATGTTAATAAGATTTATAATTCAGTACCTACATAAGTGAACTTCGTGGAATTTTTCCTACAGCTTCACGAGAGACAGAGTGTACTTAGTCACTATGACACTGTCGGTTCACGGTGATTGATCATAATCAGTTCATTGCTGTTCCACTTTCGCACGGGCCTTTTCTTACGATGATAAGGGTTAGGCCTTAGTCCACCACGCTGGCCCTGTGCGGGTTGGCGGATTACACACACCATTGCAAACACTTTGAGCCTCCTCAGGAGTGCAGTTTTTCCTCACGACGATTTCCTTGACTGTTAACGGAAGTGATCATCAAATTCTTCTTCACATGAATCCGAGAACTCAGACCCTCCTGTATGGAAGATAAGCGTTCAACTACTAGGCTATCACTGTTTTTTTTGATGATGCATTTATTTGAGCATGGCACTAGAAAGCGTCATTTGGACAAATTATGCACTCGGCCTTCTAAGACAACACTCCTACATAAAAGTATATTTTGCATGGCTCCAAAAATATACAACAAAATGCCAATTTATTTAAGAAATGAAAGTAGCTTCAGTTTGTTTAAAAAGAGGTTGCACTCTCTACTTATGGAAAAATCATACTATTCAGTCACAGAGTATATTTCGAGTACATATCGGAGGATCTTGATTAGATATATAATTGTAATAAAATAATGTCCTATTTTTATTAAAATTATTACTGTTATTACTACTATTTGACATTTTATATAATTATTTCTTGACATGTGCTATATTTCGATTAAGTGATTGTGAACTAAATGATTTGAATGTGTTTGATTAATAATGTGAAATTTTGCATGCTCAAAGGCTGATTATGGTGAAACTAAATTTTCTATGTAACATCTTCTGTGAAACCCATACTATGCAAATAAAGAATTGAATTGAATTGAATTGAATTGAATTGATGATCAGTTTACAATCATTAATACACGTGCTATCGGAAGGCTGCGGATTATCGTCGAAAGGAATCCTGTACTATGACACTACATTGTGGACGAGACTGTTACGAACCCAGTCTAGGCACTGACATAAATATTCAATAATTGCTGCAACAATAACAGTTCCTTAGTACAAAATAGAGCGAGTATCCTTGCATTCTTAGAATGGATACTTCGTAAGCAGTGTCCTTACAAACCGCGCCAAGCTATTTTACTAAGCGAATGTAGATACTAATTTTTAATTTTTGTTTACGAATATGGACATTGACCTACATACAGTCTTTGATATATTTAATCATTTTAGATGGTTATTAATAGTGGTACTTATGTATGTATATATATTTTTAATTTAAATTATCTGGAATGTCCCATAAACAGGATTCCATAACATAATCGTCTCAAATGGCTAAATCTGCCGCTGGCGAGACACAATAGTGTTCTAATTGTGTTTGGCATAGAGCCCGTTAATGAGTTATTATCATTTTGTCCGATTGACATCCGTGAGACACAGATAGGGTCTACTTGAAAATGAGTGTTATTGTCTGGCAAATGTTGAACTGGATTCCGTTTTAGTGCAGTCGTAGATGTAATAAACAAAAGTAATTGATAATAATAAGAACACTTTTGATGTTTGTTGAACTTACCATGAACCCTGCAAAATGTACGAAATGTCAGGAAAAACAAAAAGTGCTTTATCATAAGGTGTAATAATCGCAAAGAACATTACTAAGTTAATGTTTTTTGTACTAACCATGCAAGTTTTTACCCTTAATTCGGCAAATTTTCGTTTGTTGACAACGTTCCACCCGGAGCGCGGATCGTAGTAAATAAATAAATAATATATAATAAATAATAAAATAATTTTTCTTACTTATAAACGTTGTTTATCTTTAATCAGTGTCTTAGCAACACATTTACATAGCTGTCAAATTAAGCAACGCCGGACCCTTGTTTAACGCGTTAAGTAACAAGATGGCGGTTGTGTATCAGCTGATTTTGCTGCTACTTGTATCGTACGACTGGCTTGTGTCTATTGTTTTATCACATTAGTTAGTACTTGTGAAGTGAAATTCGTTTATTGTGTATCCGTTTGAACAGTGTTGTGGTCTTTTTTCTGTTATAAGATGGATAGTTATGAAAACAGTAATGTACTGAGCATGTTTCTTAATGAAATAGAAGATATATATAAGGACTATAAGGAGCTTTAGAAGTGTAAGGATGCAGGCGGTTAGAAGGACAAAATGTTATAAAAGAGTGAATCCGATGCAAGATTTGAGCGATAGAGAATTTAAACAAAGATATAGATTTAACAAAGAAAACATGCTGAAAATAGTTGTAGTAGTTATGAGAGGATCATTTAGCACAATAAAAACTACAGTTGTAGCTTGTACAGTATTGCATAATTTAGCAATTGAATTCAATGATTCCTTAGATCATGGTATGTATTGTAGTCATATGTATCTTATTTTTGTGCGACATACACATGACATTGTATAGTGTCCTATGTGTACCATGTGCATACAGGCAATGCCCTTATAACCCTTTTATGCTGCTTTCAGACTTTACTCGCAGCAACGATCATGAAGTAGAAAGTACAGGGGACATGGAGCAGAATGATAATAATAATTTGCCAAATATAACAAGAAGCATATTTATTGACAATCATTTTTAATACAAATATTTTTACTCAAACACTGTTTAATTTCTTCTTCCAATATTCTTTTTCTAAGTCTAAAATTGTTAATCTTATTTTATGCAGTTCTTCTGCTCGTTCGTTATCCCTTTCTTTTGACTCTTTTGCCAATAAAAATAACTCTTTTTCATAGTCATTGTCAATAATCTGTAACAAAAAGAAAAATGTTATTGATCCAATGATACAACTCAAAATCTGTTGGTATTCTTGGTGGAATAACATAAATGTTTACCTTTTTTTTCAATATTTTACTAGATTTGCACCTCTTCCTTATATTATGTAAATTTGGTGCAGACACAGGTGTTACTCTTGCTAGCTTTTCAGTCATTGGCTGTTTGACATCTTCAAGTATCTGGAAAAGGGATTATCAAAACAGTAAATTAAGTACATAATGAACAAGTTTAACATTATAGTTAATATGCATAATTATACCTGAATCACTTCTTCTGGTTCCCCAGTGATTTGATGCCTTGAGCATGGTACTGGTGTCCTAGCCTCATCACCTTCAGGCTTCATCCTTGGGCTTTGTGAAGTCAGTGACTGCAATATAAATAATTACTTAATAAACATTATAAAGAGTAGTTTTAAATGTAAGAAGCATAAATAGTAAATTACCTGTTTTATAGTTTTCATGTACAAACTGTCGCTCTCAAAATTATTGCTATCAACTACAAACTCATTTGGTATCGCTTGTATGATAGCAAGATCTTCTGCTGGTGGGCTTGGTGGTGGAGGTCCTCCGCCTGTCATCAGTCTAGCACGTCTGTACTCATACTCCGTACTTTTCACCTTAACCTTGGTATTTCTCCACTGTGTCATTAACTGTGTCAGATCCCTTTTTTTGCTGCTGAGATTGTTGAAGCTGTAAAGTTTATTTTGATAAATTATGATTACTGATAACATGAATGAATACCGAAATAATGTTTATTGATGAGCATATTAATTAACTTGCCAAGACAACACTTCTTGCCATGCGGCTTTCTTCATACTATTGGTGTTGGTTGAAGTGTCTTTATTTTCGATTGTGTTTATGCGTTCTTTCACAAGAAGTATTAACAATCTCTGTAACAAAGTGTATAGGTAGACAAGTTTTAAAATTATTACTTTAAATAAGCATTTATAGCATAAACCAAACTTCCCGGAAAAATATGGGCCACAGGATTATGTCGTAAACTTTACAGGTCACTAAGGTTTATATCAAAAACATAGGCAAGCAATCAGCGTCCTCCGTCTGCGAATAACTGCGATCACCAATACAACTGCTAAACGTGGTGACTACCTATGGGAATTTCTCCTGTATTTGTTTATAGTAGCAGTCATTGAGATGTCCACGTTTAACATATGAATAAGGTTATGGTCTACTACAGGATATTATGATGAACCAACACTAAAACTAAACATAACACGCAAGATAGTATTGTGCCTGCACTGCACAATACGAATAAAATTATTATTATAGCGTTTAAATACCTTTCTTCTTCTTCCCAGTTGGAGGATCGCACTCTTTTAATTGTAGATGTTTGCATTTTAGATTAATTCGCATAAAATCACAAGATAACTTTAACTCCGAAAATCTTTTCAAAAAGACAAACGATTTCACAACATATGTTCACAATTTAAAAAAACAATCGACCCATTCTTGCCATTTAACCGCGTTTTGCATTTCACGTCGCAGCATAAAATATTCTATGCTGTGAACACATGGCGGTATTGACAGAGTAAAAATGTTTTTTCGTCATTAACGGTTCAGTAGTTAAGTCGCGCCTAAGCAACGTTTATAAGTAGAAATTTCTTAATCACTAATTAAGGAGTTAAGTAGTTATTAGTTAATCAGTTGCTAAGACATTGATTAGTTGATTTTTATAAGTAAGACTGTAAGTCTTTAAAAAACATTGCCCCACACTAGGATTTCACACACAATACACCCAGACCCGGAAAAACTACCTGCAGATCATACAAATATTTGTTCCGTGCGGGAATCGAACCCGCGACCTGGAGTGCAGCAGCCACTGCACCAACCGTGCCGTCAAGATATCGATCTACATAGTTAAATACAAGCTAAGCTAATACTCGTAAAAGCGTGTAATAAGTAAACCATTTTTATAAAATAATATTATATTACATTTTTAACTATTCTATCTTTGCAAAATAGGGACTCGAGTTCACGTTTCGAATCGACATCGACCCCGCTACTGACCTCCCCTCTCAAGGCTCACCTCAAAATATTTACAAAAGAATTTAAATTGTACCTATTATATTATAAACCTTCTGATATTCATTCTTTGGCCGCACATGTGAATGCAAAAGTGAAGGGTGTTTGTATTGATATACTATTATTGTGTTACTTGTATATGTCAACAATACCGCAATGCCTCAAGACGAAAGTCTTTAACCAGTGTGTGTTATCAGTGATGACACATGGAACAGAGACATGGTCACTCACAATGAGCCTCATAAGAAAGCTTGAGGATAGAGCTATGCTTGGTATTTCTCTAAAAGATCGAATCAGAAATGAGGAGATCCGTCGAAGAACTAAAGTTGCAGACATAGCTGAAAGGATTAGTAAACTGAAGTACTTGGACCCATGTCGCCTCCCGGATTCCTTCTTGTAGAAAATTAACCCGTGAACACAGAGGTATATTTTTTAAACCTTGCCGTGGATGCGTTCACAGACATAAATTCCACACACAATACACCCAGACCCGGAATAATTATAATATTTGTTCTGTGCGGGAATCAAACCCGCGACCCGGAGTGCAGCAGTCGACTGTTTCAGTCACTGCACACTACTTCTACTTTTTTGTCTTTCATGGCCTCGTGTCGGAGATATTTACGCCGCCCTCAGGCCACCGACGGCTGACTGACATCTAATAGGAACAACAGGTACCGACGATTTTGCGTGCACAGAGACGCAACCATCCATAGTCTGACCGCATCGAGCGTTGCTTAACCTAGCCGATCGTTTCATCATCATCATCATTTCGGCCGAATGAAGTCCACTGCTGGACACAGGCCTCCCCCAAAGATCACCACAACCACCGATATGGATGTGTTGTGGGCTCATTGGGGGGTTTTGCCATAATCGCCACGCTTGGCAGGCGGGTTGGCGATCGCAGTTGAGTTGTTAATGTACTCGAAGGACACTGCTGCCCATCCTCCGGCTAATCCCTTAGTCGACTTTTACGACACCCATGGGAGGAGATGGGGTGGTGGCATTCTGAGCCGGCACCACACGACAGAGCCGATCGTTTACCGATCAGTAAATGCTACTAGCTAGGAGCGCTCACATAATAATAATGCGGCGGACATTCGCCTGCGACTTCGTGAGAATTCAGCGGTCATTGCGAAACCTTGCCAGACAGTATAATGTGATATTTTGCATCCAATGACAACTTGACGCGAGATATCATAAGATTTGTTGCACGTCGTTACACGAAGTCTCCGTGTGCACGGAAAAAATGAAACGGGTAGACATAAACAAGTTATTTCTATTTATAACCGAGTGGATTTGTTCGGAGGGTGCCTGCAAAGCTGCAAAGTGACTTGGACGCCCCATGTTCAGCAGTGGACGTTTACGGGCTAATGTGTGTGTGCGTGTGTGTGTTTTCGAAAACGTAGGTATAATAGTTGCGTTTTGTGTGATAGCACAATACCGATCCAGCTGTCCCCAAAACAATAGCTTGTTATCCCCAGCAACACCCTAAGCCGAATTCCGTGTCCCGCAGGGGGCGCCCCTAGCGCAAGTTTCTTAGTATTTAATATTAATTTTAAGCCTGGCTGGAGGCCACTTTTGGCTTCGCCAGAAACGTCCTAACCGGTCACCACAACGACCGATATGGGTGTGTTGTGGGCTCATTGGGGGGTTTTGCCATAATCGCCACGCTTGGTAGACGGGTTGGCGATCGCAGTTGAGTTGTTAATGTGCTCGAAGGACGCTGCTGCCCATCCTCCGGCTAATCCCTTAGTCGAGTTTTACGACACCCACGGGAGGAGATGGGGTGGTGGTATTCTGAGCCGGCACCACACGGCATCAATATTAACTTGGATATTGTTTATTAGTTTCTTTGTACTTTATGAATGAAATAAATTATTGTTACTAAATTATTATTAAAATCCGTTCGAAATCTAATAGGACTAAGGGAATCTAAACCAGAGGGATGGGCAGCAGCGTCCCTTCTGTGAAACGGTAGCCATACTGCGCTCACCAACCCGCCTGCCAAGCGTGGTGAGTATTGGCAAATACCCCCCAAAATGATGACACAGTTGTGAAAATCTAATGGGGGAGGCCTTTGTTCAGCAGTGGACGTATAAATGGCCGATATGATGATGATATATCATGATGTGTGTTTGTTGGTTTGTCCGTCATTCACGCAGCAACGGAGCTACTGCGCGTCATATCAGCCACAAGACATCCACTGCTGAACAAAGGCCTCCCCCTTAGATTTCCACAACGAGCGGTCACATGCCGCTCTCATCCAATGACTCCCAGCGACCTTCACTAGGTCCATCTCGTTGGAGGTCGTCCCACGCTGCGTTTTCCGGTGCGCGGTCTCCATTCGAGAATTCGCTACTGAGCAATGTGATTTATTCAATAGACAAAGATTATGCGCTGGACAGTGACATAAGGATACTTCCGTGTTACGCCGGCTACGAATAGTATCAACCCATCCTGTAGGTCAACTATGAGATCAGCCGTAGGATGGGCAGCAGCGTCCTTTGAGTACTTTAACAACTCAACTGCGATTGCCAACCCACTTGCCAAGCGTTGTGATTATGGCAACAGCCTCTATAAGCTGTGGGAGTGTGTTCTTTGGCAAGATGAACGCAATATTATGTTTGACAGCTTGCAGGTTACATCCGGAGTTGTTTACTATACAGACCTTTTTGCAACTAGGACGAACTTCCGTGCGTTCAGGCGTTTTTGCCATACCTACTATTGGAATCAGTCACAATAGCTCACAACATAGGACCCGTAATTAAATATTTATAAACATTTTTGCACCCGTGGTGCAACTAGGCTTATCCTAGTTGTACACTCCCAATTGTTCTGCCTATGGCCTATAGTATTCTCTCTGTCTCCTGCTTGCTACGGAGGGAAGTGAAGAAGATATTCTTTCCTACTCCTCCATTTTCTTTTCTGATTAGTTTCGTTGTTTCCAAGACAGTTATTTATTTCTCTGGGACACACCAACCTTCATTGGTTGGTGTTATTTTCGGTGGTCGCCATTGTAGATCCTGGCTTACAGGAGTTGCAGTGGTTGGGAATGTGTGGCCGGCTTGTCCCAAAATAAAAAGCCTTTATAAGCACACAACATACACTGACTGGTCAGGTCAAAATACTCATATAGGCTGTAGGAAGTCGCATGATTGTATACTTTAATACATCCGGACAATATTGCAGCGAAAGGAACTTGGTTCCGCATGCTATTTCTCGCCAAACGACTTTGGTCAACCGGTTATTTCGCCAAAAATGTTTTATAAATAGACTTCTCGTTGCAACATTTCCAGAAGTTCTTGTTGTAATTAACATTCTTGAACTCATTTTGTTTCCGAATTCCTGTCACTTAGGTCTTTATTTAAGCCGCATAAAGTCCGCAGCTGGACACAATCTCGCCACAACGACCAGTCTGAATGTGTAGTGTGCTCATTGGGGGGTTTTGCCATCATTTCCATGCTCGGTAGACGGGATGGCGATCGCAGTTGAGTTGTTAATGTACTCGAAGGACGCTACTGCCCATCCTCCGGTTAATCCCATATTCACCTCTTACGACACCCACGGGATGAGATGGGTTGGTGCTTTTCTGTAAAACATGGGCCTCATAAAAATAGGCTCACAGAAGCATGTTGCTGCTTAAGGTCTTGGCATACATTCATTGCCAGTGTTTCAGAGATACTAAAAAAAAAGTGTTGACGTCGTCGGACGCGCGTACGCATGCTACTGTGAATGTAATGTAACGTCACATAATGACGCTATTATGTTACGCACTCATTCTTACATTATGCTAAATATTTTGTTAAAATTATTGCAAAACGTTAATGTGTTAAAGTTGAGAATTTGTTGTATCGTTATTTTTTTTATTTAAGTGATCGTATGGAAATATGAAATTGCTTACAAATGTTTTGATTTCGTGTCTAGTATGTGTCATTTGTGTTTCGGTTGGGTTACTGCAAGACTCCGACGTCTGTCGAGCTGTTTCTAATTGCTACGAATTTTATTTATTAATTATATTAATAAATAAAATTATTATTAATATTTTGGAAACTGCTTAAGCCGTTACAATTATTTTTAATTTTACTGATACATTGATTTCATTGTTGCAGATGGATAAATCAAAATGCACCGTCGTGGGAGGAAGAAAATGAGGCCCTTTATAATCAGTGCCCTACTCTTGCTGAGTTGTCCAGCATACTCCCTACCAAAGTCTATTGTTGCCACTCAGAATCCCCCCAGTAAATATGCAGAAGATAACCTCGATAACAATATTTTAGATTTCGATGAAGAATACACAGTAAAATACAACCAGAAATATGGGATGGTCCCATGGAATTCGAATGAATACTTTAACAAAGACTCACATAAATACACAATAGTTAACGAATTTGAAAAAAAATATGATAATGATAGAAATAAAACCAAAGCCAAATTAGAACCAACTTCAACTATAGATTATAGGGTTTTACCTTTAGAACTAATGAGTAGAACTGAAAATACTCTTTTAAGTATAATAGAAAGTACTACAGAGCCTGATTTGACAGTTATTCCACTGTCAACTACGAACAAAACGCCAATAATTGAAATAAAACAAACGGTAACTCTACCGACATCTACACAAGAAATAGATACCACAACAGATTTTACAGATAATGAAACAACAACTAATATTATAACAGAAAACTACACAAATACATATACAGAAACCACTGAAATAGACACACCTGCATCTTTTGAAACGACAACTGAGATTTTACTTGACGAGTCCCAAAGTACTTCTTTGCCTTTGACGGACACGACGGAAGTAGATTTAGAGACAACTACAATTTCAACGTCGCATCCTACAAATCGTGAAAATATAAGCAGAGTAGATTTGAACTCAGACATAGAGGATACAGACGTGCCTATCTTTACGGAGTTAGACACAGAAGAGCAACTAGAGGTCCCTGAAGATTATTATGATTCTAAAGATGTTGTACCAACCACGGCTCCTAAGAAAGATGCTTTGTCGGTTATCTTTGGATTTGCTGGCAGTGTAGTGGAGAGTGTGGTTGGAAGTGTGGCAGAAAGAGTGGTACCTAAGGGACTTGTGGACTTATTTAGAAGGATGCAGAGGCAGAGTGAGATGTTGGAGGCCGAAAGGCTTAGAAGTCGGGAGGAGAATGGTGGTATTGGTAAGCTTGACTCAATGTTGGTCTTCTCTTGATTTGTTGAAATTAATGTTTCGGAGGATCTTGTGATTTGGAAATGGATTCGTTGATATCTAAAATATGACTAATTTCAAATATTGATTTGACACATCTCAAATAGATACATAGTTGAAAGATTTTCTTACAATTGCCACGTGGGTTTTAATGGGTGAAACTTAATTTGCAAAGAAATACTAGTATGGCGATATACAGGTAACAGGATACATGTTTTTAATTTGCATCAACAGCGCACGAAACCATAATGACATGTTTTAGAGCGGATCTCAAATTTAATGGAAAAAGTAAAACCGATGTACTTAGTAGGTATCTCTCATACATTATCATGAGAGGTTTACACTTTTTTTGTTGAGCCCTACCCAAGACCACTACCTGTAGATCATACAAATATTTGTTCTGTGCGGGGACCGAACCCACGATACGTAACGCAGAAAGCCTATCGCTTAACCACTACGCGAACCGTGCCGTGCAATTAAACATAACAAGTCGAACAGATTCATTGCTGGGGAGTTTGTCACACCGCTTCTCACGGTTTTAAACACTGGAGCGGCAATGGGTGGTCGTTTTTCGAGATTGTCTTATATTATTAACATTCTGTGACGTAAATATTTTATTACTAATATTTGTAGTACCATTTTATACAATTTATAAAGTACATAAATAAATACGGCAAATGTGAGTATCATGTAGCCTACATCTATGAATTATAACCGCCTGTTGTGTGGCAGTATGAGTCTGTCATGCTCATTAAAATGCTGACGTGGCGTCGTGTATCGGGCCGTTTATGTTTGGTTACCGTTATGGTTGACCTGAGCGACGCCGATGCATGCGTCAAGCTCGTGAACGGGTGCCGTCATGTGGGACTGGTCATGTGATGTGATTACTGCCATGTAATCTTGTTTAATGAAATTATTTTACGTCATTTATTTTATTATTATTTTACTTCATCTATTTCTCACTGGCAGTACATTATTCTCACATAACTTTATGCTACTATATTGCAATGTATGTAACATTTTAAAATTATTTTAAAAGAGTGTCTATAGAGTGTCCTGCCATTACTTCTCCATAGGACCAACTTCTTGGAACCATGGAACTACATTCTGACTATTCATAAGCGCCCGTAAATGGTTTATATGAATAAAAATCTTTTGAATTTGAATGATAAAATAATTTAAAAGAAGAAGAAGCTTACAGTAGACAATTTTAATCCAGAACAATCATTTTGTAATGTAAAAGCTACTTTAACTATAATAACCTAGTATAAACCTATCCTTACAACCCATAAATTACATCTTGATTACATCCACAAGGACGTCCAACATACAAAAATAAAACCATTTTTAACAAAAACTTACGTAGAAAAATAAATTGCCATGTTGGCGTATATTGTTCAAACCTTTGAACCAAAATGTCAAAACACAATAGATAAAACGTTTTGTTATCATACGAATCTGTTATTTCGTAAACGTTTGAAATGTTCAAAGGAAATATATTTGCATTTAATTTATATATTTCGTCCTTGGTTTTGAGCGAGGTGAAGAAGTTGCAATAGCGTACGAAGTTCAAGGATTCATAAAGGCATTAGACTTTTAATAACCCGAGATCTTGTCTGTGAAGGTGTTTTTAACGATAAAATGTATAATATACGCAAACTAATTCATTTAAAATTGTTTTATTATAATGTGTAATAATCGCGAAAACCTAAGACATACTATGTGAACCAGTACGGACTGGATTTCGCCAAGTGGAGTGCCTAATGAGATGACTAAGGTTGCCCGGCTTCTTACTTCGTTGAGAGAGATGCCGGGATAACAACATTATTCCAGTATTTGTACGGATATCACCGAAGACATACTTGGAAGCGCAGGCACTCTACATCAGGCAAGTTTAAAGTTGTTGAAAAATCTCATACGTCAACACCGTTTAGATATTTTTTTTTATTCAAATTGTACGGTAGATAAAATAGAATAACTTTTTAAAATCTGTAACGACGCCTGTCACCTTAGTCATCCTGCGACCACGAATGCAGCAAAGTATTCGAAACGTCAGAAAAAACAAAAATCTATAATATACGCGATCTAATCCGTTTGAAATTATTTTATTATACATTTATGTTACATTTAGACTGATGGAGTAGAAAGACATTATTATTTTTGTACAAAATACAATGCTTCTTATCTACCACTTTTAACTAGCAATCGGTGAATAACAAACGCAGTGAATAGAACAGCGAATGGTACTCCCTGTAAACTTCACGTTGCTTGGTATACGGCCACCGTGTGCAGTTCGTACGCTCGGTATGATTGGCTACTTACAAAGTCGTGGGTGTGTTATAGTATGAGTAGCCAATTATAATGTTGTGTTTATTCATTTCATTGGATGAGAACTTGTTACTGAACTGAAACTGAATTTCTAGGCTTGCATACATTCTGAACTACATAGCATATCTCCTTTCTTAAAATATCTTTGTGTTACCCAGTAATAGTCAAATATATGAAGAGTTATAGTTCGCGGTTCATTTGTAATTTGTTGTAATATGTATTACTTTGACCACACATATTATTTTCATCTTTTCGGTTACCACCGTGTTAATATTATGTACTAGTGGTGGCCCAGAGGTCGCCCAGGGCCACCTAGGGGTAGCTAAAGGATCGAAAATGGACGTGAATCATATTTTTTTAAAATTTGATTTAATGTATGTGTAACACATATGTGCCGTGTGGTGCCGGCTCAGAATGCCACCACCCCATCTCCTCCCATGGGTGTCGTAAAAGTCGACTAAGGGATTGGCCGGAGGATGGGCAGCAGCGTCCTTCGAGTACATTAACAACTCAACTGCGATCGCCAACCCGCCTGCCAAGCGTGGCGATTATGGCAAAACCCCCCAATGAGCCCACAACACATCCATATCGGTCGTTGTGGTGATCTTTAGGGGAGGCCTGTGTCCAGCAGTGGACTTCATTCGGCCGAAGTGATGAACACATATGGTACATACATTTTAACTTGCTGCACTCTTCCTCTGTATGAACTTTAACTATGCTAAATCTTACACTCCTCCTCCATAAGTAAACACAGTAGAATCATAATCGTAAGCAGAAACGTGGCGACGTCACCACGCCATCAGTCGATCTGTCCCGCCGAATTTGAAGTTTCACATCAAAATCTCTATTATAAACGAGGCGCTTAAAGTTTCCTGGCTACCGTATAGTTCTTAATATTTGATAGAAAACTGGCACAACAGCCCATGATTTTGGCACAGACCTTCCTAATAACCTTCCTTCTCAGGTCAATTTGGCCGAGGTATTCTCAAGTCAATATCCTCGGGCATCGGCAAGCCGCTCAGTCAGCTGATGGCAGGAGTCCGGGACATTGGTTCTTTGGACAACGACAGAGGGTTCGTCTCTGGCCTAGCTTCGGGAGTCACCAGCGTAGCAAATGTCGCGAACTCCGTCGTGGACGCCTTTAAGGACAGGGTGCAGGCGATATATCCAGGTAAATTGAGAGTTTAGTAAGGATTACGTGTTCTGTATGATATTTTTAACTGTTTCTAGAAGATGTTCTGAAGATGCTCGTATATTTTGCTGTTTGATTTATTGGCATGGCGACATCGTCGTAATTATGCAATGTTCTCATTTTGAATTCATCTGACTGTTCGACATTCAAAATCGCTGTACATACCTAATTCATTATCATGTGAATCAACCTTTCCGTGTGGAGTCTGATTTATTTAGCATAGCGATATCGTCTTGATTTGACACGTTCTGATTTTGAATTCAATTGACTGTTTGACATTTAAAATCGTGTCTGGGTTAAGAATACAGCACCACTCTCGTGGATGTCGTAAAAGGCGAGTAAGGGACTCTAAACCAGAGAGATGGGCAGCAGCGTCTCTTTTATGGAGCAGCGGTCATATTGCGCTCGCTTGTCCACCTGCAAAGCATGGTAGTGATAAATTCTTCCCACAATGATTACACAGTTGCGGAAATGTGGACGTCCTTTGGCTGATATTACGATGACGTTGCTGCGAAACATACCTGTAATAAATTTAAGGGACTAGTAATATATACTTAAACATGACATATAATTATAATATATATGTAATGTTTATGTAAGTTTTTATATATTTGTAATTTTTATTCTGTGTAAATAAATGTCATCCCATCTATACCTCTCGTAATTCTTAAACTTTCGCGCGCAGTTGAGTTGGTAATATACTCAAACGACGTTGCTGCCCATCCTCCAGTTAATCCCATAGTCGCCTTTTACGACACCCACGGGATGAAATGGGGTGGTGGTATTCTTAGCCGGCACCACAAAGCAATACAACTTGATCAAAACGTCGAGGTTATTCAACATATTATTTTGATGTTAATCTGTGCGCGAATAGAACGGATATTATCGTAAAATCATATGTATCTCACTCTTATTTTGTTGGTACATCTACGTTGCAGTCTCTGCATCAACCAAAGGTCGCCTGGCAGAAAATGGCAAAGGCATTAAGACCACATTTGTACACTATTGTACATTATGAATAAATAAATAAAAACAAAAAATAAAGGAGTAGATATTTGTGCTTGTCTAAACTTAGCTACATGACCTCTTCATGATCCACTTCTTCGTACAGGCACGGTGTGGTGCGGTGATGGACGCTCAGCCACCGCTCGCTCCAGTGACTTGGGCCTGTTCTTCTTCACGGACACCTGCTGCCGGCAGCATGACGCCTGCAAGATCTACATCAAGTCTGGCGAGACAAAATACGGCCTTACTAACACTGGACTGTTTACCAGGTAAGAGAAAATGTCTGTGGAAAACACATTATCTTGTCGGTATCTGAAGGTGTGTTAACTGTAGTAAGAGATGATTAAGGTTTTTACTGGTGGAGGTCTCATAAGGCAAGAGACCGGCTAGATAAGTATCAGATATTCACCACTTGTCCGTCTGGTGTCTGCGCCTGCCAAGCGTGAGTATTGGCAAATACCCCCCAATATGATGGCACGGTTGTGGAGATCTATGGGGGAGGCCTTTGTTCAGCAGTGGACGTGTAAATGGCCGATATTATAACCGGTCATTTCTGGCTGTCCGGGTCTTGGTGTATTGTATGTGGAATTCGTGTCTGTAAACGCACCCACGACACAGGAGCAATACTAGTGTGGGGCAACGTTTAAAAAAAAAAAAAAAAATCATTTGTTTACATATTTTGTCCACACTACCTTTCACTGGTGTACCATTGTGTCAAATGTACTACTCTGACGTAAGCGTTAAGTATTTGCAACAAGTTAGCATGGTGTTACGGAATCCATGGGATATTATCGCTATTATGGTCTCTTGGTGACAATAATGCGATGATTTGTAGATTTAGATAATAGGTGTTTGTTGCTTAACTTCACTCGTAGAGGGGAATGGTTATCGCTGAGGTCAAGCGCAGGTTAGAGGCCCGTTATTACAAAAAGGTCAAGTGCGAGAGACGGTTCCGTACGATGAATGTGTTATCTAATAAAAAAAAGATCTGGCCCTTTTTTCTTTGTGGTAACTAAAAAAGGTATGTATGGTACCGGATTTTAAAGAGAAATTGCTGAATATATTGTCTATTGTCTTAGGTTTTTGCGAGTATTACACATTATAATAAAACACTTTTAAAGGGATTCTATCGCGTATATTTTAGGTTTTTGTTTTTCCTGACGTTTCGAACACTTTTCAGGGTTCGTGGTCGCAGGATAACTGTCAAAGTGTTTTATTATAATATTGTCTATTGTTGAATTCTGTGATTCCTGACATTTACTTGACTTATTTTTTATCTTTTTATTGACATCTTGATATTTAATTTGACTTATTTAAAATTGAATTCTATATTTATGATCTAAATTATTTGCCTATGTTTAATTTAATGACTGCAATTTACATTCTAATATTTTCTTAACATTTTGACATTATTAATGAATCATAAAATTGTAAATGTGCGAGCATCATGTAGCCGTTAATGTTAGCGTCATGTAGCCGTTAATGTTAGCATCATGTAGCCGTTAATGTTATATATTTAGTACCCTTTGCCTTTTGCCTGGTAGTATCGGTCTGTCATGCTCACTTAAATGTCTTGCTGGCGGTGGCGTTGTGTATCGGGTCGGTCGGGTACAATATGGTTCGGCTAAGCGATGCTGATGCATGCGTCATGCTCGTGAACGGGTGCCGTCTGTTGTGACTGGTCAGCCATTAACTGCCATGGCGAATAATGATTATATTACATTAGTATGTTTTTTTTTATACATTGGCCTACATAATGCTCGTTATATGTTTTACCTTAATTTGTATCAATCAACATTGTATTCTCAATTATTTTAAAAGAGTATCCATGGAGTTTCTTGCCGGCTCTTCTCCATAGATCAACTATTTGGAACCGTGCAACTTAGATTCTGACGTTTCATAAGTGCCAATATTTGGTTTATTTGAAATAAAAATATTTGACTTGACTTGACTTGACTTGTCTTGTAACAATAACTTATCCCAAGAATAAACTTAACGTTGTAGTTGAAAAACATGTTCTCCCATACATTCCAAATACAAATGTAATATAAGTTTCTAGTCAATTGCAAAACCTTGTTATTTGAATGCCATTGACTTCCCTGTAATCTATAACCAAAGAACTACTTTCAGTATCTTGTCAAAGGATTCGGATTAGTAGTTTGTAAGGGGTGAGAATGGTAAATTTTCATCTATTTTATTAAATAACTTTAAGACTAATTATTTTAAAACTAAAGTAAAAAAAAATTAGTTCCTCACAATAAGCTGATATTGATTTGTGACACGGTACAGTTTGCAAAACTTTATTAATTGGCTAATTTGCCCCCAAACGTGACCCATGCAAAATTCATCTATTTACGTTACAAGTCCGTACAATTGTCTCAGAAATTTATATATATATATATATATATATATATATTGTACCGGATGTACTTAATCAGTCCATTAGTTTTGGAGCATATGACAGACGGACAGACAGACAGGCACACGACTGATTCTATAAGGGTTCCGCCATGTTTACATTCGGACGGTTGGAATCGAAACGAATCGAAATGACAGCTATCGCTCAGCGACAATTTCATATTCTTGGATATTACCTATACATTAAAATTAATAAACTCTGTAATATATTACCTCTCACTAGAAGTTTATGTAAAACAAAAATTCATAACTGGCTACAGACACTAAGCTATGACGAGACAGAAAATTTAATTTAATTGTCTAATCTATGACATAACTAATACTGACACGACAAACGTTTACACTTTTTACATACACTCTCATACACATTTTTTTCACCTGCATGTTGCTATTAATTTATGTTATCATCATTTCGGCCGAGTGAAGTCCACTGCTGGACACAGGCCTCCCCCAAAGATCACCACAACCACCAATATGGATGTGTTGTGGGCTCATTGGGGGGTTTTGCCATAATCGCCACGCTTGGCAGACGGGTTGGCGATCGCAGTTTAGTTGTTAGGGTACTCGAAGGACGCTGCTGCCCATCCTCCGGCTAATCCCTTAGTCGACTTTTACGACACCCATGGGAGGAGATGGGGTGGTGGAATTCTGAGCCGGCACCACACGGAAATTTATGTTATAATGATGATTAAATTAACCTGAAACCACGTTCTATCCGGATGCAATGTAACTCTCTGCTCTTTATACGTCAGCGCGCTGGTGCCCATAACACAAGTTGAATCTTACCTTGGGTACCAGAGTTCAACCTATACTACTTACATACGTCATGTTGTATGTTCTATATATTTATGCAGTCATTTTTTAAGTGGTTATTGTACAGTTTCTTGAAATAAATTATTCTTATTTATTCTTACATGAACCTGTCCTGCCGGCTCAGAATGCCACCACCCCATCTCCTCCCATGGGTGTCGTAAAAGTCGACTAAGGGATTAGCCGGAGGATGGGCAGCAGCGTCCTTCGAGTACATTAACAACTCAACTGCGATCGCCAACCCGCCTGCCAAGCGTGGCGATTATGGCAAAACCCCCCAATGAGCCCACAAGACATCCATATCGATGGTTGTGGTGATCTTTGGGGGAGGCCTGTGTCCAGCAGTGGACTTTATTCGGCCGAAATGATGATGAATGATGAACTTGTCCTGATATGGTTCCGTACATTATGTGTACATTTTGAATTGACAAACATATACTATGCGGGCGCTCGCATAGTAATTCTTTTTCTTCGTCGTTACACCCTTAGCAGAGTGGACGTGGTCGTTACATCAGGGCTCGTACCATATAAAATCCGTCACCATTCGCCTCACACCACTACTTTCCTGGTACGTTTATGGAGGGGACCGTTTTTTTATTTTCATTTTTTTTTTTTATAAAAATGTTGCCCCCCCTAGGATTTCTCCTGTGTCGTGGGTGCGTTTACAGACATGAATTCCACACACAATACACCCAGACCCGGAACAACTACCTGCAGATCGTACAAATATTTGTTCCGTGCGGGAATCGAACCCACGACCCGGAGCGCAGCAGTCTACTGTATGAACCACTGCACCAACCATGCCGTCCATCCGTTAAGTGCAGCTTTTACTTTTTTATGATTGACTACTCGCAGCCATCTTGAGAGAGATGTGAACTTAACCGGAGAATTGGCGTAGCGAAAATAGCCTCCACCCTTACTTAAAACTACTTATACTAAGGCTTAAAACTATATACTAAGTAACTTTACCTAAGGTCATCCCTTGCGGAACACGACACTGCGAAAACACGTTAAAGTACTCAGTGAGGTAAAAACAATTTTACTGTCAGAAATACTAGCAGTTTTATAATTAAAGACACTAAATTCAATTTCAAAATATACCTAAAACATTCAAAAGAAAATAAAAGTAAATTGAATTGCCAATCTCACAAAACCTTGTCTGTGACACGGATTGACAAATTGCAGTCATTACAACACAATAGTGCGCATTCGAGTAAGAACATTTGAGTTATGGCGCGAAACTCGAGATATTTCATCGCTTTCCTTTTTATTGAGCTGTTACAATTAAATTGATGGACTGAAAGGAAAACGATCAGACCGTTGAGACATGCACGAAAGCGAAGGAAGCTACATACTTTACTTTAAATAAATAAATCATACCATCATCATTTCGGCCTAATAATTATAGTCCACTGCTGGACACAGGCCTCACTTAGCCACAGCAGTTACGAAAATACACAATGAGTCGTTCAAAAGAACTTTTGGCACCAAAGTCAAACCTTTTTTTTACATCATTTCGGCCGAATGAAGTCCACTGCTGGACACAGGCCTCTCTTAAAGATCACCACAACGACTGATATCGGTGTGTTGTGTGCTCATTGGGGGGTTTTGCCATAATCGCCACGCTTGGCAGGCGGGTTGGTGATCGCAGTTGAGTTATTAATGTATTCGAAGGTCGCTGCTGCCCATCATCCGTCTAATCCCTTATTCGGCTTTTACGACACCCACGAATAACACCAACCCATCTCGGGTTGGTGTTATTCGTAGCTGGCACCACACGGCAATAAATAAATAGATCCTCTTTATTGCAGTTTTTGAAACGAAACTTCTTCGGGTGCGATGCACGTAAAATTTCAAGGACAAATTTGAGTGCAACGTTTCGAGTGTAACGTGCGTGTATACGCATGCGCGGGAAAATTTCACTTATGTTACGTCAATTGAGTGGCACGCGCTAAATTTTTGTTTTTATACCACTAAGGTAGCGAACAAAAATACGGCCCACCTGATGGTAAGAAGCTGCACCGTCACCTAAACAGATCGCAACTGAGGCACCTTTTAGGTCCACTCACAGGGAACCTCGGCACCTACAAGCACCCTCGCAGAATAATACTGAGCGCGATGGATACATGCAGATTCTGCAGGGGTGAAACAGAGTCCATTTATACACATTTTGTTACTACTACTTTCTTGCTAGGCGTATATTAGACTGTGATTTCGGGACTTTTCACGCACAGATAAATCAAAACAATATTTTGAGTAACCTCAACGTTTCGAACAAGTTGCATTGGGCGAGTCTTCGCGTGACCACGGTCAATGCAACTTGGCCGAAACGTTGCGGTCAGTCAAAATATTGTTTTGATTTATCTGTGCGCAAAAAGTCCCGATATCAAATGAGTGAAATTCGCGATAGTTTAAAAACTTGTATTGCTAGGCGTAACTTATACTGTAGCAGATGATTATGTGCAGTTCCAACCTGGCACAATCGCTGGTTACCAACAAGAACGCTTCGATGCGCCGGCAACGGGGTAGAGGGTTAGATTCAGTACAAGAGATTGACAAGGCTCAAGGTTAAGGTAACGAAAACACACGCTGTTGTAACAAAATGGTGGAACGAATAAAACGTGAGTAGTTTTAGTCCGGCATGCCCCTTCGCCCTTCCCCGTGCGGAAGACGTTCCTGAAGAATCCACTGGATCAATAAAAAAGGCTAGGAAGCGTGTCATAGAAGTAGACATGTATACATAACTCACCCTCTGGGGGAGTCGAGTAAAAATTAATTTGTTTTAGTGGTCGTATAGCAATTTTATTTATTAACAACTGAAAAATATAATCGT
The DNA here is from genome assembly GCA_947459985.1 of Diloba caeruleocephala. Classification (NCBI taxonomy): domain Eukaryota; kingdom Metazoa; phylum Arthropoda; class Insecta; order Lepidoptera; family Noctuidae; genus Diloba; species Diloba caeruleocephala. The sequence continues at coordinate 18,983,118 of OX381627.1, forward strand.
CATCATTATAGCCAAAGCACGTCCACTGCTGAACAAAGGCGTCCCCCATAGATTTCCACAGTGGTGCCGTCATTTTGAGGGGCATTTTCCAGTACTTACCGCGCTTGGCAGGCGGATTGGTGAGCGTAGTATGGCTACGGAAGGAACGCTGCTGCCCATCACTTTTTACGACATCCACGTAGAGGAGAGATATATATATATAATCATCAGGTATCAAAATCTGAACCTGTAGCTTTATTTAACCGCTTTACAATTTCGGTACCGAAAACACACCACAGACACGGTGCGGGAGGGAAAGATAGCCGCCGATTGAAAATTTTTCACCTAATCAATGATGTTATATATTAAAAGAAGAAAAGAAAATTATTATGTTACATACGCGCCAAACGTAAGAACCAAAACTCGAAAACGAGCACACACTGTCACAATCTGTATTGTTTTATTAATTATGTAATAACAATGCCGTCATGCGTATAGAAAATGCACAAACTATCAAGCAAAAATAAATAAGGAACAAGGGATCTCATACCACGCGTGAGTAACAAACTATATCAAATATTTTGATAAAAAGACTATTCAAATAATCTATAGAATAATATTTTCGAACAAAACACAGGCCAAGCAAAGAAAAGAGACAACACATATATTCTATCACAGGTGCGACAAAGACATCGAGTACATGTGTTGTCATTTTAGATAGCTATCTCTTTTACTCTCGTAGTTTTTGTATCTTCTTTCTTGCAGCATAGGTGTGTAGTTTTATAGCTTTATACCTACATACAGCGAGACTGAGTTTTGTGCGCCATTTAATATGGACGTAACATATCTATGGTATAATATAATTTTTCAATTTGTGCATTTTAGTTTTGATAGTCGCAATAGTGTATAGACATATATGTATCATATTTAAACCAGCTAAGATCCAAGAACCAGCGTCAATATACGGGTACTTATATAATATCGGTTAAACATTTATTATAGCGGTAGCGAAATACAACCTGAAATTATACCTGTAATTTTATTTTATTTCTTAAACAGTCAACATTTTTTTAGTATTTCTCCTGTGTCGTGGGAGCGTTTACATACACAAATTCCACACACAATACACCCAGACCCGGAACAACTACCTGCAGATCATACAAATATTTGTTCCGTGCGGGAATCGAACCCGCGACCCATAGCGCAGCAGTCGACTGTATCAGCCACTGCACCAACCGTGCCGTCAATATACCGGTACCAAAACATTTCGGTAGATTTAGATAAATGTAGACTTATATTTCGGTACCGTTGGTTAAAGGGTAGGACGATTACCTCATTATAAAATTACCGATATTTTCCGGTTATTCAATCCCTGGATATAATGGAGCTAACTCTTAACCCAGACACCACAGGAAAAATATAATGGATGGTTTTAAATTAACGCGAACCATATTAACATCATCATCAGCTAAATGATGTCCACTACTGAACAAAGGTCTCCACCATAGATTTCCACAATTACCGGTTATATACAACCCGCATGCCGCGACTCCCAGCGACCTTCACCAGGTCGTTTCGTTCGTTTTCCGGTACGAGATCTCCTCTCAAAAACCTTTTTGCCGAAACGGCCATCAGTTCTACGAGCAATTTGCCCCGCCAAATGCCACTTCAGTTTACTAATCCTTTCAGCTATGTCGGCAACTTTAGTTCTTCTATGGATCTCCTCATTTCTGATTCGATCTCGTAGAGAAATACCAAGCATAGCTCTTTCCATAGCTCGCTGAGCTTTCTTATGAGGCCCACAGTGAGTGCCCACGTCTCTGTTCCATATGTCATCACTGGTAACACACACTGGTTAAACACTTGCGTCTTGAGGCATTGTCGTATTGTTGACGAAAAGATGTTGCGAAGTTTCCCAAACGCTGCCAAACTACTGACTATCCTTGAAATAAAGTTGTCTATCGAAATATAATATGGCGACCGTTGATATGTTTAGCGAAACGTTTAGTAATATTGATAAGGTCAGGTTATTTCTAAACACGTGTTAACTGCACATGATCAATATTGCTCAATTGTTTTCAAAAACCTGCTGTGGATTCCTCTGGTTTAGAGTCCCTGAGTCGCCTTTTACTACATCCACGGGAGGAGACGGGGTGGTCCTGTATTTCTAACCCGGGTACTCCACGGACGACTTACGAAATTAATAAGTTAAACATTCCAAAAGTATATATGTAACAACGTTATACTAACCGTGTTTCAAGCTATTAATTATTTATTATTCGTAAAAGCTTCACTTTCACTTCAGGCAACGTCCAGCTAGGCCTGCAAGCAGTTGTGCAAGAAAGTAAATATGAAATAAATTAATAAAGTAACGAAACCTAACCAGGGTTCGGTAACCAGTAACACGAGGAAGCGACGCACAATTAGTGGGTCAGGTACTGCGTGTGGTCATGCTCTGCTGCTCTTGAGCATAATTCAAGGTCAGCTATTGAAGAGTACATGCATCCACACTACGAAGCTATGAAATGCTCGGCTTGCGTGTTCGCGTGTTTTGTTCTCGGAAGGCACACACTACGAGGGTCGTTGAACTAGGTAATTGATGATTGATACCTGCGTCTGCGCAGGTTTTATTTTGTATCGTTCGTCATGTTGTGATTATTGAAGAGGTAGAGTCCTGACAGTTGTAAGTGTACGGCATAAATATCTAGTGTGATCTTATGAGGACCTGGAGCCACCTTCGGTGCCAAGAGATGAGCGCTCAGGTGGTTTCAGCCAATAGGAGTTCGCACCTCCTTTCCCCACAGTGGACGAAGTTCATGACAAAGCTCCATTGGGCCACCAATAAAAAAAAATGTCATAAGTGCCACCATATCATAATAAAACACTTTTAAACGGATTATATCGCGTATAGATTTTTGTTTTTCCTGACGTTTCGAACAGTTTGCAGGGTGCGTGGTCGCAGGATGACTAAGGTGACAGGCGTCGTTACAGATTTTAAAAAGTTCTTTTATTTTATCTACCGTACAATATTAATCAAAAATTAGTTTCGGTGCACGCAGTAATCACTCACAGTGTCTTGATGTTTCTTAGTGCGGTATGTTGTTTGGGACTTTATTATTTTAATTACTGGATTCCAAACCAACCAATCTCCCAACAAACCATCTTCTCAATTAAAATTAGGATGTTTTTTTAATTTCAATAGCCTCACGAAACATTCTAGGCACATATCGGTTCTCTTTCGCGAGGACTTGAGGTTACTACCGGCTAAAACCACTGGAGCGATCATCTTCGTCACACTAGAGCCACCCATTGGTGCCACGCCTTTAGGCACATCACGGAGGGGATGACTGTAAAGCGGTCACCCCCTCTAGCGGTGGGAAGGCAACTGTAAAAAGCTCGCCCCTCGGGAACTTCTCGGAGAGGATTGTAAAGGATCCTCCCAAGCCTCGCTTTGCGCTGTGTTGCGCACACGGCGGCACGTGACCACGTGCGCACCGCCGTCTTCTCGGGGGTCGCTCGGTGTGAGCACGCAGACTGCTCAATCTGCGCACCCCGACCCCAGTCTCTGTGCGACCTGGCTGGCCACATCTATCGTCAGAGAGGTGCGTGCAGAACACACGCGCTGCCGTCTCTTGCCTGTTTCTGTTCGGGCGATCAGCAACTCTCCTAGCATTGCCCAAGCCCATTTGCTCTCCTGTATTATGAAATAAATAGTTGCTATGAGCAAATCCAGCGGATATCACTGAAGTTCGCCGCCTACGTCAAAACTTTGACTAACTTACAAATGCATCTATCATGGACGTTATAGTCTATTATATAAAGGTGACACCTGGTTATTTAATTCATGTTCAGGTTTGTATGCAATGTTCTGCATCAGTGGTGTATCTTGCTTAACAGTTGTGACAACAAAGATTATACTGATCGATTGATTGGAAGACAGAACAAACTAGTTGAATATTTGCAATAGTTTGTGATACATCCTACGAGAATTCATAATCATCATCATATCAGCCAAACGTTGTCCACTGCTGAATAAAGGCCTCCTTAAGACTTCTTAAGAAAATCCACAATTGTGTCGTCATTTTGGGGAAAACTTGCTCGGCAGGCGGTTGGTGAGCGCAGAATAGATGCTGTTCCATAGAACACTGCTGCCCATTCTACTGGTTCAGACCCTAAAAATAGTGAAATTTATTTTAAGGGGGACATTTAATAGGTTGCGGTGTAGTTATAGTGGCAGTTGTGCTTATAATCTAGTAAGCATGTGCCTGTGAAAGAGCATGCAAAAAACATGTGAATGTTAGCAACGAAACAATTATAGATATAAAATACCAAAAATAAAATGTATACAGCATGTAATTATAGATACTATTTTAAATTTAATTTATTTACATTATAAACTAAATTCGTAATCACTAGTATCAAATGAAATATTTCTGGATTACTAACAGACTAACTTTTAGGGATCCAAACATACGAAGGAAAATACGGCAGAAAATAAAATCACTGGTGTGCCTGTATGTCTGTCCGCCTGACAGCCAGTTCGGTCCGAATCTACTGGACCGATTAAGTTGAAACTTGGTACACATATGAATTTCTGCGAACAGTTTTTTTTTTAATATGGTTGTCACTTTAGTGGGGCAATATAGAAAATTAAAGAATACAGTTTTGCAAACTGTACTGTGAAATTATGAAATGGGAATTGTCGTGAGGGTCGCAAATATTATTATTTTATAAGTTTTAAAATATATAGTTTTAAAGTTATAGATTACAGGAAATCCTATAAGAAGTCTATGGTCATTAAATAACATGGCAAATCTTTCATTATTGTACGTACAAAATTAAATTTGCGGTTGGAAAACATGTCTTTCAGCTGCGATGTTAAGTTCGTTCTTGGGATGAGTTATTGGCACGAGACCGAATTCAACAATAGACAATATACTCAGGAATTTTGAAACCCTCTCCACGCGAGTTCAACTCGCATTTATATCAAGATGTTGTCTGCAGCGAAAGAGCGCATTCATGGTATGCAAGATGATAACTGGGTTTTAAAGGTCAAAATCAAACAGTATCGGGGCCTGATAAAGTTATGTCAAAGTATTATTGTAACAAGAGAAAACAACTTGGTAGAGTCAGATACACGAGGAAGAAGATAATGGAAAAAAATCTCTTGGCACAGTTTATGAAAGAGCAAAATTGGACGTCTGGACTTCTGGAAAGCCTAGTGACCTGAAACAGAGGCTTCGGCCTAGCTTAGGCACCAGTCTCCCACAATAAATTTGAACAATACTGTAACTGGGCAGTATAGTTTTTTTTTCTGAAGTGAAACTTCTTTATGGACTTATGGGAGAAATTTTATAGCGATGTAACGTTTTTCCGTTACGCGCCATCTTTATTTCTCAGTCACATTTTTCCGTTATGCGCCATATTTATTTGAAAGATAAATTGAATTAATCTATGAAAAACACTCCTCAAACATCAACAACAAGATCCGGCACTACAATTGAAGGGGTTTTTACTCGGTCACTAAATTCCGTGGAATGTAAACCATATATTTCATATTTCAGTTACCATAAGCCATTAATTACAAAAATATATAATAACGATAACAATAATGGTAACAGTTCTATTATAATTAATGAAATGCTATCATAATCTTAGTAGCAATAAGGTGAAATAATTGTATTATTTGTATCCATGTCTATGATAATAAAAGCCTTTTGCTTAAACTTTATCTAATTTAGCTTTATTTAAACAATTGCCGTGTGGTGCCGGCTCAGAATGCCACCACCCCATCTCCTCCCGTGGGTGTCGTAAAAGTCGACTAAGGGATTAGCCGGAGGATGGGCAGCAGCGTCCTTCGAGTACATTAACAACTCAACTGCGATCGCCAACCCGTCTGCCAAGCGTGGCGATTATGGCAAAACGCCCAACCCAACGAGCCCACAACACACCTATATCGGTCGTTGTGGTGGTCTTTGGGGGAGGCCTATGTCCAGCAGTGGACTTCATTCGGCCAAAATGATGAACCAATTTCTGTAAAGTTGCAAATAGTAGATCGTTTTTCGAAAAATGATGTCATAAAGAAGTTTTACTTCTTACGTGTGTACACTAATATACACACATTTTACTTTTTTTTTAAACGTTGCCCCACACTACCATTTCTCCTGTGTCGTGGGTGCGTTTACAAGGTCCACGGCAGCCGACTGTATCAGCCACTGCACCAACCGTGCCCTCGGTCGGCTTACTTGTCTGGCTTTTATAACATCACGTAATTTTGCAATAAAGTGATTATATTACGCACACAAAAAAGACGGGATTATGTGATTGTGATCCTTAGGCTCGGCAATATGTAAGTGTCACTCGACCTAAAATCTGCAACGTTGCATAATATTAAGTAGTAATAAGACACGACCGGTTGCTTATATCAGATGCTAACCGGTTGTCTTGAGCAACTAGATTCCAACATCTGATTGTTACAACTTGGCCTGCGACGAGGAAATTTTCATCTTCCTCAGCAGTATACAGAGTATCATTAAAAGTTAACTTCGTAACAAGCTTGCGCAATCTAGCATGACGCCATCCAGACGGAAGTTAAATAATGTTGCTAATTGTCAGCTGGCTACGATTCTATTGTGCGACTGCGGCTTACGACCTGATGAAGTGAGTGGGGTTTGCGGTTGCTAAGTATTGGTTGTCGAGATTTTTCTTTGTTCACTTAGGCTGGGCTGCACCAAGTAACTATAACGATAACCAACGCCTCACCGTCTAAGCACTGGTTAAGCTCAATACGGGTTGCACCATTTTAACAACGGTCAAAATGACGTCACATTTAACGATAACCACTCAACTTTGGGTGGTAAAGGGTTAAAGTTGCGGTTATATTACTCTTTGTACGTCAATTGCTATACAATTCTAACCTAGCTATACATTGTGTTATCAAACAAAATACTGTTTTAGTCTATCTTTTTGGAAGTTCACTATTGTTGTATTATAAGTAATTATAAAATTATAATGAATACGTGTTATTTTTAGAAGAAAGATTAACACACCTTGTAGGTATTGAAGTTTTGGAGCAAATTGGTATTGCAGATTTCTCCTGACTTTTCCATATTTTCACTCTACTATACATTAGGTATTGACTTTGTTTTCACTGGGGACTTATTTTTCCAAATGTTTTACAGCAGTCAAATAGTGTACCACCTTAAACACTTTCAATGGCAAATTTTGTTTGAATTTGTTAGCGTAATGACAGCAAGCGTGAAGTGTTGTCAGTCCCAAAAAAATTACCCATGTACGTTTTTGGGAGATTACGAACGTATTTTCAGTTGTCATCCTTGTAACTTTAACTATTACATTTTGCTTGACGATGCAACAGTAGATAGTTAAATTCTATGGTCATTGCTAATGTTACTATTTAAATTAACTTTGACAGAAACTATAACGTAGCCTTTGGTGCAACGCACCCTTAGGGTGAGATTCAGAAACGAGTCTAAGCGTGAACTTCATCATCATCATTTTGGCTGAATGAAGTCCACTGCTGGATACAGGCCTCCCCCAAAGATCACCACAACGATCGATATGAGTGTGTTGTGGGCTCATTGGGGGGTTTTGCCATAATCGCCACGCTTGGCAGACGGGTTGGCGATCGCAGTTGAGTTGTTAATGTACTTGAAGGACGCTGCTGCCCATCCTCCGGCTAATAATCCCTTAGTCGACTTTTACGACACCCACGGGAGGAAATGGGGTGGTGGTATTCTGAGCCGGCACCACACGGCTTACATTAAACTGAACTTACTTAAATTATATTATTATTTTCTGCCGTGCGAATTGCACACAAACTTTATTATTTTTTATTAATATAGGTATGACAAAACAGGTCGAACCCAACTTTCGGGCTCACCCCTTTCTTTTTATACATACTTTACCATAGAATATGTCTGGACTTTAACATAGAAGACTATAAGTTCAAATGGAGACTGGGCACCGGAAAACGCAGCGTGGGACGACCTCCAACGAGATGGACAGACGACCTGGTAAAGGTCGCTGGGAGTCGTTGGATGAGAGCGGCATGTGACCGCTCGTTGTGGAAATCTAAGGGGGGGGGTCTTTGTTCAGCAGTGGACGTCCTGTGGCTGATATGATGCTATAAGTTTGTTTGGGAATAAATCTTAGAGGCAGTCAGTAGAGCCGGTTTCATCCAGACTTATTGCAGAGTGCAAGTATTTCATAAATCCTACTTGTTGATTATCATTTATGTATGTATGGAGGTATATCTTATTACATGAGTCTTGCCCCCGTGTAATAACAAGAACCAACGTTACAGCAGCAAAGGAAACTCCAATAAATACATCTGCATAATTAGATAAGCGTTTGCGCAACAGATTGACGCGCGGGGAAAGCGACTATGCTTGTTACAGTACTCATTTGATAGTCGTTATAAGTAATGTATAATTTCAAGCGCTTCAAATTATTTCAGCGGGCTAAGTAGGTATTAAACATGTAGACGACTATAATGAGGGTTTCTTATTATTAATCATTTTTACCGACTTCGAAAAGGAGGAGATTCTCAATATGATGCGAATAAAAAAAATAAAAAATTATGTACACCGATTACTCCGAGATTAGTAGACCGATTTGAGCGAGTCATATTAGAACTGATGCAGAATGCTTTCGAGTTAGTCCCATATAAATTTCATTAGATTTGATTGAGTAGTTTTTAAACCAGCTTCGATAAACAGGTTAGTTTGACTGCGCTTATCTAGATGATGTCTTAATAGTTTCGATTCCTCTCAGATCAGAGAACCGATTTGAGTCATTCTTATTGTTAGTGTTAAATACTGATACCAAATTGGAAAACAATCTTAAATTTATTTACACTAAAAAGAAACAAATAAATTGTTTTAACAAAAACAAAAATACCGTCTCCAAAAACCCTACACGATATAAAAATATTAAAACTACTGAAAAGGAAAAAAAATACTTTATGAAGTCGGGCGGGGCCAGGTATAAAATATAACTTCTCGTTGGTCTGCATGAACCATGGTTGGGCATACCTGGCCTGAAGTTGGTATTTTTTTTTGCTAAAAAGTTTTTTTAATGCGGCAACTCCCTACTATTTTGACGTAACAGCCACGGCAACCGGCAACTGATAACATTATCAGTTGCCGGTTGCCGTGGCTGTTACGTCATCATCACTACATCACCATCATATCGGCCATAGTCAAAGTCAAAGTTAAAGTCAAAGTTTTTATTTCAAATAAACCAAACATTGTCACTTATGAAACGTCAGAATCTAAGTTGCACGGTTCCAAATAGTTGATCTCGTGGACAAGAGCCGGCAAGAAGCTCCATGGATCCTCTTTTAAAATACAACGTCCACTATTCAGTAGAGGAAGCGCATATTCTTCTTCTTCTACATCACTTAGATTATGGCTTCTGTAGACCTTATATTTTCGCCAATGTCAAGTATAAGGTAACGTTGCACGGTGTTCAGATTAATCAATCTTTATATATTCATAAAATAATTCCCAAAAATGAAAAAAATCTACATAATGGCGAAGTGTGACATTTATTTACTTCATTCTTATCATCATCATCATCATTTCGGCCGAATGAAGTCCACTGCTGGACACAGGCCACCCCCATAGATTTCCACAATTGTGTTATCATATTGCGGGGAATTTGCCAGTACTCACCACGCTTTACAGGCGGGTTGGTGAGCGCAGAATGGCTGTTGTTCCACAGAAGGGACGCTGCTGCCCATCCCTCTGGTTTAGTGGATTGGTGTTAATTCCAGATATGAATTTCAATAATAACAAGAAGTGATTTTAGTGGATATTTATTGCTGGAAAGCTTAGTTCTGTAGCTTTCAACATATTATTGGTGGTAACACTACAAACACTTACGACAGAAATTCTATGATGCGAATCATCATCATCATCATTTCGGCCGAATGAAGTCCACTGCTGGACACAGGCCTCCCCCAAAGATCACCACAACGACGATATGGGTGTGTTTTGGGCTCAGTGGGGGGTTTTGCCATAATCGCCACGCTTGACAGACGGGTTGGCGATCACAGTTGAGTTGTTAATGTTCTCGAAGGACGCTGCTGCCCAGCCTCCAACTAATCCCGCAGTCGACTTTTAAGACACCCACGGGAGGAGATGGGGTGGTAGTATTTTGAGCCGGCACCACACGGTAAATGATGATTCGAATACTAACAGAAAATCGAGTCGATATTTATGCTCTCAAGTGTACAAGATTCTTGATGTACTTTGGATCGGAATTGCATTAAACTAGGTTAGTTTCATAGAACCACGGAGCACTCTTGCGCATTGCTTGACCCTAACAAGATTAGCACACGTACTGTCAAAAAACACAAATCTATACAAATAAATAAAATTGAAGTGTCTGTTTGTAATGTCAAAATAACAGATTTTAACAATGCATGTACGTTATATATAACAAAAAAACTATTTTTAATTTTTTTGTCTGTCTGTCTGTCTGTCCGTCTGTCTGTCTGTTTGTTCCGGGTAATCTCCGAAACGGCTGGACCGATTTTGACGGGACCTTCACTGGCAGATAGCTGATGTTATAAGGAATAACTTAGGCTACTTTTATTTTAGAAACATAATTAGGGTTCCGCGTAAAAAAAAAACTCTTGAAATCCAACATATATACCTATTCTATATCAAGTGTCTATGTCGAAGTACTCTAAATTTCTTTTAAATCAAACGCGGGTGAAACCGCGGGTCCCAGCTAGTATTTAAATAAAAAATTGTGCTTCGTCATAATTATGCCACAAAACTTCAGTAACGGATTATGCACGATTGTGATCTTTGACTTATTAATTTGAAAGTGTAATTATATTTAGATCCATTCGATATGGTTAGCAGATATAATCGTTAAGTATTTGTATAATTGATTAGGTTTGAAAGTTTACTTACAATTTAATAATTGTCATCGAGCCAGAGCGCAGCAGCCGCCTGTATCAGCCACTGCACCAACCGCACGGTCATATACCATATTAATATAATATATTAATATACCGTTCCTTCATACTCATGGTTGTCTTAAAAGGTGACTAAGAGTTAATCCGGCTCCGGCTAATCCCATAGTCGCCTTTTATGACACCCACGGGATGAGATGGGGTGGTGGCATTCTCAGCCGCTAATATTATCGTACAAAAAAAAAATACTTTTAAGAATGAAGTAAATAAATGCCACACTTCAATTTTTTCATTTTTGGGAAATGTTTTATGAATATGTGAAGCTTGATTAATCTGAACACCATACAACGTTGCCTTATATTTGACATTGCCGAAATTGTGGAAGATACTCTACAGAAGTCATAATCTAAGAGAAGGAGAAGAACAACAATATGCGCTTCTATCATGACTTCGATATTACACTACATGGAATGGTTTTATTGTAGTTTCTGAGCGACACGGGGTGAGTCGTCATCATCATCATCATCATATCAGCCAAAGGATGTCCATTGCTGGACAAAGGCCGCCCCATTGTCTCGTCATTTTGGGGGGTATTTGTCAGTACTCACCACGCTTGGCCAGCGGGTTGGTCAGCTACTAGTCTACTGTTCCACAGAAGAGACGCTGCTGCCCATCCCTCTGGTTTAGAATCCCTTAGTCGCCTTTTACGACATCCACGGGAGGAAATGGAGTGGTGCTATATTCTTATTCTGGACACTCCAGGAGTTTCCTTAAACCTTTTACAATACCACCTGGAGACGAGACGAGAAAGTCATTCGCCTGGTGGTAAGTGACACGTCTGCTCATAGCAATTGTAATGCTGCCCAGGACTACTCCTGCGCGGCACTACACTGCACTCGTCACCTCGAGACATTAGTTATTCAGCCTCTTATGCCCAGTAATTTCTCTAGCTACAACAGTTTTCTTTCTGCCCAGGTCCCACTGCAGCTGTGACACAAAATTCCGTGAGTGTCTCCGCCGCACCAACTCCTTAGTATCAGCGCAGATCGGAGTTACCTACTTCAATATCCTTGGACCACAGTGCTTCAGGAACTCGCATCCTATCGTCAAGTGCGTCAGGAAGACCAGGTGAGGAGAGCTGTTTAATCTGGCTAGTGGCTCATATTGAAATCGTATTTCGTGAGGTTTCCGAATTAGAACATAGCACCACTCCATCTCCTCCAGTGAATGTGTTAGGAGGTGACTGAGGGACTCTAAAGAAGTGCAACGTGCAGCAGCGACCCTTCTGTGGCACAGCATCCTTTCTGTGCTCACCAACCCGCCTGCCAAGCTTGAGGAGCACTGGGAAATTCCCCTGCAAATGAAGGCACGGCGAACCAGTCGTTGTGAAAATCTATGACGGAGAGCTTTATTCAGCAGTATATCTTCTTTAGCTGATATGATTTCGGGACCAAGGTGTCCCAGAATTTGCGGTTCGTGGCCATCTACGGGGCGCCTGTGCGGTCAGCTCGACTGTCAGGCGTGTCCAGCCAACCCAAACTTCACGTATCGTACGAGGCTGCAACTTTACTGGTGAACTTTCCGCCGTTCGACTTCCTGGTGTAGACGGATGCGTCGGTCTATGATCAGACATGCTCCCTCCGCCAGAGCGGTGAAAGTGCGACTCCTGGGGCGTTCGATAGGCCGAAACGGCTGGCTCGATGACGCGCATTCGAGAAATGGCGTCACTGCCTGTGGAAGCAGTTCGAGACCAAACGCGTCGTTGAGACTATCCTGCCTCTCTTCGGAGCTTGGCTCAGAAGGAGCAAGTGCGTCACCTATTGCCTGTCACATGTATTCACCGGGTACGGTTGCTTCGATGCGTACTTGCACAGGATATGACGCGAGGTCACGGCACAGTGCCACCACTGTGATAACGACTAGGTTACCGCACAGCACACGCTCGAGGCATGCCCTGCGTGGGCTGCCGAGTGACGGATCGGGCAAGATCTCTCTCTGCCAGCAGTAGTGTGGGCTATGCTGGCAGAGCATGAAAATTGGAGTACTGTGCTCTCCTTCTCCTTCCAGCGTCATGGTCATGTTCCAGAAGGAGACTGCAGGGTAACAACGGGAGAGGGCTGATCCCGCACAGAGAAGGATGAGCCAGCGCCGGGGGAACCATCGTCCCGGCGCCCAGGTCCAACACGCCTGAGCCCCTGTCGTCCCTTTTGGCGGGGGGCCCGTGAGCCCATACATATAGCACAGCGCAGAGTGAGGCTTCGGAGGGATCCTTTATAAGGTGGGGGGAGGGAGCTTTACAGGCACCCTCTTCGAGATGTGCCTATATGCGTGGTACCGATGGGCGGCTCTAGTGTGATCATACAAGGTCTGGAGCCCCTCTTAAGTGCCACTGGGACAAGTAATAACATAAAAAAAATCACATCGCATCAACGCCCCTCAAACTCAAACTCAAACTCAAATTTTTTATTTCATATAGGCCCTAATAGGCTCTTACGAAAAGTCAAGCTAAGTGCCCCTACTACTCTTCATCCTCCTGCTAATCTCATCGCTGCCTTCTACCACACACACAAGAGCAAATAGGGTGGTGCTATTCTTAGCCAGCACTACATTCAAGATTCATATTATTTATTACCTTATCTTCATTCATTTACAAGACTACTCTCTCTTTATGTTGCCGCAGGATCACAGGTCAAAAATGCGAAGAGTACGAGCTGGACTACTCGAAGCCAAGGATGTGGCAGTGGTTCGACAGCGAGACCTTCTGATTAAAAACTCTTTATCTTGAAAACAGAAAACGTTGACGAGTACCATTACCTTGGAGTGCACGCGTACCTTGTGAAGAACTCCGAATGTCTGACACCTTAAACATTTGGACACCGGTGTCGTTGCTAATGACGAAGGTCTGATGACTATAGTATTAAAAGCCGAACAATATATATAAAGGCTGCAGTGAACATGAGAATTTGTTGGTTAGCGCAGTGCTTGAGCCATTGGCTTTCTGTACTGCGGGTCGCGGGTTTAATTCCCGCACGGAAAAATATTTGTATGATCTACAGTTGTACTGGATCTTGGGTGTTTGATGATTTGTGCTTGTGTTATGTCTGTAAATTGTACTCATGATATAGGGGAAGCCAGAGCGGGATATAGGTAAAAAGATCATGCTATTATGATCACAGGGACTAACGCCATAATCACCACGCATAGTAGATGGGTTGGTGATCGGAGTATGATGTTCTTAGACCACGATAACCTACCCTTCTCTTGACACTAAGTTACCTTTTAAGGTCAAGGTTGGGAATGGTCATCTCTTGAGGGAAGATGTCCCCGACGCGCCCTCTGACGGAATACAAATATAAAGTGCATGATATTCATAGTAGTTTCTAGTTTATTGTTGTGTATGTACATACACTACTTATTTGTAAATATTATATCCTGTATATAATCGTACAAAATAGTGAACTTTATTTCAAGGGGCCAATCAGTAGGTTTATTAAAAAACGAATGCCATTAATAAAAATGTAATAATTAACAAATAAATCTACTATTACAAGCACAGAATAATATATTTTATTATGAAAATGCACACATAAAATGCCGCTGTAATAAAATAGAGCAAAACATATTTTGTGTGCTGTTAGTAACTTAAATTATAAATATTACAAATAAAATTAATCTACAAATTTTCTACTGATTGCCCTATTATAATTAAGTCCATTATTTTTGTGGGTCGATATATGAATATTAGTTTTACGTAGAGGTACCGTAGATTAATTAATATATTAAGAATTAAATATTTATTTATACCATCCCTAATGACATCGAGTAATGTACTATAGACAAGTTATTTAAGGATCGCTGTAATTAAATAATAATAATTTTGGAAGTACAAATCCTTATTTTTATTTACTTATCATATCAGCTAAAAGATGTCCACTGCTGGACAAAGGCTTCCCAAAGATTACCACAACGACCGGTATGGGTTTGTGTTGTGTGCTTATTGGGGGGTTTTGCCATAATCGCCACGCCTGGCATACGGGTTGGCGATCGCAGTTAAGTTATAAATATACTCAAAGTATGCAGCTGCCCATCCTTTGCTAATCCCTTAGTCGTCTTTTACGACACCTAAGGGATGAGATCATTTCGGCCGAATGAAGTCCACTGCTGGACGCAGGCCTCCCCCAAAGATCACCACAACGATCGATATGGGTGTGTTGTGGGATGATTGAAAGGTGTTGCCATAATCGCCACGCTTGGCAGACGGGTTGGCGATCGCAGTTGAGTTGTTAATGTACTCGAAGGACGCTGCTGCCCATCCTCCGGCTAACCCCTTAGTCGACTTTTATGTTACGTGTGATTCTTAACAGTATTCATGCAATACTGTAAATGTGTGAGCATCATGTTAACATTAATGTTAAATATTTCGTCCTTATATTGGCTGTGTCTGTTGCTGTATTAGTCTGTCATACTCACTAAAATGTCTTGCTGGTGGTGGCGTTGTGTATCGGGTCGTTCGGTTCCCTACAATATGGTCGAGCTAAGCGATGCCGATGCATGCGTCATGCTCGTGAATGGGTGCCGTCTGTTGGGACTGGTCAGCCGGTGACTACCATGTACATTATAGGATAGGATATGCCGCAGCAGGATGGGTTTGGAGTTCTAGTCCTGTAGTCGGCCTGACGTAGTGGCATTTTTGTACAAACACTTCAGCACTTCGATGTCACATCGGCCATTTATATGTCCACTGCTGAACAAAGGCCTCCCCCATAGATTTCCACAACTGTGTCATAATTTTGGAGGGTATTTGCCAATACTCACCACATTATATTAAAACACTTCTAAACGGATTCTATCGCGTATATTCCCATCCTGCGACCACGAATGCTGCAAAGCATTCGAAACGTCAGGAAAAACAAAAATCTAAAATATACTCGATAGGATCCGTTTAAAAGTGTTTTATTATAATGTGTAATACTCGCGAAAACCTAAGACATTATTATAATACTCACCACGCTTGGCAGGCGGGTTGGTGAGCGCAGTATGGCTACCGTTTCACAAAAGGGACGCTGCTGCCCATCCCTCTGGTTTAGAGATCCCCTTAGTGGCCTTTTACGACATCCACGGGAGGAGAGGGAGTGGAGCTATATTCTTAATCCGGACACCACACGGAATGTACACTTCGATGTAAGTTTTACAAATGTTATTTTATTACTCAAGTATGTTCCATCTTTTAATTGACCTAGACTTTGTCATTATATAAATACAAATTATCACAGTAAAAGTACAGTGTCAAATAGATAAGAGATCCAAGGTATTCAAAATTATCAGATGGACATAAATTAGACGCAGTCAGAATAATCATACAGTTGTAAGCATCCAGCGGTCAATATATTATGTCTTACGACCGAATACTGAAACTTAATATTAATTCACGCTTTAGTTATTTGGGCCAATCGGTTTTGTACCGAAAACGGGCTTTCAAATGTAATTTTTTTTCATTTTGTTTTGTATTCATCATATCGGCCATTTATACGTCCACTGCTGAACAAAGGCCTCCCCCATTAGATTCCACAACTGTCATTATTTTGGGGCTATTTGACAATACTCACCACGCTTGGCAGGTGGGTTGGTGAGCGCAGTATGGCTACCACTTCACAGAAGGGACGCTGCTGCCCATCCCTCCGGTTTAGATTCCCTTAGTCGCCTTTTACGGCATCCACGGGCGGAAATGGAGTTTTGTATTCAATATCTTGCAATCGGTACATTTAACCATTAGCAGATGCTTGGATGGATTTAGTGGCAGGTGAGGTCCATTCTTCCAGTGAGTAATCTACCTCAAATAATGAGCATATTGACGTCTTCCAAAATATTGGAAACTGTGTTGCTAAGATATATTGACCACTTTGGATGCTTGCAACAATATGTATGTACTATGACTGCATACATATTAATGAATTTATGTTCATCTGATCTTTTGCATTACTGTAAATGCTTCAATGTCAAGCTGACTGTATCATAATATTTGTGTCAATCAATATTATAATTTCCATTATTTTAAAAGGTGAATTTTCTTAGCGGCTCTTCTTCATAAGGCCAACCATGCAATTTAACGTTTCATACGTCACAGAAGTTGGATTCATATAAACATAAAAAAATTGGCTATTAATTATTTACATCTGCAAAATTTAATACCTACACAAAAGCATTTTTGTGGGCATAAAATGAAACAACCATAATTTATTTTTATATAATAAAACATCAGAATATATTTCGAAATTACATTTAAACAACGGATAAACAATAATTCACTGCACAATAATAATACAAAAAGATAAAAATAAGAAAAAATGCTCATTCCTTTGAGCGTCTACATTGGTAATCTAATAATTTGTGCGTAAAATGTCGTCTGAAAAATGTGTATATATCAGATATGTTATTAATAATATTACAGTTCAAAATGATATTCCGATGGTACAGTCAATTGGCGATTGTACGATTAATAAAGACTTTTTTTCTATAGAGTCAGCATACATACGTTTTTAAGCTTTTATTTTGTCCATCTGCAAGAAGTGGGGAATAAGGGGAATTTTACACATGCTAATAAAATTACCATTACCCATTTTTCTACCTTTTCCAGTGTCGCCTGAGAGTTTTTGGAAGTTACTGAGCTAAAGCTGTTTGTCTAAAGCATAATTTACTTGCAAATAGACAAATATTAGTATTTTTATAATGTGTACATTTTTACCAAAAAGTTAATAAGTATGTAGTATACAAAATTACAGTTAGTCAATTATTAATAAAGGATTAAAACTGGTGTACGGATAAATTGTTGTTAATGATCTGATATTGTAATGAAATAAATGTATCCATCAATATTATTTTACAATTAATCAGTAATGTAACATCGAAGTACTTTGAGTTTTAATTGCGTTATTTCTTATAAATGTTTTTTTACAATGTCAGAGATCATAGACACTTAATATATTAGAAACACATATAACCAGAATAATATTAAAACACACATAAAGTGACGTATTCACACGGAGACATCGATTCTTAATATATTTTTTACTATTTAAATATAAAATTCTAGAGTAAGCTACGCCTACTAAAAATCTATGAAATATCTATGGGCCTATCAAATATATAGATATATTGCTTAACGTGGTCCGATGGGATTATTATAATTAGGCGTGAACCTATTTAAGGTTATTACGATCTATACGGAACACGAAATTTCGATAATAGCCTATAGGCATTCCGATTTCTCTATCTGGGGTAATCTGGCTAATTCCCAAAATTGAGACTTCTTTTAGTAAGTTGTGACTATTTTTATTGATACAGCTCCTAATTATATCATTATTAGAATGGACTGTCTATTAGTGAAGAGACTAGCAACAAGGTGCGTCGTCAATCTTCGTTCACGGATACACGAAAAGACGATAGACGGAAACACCCGATACATTTGAGGTGTAAAAATCAATGGCTGTGTCGTCTTTTTCTATTTCGCTCACATGTTTTCGAATTTATGGTGCGCGATTGATAATTGGTTAAACAATTCCCGCGTATTTAAATTGTGTCAACTGCTAATTTGTACTACTAAGTAGTTATCAACATAAAATGTATTGAAATCAACCAAATCCTGTAAGAGAGTTAAACTACAAAATTTCCGTATTTGACAAAGAGTACTTCCTCACCCGAAATTCCATGTTCCGTTTTCATTCCCACGACTTGGGCTAAGAACGTCACTAAAGTGCCATTCTCACACAAGTGTGAACACTTTAAAGCAAGCGAGGGAAAAGAAAGGAAACAGCAGTAGATTTAGCTTCATATTGTGATAAAATTACTGGTTATACTGTATTTGTATAGACTGTAACCCAACGATCTCGGAAAAATGTTGGTGATGCAGTATACCAAGTTGTTCCAACTCACGAACGTACGCGTAATGGGACTTTCATGTTATGTACTAACATAAGGTTTATATTTTCTGAAGTTTACGCGAATAGCATCCATTGAATTGAAATAGCTTACGGAAATACATCGCGTATAATTAATTTATTTTATACACTTACGTACAGCATCTATACGTGCAACGTGCAGCCCTAGCACAAACAATTATTATACAAATGTGAGTATATAGGGTACAACAATAAAATGTTGTTTTATTTCATTCATGCACGTTAAACGCAATACATTTCTGAAGCTATTTCATTTCAATTAGGTTTAAATTTAAACGAATTACGTTTACGTTTGGGAATTGGAAAAATAATTACAACATATGCTTCATAATGTTCAGTCATCGTGCCGGGATAATAGTGCTCATGGAACTCTTATATCTTTCCAATTAGGCATAAGGTCTCCGTAACGATGAAGCTTCTACGAATTTTTGAGACTAATTTAAATGTTTCTTATGAAAATTGTAAGCAGTTCTTGTAAAAGTATCTTAGCGTTCAATCAGTACTTATAGTCTAGCTTTCAGTTACTTTGTACGACGTCATAATAATTATAATTTTGCAGACCACTTTCAAAGATCTTCACGATTTCTGTATCGTTGAAGCGAAGCTAAACTATGAAAAGCTTACCATCTATGCAAATGGCGTAATTATGTATATTTTTATATAGAAACGTCAAATGGTACGATTCTTGCCATTCACAATACCTTATTGTCGTTTACCTGGATACAATTTCTTCGCCTTCATATTTATAAATTACCGTTATTATTATTATGTAGTATTGATACTAATTTCATGATAGTTTGATTTTATAAAATATGGAATTTAAATAAATGTATCGACAAATAATAACGCACCTTTATTTTATCTAACGTTTCTCGTTTGTCATTATATAATTTACTAGTTTTATATTTTGAACAATGCGCAACCTTAATTGGATGAAAAGATGTAAAAAATCTATTATTGTAACTTTAAAATTAGTATTAGTTCATATAGTATTGAAAGAGATGAGTATGTTATTTATAGTCAATAATTTCGTAACTTAAGCTTCTGAAAAAGGCTAAACTCTACTGCTGATGGTCTAGAGGTTAGGATGGGCCAGGATAGTCCAAGTGTGAGGCGAAATTGGTGTTTTTTTTGGACCCTGGGGTTATAAATATTTCTTAAGGTAAACATCGGAAGCGTTAAAAACTCCCACGTTTTTTATGGTAAATTGATCGTCTGAATTAAGTAAATCTTTTTTTGACATATTATTGCAAGCATATTTTATGCCTACTGACTTTTACATTTTTATAAAAATGTTATCCCGTTTTTCTTTTACATAACTGATAACTGTTTTGTCCCAGCTAAATAGGTGCGTTTCAGTCGATCAAAATACCAAAATCATTCTAATAATTACAATACTGAATTACAATTTAACATCAAGTAGAGAAGTTAAAAATACATCTAAATTACTTTTAACCACTAATAATTCAATAATACTAATATAATTTTATGTAAACATACCTAACACGCGCCATCTATGAAAATAATACGTCACTAATAAAATAAGGCAAACAGGTTTTACGGAGGGATCAAACAATTATGTTATTCCAAACATCAGGCACTCAAATTGAAACCATTACTTTTAAAATAAAGTCGCTAAATCTAAGGTTCACAGCATTTAAACCGGACACGATAACTTTTTCTTCTGGCAAATATTTGGCCATAATGACAATGCTACTTATTTATTTCTATGCGTCGGTACGTTTGTGTGCGTCTTTCACGTTCGTGTGCTTCGTTCACGTTCATGTGCTTCGTTCATGTTTGTGTGCGTATGTTTGTATATGAATGCTAATTCATGCCGTTTATGTTTTTCTGCCAATTAAGATTGACAGAAGTGTATTTGGTCTGACGTCGTGTCCAGTTTCTATGCCTTAAGATCTAAAGCGTTGACTCTAAGGACAAAACATATGCGGGTTGGCCTAATAATTCTGAGGAACATACACTTTCCTTTATAATAATCTTTGGCAATCTAATAATGGATGGATTCGATATTTTTGTTCTTTCTCTGTTTTAGTTTAACAAATATTTCAAATGAAAGTATTTCATTAATTAATCGTTTAGTAGTAATTAATAATTTAATAAACTCTTAAGTTTCCGGCTTGATACTATTCAGAGTATTAAGAATTTTGTCGGCTGTCTCCACATGGCCCAATAATCGCGTGTAGTTGGATTCAGTAAACCGCTAGGCGCTGACATGACCCATTAGTCTCTTGAACAAAACAGACGTGAATTGTGAGTTCATCTACGCTTAGGGTTGCCAGAGAGCCAGAATCGCCTGGATTCTTTCGATATATCATATGATTTAAAGCAATCAGAAAAAAGCTCTCCACAGCTTATCGTGATGCACAATTAATGTTTTTATTTTTTATATAAAGTGTTTTCTTAATACTTAAAAAAATCTTAAGAAAACAAATGCAAAATACAGTTCATTATGAAAAATCATTATGTACGGGATTAATATTGATCTCAAAATTGTTGATTGTTGAATAATGTTTAGCCTTAGTAAATAAATAGTCGATTGCAAAATAAAGAGTGAAATTTTGATTCATATATTTATTATTTATTTCTCTAGACAGAAACGCGAAAATCCCTAGATTATTAAATTTTGTTCAGATACTTCGGTTTTTCGAGCTGGCAACCCTATCTGCACTTGTGTGCTATCAATCGGTGTGCTCACATCTAACCAAGCTATAATTCATATCTAATCTGACAGCAGTTCGACACACCGGTTTAAATATGCCATTGTAGAGTCATCTCCATACCCTGAGATGTACACAAATCAAAATAGCCAGCTTAGTTACGGCTCAGTATCCATTAGTTATAAGCTACGCTAAGCGATACGTACTAGCCCTGTTTGTTAGCCGTTTGCTAATGACGTCATGCTACTTCTATATCTTAGCTATTTACTCTCCATGTTTTAAACAAATAATAACCTTAACTAATTCGTTATGCCAAATTTTGCAGCGGTGGACCCAATTATTTCTTGATATTATGCGGTTTATATGTGAATTATAAAAGTGTATATAACCTACGCTATCAAGGTAGAAAATCGCGGTGAAAACTAAGCTATTAAGTGGTATGGAGATGTATAACTTAGTCAGTGTATACATTTTTTAACACCATATTACATATCCATAGTTATACAGTTCTTCCAGAAGGAAAAAGAAGATATGATAAAAATAGTCAAAAAAGTCTTGGTGGTTGCACGATAAACATATTATTTTTAAATGTGATATATTTTGATAATAATTACACTGTCTTTTAATTACGATAGATTACATGTTATAATATTGGAATGGGTTACATTTAGTGGAAGATTACATTTTATTTATCTCTTCACAAAGGTCACAAATTGATAAAATGATAATAACATGTAATATGTTCCTTTGCAATGAAGTTGGGATTTACATATTTATACATTGTAATTATAATCACTATAATGTCTGATTCATTGAATAAATGTACAGCGAATATTAATACTTATTTAAAGACTACATTTACGATATCACATAAAACAATAAATATCCAATAAATTGCTTAGTGATAAATTAAGTTACGTTATAAACAATTCAGTTAGACATTTAGTCAAGCTATAAATATATAAAAAAAAAAAACAACATAAGAAACTTGACAGCTTCTTTCTCTTCGTCTTATATAAAACATGATTATTTTCAATCATCGAAAATCACACGTATATAATTATAATATATGGAGTTATAAAATGCCATACATTTTAATGAAATATAAACGTTAATACTAGAGACATACTGGGATCACACACATATAAATTTAACTCTAATCATTCGTTAGCTAATACTTCAAATAAGCCCTTTCTAATCTACACGAATAATACCATCGTTTACGAATATCTATACGATATTTTTGAAATTCATTCCCTTTATTTTTTAGTTTAAAAAATCTAATACCCTCGTACAGTGTGACCAGGATTTAACTTTAGCGAGTAAAATATGAATTGACCTACTTTTGTAGTTTTAAAGTCAATGATAACGTTTAGTATTAACCCCATCTAGCGTGAAGTAGCTAAGTTAAATACCTGTTACACAGCAGAAACATTAAACTTTAGTTTTTACTACCATATTTAAATTCAGTCCGCCAACAATTACATCTTAGTTACGCATTCAAATCAATTTATTTCCATTATTGTTTATTACCGCCGATCCGTCAACTTCCCGAAAATGTTATTTTTCTATGTGTTCTTCTGTATCTGTATAGCATATCAAGATTATTTAATTTTATTAATAGTCACATGCTTGAAAGTAATTTGAGGCTGATAGCATACTGTTTTATTATTATTATTGTAGAATAATTAAACCAATAAGATTATACAAATTACTTATGTTGGTTTTATTATTCTAGTAACATTATTTTGACTAGTCCCCAACAGATGGCGATGTAATTATAACGCTATCTATCGGCGAGTAGATTAAATACAATAAATATCCTAAAGGATTTACAGTATTAGGGATGGGATTCTCACTACAAGGAGTGCTATGGGGGCCGCTAGTAGTTTCTACAGTTGTGAGGCAAACTGGACTGAACTCGACAAAGTGGTAGGTACTTTATAAAATAATAATTGAACCCCATATAGAGACTTTGAAACTTGATTAATTCAAAACTGACATAACATTTACCGATTCAAAAAAAATGCGGCTATATCTAAATAATTTTTTGAATTTACATTTGGCCATATCAGATATACATAATGCCTTAAGACATCAACGTTGAAACCTCAAAATCATAATCTCGTATAATCAATACTGATAATAAGTTCATTTAGACTTCCGTACGGAAACGAAACTTTTCTGTGCAGTCCAGTTTACCCAATACAAACTGGTAATCCAGGTTACCAGTTTACGTGTAGGTAGCAGCACAATCGAAGAACGGGAAGCAGGCGACGGACTCGGCGGCCGAATGCTAGAGGACGTGCAGGTTCTCACACGACTTGGACTTGGAATCGCGCGCCCACACGCGGCCTAAGAGACCGCGGACCTGTGAAGGACATCACAAATATTAAATAGAATACCCAGTATTTTTCATAAAAAAAGTGTGTTTTAATATTGTTTTACCTGTGCTCGTACTGCGGAAAATAAAAATACTTTCTTTCTTTCTATTTAGTACTTATACTGACAATCAGTTTAAGTACTAAATAGAAAGAAAAGAAAGAAAGTCTTTTGCCTGGCTGTATTCGTCTGTCATGCTCACTAAAATGTCTTGCTGATGGTGGCGTTGTGTATCGGGTCGTTCGGTTCCCTACAATATGGTCGAGCTAAGCGATGCTGATGCATGCGTCATGCTCATGGGTGCCGTTTGTTGGGACTGGTCAGTCATTAACTGCCACGGCAAAAAATATTATTATGGTACGTTCCATCTTTAGATATTGACCTACATTTTTCTCTGTATATGTTTTACAATCATTTGTGTCAATCAATATTTTTATTTCTATTATTTTAAAAGAGTATCCATGAAGTTCCTTGCCGTCTCTTCTCCACGAGATCAGCTATTTGAAACTGCGCAACGTAGTTTCTGCGTTTCATAAGGTTTATTTGAAATAAAAAGCTTTGATTCATCATATCGGCCATACAACGTCCACTGCTGAGCAGTCTCCCTTATAGATTTCCACAACTGTGTCATCAA
Organism: Diloba caeruleocephala; assembly: GCA_947459985.1. Taxonomy (NCBI): domain Eukaryota; kingdom Metazoa; phylum Arthropoda; class Insecta; order Lepidoptera; family Noctuidae; genus Diloba; species Diloba caeruleocephala. The sequence goes on from OX381627.1 coordinate 19,007,694, forward strand.
ACTGAGGGCAATTTGCCAGTACTCACCACGCTTGGCAGTTGGTGAGCGCAGAATGGCTACTGTTCCACAGAAAGGACGCTGCTGCCGATCCCTCTGGTTTAGAGTCCCTTAGTCGCTTTTTACGACCTCCACGGGAGGAGATGGGGTGGTGCTATATTCTTAATCCGGACACCACTCGGTTAGCTTGACTTGACTTGTCGCACCTTGACGCTGGCGGACAGGCGGCCCCGCTTGCGCGGCGAGCTGCCGGCCGACGCGGGGGGCGCGGGCGGCGCGGGGGGGTCGCCCCCCGGCGGCGAGCGTGCGCGCGCGCGGATCTTGCGCGACGTGCTGCGCTTTCTGCAACACAACGTGTTCAAACGGTTTAAACTTGGAACAATATCGGACGCCTCCGTAAGCCGCAGCTGACACGGCTTGTATGTATCTGGGTAGTGTCAAACACTCCTTTAGAGTCGCGAGTACGCCAAGTGAGGAACTTGCGAGCTCACACCGAGCGAACCCCGAGAAGACGGTGGCGCGCAAGTGGTCACGCACTGCCGTGTGCGCAGTACAGCATAGCGTAAGGCGAGGCTTCGGGAGGATCGTTCACTCCCTCCAAGATGTGCATATAGGCGTGTAATCATATAAGGAACTGAAGCCCCCTTTCGTTGCCGAAGATGACCACTCCAGTGGTTCTAGCTGGTAAGTGTCCGGCATGCCCCTTCGCCAGTTCACTAAGAATTTCCACTGAATCAAAAAGTTTATTAAACACTATACTGTGCAAATATCGGTCATAGATTACTGACGTAACCTTGAGCCGTCCTTGTGCGTACGGCTGTCCGAAATAAATCTGGCCGGCTGGATATTTTTACGGGACACGAAAGCATTCGAATCTTCCGTGTACACTCATCGGTGGCGACTATCAGCCACGGCTGACGGACGCGTCCAATAATTTGTTAATATATCATACTTACAAATATACAGAAAACCATTTTAATAACTACACTGCAATGCGTTAGAATACTTCTCATTTCTGCCCTGAACCCAAATCAGCAGGGTCGACGCAATATGTACATCTAAGCAATTTTTCTGTATCATCATTGTTGAAGTCCTGGAGCCAGCCACTTACCTTCATTTTGCACTTTATCTTGATAAGATTATACATAGAAAGTAACTTATTTATTTTATTGTAAAGAAAGCTACCAAGGTGACAAAAGAAGCGATTAGATAATATAGTATTGAGCCGAGTGTGGCGGTCACCGGGATTGAATCGTCTTTTACCACGACCCAGTAAGGGGTTAAAGGACGAAGGTGATAACTTACCTCACTCTCTCGGCATGTTGCTGCTTGAGTCTGATCTGAGTCAGCAGACCCACGAGCAGTTCGTCCACGTTATGGTTGATGCCCACGGACGTCTCTATGAACTTGCACTCGTAAGAAGTCGCGAGGCTCTTGCCCTCTGGAAAAAATGAGAACCTACTTAAGTCGACGGTATTCAAAATTTGTTCGATATCAGGAGTCACACACGAACCAATGTTCTCACAATCCCACATTATGCACTTATGCAGTGTGATCACGAATGTTTCTGAAGATAAACTAAAAGAAGAAAAATATTTGTGGGTCCTCAAATCAGTTTTTTTTATGATAATATATTTGACAGACTTTGAAAATGTGCGTACGCTGAGGGACCACACAGAGTATTCGCAAAATAAATACCCATGGATTTAGTAGTAGATTTAAAGCAATTGTGGAACGACTCTTGGAATTTGTAACCAAATATATAAACAACTACAGCCCTTAAATTGTGGTCCCCGAGTCCTCAGAGACTATCAGCAGGTCTTTTTTCTTTTAAAAAAACGTTGCCCCACGCTAGGATTTCTCCTGTGTCCTGGGTGTGTTTACAGACATACAATACACCCAGACCCGGAACAACTACCTGCAGGTCATACAAATATTTGTTCCGTGCGGGAATCGAACCCACGACCCGGAGCGCAGCCGACTGCACCAACCATGCCGTCAATCGATCGTGAATCATGTGATCAATCGCCGAAAGTATCTTTAAATTGGACATTATGTGATTGGAGACATTTAGTGAAGAATTTGTAAAGCTTATTTACTACAGGTCACAAAAGGTTACGTTTCTGTTTCACACAAAGAGTAATATATATTTTATTTAAAAATATTGAATTATATAATAGATTTTCAGTTATGGTTTCAGTAAAAGCCTTAAAACATTTTGAATAAAAATAAATGGAGCAATTTCAAGATAGCGACTATCAAAACTGGTCCCTCAATCCACAGTCATATGTGATGTATTGACTGTTTGACGAAAGGCATATCAGAAAGTTAAGTGTGCCTACCTTTAAGTAGAAATCTCTAGTAAATAATCGAAAACTTGAATTGTGTATTACTTACCTCTTAGCTCAGATAATATACTTTTATTAATCCTTAGAAAATAAATAGAGTACTGTGACCACACAACGAAACAAAATGTTTGTACAGTGTCTTTTATAATACTTCATATAATGTAGCATTTGAAGTCATACACTTTTTTGCGAAAAAAAAAAACGGGCACCTCAGGAAGTTTACATTCTAAGGTCGATTAGAGTTCATTAAATGAAATTTAATTGTTTGACGTAGTCTGTATACTTATAATCGTGTAAATTAATACGTGTAAAGTGAAATCTAGCAATAAAAAAAAAAAAACGATGAATTCTTTAAAACCCATGTACATAGCCAAACAATAAGAAGTGGTCGGCAATAAAGACAAGAAGATTAGTTTACTTTTTTAAATCAAATAAAGTTACAAATGTAAAAACCTAATAACGAGTGTTGGTGCAGTGGCTGATACAGTCGGCTGCTGCGCTCCGGTCGTGGGTTCGATTCCCACACGGAACAAATATTTGTATGACCTGCAGGTAGTTGTTCCGGGTCTGGGTGTATTGTATGTGGAATTCATGTTTGTAAACGCACCCACGACACAGGAGAAATCCTAGAGTGGGGCAACATTTAAAAAAAAAAAAAAATGTCCTCTTGCTGAAATCACAGTTTGAATCCTTCTGGGCATGATTTCCACGATGTTTTTAATAACGTTTTGAGGAATACGTTCCCACTCTTCTGCAACGACTATTTTTAGCTCCGTGATGTTGCAACTGTCCAGAGGATATGGCAAAGTATCAAGAGACCGGTTCGGTCAAAAGAATACACAGTTCGGGAAGAAAACGATGCACAGAACCAAGAGATGACCGCTTTTTGGTGAGTCAGGCGTTGCGGAATCGTAAGGCGTCAAGGGTGGACCTGAAGAAGAGCCTTGAAGAAGTAAGACGAGACTTGAGTTCTCGGAATCTTTACAACAAGATTCCGAGAACTCAAGTCTCGAAGAACTTCCTCTTACGCCTTTAAAAAAAGACTGTATGAGTGGTTAGTGCACCAATGTTTATACAATATTAAAGAATCATATAGTGTATACATTTTAAAAATCTATAGGATTTTTTTTCTTTGGTTTCATATGTTTTGTATTTAATTAACCACATTATTAGGTGTAGAACACAAATAAGTTGCCGGATAGTTATTATATTATTGTAAAACTGCATTAAACCTTTTGTAACAACTTGTGACCATGTTTCCGGCAAATAAATATTTTTATCTTTATTGAATAAACTATGGTTTACAGATTTGCAGAGCGCTATTTGATCTTCGTCCTGTAAAAGGACTCTTTCGCACATACGAGGTTTAGACTCTAAGGCCCTTCTTACACATAGCATGAAATTGCGAGACGCGAGTTGCCGTACTCAGCCACACAGGCGTAGCGTGTTGAAAGCCCCCACGGATTGTTACAAAATGTCTGCCACATATGACGATGAGATTACAGAGTGACATTTTTGCTTACTATCTTTACCGAAGAAGAAGCAATCTTCGCAACAATAAAACTTTAAAAAAAACCGACTTCAAAATTCTATACGATATTAAAACCACTAAAAAGAAAATAATACCTTTATTTATGAAGTTTTATTTGTTTCTTTTAAGTGCAGATAAATGTAAGAACTTTTCCCAATTTGGTATCCGTATCTAACACTAAAAATAATTCTGAGAATCAAAACTATTAAGACATCATCTAGGTAAGCGCAACAAATTAAACCTGTTTATTGAAGCTGGTTAAAAAACTACTCAATCAAATGAAATTTATATGGGACTAATTCGAAAGCATTTTGCATCTATGGAAATAATAATCGCTCTAATCGGTCTACAAATCTCGGAGTAATCGGTGTACATAAATAAAAAAAGAAAATATGCTTCGAATTAAGAACCTCCTCCTTTTTGAAGTCGGTAAAAACTACTGGATTTATCCATATATAGAAAGAAATATAAACTGAAGAGTGTTTGTTGCGGCAAAAGAATTACAACAAACAGTTGCTAAATTCTCAGCATTTAACAGGATGTCCAAAGATAGTTATAAATATTTCTCCACCTCAGAAACAAATACTACATTTATTAATTGCTCCGCCATCTTAAGATCTTAGCGACGTGAGTAGCGACGACTTCACCCGGCAGGTTGCGCGAGGCCTATGTTGGCGAAGAATAAACAAAATGTCGGCGACGCGTGCCTGTGTACGAACCTGTGTAAATTTGTATCGCGGTGCTCGCCTGGATATTAAAGCCGGAGTAAATATTACCGGCTCAGAATGCCACCACCCCATTTCCTCCCGTGGGTGTCGTAAAAGTCACCTAAGGGATTAGCCGGAGGATGGGCAGCAGCGTCCTTCGAGTACATTAACAACTCAACGCGATCGCCAACCCGTCTGCCGAGCGTGACGATTATGGCGAAACCCCCCAATGAGCACACAACACACCCATATCGGTCGTTGTAGTGAGCTTTGTGGGAGGCCTATGTCCAGCAGTGGACTTAATTCGGCCGAAATGATGAAAGAAATGATGCACGACGGCGATGTTATGCTAAAGTAACACCGCTTGAATACGCCAAACAAGAGATAACTTCGATTCATAATCACTCGAAGCCCAGCGTATTCCATTTAATTAAACAAAGTATACTTATTTTAAGGTCCGAGTAATTAGACGTTCAATCAGATTTGACTTGACGTTTCAAATCAGTCGGCTGTTTAATGAAGCCGACTTCAAACGAAAATTAAATATCACGTGCCAGTGAGTAACATGGCGGAATTTGTTGATTTACGGTGCGCGCGGACGAAATAAGCAACGTGGGAGGTTCAACTCAACCCACCTGAAAATAAAACAAGTACCTATATAAATTCAGCATAATTCGTATTTGCCTTAGTACTACGCAGTGATAGCTTTTATTGATGTCCAGTGGAAATTCTACATGGAACTTCCTTCGCCCCGGGGAAGGACGAAGGGGACTACTAACGGCTAAAACCACTGGAGCGGTCATCTTCGGCACCGAAGGGGGGGCTGCAGGTCCTCGAAAGATCACACTAGAGCCGCCCATTGGTGCCACGCCTTTAGGCACATCACGGAGGGGATGATTGTAAAGCGGTCACCCCCTCTAGCGGAGGGAGGGCGACTGTAAAAAGTTCGCCCCCCGGGCACTTATCGGGGAGGATTGTAAAGGATCCCCCCAAGCCTCGCTTTGCGCTGTGCTGCGCACACGGCGGCACGTGACCACGTGCGCGCCACCGTCTTCCCGGGGGTCGCTCGGTGTGAGCACGCAGACTCCCCAATCTGCGCGCCCGTGACCCCCGAGACCCCCCACTATGTAGTGACGGCAGGGGGCTCAGGCGTGTTGGACTTGGGAGCCGGGACGGTTATTGCCCCAGCGCTATCTCGTCCTTATCCGTGCGGGATCGGCCCTCTCCCGATCCCGCTCTGCAGCCTCCTTCTGGAGCACGCAGTGATAGCCTAGTTGTTGAACGCTTGCCTTCCATACGAGTTCGACTCGGCTCACACCTCTGACTTTTCGGACACATGTGCAGCATAATTTCCTTAACACTTGCGTTAACGGTAAAGGAAAACATCGTCAGGAAACCTTCACACTTCAGAGGGCTCCAAAAGGTCGGCCACCCAGGCACTTCTCGGGGAGGATTGTAAAGGATCCCCCCAAGCCTCGCTGCGCGCTGTGCTACTCACATGGTGACACGTGACCACTTGCGCGCCACCGTCTTCCCTGGGGTCTCTTAAGTCACCTAGCACCTGGATATCACAGAACGATGGCTCTGTCAAATACAAGAACCTTGTGTCAATTACTTTTCGTGTGACAATCAGAATCTTCGTTCATCTTACGCCGCGTAAAGACATATCTTCGCATACTAATGTAATGTGAAAATCGTCTAACGGACGAAATTAATAATCGATCGAATCCAAATTCTTTAGATTTCGGATTACGGATATGTCTATTTTTGTGTTAAATGTGATCGTAACACAACAACGGATGGAGTTCAAAATTTTAAATCTGTAGGTTTTGGATTAGATTGATTATTAATGTCGGCCGTAAATGAACTGGCCATAATGCATACCCATCAAGGCATTGTTTAAATGATGAACGTTGAATAAGTACTGGATACTTTCAGCATGATATATAAAAGAAAAATATGTAAATAATAGAAGTTTTCATTAATAAATCTTTATTACTAGTGTTGAGTAGGACACGATTTAAAAGTTTGTAAGAGTAGCCTCTTTTTTGTACCGAGCCAGTACAATGTCCCACTTCTATGGTCCCACTTCAAATGAGGCGAGGCGTCAATCGTCATGAAGCTTGGCGGTACATTTGAAAGAACGAGTATTTCATGTACTGTTGCTGTATTTGTACTGCCCTATCTTACAAAGTGTGATTGAGGTAATACTTAAAGCAAAGTAATAAGAAGCGATTTGATTACAGACGAATGACGATTGTATCGACGTTTTTACTTATTAGCCACTGTAACATTATTGTGCAGGCGACTTATTTGTAAAACATGATTTTGATTTAAAATATACCTAATACACAGACACAAACAAGCAAAACAAATAGGTGTTTAACAGACATTTATGAAATTATGTTTTTCTAAAACTGTCGCGTCTCGTACTTGGACTAGTACATTTGTAATAGAGTGAATAAAAACATCATGTTGTCTCTTGCAGTCACGATAATGTCCGTTGAATAAAAAGTCGTGCTTATGAAGCATGTGCCTCATTCTCTCTCTCTCTCACCCTATAGTTCACATGCTAAGAGTAAAGTAACGCGACATAAAATTTGAAGTGGTACATGTTATAATGTTGAGCCGCTCTTACATTATTGTGTCATGTACGGGACAAATGTACTGCCTCTTGTATGTCCTACTTAACACTATTTATTACAAGTATTTTTATAGTTATTTTCTGATCGGCCCTTGAGAGGGGGTTTTCCAAGTTCCACCAATATTGCTAAATGTATAAAATCATACCAAGTGATTGAAACACAATTTACGTCAGCAAATAGATAGGAAGTGAGGATTAGGAACTGTCAAAGATTATAATCAAATTTGACAGTTTGATTCGAGAACTTCGTTAAACTGAAACATCTATCCACTCAATCTATAACTTTTGTGCCACAGGAAACAACTTCTCCATCAAAACACTCCACACAAAACAGGAAATTGACAAATTAAATTACTTTGAACGCCTGTCAAAATTGTAATAGCAATTAAAATATAGACGCATTATTCTTCAAAGTTTATTCGGCAGGCGCTCAAAGAATTAAACGAGGTTATTTTATGACGATGTCGACGTATTTTTGCTTTCTGGAATATGAGCTTTAAAGCCAGTAAAGATTAAATGCTTGCCGCGAAACATGAAAATCAATTATGGCATACATGAAAAATTGAGCTTCATCAGCGATATTATCAGCGCCTGATAAATGATTGTCGGCAAAATGTGCCGTATCGTTAACAGCGGTGCGTCCAGCCTTACTAATTGGCATGTACACAAATTATCCACCAACATTTAATTAAAACAAAATTTGTTCTAACGAACATAATTGGAGGGATCTGGCTTTGGTAATGAGACTGCGTAAAAATATAAAGTTTGAATCATTTAAAAGTGATATTTGCAGATAACCCTCGTATCTGTTTAGCTAATTACATTGTAAATTGTTTTACTCCAAGTGTAATGATTTTACTGCAGATTTTATATTTGTATTTGCGTTTTAGAGGCAGTAATCTATTATAAAATATGTACTGTTTTAGTGTCCATAGCTGGATATAGGCCTCCCCCGAAGTCCGCAGCAATGAACTGTTATGTGCTCACGCTTGGCAGGTGGGTTGGTGATGGCAGATAAATTTTAATGAAGGACTCTGCTGCACTTCCTTAGGCTAATCCCATAGTCGCCTTTTACGACACCTACGGGATGAGGTAGAGTGGTGCTATTCTTAGCTACACGGATAGCAATAATATTGCAAATAACAATTTGGCAGGCGTCGTGATTATTGCAGTTTACCCGTACCGCCTTCATTGGCGAAGTAAGCATTAATAACCAGATGTTACCAATAGTTAAATGTAGTGTATGTATAATATAATGTAGTGTGTGTATAAATGTACGGGTTCCTGAGAGTGAACAAAGTTATCGCCGTGTTTGTGGGCTGAAAACATGCTAATGAAATGTCACATCGGGTAGAAAGTCAGGTAGATTGTTACTGTACTATTGAAAGTTGCCGACAAAGCTAAAAGGATTTGCTTACCGTCTGTCAGTACGGGTCTACGCAAATCGGCTATGGATCTGTTCTCATTCAAGACGTTGCCCTATATTTTACTCACATTATTGGTACCGTAATAGATGTGATTATGTAATAGCCATAAGACTCAGAGACGTGGCTCACTATGAGCCTCATAAGAAAGCTCAACTACACTCAGTGAACTATGGAGAGTAGCTCTCTCCTGCTTGGTATTTCTCTACGCAATCGATCCCGAATACGAATACTCAACGTTTCGAGCAATGCAACTTGATCAACGAAACGTTGAAGTTAGTCAAAATATTATTTTGATATTAATCTGTGCGCGAATAGACCCGATATTACCTTAAATCATGTATTCAATTCGTGAAAGCTTAAGAATTACTAATATCTGAAACGCAATGACAGAACACTTTGGTACCAAGGAGCACCTCAATAGGATGATGCTTAGCACAACGGATACATGCAGATTGTGAATGGACAATCAAGAGTCTATGCAGCACATTTTGTGCAGCTGTGACGCTCTGGGAAGACGTAGGGCAAAACATCTAGGAATGGCTTATCCTTTGTCTGACGATTTTGCACGGCTCCAGGCAGGTGTAATTACGAAGTACCTACAGGGACTTCTTGATTTGCCAGCGGAGGAGTAGTGCAGGGCTTTGGGCAGCACAATGGACCCAATAGGGTCGAAGTGCGTTCGGCTGATGTTGAGCCCGTGAGAGCCACACAATAGAATAGAATATCTGAAAGGATTAGTAAGCTGAAGTGGCAATGGGTAGAGCGCAGAGCCTACTAAACTCAAAAGATTGGCTTGCCGTGTCTGTCAGGAAGGCCACTCAAATCTGCTATGGATTTTTCTTCACTAGGTCATTCCAGACGTTGCCCTATATTCTTCTCACATAATATGTAGAATAATAATAGCCAATCCAAACCTACTTACCTACTTATTATATAAATATTGTTTAACATTTAATTGTGACATGTCGTCTCTCACGCTTCGTTATGTATTTTTTAAAAATCAAAAGTTAAAGGTCCAAATCTTAAATTATGTACAGCTTACCGTCAGTAGGCACAGCTCTAGACCTCGCTAGGTCTGCCTTGTTCCCCACGAGGATGACGGCTCTGCGCGAGGTGTGACCAGCTGCCCATAGGATTTGAAGTCGCCTCTCGGCTTCCACGAAGCTGCCTCTATCAGCCGTCGAGTAGACCACGCAGTAGCCGTGTGCGCACCCTTCGGTCTGGAAGGCCAACATAATTATAATGTGATTTTCGAGTGAGAATAGACCCGTACTCTATTTGATAGAAATAATTGTCTTATTCACTGACTCTTAGATCCGTAACAGCTTTCTATAGGTCATACGAACATTTATTACGTGAAGGGATCGCTTGGTGCAGTGGCAAATCGCGTACCGTTCTGCGCGAACTTTTATTTATGTCCAGTGGAAATTCTACATGGAACTTCCTTCACCCCGGGGAAGGGCGAAGGGGTGTGCCGGACTCCTACCGGCTAAAACCACTGGAGCGGTCATCTTCGGCACCGAAGGGGGGCTCCAGGTCCTCGTAAGATCACACTAGAGCCGCCCATTGGTGCCACGCCTTTAGGCACATCTTGGAAGGGGTGAATGTAAAGCGGTCACCCCCTCTGGCGGAGGGAAGGCGACTGTAAAAAGGTCGCCCCCCAGGCACTTCTCGGGGAGGATTGTAAAGGATCCCCCCAAGCCTCGCTTTGCGCTGTGCTGCGCACACGGCGGCACGTGACCACGTGCGCGCCACCGTCTTCCCGGGGGTCGCTCGGTGTGAGCACACAGACTCCCCAATCTGACCGTTCTGCGCGACCTGGGAATCATCGTGAATCTCCACACGAAACAAATATTTTATGCCCTACCCATGTGAGATACTGTGTCCGGTTTAAGGATACAGCACCGCTCCATCTCCTCCCGTGGATGTTGTAAAAGGCGACTAAGGGAATCTAAACCAGGGGGATGGGCAGCAGCGTCCTTTCTGTGGAATAGTAGCCGTTCTGCGCTCACCAACCCACCTGCCGAGAGTAGTGGGTATTGGCAAATCTCCCCAAAATGAGGGCACACGTCATGTAACTGGTCGTCTATGGAGGAGGTCTTTGTTCAGCAGTGGACCTTTTTTGGCTGATATGATGATGATGATATGAGATTTATGTCTGCTAACCATACCTACCACACAGGAGAAATCCTAAGATGTATTCCACGTCTGATTACACACATTTAGGTACCCACGGTCTCCCCGGGCAGACGGCGGCGCGCATGTGGTCACGTGCCTCCGTTTGCGCAGCACAGCGCATAGCAAGAGAAGTGCCTGGGGTGGTGGTGAGGTGGGGTTTTACAGTCGCCTTCCCTCCGCTAGAGGGGGTGACCGCTTTACAGTTATCCCCTCCAAGACACAAATGGGCGGCTCTAGTGTGATCTTATGAGGACCTGCAACCCCCTTCGGTGCCGAAAATTACCGCTCCAGTGGTATTAGCCAGTAGGAGTCCGGCATGCCCTTTTGCCCTTCCCCGGGGCGGAGGAAGTTCATGATGAATTTCCACTGGGGACCAAAAACAACAAAAAAGGTACCCATGATCTAATGATGGCTTATCACCATGATAGATCCAATGTAAATCTTGGTAGGTACTACGATGGAATCGATTCTGGCCGAATGGAGTCCACTGCTGGACACAGGCCTGCCCCAAAGATCACCACAACGACCGATATGGATGTTTTGTGTGCTCATTGGGGGGTCTTGTCATAATCGCTACGCTTGGCAGGCGGGTTGGCGATCGCAGTTGAGTTGTTAATGTACTCGAAGGACGCTGCTGCCCATCCTCCGGCTAATCCCTTAGTCGACTCTTACGACACCCACGGGATGAAATGGGGTGGTGGCGCTCGGAGCCGGCACCACACACTACGGTGGAATGGAACTCAAAAAATATCTTATACAAAAATAAGAATATCGATAATTACACCCCACACAGACACACCTTCCACGCGTACGCGTACGCGCACCACACAAATACACACACAGCACACAATCATCCCCTTACACACCAACACCTTCAACATGGCCCACCTCACACGCACAGAAACGCACTTCCACACCTGCATACACACGCAAACGCGCTTTACTAACACCATGCCATGTTTGTTTGTTTGTTTACTTTTTTTTTTTTTAATTTTTTTTTTCTTCTTTTCCATATCAATACTTCATGCTTATGATGTGTGAACACGGCTTATTTAATAACTATAAATTCGGGGTGAGGGCCTGGTGATCCGTCACACAGGGTATCCTAGTATGGACTCCAGTCTCTCACAAAGGATTGTAATCTAATATTTTTAGAGTAATGTAACAATTATAAACCTTTGTGAAGAGAGAATAAAAATGCTTGATTGATTGATTGATTGATCTTATAAGCTCTGCATAGGCAATCAGTTTTGTCGACATAGAAAAGTAACAAGGAAGCACGAAAAGGACAAAACTGCAAATACTTACAATAATATGGTCCGGAGGTGAGTCCAGGAAGGTGATCTCCGACTCCTCGCCAGCCAGCAGCACGCACACAGACCGCTCGCCTGACTCATCATCTGTAACATGATGCCCTACATCTGATGATCTCAGAGATACCTATACTCATATGAAGGCTCTATCGAGTAGGTTAAGTTCAGCTGCATTTGCACTCACTAAATTAGGCTTCTAACTGATGTAGCTACAGCCGGACTAGGATATTTCTATATTTCCAGAGCATAATGTCATATGGCACGACATTCATCATTTCAGCCGAATAAAATTCACTGCTAGACACAGGCCTCCATCAAAGAATGCCACAACGTAGACTGGTAAGTCTTGGTGTGTTCTGTGCTCGTTGGGGTTTCTTCCATAATTGACATGATCGCAGTTAAATTGTTAATGCACTCGAATGACGCTGCTGCCCATCCTCCGGCAAATCCCATAGTTGCTTTTAACGACACCCTCGGGTTGATTGGTGCTATTCGTAGCCGGTACCACACCACATATAGCATTATGATGTTGGATATAGCGGCTGGTATAGATTAAATGTTTACATTACAGAAGAGGGTAATCCACGTAATCCATAGACAATATACTAACAATACCATTTCGGTGGTTCGGTGTCTGGATTAAGAATACAGCATTCCTCCATCTCCTCCTGTGGAGGTCGTAAAGTACGCTCACCAACCCGTCTACCAAGCGTGGTGAGTACTGGCAAATTCCCCCCAAAATGACGACACAATCGTGAAGGCCATACCCCGAATTGCATTGCAAACTGGGTTTTTACAATGAGTTATAATATTTACATTATAATATGTGAACTTAAGGGTCTTAAGTGCGATCTAGCGTTGCTATACGTAGCGGAAGATATGTAGCATGGTCGAGTATTGTATTGCTGCAGATCAATCAAAAATCATAAATAACTAAACCGGCAATCAAAGATATTTAAAAGAAAGACATGTCAGTGGACACTATTAACTGTAATAAAAGTATTCGATTTGAATGTTTTGTATTACATTTCCGTACCATTTTATGTGCGTACGTACAATTGAAACTGCTTTAGTACATATTTAAATTAAGATACTGACATTTAAATTTTACTCATGGAAAATATTAAATACTAGCTGGGACCCGCGGTTTCACCCGCGTTTTATTTAAAAGAAACTTAAAGTACTTCGACATAGACACTGGACATAGAATATATATATTGGATTTCAAGGGTATTTTATTTTTTGCGTTTAAGTTTTAAGTTATTCCTTATAACATCAGCTATCTGCCAGTGAAAGTCCCGTCAAAATCGGTCCAGCCGTTTCGGAGATTACCCGGAACAAACAGACAGACAGACAGACAGACAGACAGATAGACAAAAAATTTAAAAATGTTTTTTTTGTTATAGGTACCGTATATACTTTCATATGCATTTAGTAAGAACCTGTTATTTTGACATTACAAACAGACACTTCAATTTTATTTATTTGTATAGATTCACATTCAAATTTAATTGTTTAGTTATGTAGTCAAACAGTTTAGATTGTTTAGTACATAATATGACAAATTATAATTATTGATAATTCTATCGTCAGCGTCGACGTAACGAAGTTACCGTCACAACACTAGCCAGGCACCGCGTAGAGCGTAGCGTATGACGGAAAGCGATATGGTTGGTTTATTTTTATCTCGTCGCATAAACCACGCTCTTTCCTCCCGCAAAAATCAGCTGACGCAGATTTCATAGTTGAAGTTTGTATTGTTGGTCTAATCTCATTAAATGTCTTTGCCGGCAATAGTTTGGATAACGGCAGTCGCTGCCTAGTGATCGAGAGGTCATAAGTCCCAACCCTAGGTTGCATTACACGGTATTTATAAACCCACTCTCCTCACAACCATATTTGGAGAGTTTAATAAGAATGCTAGTAAAATGCACTACATAAAAAGTGAGCCGCCGCAGCGCGAGATGCCAAACAGATAAAACATCGAGATATTTTGTTATAAAATTATTATTTTGTACTTTAAGGATATATATTTCAAATATCTATTATCAATATATTATACATTTCTACCATCGAAAAACGCACTAGTAAATTATCGAGCGTGGAGTGTTCAGTCGAGGCGGCCGAGCGGAGAGAGCCGACGAGTAACGAAGCTGGCCGAATGGAACGATGCGACGTTTCATAGGACCGGTTCTTACAAGCGCGCTAATAGTTGTTTCACATAAAAAAAACTTTTTTTTTTCTACTTTGCCCCGCTCTCGGATTTCTCCTGTGTCGTGGGTGCGTTTACAGACATGAATTCCACATACAATACACTCAGACCCGGAGCAACTATCTGCAGATCATACAAATATTTGTTCCGTGCGGGAATCGAACCCACGACCCGGAGCGCAGCAGCCGACTGTATCAGCCACTGCACCAACCGTGCCGTCAATATTGATGCTAGTGATGCCCAACTTACCGATACTGGTGTCGTATGCGTGTAGATACTCCGACGTCATGAACTGTCCCACGAGGCTGGATTTGCCGACGCCGGCAGCACCTACCACCAGCACACGGTACGTGCTTAGGCCTGCTGATGAGTCCCTGGATTGGACAGAACCAAGGTTTCCCTGTTTTAGATGGAAATCAAACATATGGATAACAATAAGGTTTCGATTATGCATCATCATTTCCGCCGAATGAAGTCCAGTGCTGGACACAGGCCTCCCACAAAGATCACCACAACGACCGATATGGGTGTGTTGTGGGCTCAGTGGGGGGTTTTGCCATAATCGCCACGCTTGGCAGACGGGTTGGCCATCGCAGTTGAGTCAGTATATACTCGAAGGACGGCTAATCCCTTAGTCGACTTTTACGACACCCACGGGAGGAGATGGGCAAATTTATGCAATTATGCATAAATAGTGTTTATTGTCATTTGACAGCCGAGCGACACTGAGAATTTGGGTATCTAGGTTTTAGATATTGTCGATTATCCAAAATCTATTGTAAACTGCGGTACAAAAGATAGTATAGGTTGTCAATGACTATTCTATCGACAGTATCAATATATAGATAGTGTCACTATTGAAACTTATAACTATAAAGCTTTTTTATTTTTTTATTTTTATTTTTTATTAATGGCTCGCAAACGGGCATTACAACTAACATGCAATAGAAAATACCTAACAAGTAAAAAACAAGATAGTTTAACCACCTTCTAAGTGCGAACACAGCATGCATACGAATATTCACTATAACAAAATAAATTATAATTTAAGGAGGCAAGATTGTTTGATAGTTTTGACCGATGCATTGAATGGATCGAGTTCTTGGCACACCTGATTAAAAGTTGAACACATCCGATATAGCGGCGAATGTTGACCATAATTAGTACGACATGATGGTAAAGCGAACAATTTGCGATTCTGTAAGCGGCTTCCAGCTCGTGGTATACTTAATTGCAATTTTTCTAATATGTCAGGGCTATCTACTTTCCCAAGCATGATCTTATAAAGAAAAATATTATAAGAAAACATTTTAATGATAGTATTAATACTACAGTAGACTCAGTTGCTATTGATGTCCGATACTATCGGTAATATCGATTTTATGCAATTCATCACTGTTATAACACAACATAATGCGATATCGATACTATCGAGACTATGATAACATCAGCTTTATTACTGAGTCCACTATCGATTGTTTGGCTATCGATAGTTCGAAAACACTAGATGTTAACTGGAGAATACTGAAGAGTATTTTGATTTTTGTGCTCTATTTTTGTGTCTCTATATTAAATTCTACTTTTAAGGGTGTAAGCGTAGCCACATCTTATTGACGTTAAATTTACGTTCACAGACTGCACACTAATGTTGACGGACGAGGCTCTGGCAGTAATAGCTGGTGATGTAACCTTCCAATGTGGTAGCCTGGCTAGTAATAGATAATGTCACCGGTACGTGACGCCTATCTTCGCAATCACCAGTGCAGACAGTAGGGTGTCCGAGAACATATTTTGTTTAGTAACAGTTAAGCATTAAGCTTTTAAACGATTGCGGATTTCACTCATATTAGACTATGATTTCGAGACTTCGCACACAGATAAACAAAAACAATATTTTGATTAACCTCGACGGTTGAATGCTACTTGGCCGAAACGTCGAGGTTAGTCAAAATATTGTTTTTATTTAACTGTGCGCGAAAAGTTGTTAAACAATATTTTGATTAACCTCGACGGTTGAATGCTACTTGGCCGAAACGTCGAGGTTAGTCAAAATATTGTTTTTATTAATCTGTGCGCTAAAAGTTGTTAAAGAAAACGTTGCACCACACTAGGATTTCTCCTGTGTCGTGCGTGCATTTAAACAGACATGAATTCCACATACAATACACCCAAACCCGGAACAACTACCTGCAGATCATACAAATATTTGTTCCGTGGGGGAATCGAACCCACGACCGGTGCGCTGATAACCGAAGTCGCAGACGCTTTGCAACAGGCGTAAATTGCTCCAACGCTGGTGACAAACGTCAATTTGGTATACTATTTGCCGATAGCGACTAAACAGGCAACAAGATCTCTATCGCACCTCTGTTGGACAAATAATGAATTAAAAACGTTAATTCTTTTTAGTTCCACTGGTGGCTACGGGCGCTAGTAACTATGCATCGTCCACAATAGCGACAGGCGGGTGATGCCTTACGTAATACCAATTTTGTTGACGCTTTGCCACCGGTGGATCCTTGGCTGCGCGATAGCTGCTATCACGCCTGCTGTTGCTGTTTTTAGCTACTTAGCCCGTCGGAGTGCATCAACCAACTGTATCAGCCACTGCACCAACCGTGCCGTCATCTTATTCGTCGTCATTAGGCTGTTACTCAGTCTAGATTAATATCTGCCCACAATTTGAATTTAGAACTCACCTGGAGGATGCTAGCGAGCAGGGTGCTGAGGCTCTGGTGGCTGCTTCTGTGCTTGATGCGCTGGATGCTACTGAAGTGTTGGACCGAGAACGCCGGGAGCGGAGCGAGTCGCCGCGATTTATTACTCCTTTACCTGAGTACAGGAAACATGGTTCAATTTAGAATGTGTACAATTCAGAAATACTAATTGATCTTTAGTTCAAACTAAAGGTTTCTGTTTTAAAATCTGGGCAAATTTAGAAACTATATTATAACCGAAAAACTACTAAGCGTGTGGTGCCGGCTCAGAATGCCACCATCCCATCTCCTCCCATGGGTGTTGTAAAAGTCGACTAAGGGATTAGCCGGACGATGGGCAGCACCGTCCTTCGAGTACATACCAACTCAACTGTGATCGCCAACCCGTCTGCCAAGCGTGGCGATTATGGCAAAACACCCCAATGTGCCCACAACACACCCATATCGGTCGTTGTGGTGATCTTTGGGGTAGGCCTGTGTCCAGCAGTGGACTTCATTCGGCCGAAATGATCGCATACAGCGAGCAAAGTAATTTTATGTTTTTAATTAAAATGAGATCTTATAGTAACTATACGAATACAAATAAAAGTCCATTAAACAGGCCGGAACACGCTGTCATTTCCAACCTAAGCTTTCATTAAATCCCAGGGTACTAGATGAAAGTAATTTTGAGAAATTTCATGAGCGGAGCTTCACTTCATATCATCTACTCATATTTTTCTCTCCAAGAGGCTCTTTATAGAGTATCACCGAGGTTATTGATTGACACTAAATACATCCAATTTGCGTCAGTAAATTTGCGTCTAAGGTTGTAAGATACCTAAATTTCTCGATAAGTTCGGTTTGAGTTCGAGTAATTGTCGTATCGAGTTATATAAATTGTGAGTACTACACAGTTTTGTGCTCTAACAATAAATCCTTTATTAGTGCTTGGAGTTTCCTTTTAAGCATTGGAAGTCTGTGTATGGCACAACGATTCAGAGAATTCTACAGTCCTTTAAGTGTATCTTCGCGCGAATTGATACCATTATGTAAGCTGGTGTGGGTTACTCCCGAGAAAATGGCGGTGCGCATTTGGTCACGTGCCACCATGTACGCAGTACAGCGTACAGCAAGAGGGACCCTTTACAACCCTCGCCGAGATGTGCCTAGGTAGCCACCCTTTACCGCTTTACAGTCATTCCGTCTGAAATGTGTCTAAAAGCATTGCATCAATTGGTGGCTCTAGTGTATCGAGGACCTGCCCTCCGAGATATGCCGAAAGGCGAGGCACCAATGGGCGTGTGATCTTACGAGGACCTGGAGCCCCCTTTCGGTGACGATGATGACCGCTCCAGTGGTTTTAGTCGGTAGGAGTCCAGCATGCCTTTCTTGCTTTCCCGGGGAAGAAAGTACATGATGTATTTCCACCAGCTTAATAAATAAAATCCTTGTTCGGGGTTGTATAGCACGGAAAATATCATCTTAATAAATTAGAACCTGCTTAAAAAAGGTATTTAAGTAGTTCTGTTAAAAATCCTTTTTTTGTCAATAAAGGTCTGAAACTTACCGTGTGGTGCCAGCTAAGAATAGCATCACCCCATGGGTGTCGTAAAGAGCAACTATGCCACAAAATGGCCAGCAGCATCATTCGAATAAATTGAAAACTCAAGCCAAGCGTAGCGATTATGGCAAAACCCCCACAATGAGCACACAGCATAAACCTAGCCCGATCGTTGAGGCGATATTTAGGAGGTCTAGGCCCAGCAGTGAACGTTTTTGGCTGATGATGAACTGTAACGTGCGGACATCAATGATGGAGTTATTTTCCCAGCAATTGGTTAGTGATTTGGTTCTCACTTATGTTCTCTACATCAATGTAGAGCTTCACAATTAAGCTTCACAAAATGTTTTCCTTTAGCTTCGGAAGTATACAAATTAGGCTCCATTACGTGATAATAGAGCCTTGTACAGACGATTAACCGTGGAAGACATTAATTGGAGAGGGGAGTAATGATGCACATTACACGTATGGCAACAGCTAGAGGAGGTTAATGAGGCCCACCCTTTCTGCACCATGAACAGAAACAAATTTTTGGTCATGTTGAAAGAAAGAAATAAAGCATTTATTCATCATTTCGGTCGAATGGAGTCCACTGCTGGACACAGGCCTCCCCCAAAGATCACCACAAAGACCGATTTGGGTGTGTTGTGTGCTCATTGGGGGGTCTTGCCATAATCGCTACGCTTGGCAAACGGGTTGGCGATCGCAGTTGAGTTGTAGATGTACTCGAAGGACGCTGCTGCCCATCCTCCGGTTAATCCCTTAGTCGACTTTTACGACACCCACGGGATGAAATGGGGTGGTGGCATTCTGAGTCGGCACCACACGGCATAGCATTTATTACCACACTAGTTTAACACAAAAAGAAATTTGTTTGTATGGTGCGGCAAAAGGAGCGGCCTCAGCACAATGTTGAACAGTGAGCAGCATAGCAGTAACACTGCCCGACGCTGGTTTTCAGTCAGCCCCCATTTACTACCGTTATGTAAATATAGACAATACATTAAAAGTACAATAAAGAACATTAAATATAAGTGCAAAGAAATAGTAATTATGTAGAATCACCCCATCTTCTCCCGTGGGTGTCGTAAAAGTCGACTAAGGGATTAGCCGGAGGATGGGCAGCAACGTCCTTCGAGTACATTAACAACTCTACTGCGATAGCCAACCCGTCTGCCAAGCGTGGCGATTATGGCAAAACCCTCCAATGAGCCCACAACACCCGTATCGGTCGTTGTGGTGATCTTTGGGGGAGGCCTGTGTCCAGCAGTGGACTTCATTCGGCCAAAATATTGTATGAGATTAAAGATTTTGTTGTGTGTTGTGCTTATAATATAAAGTATGGTCTATAAATACTCCGTGTGGTGTCCGGATTAATGGAACACCACTCCATCTCTTCCCGTGGAGATAGTAAAAGGCGACTAAGGGACTCTAAAACAGGGGGGGGGGGGGGGGGGATGGGCAGCAGCGTCCTTTATGTGGAATAGTAACCATTCTGCGCTCACCAACCGGCTTGCCAAGAGTGGTGAGTACTTTAAAAAAAAGAAATTGATCCGGTGGAAATACCTCATGTACTTCCTTCGCCCCGGGAAAAGGCGAAGGGGCACGCCGGACTCCTACCAGCTAAAACCACCGGAGTGATCATCGTCGGCACCGAAGGGAGGGTCCAGGAACTCGAAAGATCTCCATCTAGAGCTACCCATTGGTGCCACGCCTTTAGGCACATCTCGGAGGGGATGACTGTAAGGCGGTCATCTCCTCTAGCGGAGGGAAGGCGACTGTAAAGAGGCCACCCCCCAGGCATCCCTCGAGGGAATTGTAAAGGATTCCCCCGAAGCCTCACTATGCAGTACACTACAGCGGCATGTGACCACATGCACACCGCTGTCAAGCGTGTTGAGTACTGGCAAATTCCCCGCAATATGAAAGAAAGAAAGAAAGAAAGAAAAAGTTTTTATTTCTACGCGCAATTGACACACACAACACTTAACACAAGACTTAAAACTAGACTTTCTTCAGCCAAAATAATAATAACATTATAAAAAAAACAGAAATATAAAAAATTGTAGCACGGATTATAAATAAAACTTCTCAGTCCGTAAGAAATGAGATCTCTGATAATCCAGTTTATAAAGTTCAATGGTATATCTGTATTATCTGTGGTTGTGGTTTCTCGATGTAATAAAAAAAGAAAAAAAGTAGTATGTCTAAGTAATCTGTGCAACCAAACAATAACAAACAGGTTACAGTTATACACAACAAATGAAATAAATTATTGATGTACAAAGTTGTGCGTCGTATGTGCGCAGAAATGTAGGTAATTGCTCAGCATTATGCCGTGGCTCCGGACGAACCTAGAGCCAACAGCGCTGGTTTTCAGCAACAACCTTTGTGTGACGTATTGGAGTCCTACCAGTGAAAAACTAAAAAGTAAGTACTTCATACGATGACACAGTTGTGGAAATCTATGGGGGAGGCCTTTGTTCAGTGGACGTTGTATGGCCGATATGATAATGATGATGAAGACGAGGCCCCGACCGACTTTCTAGGGCATTCGGGTACGCAGTGTCACCTCACTTACATACAGCTCGCCGCAAGCTACCCAGCGGCTGTAAACATTTTAATACATCGCCGGTTGATATTATTTTCCTATCATATGGATGGATGAAGCTGATTAATTAAAATAATTACAACAAATTAATCACGTTCCACTGAAAACTAAAAGACGTAGGCTGCAAAACCATTTAGAGTTTGTTATCTTTTGAGATTAAAGCGAAACAGTTTGGTCTTTTATGCTCAAGATTAGGGCTTAAGCAATCTTAGTCTCACCTAAATATATTTCAGTAATTTAAGTGTTAGTTTAGTTCGGTGTTAGAACTAAATCTGTTTTGATATCTCGGTCGACTCAATCTCGGCTCGGTTGGTTTATCAATAGGAATAATTAATCGGAGTTTTGAGACATCTCTTAGTGTGTCATAGTCTGCAAGGTCATCACATCGGCCATTTATACGTCCACTGCTGAACAAAGGCCTCCCCCATAGATACCACAATTGTGTCATAATTTTGGGGGGTATTTGCCAATACTCACCACGCTTGGCAGGCGGGTTGTCGAGCGCAGTGTGGCTACCGCTTCACAGAAGGGACGCTGCTGCCCATCCCTCTGGTTTAGATTTCTTTAGTCGCCTTTTACGACATCCACGGGAGGAGATGGAGTGGTGCTATATTCTTAATCCGGACACCACACGGACGAACGTGCAAGTCTGCAAGGTGATTGAGTGTATCTGTGAACATGTTTGGCAAAGGTAAGGCAATATTCTTTTTATTAATGAATGTGTCCTCACTTGATCACCTCTCCCTCGATCTCACATAATGGAAATCGATGGATAAGAGCTGATAGAAGAGAGAGAGGAAGAGATGGAACGAGCGCACCCAGAATATCCCTATTTCTCTTACTTTAATGGTTAATGTAGTAGGGGACACAGATGCTAGCAGGGAGTTCCACAACTTAGTCATTTTAGAAAACGAAGCTACACTAAGTAATACTAGTTGTTCACCTTTTTTCATTGGTGCCCAGTGGAAATTCTATGTGAAATTCCTTCACCCCGGGGAAGAGCGAAGGGGTATGCCGGACTCCTGCCGCCTAAAATCACTGGAGCGGTCATCTTCGGCACCTAAGGCAGGCTCCAGGTCTTCGTATGATCACACTAGAGCCACCCACTGGTGCCACGCCTATAAGCCCGTACGGAACAAATATTTGTACGATCTGCAGGTAGTTGTTCCGGGTCTGGGTGTATTGTGTGTGGAATTTGTCTTTGTAAACGCACCCACGACACAGGAGAAATCCTAGTGTAGGGCAATGTTTTTTAAAAGAAAAACCACATCTCTGAGAGGATGACTGTAAAGCGGTCATCCCCCCAGGGGGATTGTAATGGATCCCCGGAGCGTCGCTGTGGTCTGCACACACGGCAGCGAGTGACCACATGCGCGCCACCATCTTCTCCTAGGTCGCTTGGTGTGGGCACGCAGAATCCCCAATCTACGCACCCGCGAACCCAGAGGCCCCCCGCCTTATTTATTTATTCAAATTAAAATAATTACACGGCCGTGGCCAATTACAATAATTAATTTCTAAGTATGTACAGTAGGGTGGACGTTGAAAATTATTTTTTTCAGGCGCCCGAAATAACTTTCCTTTTGACGAAAAACTGCGGGGAAAATATTCTTTTTTGAAAAAAAAAAATAACACGTGCCGCCGGCCAATTGAAGTTTATTTCTCGCTAAAATTGCAGTTTTTTTCAATATATTCTGAAGATTCAAATTTTAATCAAAAATGATGAAATCGTGCTTGTAGGATATTAAATTCTCTACATAATAGTGTCTTTCGATTTTTAATGAAGTTAATATTGATCCGAGTAATCTCATTAATAAATTCATAACCGCTTTTCAATCATCATTTTGAAGACTAAAAACTTTATTTTTCAGTATTTTAGGATTAAGAGTTTTGGACATAAGAGGGGAGGACTGGTTAATTTTCGTATATTTTCTTAAATAACTTTAAAACTATAATTTTTTAAATTGCAAAATAAATACATTTGAGACCCTCATAACAAGCCCTTCCATTTCATATGTTACACGGTACAGTTCGCAAAACTTTATCCTTAAATTTTCTATATTGCCCCCCAAAAAAGACGTAATTGTATTTACGTTACAATTACGTCTTTGGGTTGCAGAAATCCATATGTGTACCAAATTTCAACTTACTCTGTCCAGTAGATTCGGAGCAAATTGGCTGTAACAGACGGACAGACAGACAGACACACGAGTGACCCTATAAGGGTTCCGCTGTTTTTTTCCGTCGGACTTTCGGAACCCTAAAAATAAGTGAGATTTGTCCACACCACCACCCCGCTTCTACTCCCCGGAAAGCTAGCCTACGACAATTACCTGAACTAGAAATTCGGTGCAAAGAAGTAGGCAAATGATTATATAATCCAGGAGTCATACACGCACATCAGCTCGTTAATACCATTGCTAGACATGGGTATCCCCATAATCACTATGATGAATGGTCATAGCGGATATTGCCATAATCACCACGCTTGTCAGGGCGATTGGTGATCGTAGTATATTGTTAGCACATAGTGATATCATAAATTACTTTATTGACTTGTTTATATATTTTTAATTTTAATATATTCAATTTATTTTGATTTGTTACTGTACTGGCAGTGCGAGAACCATGTGGGTTGTTTTTGTATTTTGTTTTATTGACGTGATAGTTGTCTGGCAGTATAGGTATGTCATGCTCGCTCAAGTGTTCTGCTGATGGTGTCGTCGTATATTGGGTCGCTAAGTTTGCCTGCAATATGGTTGAGCTAAGCGACGCTGATGCATGCGTCATGCTCGTGAACGAGTGCCGTCTGTTGGGACTGGTCAGCCAAATGCTGCCATGACAACTGAATCAAAACTTTAAAAAAAAAAACAGGCTTGTTTTGTAGACTTTTTAAGAAGTTAAGACTCTTTTCTCCTACATTGTTTTCACATAACCTTGATTTTTACAGCAATGTGCTTATAAAATACTGTAACATATGATTTAAAAAGAGTAACCATGGAGTTTCTTGCCCGTTCTTCTCCATTGAAAAAACCACATCTTGGAACGCGGTAATTAAAGTCTCAACGATTCATAAGTGCCTGTATATGGTTTACATGAATAAAAATATTTTTATCTTTATTTATTTATTTATTCATAGGAAAAAACATACAGCATCAATATAACAATGAACCAAGTAACATATCAGCGACACATAAAGCCAATAAAGTCCACTATTGTGTAAACATGGAGTGGAGTTTATCTTTATCATATCCAAGAGGATAGGCAGCAGCTTCCTTCCTTTCAGCCCTTAGTCACTCTTTATGACTCCCAGGGATCCCTACTCTCTACCCATTTGTATATGCCTACTTTGTCAGGAACAACACGGAACTTCCATAGTCACACAGAACATATTATTATTAATAAATAATAGTTTTAAAAAAACACGCTTTTGTTGATAACCGAACTAAAACGCAGGAATTAATTTTCAAGAAGTTTAAAATAAGAAAACAGTGATAAACAAAAAAAAATTGTAAAAAGCGTGGGGTGCTATATCAGTTATTTTCATGATGACGCTAGTTTTACAAATATTTACAACAATTGACATCAAGCACGCCACGCTTTCTTACAATAAAATATGTTGTTTTTGTTAATCTCTCACTCTATTCTTATTTTAAACTTATTGAAAATATTTTTCTACATTTTAGTTCGGTTCTATAAAAGCGTTTTTAAGTATTTAAATTAGTACTTATTTTCTATTTTTTTTTGATAAGTGTGCGAAGTTTCAACTCAATCCGACGTTTTGAAGGGGATGAAAATCGAGTTCAAAAATTCCGTTACATAGATCCATACCAAGCTAATAAAAGCGTGTTAAAAAGAGTTTATTAGACGTAAAGTTTTATTTTTAACCCCCAAATAGACGGGTGTTATTTAACCCTCGAAGCAAACAGAGGTGTTAAAAGTTTAAAGTGTGTATATGTGTATCTGTCTGTGGCATCGTAGCTCCCAAACGGATGAAATGATTCGGATTTAGTTTTGTTTTTTGTTTGAAAGGTGACTTGATCGAGAATGTTCTTAGATATGATTCAAGAAAATCTGTTCTTCCGTTTGAAGCTGATCGGTTCTTTTCTAGTTGATGAAGGGATGAGATATGATGAGCAACTTCCACAGTTCAGATCGATTTGAAATTGGGTCTATATATATATATATATATATTTACTTTATAAATTGGTGATATTGCAAGAACATAGTAAACATTTTTCAGGTATTTTTTCTTTCGGGCAATGATGTTATACCTAGATATGTTACGTCCATATTAAATGGCGCGCAAAACTCAGTCTCGCTGTATGTAGGTATAAAGTTATAAAACCTACCTATGCTATAAGAAAGAAAATGCTAAAAGAAAGAAAATGCTATAAAATGACAACTCGTGTACTCGATGTCTTTGTCGCACCTGTGATAGAATATATGTGTTGTCTCTTTTATTTGCTTGGCCTGTTTTGTTCGAGAATATTATTCTATAGATGATTTCAATAGTATTTTTATTAAAATATTTTATATAGTTTGTTACTCACGTATGGTATGAAGCCATTGTTCTTTATTTATTTTTGCTTGATAGTTTGTGCATTTTCTATACGCACGACGGCATTGTTATTACTTAATTAATAAAACAATACAGATTGTGACAGTGTGTGCTCGTTGTCCTGTCTTGGGCGAACTGATTGCGAGGTGCTACAATTGGGGGAGTTTTGGTTTTCTTACTTTTGGCGCGCATGTAACATATCTACATCTTTTAACACATAATATCATTGCTTTCGGGTGTAATATTTTCTTAAGGTTTTTTCCGAAGGTTATTACTATTGTAAATTATCAGTTCTTTTGGCTATGTCTGTGACCCGACTACTCATTTAAATAATTATTTGTTATTTTATATTTGGCCAGGGGAATACAAGCAGGGGAAATCAAATGTTTTACAGGGTAGGCTACAATATGAACAAGGAAGGGACAAAGATTTCAAGTATAATTTTAATCTGATCGCCTTTTTAAATTACGTCTATGACTTCGTATGTCTCCGAATTGAAATTCACAACACAACGGTAAGGATTTATGACAGAAACTAAGTCGCAAAAATATTACGCCTATTGTTCATGTTTTTACCAAGTAGATTCTCAAGGAGTAAGATTCCTCAGGGAGATTTAACAATTTATCGCTACGACCCAAAGTCGTGAAGGTCGGATGACATTCGCTTATGTAAAACACAACAATTTTTGCTTGATAGTTTATTTTGTTATGGAGTTCACTATAAGATAAACGACGGAACGGATTTCTAGCTTAAAAAAAAAGCCAAATTACCATTAACGTACCCAATGCTGGCGAACCGGGCAAAAAATTCACTGTGCCTAAAGGGCTTGTGGTATAATTATTTCAGAGTTTATCTGGTGGTGGAGTTCCTATCCGGATCGCACGAGGATACCGAACAGTGTCCTACGAGGCGGCAACTCTCCTGACGCGTTTTCCGTCTTTCGACATCCTGGCGGAGATGGATGCGTGGGTCTACGATCAGACGCGCTCCCTCCGCCAGAGCGGCGAAGGCGCGCCTTCAAGAGCGTTGGACAGGCTAAGGGGGTTAGCTCAGCGGCGTGCACTTGGAAAGTGTCGTCACCGCCTGCGGATGCAATTTTGCGACCAAGCGCGTCATCGAGGCCGTCCTGCCGCTTTTTGGAGCCCGGCTCAGAAGCAGCGAGCGCATCACCTACCGCCTGACGCAGGTGTTCACCGGGCACGGTTGTTTCGGTGCGTACCTGCACAGGATAGGACGCGAGGCCACGGCTCATTGCCACCATTGTGATAGCGACCAGGACACCGCACAGCACACGCTCGAGGCGTACCCTGCGTGGGCCGCCGAGGCGGATCTTGGTCGATCGGATCGGGCAAGATCTCTCTCTCTGCCAGCAGTAGTGTCGGCTATGTTGGCAGAGCACGAAAACTGAAATGCAGTGGTCTCCTTCTGTGAGAGCGTCATGCTCCAGAAGGAGACCGCAGAGCGGGATCGGGAGAGGGCCGATCCTGCTCGAAGAAGGAGGAGACGGCGCTGGGGTAACAACCGCCCTGACGCCTTACTCCCATACGCCTGAAAACCCCTGCCGTCGTTATAAGGCCGGGGGCTTCTGGCACCAATAGACAGCTCCAGAGCGTGTGTTCTCGAAATCATCCCGGAGCCCCCCTTCGGTGCCGAAGATGACCGCTTCAGTGGTTTTAGCCGGTAGGAGTCCGCGAGTCCGAGATACCCCTTCGCCCTTCCCCGGAGTGAAGGAAGTTCATGTAGAATTTCCACTGCAAACCAATAAAAACAAGGTAGGTTGCGATGGTCAGATAGCATTTGTTCCCTTAGTATTAATGTTAAAAATATTAATATTCATACGCATCTTTTTAAACTGGAAGTTGTCCCCAACTCAGGAAAAGGCTGGAATAATCATGGGTAAGCACAATTTTTATCGACACCCCACTCTACGTTTTCTGCTGAGTTATTATTAGTACCATTTACACACGTAAATTTCAAATGCATAAATATATATACATAAAAAATACTTGTCCCGTGCAAACCCGCTATACGAAGCGCCAAAATAGAATAGCTTAGCCGCTACCCTTATTACTAGTACTATCACACCAGTCTGGTAACACTCCCATTTGCTGGTCTTATTGGACGCTAGTTACTTTATATAAAAATGAATACAATAAATTCCAACAGAAAGTGTTGTTAATTAAAACTTGGTAGGTATAAGCTATTTTTGTCTGTAATGAGTATAAATACTTTGCTTAAAAGTTTGTTAGCAGTTATATAATACGTATAATACCGACCGTTAATGTGTAGTTTTGTTTATTGTTTAACTCAAAAACGCTCGTCAGTATTTTAATACATTCTCGTAAGTAAACCATAAGTTTCTCATATAAGCGAATATTGTAATTCTTTTGAGAAATAAAGATTCTTAAACCCATACAGTGTTACATCACTATCGTATACATAGATGTATAACCACATATACTACTCCTGGAAAACTGGGGGAAACCACTATATAGAAAAAATTTGCATCGCTGCAGAGGTACTAGGCTGCCGAGATTTGTCTTTGGATCCTATTAACATATATGTGAAAAGAAAATCCAGATACTTTACCTGTAATGCTAAAATGCCTCAGTCTATAGTACTCTTCCTCCACCCCAGTGTTGGGCATAGACGCCACCCTGGCCCTCTGCTGTGGCAGCCCCAAGAGTTGTCTCTCGCCTGTCCTAGAACGAGCTGCCTTGACTGACTGCGATCTTGAATGGTGAGGGCTACCATACCTGCAACGAACACAACGTTAAGAAGTTGAATTGAAGTGTAATTACCGACTTCGAAAGGGAGGAGGTTCTCAAATCAATGCGTTTTTTTTTTCATCTATATACACCGATTACTCCGAGATTTGTCGACCGATTTGAGCAATTCTATTGTTAACTGGTGCAGAATGCTTTCGAGTTAGTCCCATATACATTTCATTACATTTGATGTAGCAGTTTTTTAAATAGCATCAATAAACAGGTTAATTGGACTGCGCTTATCTAGATGATGTCTTAATAGTTTCGATACCTCTCAGATCAGAGTACCGATTTGAGTCATTTTTATATTTTATACAATAAAAAGAAACAAGTACAACTTTAAAAAAGGAAAAACCGACTTCAAAAAGGAAAAAAAACTTTAGGAAGTCGGCGGGGCCAGGTATAAAATCTAACATCTCGTTGGTCTGCACGAACTGTGGTTGGGGCATACCTGGCCCCGCCCGACTTGCTAAAGTTTTCTTTCCTTTTTGAAGTCGGTATTTTTTTTTGTTATGAAGTTTTATTTTGATTGAGCATTAGTGAATAGTTTACTTTATAGGATTCCGTTTGTTGTCAAAAAGGGCTGCATGCGAGGCCCAAGAATTATGAAAAATAATAACTATCTAAATAGGCCGATCGCGTGTTAGTAGATATACTTACTTAAAAAATATGTTAGTAAAAAATAAAGGTACAACATTAAAACACCATGTTCGAATATTAAACTTAATAAATATAAGGTATGTTTGTCAAGTCATGTAATTTCGCGATCAATTAATTTTTAATCTTAATTTTTTAAATTACGTTGCCCCACACTAGGATTTCTCCTGTGTCGTGGGTACGTTTACAGACATGCATTCCACATACAATACACCCAGACCCGGAACAACTAACTGCAGATCATACAAATATTTGTTCATCGAACCCGCGACCCGGAGCGCAGCAGTCGACTGTATCAGCCACTGCACCAACCGTGCCGTCAAATTATTACATGTTTATAGTAAACCACTTATAAACTGATTAAATCGCATATATTATAGATTTTTTGTGGTAAATAACGTTTGTCTTTGTGAAGTAATACTGCCATCGGCACAATCACCACACTGGTAAAAATTGATTGGTGATCTATGTTGTTATTAGCGTTTTTGACATACCTTAAATCTTCTTTCACAAGAACACTCCCAGAGTTGCGCTATCCCTTGTTGGAAACGGCACTGCCCAGGTTTTTGATTAAGTAACAAGCTACTAACTCTGAAAAACCATTTTCACGTATCCAGTATTTAGTCGAGGAACGAAAACTGGACTTATGGGCTAGCGTGTTGCAGTCAATTGTGGTAGAAGGATTTAGGATAAATGGGTCGTAAAGCGACTAAGGGATTAGCCGCGGAATGGGCAGCAGCGTCCTTCGAGTACACTAACAACTCAACTGCACCAATCAACCCGTCTGCCAAGCGTAGCGATTATGGAAAAACCCCCCAATGAGCACACAACACACCTAGACAGCTAGTTATGGCGATCTTTGGGAGAGGCTTGTGTTCAGCAGTGGACACACTAGGATTTCTCCTGTGCGGTGCGTTGACAGACACAAATTTCACAATACACCCAGACCCGGAATAACTACCTGCAGATCATACAAATATTTGTTCCGTGCGGGAATCGAACCCGCGACCCGGAGCGCAGCAGTCGACTGTATCAGCCACTGCACCAACCGTGTCGTCATGATGATATAGAGTCCAGCTATGAATAATAACGTACGGTTAAGCTGAGATGAAGATTACCGGAGCAACTGGACCATAAACTGGTGTATAATCCCGGCAATTACAGAAGCTGTATCTTGAAGCGTCTCCTAAGTAATGATGTGGCATTCTAAATGGTCGGATTATAGTGGCTTTGTACATTGAACGTTGACGTGGAGTTAGGATAGACGGATGGTCGGTTTAAGACGAAATGTATTGGAATATATCAATGATAGTAATGTCTTTGGTTTTCGCGAGTATTACACATTATAATAAAACACTTTTAAACGGATTCTATCGCGTATATTTTAGATTGTTGTTTGTCCTGACGTTTCGAACACTTTGCAGGGTTCGTGGTCGCAGGATGACTAAGGTGACAGGCGTCGTTACAGATTTTAAAAAAGTCATTTTATTTTGTCTACCGTACAATTATAATAAAAAATTGTGCTATTTAACGTGGTAATGCTGCCAGTCTTCTAGGAACATTACCTGCTGAGAGCAATGAGAAAGGAGTACTTTGACGCCTAAAAGCCTTTTTTAGCTCAGGAGACAGACACATGCTATCACGGACTTTTCTGTAGACCATTTAATAATAATAATAATAAATAACAAACTGTTTAATTCAGACAAAACATCCATATTATTGCTAGTGAAGGTTTAAACTATGTTAGTAGCAAAAATAAATACTATACAAAACAAAACAAAAGTCAAATCACGCCAGTTATGCCAAGTGAGAAGGTGTTAAGATAAGATATGATATATATTTTAAGACCTACAATTTTGTAGCGCATTATTTTGATGTATCTCTTAAGATTTGGCCAGCGTGAGCGCACGAAAGCAGTTTTTTTTACAAAACACTGTAATAGTTCTGCGATTTTGTAACAAAATATTCACAAATTATATACACAAACTTTCCTCGTTAATCAATCTTTCTATTAATGAAAACCGTATCAAAATCCGTTGCGTGGTTTAGAAGTGAGCGGGAAAACAGACAGAGGCAGATAGCGACTGTGTTTTATACTATTTAGAGGTAGAGATGACTTAGAATGATATGCAACCCACTGTGAATCCTACATAAAGCTATCAATGGCAAATCGTAAGAGCGATAACAGTAATATTCCTGGAGGGAACCATTGCCGTGTGGTGCCGGCTCAGAATGCCACCACCCCATCTCCTCCCATGGGTGTCGTAAAAGTCGACTAAGGGATTAGCCGGAGGATGGGCAGCAGCGTCCTTCGAGTACATTAAGAACTCAACTGCGATCGCCAACCCGTCTGCCAAGCGTGGCGATTACGGCAAAACCCCCCAATGAGCCCACAACACATCCATATCGGTCGTTGTGGTGATCTTTGGGGGAGGCCTGTGTCCAGCAGTGGACTTAATTCGGCCGAAATGATGAACCACCTCTAACAATGAATGGCGGACGATTAGTCTTGTCCACTTTTAGCGCGTTGTATCTAATTTATTTCATTAATGGTTGCGATACGTTTAGTGAGTGAGGTCGGAAAGGAAATTCAAGAGTCAATTTAGTCGGATATTGTGGTAATGGTAATTGAAGGGGGATTCTTATTCATCTATACAGATAAATAAAATTGAAGTGTCTGTTTGTAATGTAAAAATAACAGATTTTTACTAAATGCTTATACAAATAAATAAATTTGAAGTGTCTGTTTGTAATGTCAAAATAACAGCTTTTTACTAAATGCATATGAAAATATATACGGTACGTACAACACATTTTTTTTTTATCTGTCTGTCGGTATGTCTGTCTGTCTGTCTGTTTGTTCCTGCTAATCTCCGAAACAGCTGGACCGATTTCTACGAGACTTTCACTGGCAGATAGCCGATGTTATAAGGAATAACTTAAAAATTAAAAGTTGTTGTTTTTTTTGTTTGTTTGATTATCGCTTGCGTTAGAGGTGAAGGAAAACATCGTGAGGAAACCTGCATACCTGAGTGAACTCTAAAATGTTCTCAATGGTGTGTGTAGTCCGCCAACCCACACTAGGCCAGCGTAGTGGCGGGGGTCGCGGGCGCGCAGATTGGGGAGTCTGCGTTCTCACACCGAGCGACCCCCGGGAAGACGGTGGCGCGCACGTGGTCACGTGCCGCCGTGTGCGCAGCACAGCGCAAAGCGAGGCTTGGGGGGATCTTTTACAATCCTCCCCGAGAAGTGCCTGGGGGGCGACCATTTTACAGTCCCTTCCCTCCTCTAGAGGGGGTGACCGCTCTACAGTCATCCCCTCCGTGATGTGCCTAAAGGCGTGGCACCAATGGGCGGCTCTAGTGTGATCTTACGAGGACCTGGAGCCCCCCTTCGGTGCCGAAGATGACCGCTCCAGTGATTTTAGCCGGTAGGAGTCCGGCATACCCCTTAGCCCTTCCCCAGGGTGAAGGAAGTTCCATGTAGAATTTCCACTGGACATCAATAAAAAAAAAAAAAGGCCAGCGTAGTGGACTAAGGCCTAACCTTGAGAAACGGCCAATGTGTTGATTATGTAAATCATATTTATTATTTAGGGCAAAAAGGTTCTTGAGCGGAGACCGCGCACCAGAAAACGCAGTGTGGGATGACCTCCAACGAGGTGGACAGACGACCTGGTGAAGGTCGCTGGGAGTCGCTGGATGAGGGCGGCATGTAACCGCTTGTTGTGGAAATTTAAGGGGGAGGCCTTTGTTCAGCAGTGGACGTCCTGTGGCTGATATGATGATGATGATGAATAAAATAAAATTAAACAATCATATACCCGAATATGCCGTGTGGTGCCGGCTTAGAATGCCACCACCCCATCTCCTCCCATGGGTGTCGTAAAAGTCGACTAAGGGATTAGCTGGAGGATGGGCAGCAGCGTCCTTCGAGTACATTAACAACTCAACTGCGATCGCCAACCCGCCTGCCAAGCGTGGCGATTATGGCAAAACCCCCCAATGAGCCCACAACACATCCATATCGGTGGTTGTGGTGATCTTTGGGGGAGGCCTGTGTCCAGCAGTGGACTTGATTCGGCCGAAATGAATGATGAATGATACCCGAATAATTTTGTTGACGTTTTAGTTTAAGCATTCGGATATTATCCTCAAACCAATTGAATAAAACTTTTACTTCAGTCAGGCTATTGTCAATGGCCGGCAGTAAAAGAACGTAGAAAAGAAATCGTTTTTTAAATTAGCACCATTTCGCAAAAATAAATTCCAATGGTCATTTCAATAAAAAAATTACCACGAGACTCCTTCGCTTTTTTCTTTCAAAGAAAGAAAGACCAAGAGTTTATTTTATGCATTTATTCTAAACCAGCTGGGAACCGCGGTTTCACCCGCCATTGAATTTAAAAGAAAGTGGATTATACATAAATGATTTAGAGTACTTCGGTATAGACATTTGACATATTCATCATCATTACATAGTCTATGTATTGGATTGCATGGGTTTTCATTTTTGTGCGCGGAACCCTAATCATTTTTCTAAAATGAAAGTAGCCTTAGTTATTACTTATAACATCAACTATCTGCCAGTGAAAGTCCCGTCAAAATCTGTCCAGCCTTTCGGAGATTAGCGGGAACAAACATACATCCAAAAGATTTTTTGCTGTAGGTACCGTATATACTTTTATATGCATTGATTAAAAAGTTGTTATTTTGACATTAAGAAAGAAAGAAAGAAAGAAAGAAATAATTTTATTCTGATCGTACACAACAAGAAAATAATTGTAAATAACAACACAGAATATTGCAAAATATCAAATTAAAAAATAAAAAGCATGCAAACAGATTTTTGTGTGAGACATCAGAATAGGCTCCTATCTCAGCATTGCGCTGGTCTTCCGATAGGACCTTAGATAAAAGAACGCAAATCACGCACATTTATATTTTTAGATTACCAATACATTATTTATATTAATAATGTATTTATACAGATTATTATATTTAAAGTAATTATGTAGAAATAAAAGTAACAAATATACAAACGTAATGGAAGAAGGAATATCAAATCTGATTATAAATATACTTAACAATATAATCGACTACCAATCGATTACCTTATCGATTTAGTCGCTAGACAGACACTTCAATTTTATTTATTTGTATAGAGTATAGCTAGTGACAACACAAGCAAGTCAGTCGCCTGGTGGTGAGCGTCACGCCTGCCCGTAACAATTGTCATGCTACCCAGGAGTACTCCTGCGTGGCACCACACTGCACTCGTCACATCGCGACCTTAGTTATCCAGTCTCTTATTCCCAGTAATTTCATAAGATAACATTCAAAATGGAACACAGTAACATCTTAAGTTTAAACGCTACTGCTTGGTAGCATATCTTGAACTGCAGTGGCACCTACCTAGCCGGACTTATGCAATAAAAGTGCTTTTTATTTTACCTGGTGGAAAAACATTATGTACTTCCTCCACTCAGGGTAAAGCGGAGGGGCATACTCGACTCGTTTTTTTTTTGCTGATGCCCAGTGGAAATTCTTCATGAACTTCCTTCGCCCCTGGGAAAGGCGAAGGGGTATGCCGGACTCCTACCGGCTAAAACCACTGGAGCGGTCATCTTCGGCACCGAAGTGGGGCTCCAGATCCTCGATAAAATCACACTAAAGCCACGAAATTGGTGCCACGACTTTAGTCAGATCTCCGGCATCCACCCTCCCGAGGGAGAGGAAGTACGTCAAGTACTACATGATGGAATAAAAATGGCGTAGATATAGTCAGAGCGTACTAACGAATGTTTAGATGGACATTGGACACCCCATTACGATCCACAAAACAAAAAGTATCATTACAGGTGTGACGTCTATCCGCAAGCTTTTCCCACGATATTTTGATCCAAAAGACCATTTTATTACCTAGAGTCCATTTGTGCGTCATCACATCCATCAACGTTACCCATCGTAAACCTGTGTTTGTGTGTTTGTTAACCCAAGAAAAATAAAGTACAGAAGGACCACTTCTAAGAAGGAAATCATATTCGTATCAAGTCGTAAGAGTCTGCCGCGTATCCTGTGCCTCGTAAGATGCGTCGATAGAAAGTAAAGAGTGACGACAACCTCTTGGTTATCAGGCCTTTTTTGTCATGGTCATGGACCGTTGCGTTTTGTGGCGAGGAAAAAAAAGTTGTATTTTATCTCCCGCTTCGACACTTCCTTTGCGTACATCACGTCCTTGCAGGTGACGGCATGACGGCATCGCACTCGTTCTTGCTCTGGAGAATGGACTGAACCACGGCCGGAAGCGAGAGGTCATCATTTTCGACCACCGTGATAAGACCACGGCCCTGCGTGACCCAAACTAGGCTCTTCAGTGTATAATGATCACGCCTAGCATGCGATATGTCAGTATTAGTACATGAAGAATGCCACTACCCATCTACTAGATATAGTTGCCTTATACAGGGTGGGCCATGAGGGTGTTGGCGGTTTCAATATTCAATTAAAAAGGGCTACGATACATAACAAAAATATATTTGTATTTTTTAAAAGTAGAAACATAGGAATTTTTAGGACCTAAAAATAATGTTGTCCAAATGACTTCCCTCGGCTGCTTGGAACCGAAGTCGCAAATCTTGGAAAACTCGTTGAAAAGTTGTTCTTGGTATTTTGTTACTTTCCTGAATAATGTTCCTCTTCAGCTGCTCTAAATTGGTCGGATTATTCTCGTAGACTACCGATTTGAAGTAGCCCCATAGAAAATAATCGCATGGAGAGAGATCGGGGCTACGTGGTGGCCATTCAATATCCCCTTTTTTGAAATGAGTTTTCCGGAAAAGTTCCAAGAGTGCCAAGCAGCCGAGGGAAGTCATTTGGACAACATTATTTTTAGGTCTTAAAAATTCCTATGTTTCTACTTTTTAAAAATACAAATATATTTTTGTTATGTTTCGTAGTTCTTTTTTAGTTGAATATTGAAGCCGCCAACACCCTTATGGCCCAACCTGTACACCACCACGGAGAAGCGTACTCTTTGCTGAGATGTTAAGAATCACATATCTATGTAAGAAGAACGTAATATATTATGAATAATTTATCGAGATAAACAGTAAAACTGGTAATGGGCGGACTAGACGCTTGCATAATGAAACACAATAATAAATAATCAACAAACCGGTAAACGAAGGTAGGCTGATATTTCAATATGGCGGCTCAATGTTTGGCCTTTTTCACTTCTCGCAATCTATGCTTGTGCTTTCTTTCTTTCTTTAAGACGCTACATTGTAAATAAATCAAAATAGTTTCGAGCTAGTTTGCATATTGTTTCAGCGATGTTCTTGTGATCCCGACTTGGTATCGCAAATTGTTATAAGTGGACCTTTTGTATACATCTTGTTGGCTTGGCGTTTTTTCTAAGAGGATTACGAAATGTTTTGGCTAATCCCTTTATACGGCTATAATCCCTTACTGTTCTGACGAGAGAATAATTATGCGTTTTTAAAACGGATGTTTTTGGTCGTGTCGTAATAATTTTCATTTAAAATATAATATTATTGCGTGTGCTTTTTTCTAAAGTAGTAGATTGATAATTTTGTATTTAGTAATGTTTGTAAAGGCTTTTGCGATTATTACATACAATCCGTTTAAAAGTGTTTTATTTATAATTGCAGCACCTGCCTGCCTGCAGTCACTGTCTCTATATATTAAATATAAAACTGCTGCAGCATATGCTGAGATAGGGACCTTTTTTGGCCTCGTACAGCACTACTAAGCCATATCATCATCATTTCGGCCAAATGAAGTCCACTGCTGGACACAGGCCTCCCCCAAAGATCACTACAACGACTAATATGGGTGTGTTGTGTGCTCATTGAGGGGTTTTGCCATAATCGCCACGCTTGGCAGGCAGGTTGGCGATCGCAGTTCAGTTGTTAATGTACTCGAAGAACGCTGCTGCCCATCCTCCGGCTAATCCCATAGTCACCTTTTACGACACCCAAGGGATGAGATGGGTTGGTGCTATTCGTAGCCGGCACCACACAGCATCTAAGCCATATACTTTTATATTTTTAATATTACGTTTTCATTGTCATTGTGCACGAGTCCAAAATAGACCTATTTCTTTCTTTCTTTAAATACGATGTTTTCATCATCATCATCATCATTCCAGCCGAAAAACATTCACTGCTGGACCTGCGTTCCCCAAAGAATGTTGTATGCCCATTGGGGAGTTTTTCCATAATCACCACGCTTGGCAGGCGGGTTGGCGATTGCAGTTGATTTGTACCTAAATTAACTCGAAGGACGCTGCTGCCCATCCTAGGGTTAATTTCACAGTCGACTTCAACGATACCCACGGGAAGAGATAGTGTGGTGCGATTCTTAGCTGCTGATATAATACGATGCGTTAAGAACGGCTCGTATGGCACGACGCGGCGTGTCGTTCGGCCCGCCTCGTGCTCGTCGGCTGTCTCCGCCCCGACTCGGCGCTTCACACTCGCCCACTTCACTAGTGTGTACCGGTGTAGTTTCCCATATACAATACGCTCACCGCTTAATTTGTGTTAATTGGGGAATCGGAGCGAACTTGATCGATGGTTCACAATACCTGCCAGGCATGCCGCGACGGCTCATTTCTTTCTTTCTTTCAAAACATTTCAAAACATAACTCGACGTTAATATGACATAGGTACTAGAACCTGCGCCGTTTTTTGTTAGCTGTATTTTAATATATTTATTTTAATGATGTAGTTTAATTAGTTAACGAAAACGCCTTTCGAAAACTGTAAAAAATATAAAAGATGTTTCTCTACTCAGAAATTAAATTTTGTACCCTAAAGATCTGCATACTTTACCACTGAACCAATAGTGCATACATCAAAGAAACAATTTCCTTCAAGGGGAAACCCTTCCTTCCAATTACTATAACCGGTGGAAACCACACCAATTACCTACCAAAGGGCCGAATCCCCAACAATACAAGTTTTAATTGTAAGTTCGATGGTGACGTAATTATTGTGGCTGTGGGGAAATTGATTGTGGAAGAGATGTAGTAAAGTAATGATAGAGGGAGAACCTTGTAACTGTGCGAAAAAAATTATGTTATTTATTTAGAAATTATATATGACTAGCGGCCTGTCCCGGCTTCGCACGGGTGGACATTAATTTTTTAAACGTAGAGTAAATGTAAACATGGTTTGGTTTTGATCGGCATTTCTATCAACTTTTAAAATGAAGTTATAGTTACATAAATACGTAGTAGTTGTAGTAAGTAGTTGGACATATGGTATGCCGCAGTTTTTTGTAAATATTGATACTTTCTTTAATATTGTAAAACATTTTTTTGGTCTATCATCAATAGTTACCGCAGCGCATGAGAAGAAAGACAATTTATGGCAAAATATTTTTACACCTTGAGTTACATTATTGAAGTTTTAGTAGGGATCCCTAATTTTTTCTAGTAATAAACGTAGCCTATATTACTCAAGGATATTGTAGCATTCAAATGGTAAAAGAATTTTTGAAATCGGATTAGAAGTTTTTGAGATTATTCATTACATACATACAATAAAACTTTTAACAAAAAAAATACCGACTTCAAAATTCTATAGGTTATTAAAACTACTAAAAAGAAAAAAATAACTTTATTTATGAAGTCGGGCGGGGCCAGGTATGCCCCATACATGTTTCATGCAGACCAACGAGTTATATTTATGGGCCTTTGGATTAGATTGATTTATTCATTTCAGTCGTAAGCCAACAGGCGGTGTTTCAGACTTTTAAAGTTATTCCGTACAATATAAAAATGTAGATATTATCGCGAAAACCTAAGACATTACAATAATATTTCTTCTTTTCCAATTATAATCTGTTTCTACATATCGGTAATTTCTGTGACTCCGGACCTCGCAGTCTTTGGGATAATCTTCTTTGGTACGCAGCGATAGCGGCGGAATGACTCGTCATGGAAAAGTGGCTGTAGAAGAGGCCCGCAAACTTTTGGCCCTCGGCGGGCTGATTAGCTAAAAACAGCAACAGCAGACGCGATCGCAGCTATCGCGCAGCCAACAATCCGTCGGTGGCAAAGCGTCAAAATAATTGGTATTACGTAAGGCATCGCCCGCCTGTCGCTATTGTGGAAGTTGCATAGTTACTAGCGCCAGTAGCCACCAGTGGAACTAAAAAGAATTAACGTTTTTAGTGCATTGACTGTCCGACAGAGGCGCGTCAGAGATCTTCGCCTATTTAGTCGGTATCGGCAAATAAGTAATACCAAATTACCGTTTGACAGCGGCGTTGGAGCAATTTACGCCTGTTGCAAAGCGTCTGCGACTTAGGTAATCAGCCCGCCGGTAATAAATGTTTGTTAAGTATTCTTGTAATTGGTTGAGGGCAGACACCCGATTGTCGGGACAGGACACTGCGGACACTGCTCGGAGGATATGGCGGAGCAGACGGTGAAGGAGTGCCTAGCTTGGGTGGCGAAGCACCTTGACCTCGTCGCGGCGCTAGAAGTCGATGATCTTTCAGGGAGACGTACTTTCGTTTCTTGGAGATTTCCATGTCGTATGTCTGCCATGGTCTTGGGGGTTGAGCTTCTGATATTCGTCACTCATCGTAGGAAATGCAGCTACTTACACTGTTGTAACCAACAATGTTGCTACTTCTTTTTTTAATTTTGTATTCGACTATGGTCAACTGATGACAAAAGCCGGGCTCACCCACGCACCGGCTACTGCCCAATCTTCGGATACCGAGAGCATTCGCCGTCACTACAGGAGAGTCGTACGGTCCATGGCCCTCTACGGGGTACCTGTTTTGTCATCTCGATTCTCTGGCGTCCAGCACTGCAGAAC
This sequence comes from Diloba caeruleocephala, assembly GCA_947459985.1. Lineage (NCBI taxonomy): Eukaryota > Metazoa > Arthropoda > Insecta > Lepidoptera > Noctuidae > Diloba > Diloba caeruleocephala. Next base: position 19,047,766 of record OX381627.1, read on the forward strand.
CAAAATACATGGTCTACAGCGAGGAGCGACTGTATGGATCGCACCAGGATACCAAACGGTGTACTTTGAGGTGGCAACGCTGTTGGTGCGGTTTCCGTCTTTTGATATCCTGGCGAAGATGGATGCGTGGATGTATCACCAAATATGCTCTCTCCACCAGAGCAATGAAGGTGCTACTTCAGGGGCACTCAGAAGTTTGAGACAGCAGGATAGGCAGCGCAACGCCAACGCCCGTCTTCGCGTCGACCCATCTGGCTGGGGGGCATTTTACATTCTGCTGATTCGCAGTCTCCACTCAAGGGCTATGAGGCACGAATTATAATAATTTAGACCCACACATATGGTTATTCAAGCAAATAATATTTGACCGACATTCACCTTTACCAATCCGACGGGCAACATATCTGCCATGTAATTTGGGAATGCAACCCAAAAGTTTTGGGTACCAAGGATTCTACATATTACATGTTAAACAGAATTCTAAAGGCAGAAACCGATTTGTGACACCCGAATCAACTCGACCGTTGGGTTGAGTTGATTCGGAGGTGTTTTTGGGTTAACTTGCAGTTTTTGTGATACCTATACCTATAGTAGAGCAAACGAACACTGTATAAAAAAGTGAAACAACTTGAATCCAGCACGAAATATTTTGCGAGACGCGTTTCGCGTTTCGCGTTCTATATTCAAAAGCCCTTGGCCCAGAAAGTTCAACAGTTAAGTGCACTGTTCGGAAAAGTCGGTCTTATGGAGAAGAGCCGACAAGAAATTTCATGGATATACTCTATGTCAAGACAAGTAGTATTACAATTAAATTAATTAATTAGTTATTTTTTAATCTATACAAATAAATAAAATTGAAGTGTCTGTTTGTAATGTCAAAATAACAGCTTTTTACTAAATGCATATGAAAGTATATATGGTACCTATAACAAAAACACAATTTTTAAATTTTTTGTCTGTCTGTCTGTCTGTCTGTTTGTTCCGGGTAATCTCCAAAACGGCTGGACCGATTTTGACGGAACTTTCACTGGCAGATAGCTGATGTTATAAGGAATAACTTAGGCTACTTTTATTTTAGAAAATGATTAGGGTTCCGCGCAAAAAAATAAATGCCTTAAAATCCAATATATATATTCTATGTCAAGTGTCTATGTGGAAGTACTCTAAATTTCTTTTAAATAAACGCGGGTGAAACCGCGGGCTAGTATACAAATAAAATAAAGATTACATTAATTGAGAAAGAACGCATAAACTAAAATTGTAAAAATAAATAAATTGTTCATTGTAATAAGTTAGGCATGGGCGAACAAAGTAGATTATGATGTAAAACATTTTTTTATTAACAACTAAATAAATTATTTTGATATTGATTTACAAATTAAAACTAATTATATGCAGTATTTATGATTAAACTAAAGATTAACAATACCGCAATGCCTCAAGACGCAAGTCTTTAATCAGTGTGTGATGACATATGGAACAGAGACGTGGTCACTCACAATAGGCCTCATAAGAAAGCTCAAGGTCACTCAGCGAGCTATGGAGAGAGCTATGCTTGGTATTTCTCTACGAGATCGAATCAGAAATGAGGAGATCCGTAGAAGAACTAAAGTGGTCGACATAGCTGAAAGGATTAGTAAACTGAAGTGGCAATGGGCAGGGCACATTGCTCGTAGAACTGATGACCGCTGGGGCACAAAGGTTCTAGAACGGAGACCGCGCACCGGAAAACGCAGTGTGGGACGACCTCCAACTATATTACAAAAAAGAGCAGTCCGAGCTATTTATAATATGGGCTCTCGTGAGTCACTCCGGGAACTATTTAAGGAGATAAACATACTAACTTTGCCATCCTTGTATACATAGGCTGCACTAAAAGTATCGGGAATGGAATATTTCCACTGTTCCTGTCATATTAAAATCTTTTTAATTGAAAACTCCTTGGTTTTACAAATCGAATACCATTTATTTATTTTAAAAAAGATTAACGGTCTTGTCACAAGGTTTTGTCAAACTTGTTTAGTCGTTGAGAAAATGGAATTGACTCGAGAAAATTCAAGAGCGATGATTTATTATGACTTTCGAAGTGGTTTAACACAAAAACAGTGTGTTGACCGGATGATTTCTGCATTTGGTGATGAAGCCCCATCCAAAACCACAATTTATCGCTGGTTTGCTGAATTTCAACGTGGACGTGTCAAGCTCAGTGATGATCCTCGTCAAGGTCGTCCAAAAACTGTAGTCACCCAAGAAAACGTTGATGCTGTGCGTAAGCTGATTGAGGAAGATCGACATGTGACATACCGCGAAATTCAGGCAACTTTAGACATTGGCATGAGTCAAATACAAATAATCTTGCATGAACAATTAGGTGTAAAAAAGTTGTTTTCCCGATGGATACCGCATTTGCTATGTGAAGAGCAAAAAGCGGCTCGCGTTACTTGGTGCGTCAGAACTCTCGAAAGATTCCACGCAGGATCCTCAAATGCTGTATACAACATCGTATCAGGTGACGAATCCTGGATATATGCGTACGAACCCGAAACAAAAAACCAGTCACGAGTTTGGGTGTTCGAAAATGAGTTAAAGCCAAAAAAATTGTTCGTACACGGAGTGTTGCAAAAAAAATGGTGGCCACGTTTGTCTCCAAAACCGGCCATGTTACGACTATTCCTCTTGAGGGACAAAGAACGGTTAATGCAGAATGGTATGCTAGCATTTGTTTGCCACAGGTCGTTTCTGAACTCCGTAGAGAGAACTGCAACCGCCGCATCATCCTCCATCACGACAATGCGAGTTCTCACACCGCGCACAGAACAAAAGAGTTTTTAGAGCAAGAAAACATAGAATTATTAGACCATCCGCCGTACAGCCCCGACCTAAGCCCTAATGATTTCTATACTTTCCCTAAAATAAAGAATAAATTGCGTGGACAGAGATTTTCATCACCTAAAGAAGCTGTGGACGCCTACAAAACGGCCATTTTGGAGACCCCAACTTCCGAATGGAATGGTTGCTTCAATTATTGGTTCCATCGTATGGAAAAATGTGTCAAATTTCGCGGAGAATACTTCGAAAAGCAATAAATACATTTTTAAATAGTAATGTTGTGTCACTTCCTTGATTCCCGAAATTTTCAGTGCCGCCCTCGTATATTCCAAAATATTATGTATATCCGCAAAGACATTGTTAGTTTCAATAAAAGAAGTGACGTGCATAACCTAAATACTCGCAATAAGAACAAGCTTGTCTTGCCTGGCTTTAGACTTAGCAGAACCAGCAAGTCGTTTATGGGAAACAGTATTAGGTTCTACAACAAAATTCCTTCTAGTATTACTGATTTACCAGAACTAAAATTCAAATCTTTGATTAAGCGCGTTTTAATATTGAAAGCCTACTATAACATACAGCATTACATCGATGATAAAGATGTGTGGCAAACGATTCCCTTCTGCACACTGCGACCCTCTGGCGCTGTATAATTTATTTTATAACGTCTGATAATTGACATTGTGCCGTGTGGTGCCGGCTCAGAATGCCGCCACCCCATTTCATCCCGTGGGTGTCGTAAAAGTCGACTAAGGGATTAACCGGAGGATGGGCAGCAGCGTCCTTCGAGTAGATACATTAACAACTCAACTGCGATCGCCAACCCGTCTGCCAGGCGTGGCGATTATGGCAAAACCCCCCAATGAGCACACAACACACCGACATCGGTCATTGTGGTGATCTTTGGGGGAGGCCTGTGTCCAGCAGTGGACTTCATTCGGCCGACTTGATGATAATTGACATGATTGCAAGTGTTTTAACTTGCAATCAAAGGCATAATGTCTACAAATTGGAATTAATTATATTATTATTGTAAAAATAACTTGACATTTCTAATATCGCATTTAAAATTGCAAATATTTATGTTATTTACTTATAGTTAATAAATTGACATTTGACTTGATTCATTTAAAACATTTAAAAAAAATGTAAATTTACTTATATACATTGATTGACTATTTGTTATTGTTAATATTGTTCTTGTGACATCAAATTATAATATTCTTACAAAACCGTAAATGTGTGAGCATTATGTAGGCATTGATGATATATATTTAGTACTTAATTTTGATTGTGTCTTTTGCCTGGCTGTATTGGTCTGTCATGCTCACTAAAATGTCTTGCTGATGGTGGCGTTGTGTATCGGGTCGTTCGGTTCCCTTCAACATGGTTGAGCTAAGTGATGCTGATGCATGCGTTATGCTCGTGAACGGGTGCCGTCTGTTGGGACTGGTCAGTCATTAACTGCCACAGCAAAAAATATTATTATGGTACGTTCCATCTTTAGACATTGACCTACATTTTTCTCGGTATTTGTTGTACAATCATTTTTGTATCAATCAGCATTGTAATCTCCATTATTTTAAAAGAGTATCCATGGAGTTTCTTGCCGGCTCTTCTCCATGAGATCCACTATTTGGAACCGTGCAACTTAGATTCTGACGTTTCATAAGTGCCAATATTTGGTTTATTTGAAATAAAAAACTTTGACTTTGACTTTGACTTTGAGGTGGACAGACGACCTGGTGAAGGTCGCTGGGAGTCGTTGGATGAGGGCGGCATGTAACCGCTCGTTGTGGAAATCTTAGGGGGAGGCCTTTGTTTAGCAGTGGACGTCCTGTGGCTGATATGATGATGAAAGATTACAAAAAAACAGTATATATATGTATAAAAGTAGAACATGTACTTAGGCGCCAAAGAACTCTTCCTCATCGCTGTCAGCTGATAATGTTCCCAGAAGACTGGCAGCATTGCCACGTTGAATGGCAATGCTTATTCTTCGGCCAAAGAAAAGGCCAGCCCTCTGATCACGCGAAGTGTCGACCAACCGTCTAGCTATATCTTTGAAAAGCAGACGTGCACTCGGACCCCGTGGCTCAAGCATTTCGACCCCGAACGAGTCAAAACAGTAATTACCAATGAGGTTACTGTATGTGCGCCGTTTGAGGGCTTCTGCTGTTGAAGCGGCAGCGCCAGCACAGCCTGCCATGCTTGGAAGATGGGATGGAGCAAGGGTGTCGACACAGCGCATAGTGAGGCTTCGGGGGTGGCGTCTTTACTGTCACCTTCCCTCAGCTAGAGGGGATGACTGCTTTACAGTCATACCCTCCGAGATGTGCCTAAAGGCGTGGCACCAAAGGTTGGCTCTAGATGGAGATTATTCGAGTTCCTGGAGCCTCCCGTCGGTGCCGAAGATGACCACTCCGGTGGTTTTACCCGGTAGGAGTCCGGCATCCCCCTTCGCCCTTTCCCGGGGCGAAGGAAGTACATGAGGAATTTCCACTGGATCAATAAAAACAAAAAAAGGCTCTATAAATGGTATAGAATTAATTTCAAGTATCAACACACACTGGTGGACTACTAAACAACCACATTGTTGTTCGGCCGGACCATTTTCAAACACGTTTTAGTGTAATTGTGTGTGCGTGTTCGGTACAGTTCCACAGTATTTTTATAAAGACATTATAGTGATAGTTGCCTACAGTTTTTACGTGGTGAATTGCGCTTTTTATGCAAACGGAAACATGAATTATTTAATTTTATTTTAAATATGGTTAGGTTAGGCTAGGTCGGCTCAGAATACCACCACCCCATCTCCTCCCGTGGGTGTCGTTAAAGTCGACTAAGGGATTAGCCGGAGGATGGGCAGCAGCGTCCTTCGAGTACATTAACAACTCAACTGCGATCGCCAACCCGTCTGTCAACACACCCATATCGGTCGTTGTGGTAATCTTTGGGGGAGGCCTGCGTCCAGCAGTGGACTTCATTCGGCCGAAGTGATGATGGTTAAAGTAAAGATGATGGAGATTTACCTTCTGAATTATTTTCCATTAATAAAGACCTTACGACCTTATGTAAGTTCTAATATACATTTTTTAGGGTCAGAACACTTTTGTTGATTCGTATAAAGTTTACATATAGGCTGTACTTCCTGGGCATCAATCAGCGCGGACGGGCGCGGTCCAGGTCGATAAACAACCACTTGTCGGGCGCTTTATCGCGACCGCGTTGTTACATGATAGCTACATGAGTTACGCACACACATTTTTTTACATCCATGTTTTGGCGTTTATGCATGAGAGATTAGTCTGTTAACTGTAGAGTAGAGAGTAGAGAGTAGAGTATACTTTATTGTACACCAAAATAAATAAAAAGTTATAAAACAACATAACAGTACAATTGGCGGTCTTATCGCTAAAAGCGATTTCTTCCAGACAACCATTGGATGGACAAAAATCATGAAATAAGAGTGGTAAAGGGTAGTTGGTGGTGTACCACTGTAGTAACAGACATTTGAATACAATACAAAACGAAAACATATACCTTTTACACTAACATATACCACGATATGTGTGTATATGTTAGTGTAAAAGCACGACTAATGGTAAATATTACGTTTGACTTGTAAGTAGGTAAATCTTAGGAGTTACCAACTTGAGTTGGTGAATGTAATTGTAAAATGTAAATGTAATTTAAAATAAAATAAGACCATTTTTCAGGCTTTTACCATTAGAGTTTAGCACATGCTAAGTTGCATCCACCAGTCTTCGAGAGGGTAGTGGGTGCATTACACCGGGCTACCCAATCTCGGGGGATCGAGCGAGGAAGTTATCTGGTTGATCGGATCGGGCAAAATCTCTCTCTGCCGGCAGTAATGTCGGGTATGTTGGCAGAGCATGAAAATTGGAGTGCAGTGGTATCCTTCTGCAAAAGCGTCATGTTCTAGAAGGAGACTACTGATCGGGATCGGGAGATCGGGAATCCTCCCCGAGAAGTACATGGGGGCGACCTTTTTTTTTTTTACAGGCGCCTTCCCTCTGCTATATGGGGTGACCGCTTTACAGTCATACCCTCCGTGACTAGAGGCGAGGCACCAATGGGAGAGCCGCCCAGTGTGACCTGGACCTGGAGCTACCCTTCGGTGCCGAAGATGACCGCTCCAGTAGTTTTAGGCAAAGTTATACTGAAAGCCACATTTAAAGATTTACCATGTTATTTTGAGACCATAGACTTCTTATGGTAATCTATAGGTAGAGGTCTATTATCTGTATTATTTTCAAAAATTTAAGCTCAATAGTTTCGGAGATAATGTGAATAGTCCAATATGGTCTATTTTCTTAAATAACTTTAAAACCACACATTATATAATTAAAATAAATATATTTGAGACCCTTATAACAAACCTGTCCATTTCACACGTTAGGTACATTTAGAAGAAAGAAAAACTTTAATTTTGTTTATAGCCCCCCAAAAAAATATTCAAAATTAATTTATTTTCGTCACACGTACTTGTTTGGGTCGCAGAAGATCATATGTATACCTGATTTCAACTTAATCGGTCCAGTAGATAACGAGCAAATTGGCTGTGACAGACGGATAGACAGACACACGAATGATCCTGCAAAGGTTCCGCCGTTTTTTCCTTCGGACGTTCGGAACCCTAAAAATATCAATTATTACTCAATAAATCTAATTACAACGTCATCTACACCAATTAATTCGTAACCAGTAACAAGGATATGCAAATATACAATATAATACCATACAAATAATTCTTATTAAAATAATATCTTAAAGGAGTAAACATTGTAATCTATCATCCAATTTTCCACCCTTCACCACATCAGCTCACTAACAGGAATGAGCTAAAATAACAACATTAACAACGAGAGCGGCGGAAACGGGCCGCGGCGCGTCGGAACGGGTCGACACGAACCGGAGCGGGCCGGAGCGTGTCGTAGAGCTGATAATGGGAAATTAATAGCTGATATCGACACTAGAGCCTATCGTGCGGTTTTTAATAACTATCGATTTGGAGTTCTACTTGTGGTCGTGTTGATTGGAAATGTGGTAACATTTTTAATGGAATCGTTGACCCGAGCTTTCTTCATTTTGTATATAAATAAACATTTTTGCTACCGTCTAATGTGACCAGCTTACACAATCAGAGTTTAACTGAGAGGTTTGAGATTAACATAACTGCTGAATTACTTCGTCATCATCATTATCATTTCAGCCGAATAAAGTCCACTGCTGGACACAGGCTTCCCCCAAAGATTACCAGAAAGACCGGTCAGGGTGTGTTGTCTGCTGATTGGGGAGTTTTGCCATAGTCGCCACGCTTAGCAAGCGGGTTGGTGATTGCAATGGATGTGTTAATGTACTCGAAAGGCACTGCTGTCCATCCTCTGGTAAATCCCGTGGTTAACTTTTACGACATTCGGACATTTGGGATAAGATGGGTTGTTGCTTATCGTAGCCGGTACCAAACGGTATACAATAGTTGTAGATCCTTACATACATCTATTATTAAGAGTAGGTAGGCTAACATCCTCGGGAAGAAGGCGGTGTGCATGTGATCACGTGCAGCCGTTTGCGTAACGCAGCGCATAGCGAGGCTTCGGGGGAATAATTTACAATCCCCCTGAGTTGTGACTGGGGGCTCATTGTCTTTCTTTCTTCTTTCTTAACTCACTTTTAAATATAAAAGAACTCAACTACAAGGCGGTAACAGTTGTTAATTGGAATCAACTTTTTCGTAGATTTATGTAGTTGCCACCATTTAACACGGGAAATCCTCATGGCGGCCCCCCTTGGGGGCAGCAAAGTAGCTTGTTGCTCAGCAAGGACCATCACGAAAAGGTACCAGTATTTCTAGTGGCACTTACTGGTGTCTCTTAGCTCCACCGCAGTAACCCTAATTTTACCTGAAAGTTACCGACTGTAAAGTGCTCACACTTGCAGTCATCCCCTCCAAGATATGCCTAAAGCCGTGGCACCAATGAGCAGCTTTAGTCTGATCGTGTGAGTACATGGAGCTCCCTTCGGCTCTAGATAGAGATTATTCGAGTTCATAGAGCCTTCCTTCGGTGCCGAAGATAACCACTCCAGTGGTTTTAGCCGGTAGGAGTCCGGCATATCCCTCGACCCTTCCCCGGGGCTAGGGAACTACATGATTACATGACGAGATATATATTATAATGTTATCTGTTTGGATTGTTCAAAGGACACGCATGTGTAATAAGGACGGTTGCAAATTGAAAGTAAATTAAGTACATTAAATAAATCTAACAGAGCAACCAGCCTGCAAGCAGCATAACATACAGACAGTAACTTCTTCCATTCATTCGCAAACAGTTTAGAGTTCGGTGAAACAACCAGTTTGGAAAGGGGCAGCCAAGTAGCATCGAGAAGGGTGTGTCTTGCTCATCATATCAGCCATTTATACGTCCACTGCTGAACAAAGTCCTCCCCCATAGATTTTCACAACTGTGTCATTATTTTGGGGGGTATTTGCCGACACTCACCACGCTTGGCAGGCGGGCCGGTGAGCGCAGTATCGCTACCTGTCACAGAAGGGACGCTGCTGCCCATCCCTCTGGTTTAGATTCCCTTAGTCGCGTTTTACGACATCCACGGGAGGAGATGGAGTGGTGCTATATTCTTAATCCGGACACCACACGGAATACTGTCCTGCTCGGAGCTAAAGAATCTGGAGAGGCCGAAGAAGCAACCACCTCGACGCCCAACTTAGCGCATCGCCAGGCCATAAGCCACAACCTTGCTGATTGGTAACTTTCAGGTAAAATTAGGGATACTGCGGTGGAGTTGAGGGACACCGGGTAGTGCCACTAGAAATCCTGGTACCCTTCCGTGATGGTACTTGCTAAGCGACAGGCCACTTTGCTGTCCTCAAGGGGGGCCGTCATGAGAATTTCCCGTGTTAAATGGTGGCAACTACATAAATCTACGAACAAGTAGATTTCAAATAACAACCGTAAACTGTTACCGCCTTGTAGTTGAGTTCTTTCATATTTAAAAGTGAGTTAAGAAAGAAGAATGAAAGACCAATTTATTAATATTCCGAAGTTAAGACACGCAATACATATTGAACATTAACGACTTAAGATAAAACATACAGTAAAATATTTGTTAGTCTCACTCCGCAAAAAGGAAAGGCGCTCAGCATTACAAGACTCCTGCCATAAACTGCTTGAAACAAACCAGTACTGAATTTCTGCGCCACCCTAAATTAATTACGAGTTACTGCTGACGTCTTTGGCGATCTTTGGCCATGGGATCCTTAATATACGTCATATACACACTCGCATGCACATGCACACACAAACACAACACTCATAGGCACACTAATACACACATAAATACACACACCCGCACGCACAAACACACTCGAACACATACACATCCCATGTGCTACGTATTTGATATTCGAACGGCCGAATACTGAAGAGAGCCCTGGTACCCAAATCACAAATTAAATATTTCCTTGAGTACCAGTGTTCAATTAAATATCGTGTTTTAGTGCTATCTCTTGTTTCCACTAGAATGTATCACTATGGCAATGAATATACTAATTGTATATTGTATTGTCTTTCTGCACACAATTATACATTAATTAAATAAATATAGTACCTGGCTGTGTAGTGAAGATTTTCAAGTTGCGAGTGAAATGGAATGAAATACACTTATAATAGCGTTATCCAGCATAAAACTGGCGGAAGTAATTCTCTTTGCATTTAGTATTATAAAGTGCATATTATCTGAGAGAGAATACAATTTCCAAGTACCGGGGATAGAATGGGATGTGACGTCGTACCCCGGGGATGAGTTAACCCGCACACTGAGATTTCATACCGTAATTGTGTTGTAAAGAAGGATATTTTGCTTCATTTTGTGTTTGAAATTCACAGACAGCCAAACATTATGTTTTGAAACTTAGAATAGGATGGTATTATTTTATTTAGTCAAATTTTAGATGCTAACAGACAATTCAATATTGTAAAATAAACAAACCGTCAATTTGTTTCAGTCCCACCCGTTGTTTATTTCTGAAAACTATAGAAGTTTTCAACAATGTATTTCAGTGATAAATAGCGACAGACGCGCGAATTCAATTTGGTTCCCGGCAAAGGACAGACCACCATTTTCTACCCGTGGGTGTTGTGAAAGGAGATTAAAGGTCGGTATCAAGAGGATGGGCAGCACCATCCTCCGGTATGCTTCTTCTTCTTTGGTGTGTGGTTAGTGACCAACATGGTGTGAGGTTTTCAAGCCACCCAAAGGCCAACAATTTGGCTTAACAAGTGCTGTTGAAACTTGAAGTGCTGCTGATGAAAACAACCCAAACTGACCACCCCTAGTACGAGATTACGTTAACTACCTAGAACTGTACCCCTAGTACGAGTTTACGTTAACTAACAACAGAAGTGTAATCCTAGTACGAGTTTACGTTAACTACCTACAGTTCTGTACCACTACGGGTACTTAGGCCACTTCATGGCACTGATTATTGAGTTTAGGCGATGTACCGCGACGCAATTATATGCATTCATATAATTTATAGAAAAAAAGCAAAATCAAAATCACCAAATTACAATTTACAAATTGAGTACGCGGCGTGAGTTTACCTTAACTAACCTCAGAATTTTACGGCTAGTACGCGCTTACGTTAAATACCCACAGAACTGTACCCATAGTACGAGATTCTTTTAAAAAGAAACTCGTACTACGGGTACTGAGGTCATGTCATGGAAGCGATTAATGAGCGCAGACGATGCCACGCGACGCAATTCTATCTATCTATTCATAATTTATAGAAAAAATTCAATTTTCGATCATGTAAAATCTCAATTTGCGCAATCGCAGCGTGAGTCATTGACTTACCACAGAACTGTACCACTAGCAGGAGATTCTTTTAAAAAGAAACTCGTACTACGGGTACTGAGGTCATGTCATGGAAGCGATTATTGAGCAAGCGTAGGCGAAGACGAGCGACTCAATTCATCATCATCATATCAGCCACAGGACGTCCACTGCTGAACAAAGGCCTCCCCCTTAGATTTCCACAACGAGCGGTCACATGCCGCTCTCATCCAACGACTCCCAGCGACCTTCACCAGATCGTCTGTCCACCTCGTTGGAGGTCGTCCCACGCTGCGTTTTCCGGTGCGCGGTCTCCATTCGAGAACCTTTGTGCCCCAACGGCCATCAGTTCTACGAGCAATGTGCCCTGCCCATTGCCACTTCAGTTTACTAATCCTTTCAGCTATGTCGACAACTTTAGTTCTTCTACGGATCTCCTCATTTCTGATTCGATCTCGTAGAGAAATACCAAGCATAGCTCTCTCCATAGCTCGCTGAGTGACCTTGGGCTTTCTTATGAGGCCCATTGTGAGTGACCACGTCTCTGTTCCATATGTCATCACTGGTAACACACACTGGTTAAAGACTTGCGTCTTGAGGCATTGCGGTATTGTTGACGAAAAGACGTTGCGAAGTTTCCCGAACGCTGCCCAGCCGAGTCGGATTCGACGATTGACCTCTTTCTCGAAGTTGGACCTACCTAACTGGACAGTTTGTCCTAGGTAGACATACTCGTCAACAACTTCGAGAACAGAGCTCCCAACGGATATTGGGGTGGGCACGACATGGACATTTGACATGACTTTTGTCTTGCCCATGTTCATTTTAAGGCCCACCTGTTGGGAAACTCTGTTGAGATCATCGAGCATTGTGCTGAGCTCTTGCAGCGATTCTGCCATGACTACGATGTCATTCAATTGTGTCTATTCATATAATATATAGACAAAAAGGCAAAATTAATAGATCATGTAAAATCACAATTTACAAGGCGCGTACGCAGAGTCTGTCTGTAGAGTGTAAACATTCTGCCTTTCTTTCTGTTGCGTGTACACCTCGGGAGTGAGATAGTTTTTGAGATTCAAGTTTAATTTAACCCGTTGTTTCCGTATATCGTGTAAAAGTGTCTGTTAGGACCTAATTTAATAAGTGATTTTAATCTATTATATTCTATTGTAATGGTATTTCAAATATGGTGAAAATTATTCTAATGGTATGTGAAATATGGTGAAGTATATAAATCTAGGTACCTATTTCTTTAATATTTATGAGGGGTCGAACTGGGTTGAACGTCTATTTTTCTCTAGTCCTCCCTTTTAGTCTAGTCTAGTAATTATGTTCCTTAATTAAGTATAATTGTTTAGGGCCTATCCTATATAGATATATAGGGTTTACTTACGGCCGAAATTAATAATCAATCGTGAACGACAATTTGTGTCTGTCTGTCTGTCTATCGTACGTCCCTGAAGGCACGCTTTCGCCGATTTGGCAGAAGGAGCATGTCTGATCATAGACTCACGCATCTGTCGAACAGCAGAAAGCGCGCCAGGAGAGTTGCCGCCTCGTAGGGCACTGTCCTGTATCCCCGTGCGATCCGTATAGCCACTCGTCGTCGAACTTCCTTGCTCGGTTCCCCGAGATTGGGCAGCATCCGGTGTAATGCACGCACTATCCTTTTGACTCGGGCGACGAGGTGCACGAAGTGCTCTTCCAAGCCCCAACGACTGTCCAGGGTGAGCCCCAAGTACTTCATGTACTGGCCCACCCAAACCGTTTCGGAGCCTATTCGAGATAAACTTTCACACAGACAAGTCACAAAATTTTAAAAACATTTTTTTTTTTTTACTGACAGGCGATTTAATTTTATAATATTGGTTTAGACAAATACCCCTATTCTGCCGATTGTCCCTTTGAAATTAAAGTTCACTATTTTTTGAGACCCTGTGTAAAATATTTTATTAGATTTGTCTTCGCTACTCTCCGGTATGATGACGAAGAAAATAAAACAACACTAAAACAAAATAATCTTTTCTAAAATCTACCATGCACAATGACACCCAATTAAGAGTCCCACTCGCTGACAATTGAATATAACAGCCAAGACGCATTTACAAAAAGGTCGCAACATTTAAAAAGTTGTGTGTCCCAAGTCCCGAGGCACGCGGAAACCGAATTAGCTCCACAAAGAAAAATGAAACTTCTTTTATCTTTTGAAAGGGGAATGTCACAAAGAGGGGTTTTTACGCGGCTAACTTGAAGCGTCGTCGACTTTTTTTGAGTTACGACCAAAGTTGTCCACTTGTGGCAATATGCCGTGTTTCGTTCTTTTGTTATATGAGTGATTGGTGTTAAGTTAATTTCGTGTGTGTTAAAGTGTTATTGGCTAGCCGCACGCACTTACTTTCCTATGATTAAGTTGGCTATCCTAAGTTTATACTATCATTTTTGAGTTCAAGTTATACATGATGGATGGATGGAGGTTGTTTATGATTTCTAACCTATAGTTTTTGTACGTTTTTAAAGATAATATAGAGCATTTATTAAAACTTACTTGAATATTTTGATAATCGGCTCAATGGTTATTTAAAAGGATATGAAGGCCATTCATGGCGTGAAATAATTGTGCCGTTGCCTCACCTAAGACTAAGTAACTATAGACAGATAGTATTAAGCATAAATAAAAATTCGATTACTACCTCTTACGAGCACATGCGCAACGTCATATGAAAGAAAGAGATGTCTATAGAGCTTTGGTTACAGCAAAATAATTGAATGGCACCGTTTCGTACTAAAGTAACAATCCACTTTCTGTTAACTGTTAGCGTCGTGTGTTAACCAGATGGTTTCAGGCAAATATAGCTGTAGGTGCGCAATGCTTCAAGACGTGCGCGAACGGTTGGTGCTTTCTCTTTTTATAACACGTAATACACGCACATGCAAATATATAAATATTTGCAGAGGGAGATTTGTAGAGATTATATTTTTGACACTATTAGTGTTATTAAATGGTTGGGTTATGGTATTACCAGGCAAAATACACAATCAATATAGGTGCTAAATATACATATTATTTTAAACGTTGCCCCACACTTAGATTTCTCCTGTGTCGTTTGTGCGTTTACAGACATTTATTCCACACACAATACACCCAGACCCGGAACAACTACCTGCAGATCATACAAATATTTCTTCCGTGCGGGAATCGAACCCGCGACCCAGAGCGCAGCAGCCGACTTTATCAGCCACTGCACCAACTGTGCCGTCAAGTATGTTCTTTCTCTATTCATTATTCTATATCTGTCTCTTTATATCTAACTATAATAATTTACACCAATCAACATTGTGATCTCAATTATTAAAAAAAAGTGTCTATAGAGTTATTTTCTGGCCCTTCCCACCACGACCAACCAACCGTGCTACTTAAATTCTAACATTTCATATGTGTTAGTAATTAATTCATTTGAGACCAGTCGTTACTCGCCGCGTCGCTAGACGTAAATTGTATTTATATTCATATCGTCTGAACCCTGCAAGATATTGAAATGAAACATTCCCTAAAGTTTTCATAGAAATCCGTTGAGCCGTTTCGGAGCCTCGGAGAAGGAGGACACGGAGCCGGGGTAACAACCGCCGCGGTGCCCGTGTCCAAAACGCCTGAGCCCCCCGTCGTCTTTATATGGCCCGCCATTGCCCATCGCCATTGCATTGCCATTGGCCTTGGGGGTCGTCAGCGCGCCTGTTGGGAAATCTGCGTGCTCATATCGAGCGACCCCTGGGACGACAGCGGTGTGCACGAGGTCACGTACCGACGTGTGCGCAGTACAGCGCATAGCGAGGCTTCGGGGGAATCCTTAACAGTCCCCCGAAAGGTGCTTGGGAGGGTGGCCTCTTTACAGTCGCCTTCCCTCCGCTAGAGGGGGTGACCGCTTTACACTCATACCCTCCGAGATGTGCGTAAAGGCGCGGCACCAATGGGTGGCTCTAGATGGGGATTATTCACGTTCCTGGAGTCCCCCCACGGTGCCGAAGATGACCACTCCGGTGGTTTAGCCGGTAGGAGACCGGACCAATAAAAAATAAATAAAAAAAGGATTATAAAAGTCGGTAGTTATTTTTTGGTAAGAAGTTTATTTGTTTCTTTTTAGTGTAAATAAATGGAAGACATTTTTCCAATTTGGTATCAGTATTTAACACTAAAAATAAGAATGACTCAAATCGGTTCTCCGATCTCGGAGGATTCGAAACTATTAAGACATCATCTAGATAAACGCAACCAATGTTTATTGAAATAAATCAAAATGGAATTGATCAAATCGGTCCACAAGTATGGAAATAATCGGCGTACATACGTAAAAAATCGTAATTAATTGAGGACATCCTACTTTTTGAAGTCGGTTAAAAAGTAAAAACAATAATGATGTATGGTTACGAAGCCCCTTATACTTTTTTTATATCGTTTTCCCCTGCCGTTACGAATTCATATCTACACTGTGTTGCCGCTCCATTACCGTCCATTACCATGTTTAAACTATGCGTTGAACTATATATATCACACACAATATAAGTTTACTGAACCCGAACGAAGGCAGGTAGCTTGTCCACTAACTGTCGTGGGCGGAAATAGGCTCATTTCCTCATTGTTTCTGTTTGGGGTGGTGGTTCCGTGGCCTATACATTATTATTAATCGTTCCTTTCGAGAGGAAAGGAAAGATTTGTAGTCTTTTTTAGGGTTCCGTACGTGCGAATGAAAAACGGCGGAACCCCTAACGGATCACTCGTATGTCTGTCCGTCTGTCACAGACAATTTTCTCCGATTTTATTGGACCAATTCAGTTGAAATTTAGTACAGATATGAATTTCTGCATCCCAAACACATAAAAATAAGTAAATACATTTTGCATATGGGGGTAACTTTAGGGCCCTATAGAAAAATCAAATAGGCTAACAAACTGTACCGTGTACATATCAAATGGAAGGGTTTGTTGCGTTCCTACTCGGCCTATTCGACACAGATACTTCCCGAAACACCCATGGTTCGAGAGGACCTGCGTCATCCTGAAGGTGAGGGTGCCATGCTGCCTCTCCACCCTTTCCTCCATGACGGATCTTAGCCGCTATCTCAGCATGCTCTGCTGAGAGAGATTTTCCCCGATCTGATCGACCAGGAGGGATCCGCAGCTCTGAGATCCTACCAGATTTGTACTTGGTTTTATACAAATATATTAGGAAGGTTAAAAGGACAAGTGTAATAAGAAATAAAACCCATTTATGTAAGGAGAGAAAATGGACGAGACATAATGAATCTGCCACCACGATCGCATAACTCCTATTTCAATGCAGTTCAAATTGCAAAGATTAGCTCAAAATAAAGCAGACGAAGTGTTTATAATATTTAACGGAAAATCCATGAATTTACCTGGGTAGCTTTTTGTACAAAATAGTTAAGGATTAAAATGACTATAACACTGGATCTATACATTTGAACTCCGGGTGTTCAAAAAGTTTCCGCGCCTAATCTATACAAATAAATAAAATTGGAGGGTCTGTTTGTAATGTCAAAATAACAGCTTTTTATTAAATGCATATAAAAGTATATAAGGTACCTATAACAAAAAACTATTTTAAATTTTTTAGTCTGTCCGTCTGTTTGTTCCGAAACGGCTGGTCCGATTTTGACGGAACTTTCACTGGCAGATAGCTGATGTTACAAGGAATGACTTAGGCTACTTTTATTTTAGAAAAACAAAAACCATTAGGGCTCCGTCAAAAAAATAAACCTTGAAATCCAATATATATATTCTATGTCAAGTGTCTATGTCGAAATTTCTTTTAAATTAAACGCGAGTGAAACCGTGGGTCCCAGCTAATAAGAAAATAAACGAAGATAACGGATTTCGAGGTCCAAAACCACACGTATAGTGAGAAAGGGTGGATTTCCAGATCGAGCCCGCCCGACGGAATATGGTTTACTACTGGATCCAGATCTCAATTTTTTTATATAAACTAGGAACGAGATACGCAATCCATTCGCCTTAATAAGCGGCATACCTGCCCATAACAATTGTAATGCTACCCAGGACTACTCCTGCGTGGCACTACACTGACATTCGTTATTTAGTCTCTTATGTCCCCTTCAATGACTGTATTCTGTTAGCTATTACCACAGAAATAGGAAAAAAGAGTGTTATGGGGCGTACCCGCGCCACCGCGACATGCCCAAATTGGGCCATCCGGAAAAAATGGCCGTTTTACAACATCAGTTGAGATTCGATCGCGTAAGTGAAACTTTGTTAAATTTTTGTGTTGTTCGGAAATAACATGCAAAAATCAAAGCGAAAATAATAACTTTATCAAGAAAGGAATCATATACAATATGCAAGTGAAGGAATTTTCTTGTATTTGTCTATAAAAAGAATAAATTAAAAACTATTGTTTTCTTTATTATGTTACATTTGGATTGATGGAGCAAAACGACATTATTATTTTTGTACAAAATACAATGCTTCTTATATACCACTTTTAATTAACAATCGGTGAATTACAAACGCAGTGAATAGAACAGCGAATGGTACTTCCAATAAACTTACGCGTTACGTGGTACGGGTGTCGTTTGCGGTCTGTACGCTCGGTATGATTGGCTACCTACAAAGTCGTGGGTGTGTTTTAGTATGAGAAGCCAATTATAATGTTGTGTTTATTCAGTTCATTGGATGAGAACTTGTAACTGTGTGCATTAGTGTGCTTTTATGAAGAATGGTAGTGGGGAAAATGGATTTCTAGGCTCGCATACATTTTGATCTACATGGTATATCTCCTTTCTTCTAATATCTTTGGCCATTACAAAGAATGGTCATAAACTATCATGCAGTGTTTGTGCTATCAGTTCTATTCTGGCCCTCCGTTCTTTCAGTTCAGAGAATAAAAGGACCAAATTACTGAATAAATGATTAAATTGAATTGAATTGAAAAAGGGAAAACTTGGATAATTATTACCTACAAATGGCAATCTTAAAATAACCAACCAGTGTGTACACCTCCTCATAACATATTATCTCATGTGTAACACGACTGAATGATAGACGATAGAGAGAATGAGAGACGAGATATTGGTGTCCGGATTAAGAATATAGCACCACTCCATCTCCTCCCGTGGATGTCGTAAAAGGCGACTAAGGGAATCTTAATCAGCAGCGTCCCTTCTGTGAAACGCTAGCAATACTGCGCTCACCAACCCGCCTGCCAAGCGTGGTGAGTATAGGCAAATACCCCCCAAAATGATGACACAGTTGTGAAAACATATATACATCAATGGTTTTAACTATCAGCCAGAACGCTAAACAAGTACGGCGTACACAACATTAATATATAGACGGCACGGTTGGTGCAGTGGCTGATACAGTCGGCTGCTGCGCTCTGGGTCTTGGGTTCGATTCCCGCACGGAACAAAAATTTGTATGGTCTGCAGGTAGTTGTTCCGGGTCTGGCGCACCCACGACACAGGAGAAATCCTAGTGTCGGGGAAACGATTTTATAAAAAAGAAACAACTACAAAATTCGATAAATTCCGAGACAAATTCTTTTTTATACCACTAAGGTGGCAAACAAACACACGGCCCGCATGATGGTAAGCAGTTACCTTAACCTATGAATGCTTGCAACACCAGAGGTATCACTTGCGAGTTGCCGACCCTGTAAAAATCTTTTTACGCCCTGAGGGATGCTTTTTAATGCATTTAAAGTCTTAAATGGTGAGCCCGCAGAAGTAGAAAAATCAGCTGAAAAAGTCTTACCTCTTATCGAATTCGTGGAGGTCTTCGGACGTGAACTGGCTGGTGACATCCAGTAATTGCTGAATGTGGTCACTGCAGACCCTGCTCTTGCGTCTATCGTCCCCATCCCTCAACAGGATGGTCGCGCATCCTCCGTAGTCCAGCGAGAGGGAGGGCTGCTGCACAACTATTGTGGTCCTTCCAGCCGGGATGGTGCTGGCGGCTGAGTCAAGCGGGTTAGCCGTCACGTGGACTTGGGCCGCTAAGGGAAGAAGGTTTAATTTATTAATTTATTTATGTCATCAAAGTTACAGTCATGTATATACATTATAAATTCACAGGTCTTATAGTAAAATTATATTAAGTAGGTAAGTTAGTACATGTACCCCGTAAGGGTATTTGCTACTGGGTCTCTGCAGTCTCCGAGTAGTATCCGGATTAATAATATAGCATCACTCATTGCCCTCCATGGGTAGCAGCATCCCTTTCGAGAAACAGTAGTCATACTGCGCCCATCAAACCTATCATAGGTCAGAGAGTGAGTTTGTGAAATGGAAGGAAGAAAATTGAGTGTCATTATGCCGTTTTGTGTTTATAACCTTCTATTATAATCATCATCATATCAGCCAAAGGACGTGAACTGCTGACATAGGCTTCCCCCATTGATTTCCAGAACGAGCGGTCACATGCCACCCGCATCCAACGACTCCCAGCTACCATCACCAGGTCGTCTGTCCACCTCGTTGGAGGTCATCCCACGTTACGTTTTCTGCAGTTAAATATTTATCTGTACGAGAGACTTGTTTCTCTTCGAAAATGGTGGGAAATCATCTATGGAACAATTTCTCGTACTTATCTCAATTTAACAGAATTTCAGACTTGTTACACTTTGGAACTAAGGTATCGAAATGTACACTTAAAACAGTTGTCGTTCGGAAACAACAAGATTACTTGAAAAATTACTTGAAAGATTTCTCCTGTGTCGTGGGTGCGTTTACAGACATATGTGGAATATATATGGGGCAACGTTTTTTTTTTTTTTAATTAAGAATTAAAAATATTAAGTCTCATCCGTGTGGTTCCCAGTAAAGAATAGGCTACCCCATGGGTATCGTAAAAGGCTACTCAGGGTTGATATCCAGAGGATGGGGAGCAGCATCGTTCCAGATGATTAAATAGCATCGTTCCGTGATCATTGGGAGGTCCCAGGAGTGGTGCGTCCAGGAGTGGACGTTTACGGGCTAACGTATACGTTAGATGCACCGTGTTCTACCGGCTACGAATAGCACCAACCCATCCCATGGGTGTCGTAAAAGGCGACTTTGGGATTAGCTGACGGATGGCAGCAGCGTCCTTCGAGTACATTAACAACTCAACTGCGATCGCCAACCCGTCTGCCAAGCGTGGCGATTATGGTAAAAACCCCCAATGAACACACAACACACCCTAACCGGCGTTGTGGCGATCTTTGGGGAGGCTTGTGTTCAGCAGTGGACTTGATTCGACTGAAAAGATGCCAAAATTATAATGGTAAATGTTTTGGACAACTGTTTATGTTATCTTGTTTTAGCTCAAGCAAGTAATTATATGTCGTGGTCGCTCGAATGCTGCAAAGTATTCGAACCGTCAGCAAAAACAAAAACCTAAAATATACGCGATAGAATCCGTTTAAATGTGTTTTATTATAATGTGAAATAATTGCGACAACCTCAAGCAAGCAACATTAAAACTAATAAAAATATGCTATGATTTTACTCATAATTAAGGTATATTATTGTCATTCGAAATTTTGGTCAATTTTGAATAGTCTGTGAGTGGCTTAGGCCCAGCCAGGCCCAAAACAAGTTCCAGAAATTTATCGAATTTCTGAAGAAAATAACAGTTTTAATAGTGAACCTGTGAACCGTGTTAGCGCTAATACTGATCAGGAGTTTAGAAAAAAAGGATGAAGAATGAAAATAGATGTGCACCTTTAAGGCTATGGAAGGTTGAGCTTTGCTGTATTATATCTGGTTACCCAATATATCCAATAGAAAACATAAATGAAAAAATTCCAAAGAACTGTAGTTCTCAACCTCATGTACCTTGAGTTTACACTACTTCGGTTTATTTTTCGGAATGCAGTCATCCACAATATAATTCATTACTTTGTAAAAATATGTAAACTCATCTCTAAGCCTAACTCATACACCGGAGTCCAATCTACGGCCACAATAATAAATTGTTTTTACCGTGTGGTGCCGGCTCAGAATGCCACCACCCCATCTCCTCCCATGGGTGTCGTAAAAGTCGACTAAGGGATTAGCCGGAGGATGGGCAGCAGCGTCCTTCGAGTACATTAACAACTCAACTGCGATCGCCAACCCGCCTGCCAAGCGTGGCGATTATGGCAAAACCCCCCAATGAGCCCACAACACATCCGTATCGGTGGTTGTGGTGATCTTTGGGGGAGGCCTGTGTCCAGCAGTGGACTTCGTTCGGCCGAAATGATACCTCAATATTTAACTTTCATTTTTTTGCTTTGGCATCCAACTCTGAGATAAGTTCAAAATTTCAAGGCTAACCGCTAATCGGGCAGTTAGTTGAAAATCAATTACAATATTCCATCCGAACAGACGTACAAGAAAGAGAGTTGCTAAAAAAAGAGAATACTAATTACCAGTGGATTGTCTTCTAGAAGACGGCGGTGGAACAGAATGCTGATGAGCAGAGGATCTTCTTCTCGACGTCGTGAACACATCAGTCCCTTCCAACTGCCTCCTCAACTTCGCAACCTCATCTTTATAATAATACTCCTTCTCTATCTTCTGTTTATTCTTTACTCTCGGCTCACTAACTCTTCTCTTCACAGGTTCAGGTTCAAAGTTGAAATGAGTCTCAAACGTCGCCTGAACCGCCTTCGGACTTTTTGGAGGCTCCATTTTAGGGTCATATGGGATTTGGATTGAGGTTGACGCTACATTAGTTTGACTCACTTTGGTTTTATTTCGTGGCTTTTCTTGTCTTTTTGGGTCTGGGATTGGCACGTCAAATACGAAACGACCTGGACCTGGTCTTGGGGAGTCTATGACGTCAGTAGCGGATTGGGGCTTTGTGTACGCTGGGGAATCGAAATCGCAGCTGTTTTGTGCTCTATGGTAGTGTGGGGGGGCTGTGCTTGGGGGGTTAGGAGGCACGTTGGGGTCGTCGATGAGGCTGGGCTCGGAGAGCTCGGGGGCATCGGGCTCGGCGTCCATGGAGTCGTCGGTACCGGTAACCGATGTGAGTGCAGTTGCCGCCGAGTCGGTGCTCGTGTTGATCGTCTTGTCCGACGTTGTGCTGCTGCCCATGACCACCACCTGAAAAGATGGGACAGATTTAGATACTGGAATTTAGTCAAGCGGTCACAAAAGTTTTCACTTTCAGTTTCAGTCTAACTTGACTACCTCCTATAGTAACTACAAGAGACACGTTATCGATGTGTTTGAATATTTTACCGGTCAATTCGTTCAAGGGTCCCGTGGCCCTTGACGTATAAGGTCGAGCCTCTTGCATGAAAAGTGACGCCTACGCGAGATTACTCTCTTCTGGCGCCAACCCGAACCTACTCTTTAACATGCTTATATGTATAGATATATATTTTCTTATAATAAATCTGTTGGAATAAAAATTTCTGTGTCTAATAATGAAAAAATTCTGTATTTTCAAACATCGTCGTTATCATCGAGAGCTATTGGACAAACTCTTCTCTTACAGAACGCAGGGCAGTTCGTGGCGTACTGAATGTGAGTAATTGGTCGGTTGGACCGGAACCCCATGAGTGCCTGCAGGACTTTCAACTCTGGCTTGCCTTAGTTGGCCTAAGGATCAGAGCGGGGTTGCCAGAGCTATATGCTCGGGGGTGGAATAAAGGTTGAAAAGCAGACGCTGTTTTTCATAGTATTCAATCCATTATGCAACCATTACAATAGACTGATTGTAATTTTACACTAGTTTTACACCTCCGGGGACAATCTGAGATTGCATTTTATAGGACAGCCACGAAGAGGCCCCGGTGTCCCAATACATTTTAGATTAAAATTCTCTGAAAGGCCTCTGCATGTTGGACCCATGTCCCCGCACGTACGTCCGCGTAAGCCTATCAAAAGGACGGGCTCTCCCTTACAGGGGATATAAAAGAAAAATAGGATGCATGCATGTGGGTCCCGACCGTTGTACCGGCCTCGCCACCGAGGATGCCCGCCTCACCGACGTCGCGAAGGCCTATCGCCGCGTCACCTTCCCGTTCAAGTTAGCACTTCTCCCTCCCGTCTCTTGCTCGCGCCGGCCCGTGCCGAGCCTGTAGCTTTAAATGTCCCTTAATACAATTTAAGTAATACCGATCCAGCTGTCCCCAAAACAATAGCTTGTTATCCCCAGCAACGTCCTAAGCCGAGGTCCGTGTCCCGCAGGGGGCGCCCTTAGCGAAAGTTGCTTAGTTTTTAATACTAAATTTAAGCCTGGCTGGAGGCCTCTTTTGGCTTCGCCAGAAAATGACCGGTTAAGCAACCACATTTCCCAGAAATGTATGCGAGAAGACAAACAAAAAAAAAAAAATTGCATGTGGGAGTACGAGTCGTAAGATACTGTGTTAGTGATCTTTATTCATTGTATATGGAATTTGTTGCCCGGCTTCTACTCAGTATACACACACGTCTTGTATGTGTGTATATGACTGTTCTTAATGAGTGTTCAAAAAGTATAATTTCTATTGTCTATTTTGATTAAGCGATTTTCTCTATCCTAGCACTTCAGAGACTTCGTCTGTGAAACTAAATCGTTCACCTGTGTACCGTACATTTATGGTTATGTAAGAGATAAATGCTGGAATTCTGACAAAGGTAGAAAAGTATCGCATCTTCGAAAGAACCCAACTGAAAACTATTTGCTGAGCGCAACGTACTAGCGATAAGGTTGTCAAGTTGTGGAATTATATTCTAGGATAAGGTGTTTTAGTTCCGTGTTGTCCGGATTAAGAATATAGCATCCCTCCACCTTCCCCCATGGATGTCGGCGACTAGGGCCTCGAAACCAGGTGGACGGGCAGCACCGTCACTTCCATAGAACAGTAGCCATACTGCGCTCACCAATCCGCCTGCCAAGTGTGTTAAGTATTGGCAACCCAATGTTGATGAAGTTGTGAGAAATCTATGAGGGAGGCCTTTGTTCAGCAGTGGACGGGCTGTTGTGTGATGGAATAAAGTGAGAGTAAAATAAATTGTTAAGCTTCGTTTGTTTCCTGATAAAGAAATTTATGTATTAAATTATTTATAATTTCCTAAGGAAAAAAAATGTTCTTTTGTTTTGTTGTACCGGTGGCAGGCATCCGCTGTCCTAATGCAAGGCTCGGTCTGTGGTCACCAACCTGCTTACGTGGATAAATCGGACAATAAATTATTCTTGGGAGAGGTCACGGCTCGCTGGCCGTTGACCTCCATGACGTCCTCCGATCCTCTAGACCCGTGAACAAACCTATGCAAGGGATCGTAACCTACATCCAAGCATACAAAGAAATAAACGAAGCGGATTAAAGGACCAGTATTCAATAAAGTGTTACCTTTTTTTATTGGTGCCCAGTGGAAATTCTTCATGAACTTCCTTCGCCCCAGGGAAGGGCGAAGGGGTATGCCGGACTCCTACCGGCTAAAACCACTGGAGCGGTCATCTTCGGCACCTAAGGGTGGCTCCAGGTCCTCGTATGATCACACTAGAGCCGCCCACTGGTGCCACGCCTATTGGTATATCTCAGAGAGGGTGACTGTAAAGCGGTCACCCCCCCAGGGGGATTGTAAAGGATCCCCCAAAGCGTCCCACTGCAGCGCGTGACCACATGCGTGCTACCGTCTTCTCTTGGGTCGCTTGGTGTGGGCACGCAGATTCCCCAATTTACGCACCCGCGAACCCAGAGGTCCCCTGCCTCACAGCAACGGCAGGGGGTTTTAGGCGTGTGGGAATTAGGCACCAGGGCGGTTGTTACCCCGGCGCCATCTCCTCCTTCTTCGAGCGGGATCGGCCCTCTCCCGATCCCGCTCTGCGGTCTCCTTCTGGAGCATGACTCTCTCACAGAAGGAGACCACTGCATTCTAGTTTTCGTGCTCTGCCAACATAGCCGACACTACTGCTGGCAGAGAGAGGTCTTGCCCGATCCGATCGACCAGGATTCGCCACTCGGCGGCCCACGCGGGGCATGCCTCGAGCGTGTGCTGTGCGGTGTCCTGGTCGCTATCACAATGGTGGCATTGTGCCGTGGCCTCGCGTCCTATCCTGTGCAGGTACGCACCGAAACAACCGTGCCCGGTGAGCACCTGCGTCAGGCGGTAGGTGACGCGCTCGCTCCTTCTGAGCCAGGCTCCAAAGAGCGGCAGGACGGCCTCCACGACGCGCTTGGTCGCGAACTGCATCCGGAGGCGGCGACGCAATAGTGTTACCTACTGAATACTGGTCCTAAAATCCACTCTGTTATTTCTTTTCAAAATGGTTTAACGGTTTTAATGCCCGATGATCTCAACAGAGTTTCCCAAGAGTTTCCCTTCGAGAAAGAGGTCAATCGTCGAATCCGACTCGGCTGGGCAGCGTTTGGGAAACTTCGTAACAACTTTTAGTCAACAATACCGCAATGCCTCAAGACGAAAGTCTTTAACCAGTGTGTGTTACCAGTGATGACATAAGGAACAGAGACGTGGAGAGCTATGCTTGGTATTTCTCTACGTGATTGAATCAGAAATGAGGACATCCGTGGAAGAACTAAAGTTGCCGACATAGCTGAAAGGATTAGTAAACTGAAGTGGCAATGGGCAGGGCACATTGCTCGTAGAACTGATGGCCATTGGGGCACAAAGGTTCTCGAATGGAGACCGCGCGCACCGGAAAACGCAGCGTGGGACGACCTCCAACGAGGTGGTCAGACGACCTGGTGAAGGTCGCTGGGAGTCATTGGATGAGACCGGCAAGTGACCGCTCGTTGTGGAAATCTAAGGGGGAGGCCTTTGTTCAGCAGTGGACGTCCTGTGGCTGATATGATGATTGCTTTAAAAAAAGGGTAAAAGATCACTATATTTTACTGTTTTTAACAGCAATAAAACCAAACACAAATAGGTTCATCTAGCTTTTCACCGTGTCCAGTTCCAACTTCCAAACTACGAGTATAATAGACAAGCCGAAAGGCCCAACACTCAGCAGCTGGCTGCACTTACGACAACACTGCCAAAAAGAATTATAAAATAACGGTTATAGCCAAATGCACTCACCGATCTGTAAGCAATTGGTGAGGTTAAACGATGGTCGGCG
Organism: Diloba caeruleocephala; assembly: GCA_947459985.1. Taxonomy (NCBI): domain Eukaryota; kingdom Metazoa; phylum Arthropoda; class Insecta; order Lepidoptera; family Noctuidae; genus Diloba; species Diloba caeruleocephala. The sequence continues at coordinate 19,074,550 of OX381627.1, forward strand.
CGGTCAGTCTATGGATGGGTCACCGCATAGTGGTATTGAAACTGAGTGCCTTTGCGCTTCAGAGGGCGCGTAAATCTGTTGGTCTCGCTTGTTGTCATTAGACGGCAGTCGTTAAGCTAAGTCGAAGGCCTTTAGGAGGCTTGAACAACTGCGTCACAAGAAAAAAAAACACGTCGAAGAGCTCTTGTCTATCAGCATCCCTCATTTACACACACTGGCAACCATTCACACGCTAGAGTTAGGTAGACCATAATTAAAATCATAAAACAGCATCTGCTTGAAAATAATATTAGTCTATTGTTCTTTCTTTGTAATTAGTATACTTCCTCAAGTTTTTGCACCAATCTCCCACGTTTAGAATACTGTATTAATTTGTATAAATATAATATAATTTAATTTAAATTAATTAATAGGAAAAAAATGCAAAATACAGCTAACATTAAAAGAAGCCTTCTGTGCGAGCAATGTTTGGTCTGCAGTCAACAGGCAGCTGTAAAGGGAATTTTGACAGGTACAGCATTCTGACACTTCAGTCTCTATACATCTTTGAGGTAGCGTTGTTTGTTCACAAGAATCCTCAACTGTTTCAACGCATATCCGATGTTGTGAAGCGAAATAGGCGCAATGGTAATAGGTTGTGTCTACATAGCGCGAAAACTAGTCTTATGGGGAAAACTTTGTTATGTATGGCGCCTAAAATTTACAATAAGATCCCAAATGACATAAAACTTCACAATGTCATAATATTTAAAAAGAAATTGAGTAGCCTCCTGACTTATAAATGTAATTTACAGTATTAATGAATTTCTGAATGATTATAATTTGACATCAATTTAATTCGACATTTAATATATAATGTTTCTTTTATTGACATTTTAATTTAGCACATTATTAGGGTTCGTGCTATTCATAGCCGGCACCACACGGGCAACGGCACGGCACCCATCTCATCCCGTGGGTGTCGTAAAAGGCGACTAAGGGAATTAGCCGGAGGATGGGCAGCAGCGTCCTCCGAATAAATTAACAACTAAACTGCGATCGCCAACCCGTCTGCCAAGCGTGGCGGTTATGGCAAAACCCCCCCAATGAGCACACAACACCCCGATATCGGTCATTGTGGTGATCTTTGGGGGAGGCCTGTGTCCAGCAGTGGACTTTATTCGGCCGAAATGATGATGACATTATTTATTAATATCAAATTTTTTTTTTTTTTTAAAACGTTGCCCCACACTAGGATTTCCCCTGTATCCACAATACACCCAGACCCGGAACAACTACCTGCAGATCATACAAATATTTGTTCCGTGCGGGAATCGAACCCACGACCCGGAGCGCAGCAGTCGACTGTATCAGCCACCGCACCAACCGTGTCGTCAATTTTCTATCTCTTTTTAAAATTAATTAATCTTATTTATATTAAGAATCATATTTGTTATAATTAATTCATACACCTCTTCGGGCAGATTTTGGTGAAACAAATATTAACACCTGTGATCGTGTCATACCCAAAATATAATGAATAATAAATAAATAAATAACTTGCAGTACAAGAATTTAGTTTAGTGCAATTACATGATCCATTTTGCACCGCGTGCCAACCCTACTCAGTACAGTCGGCGCATACCAGCAGAGGTCTACACGTAAACTTCAAAGTCGACGCTGTAGCACTACATAATTGGCAACCCTAACAAGCGTTGCTTCAGCTACAAACAACTGCATGAATGCGATTCGTGTAATGATTTCGAAATTTAAAACATTGTCTTGGATATTTCTGCAGTATGCAAACTGCAAATTTTATGAAGAGTCTTTGAAATTTATCAGAATAATAATTATTCTGGGACTATATTATCGAGTAAAAAGCATTTTTACATTATCATAATTTCAGCCATAATTTATGTTGTGTGCTCATCGAGGGGTTTTGCTATAACCGCCACGTTTGGCAGGCGGGTTGGCTGTGGGATGCCTTGGGGGATCCTTTACAATCCCCCGGGGGGTGACCCCTTTACAGTCACCCTCTCCGGGATGTGCCTATAGGCGTGGCACCATTGGGCGGCTCTAGTGTGATCATACGAGGACCTGGAGCCCCCTTCGGTGCCGAAGATGACCGCTCCAGTCGTTTTAGCCGGTAGGAGTCCGGCATACCCCTTCGCCCTTCCCCGGGGCGAAGGAAGTTCATGAAGAATTACAATTGGGCCTCAACAAAAAAAAAAATTGAGGGGTCCGGCACACCCCTTCGCCCTTCCCCGGGGCGAAGGAAGTTCATGAAGAATTTCCACTGGGCACCAATAAAATAAAAAACGGGTTGGCTATTGTAGTTGAGTTGTAAATATACTCGAAGGACCCAGTTAATCCTATAGTCGCCTTTAACGACACGCACTGGAGTGTTTGGGTGGTACTATTTTTAGCTGTTACCATACGGCTTAGACTGCACCAAACAGTTTATTTTATACTAGCTGGGACCCGCGGTTTCACCCGCGCTTAATTTAAAAGAAATTTAGAGTATTTCGACATAGACACTTGACATAGAATAAATATATTGGATTTCAAGGGTTTTATTTTTTTAAGCGGAACCCTAATTATTTTTCTTAAATAAAAGTAGCCTAAGTTATTCCTTATAACATCAGCTATCTGCCAGTGAAGGTCCTGTCAAAATCGGTCCAGCCGTTTCGGAGATTACCCGGAACAAACAGACAGACAGACAAAATAATTTAAAATAGTGTTTTTGTTATATGTAACGTACATACTTTCATATGCATTTACTAAAAAGCTGTTATTTTGATATTACAAACAGACACTTCAATTTTATTTATTTGTATAGATATTTAATTAGAACACACGGGTGAATATTTCATTTCGTGCACATTATGATGTTCTGGAGAAACGTCAAATAAATGTGCCTTATCATGTTCTTTACATATATTTTGTAAAGTGTTTAATGATTATAAGTGAAATATAGCAAAGGGACAATAATCAGACATTTAGTATTAAAAAAAATTGCAGTTTGTTTTTTTGGAAGAATGGGTTGAGCACATGACCAAAATACGTTCCAAGGCGTGTTTTTGAATCCGATCGGATATTTCACCAATGCATAATCTCACTCAACTTGTTAAGAAGCATTTGTTTCTCTATTAATTTTAGTATTTTGCATCCTTAAATGTATAAGGTATAGTTTTAGGTCAAAAACACAATAAAATAATAGGTAAATATATATTTTCTCGGTCGATATCATAACGGTAAAACGTACAAATGTAGTTTTATTCAAATACGACATTTCTACTTTTTAAATGTCTGATTGATAAACACAAAATGATGTTAATGCAGCCAGATCTGCTTTTGAAGAGCGGAGCATCAATTTCTACGAGTCGATTACATTGGATTAAGTCGAGATCGGCCGAGCGAAAAGAGATTGAATTGTTTTACAGCTAACTATGCGGGGACGACACGATTTGGATTCATCCTATAGTTACTTAAAGATTGCATGCTTTTTGAATTCGAAATAATACAGAATAGACTTTTGGAAAATGCTCTGAATGGTTTCTGTTTGGTTTCTGAGTGGTGGGGTAGTTTATCAAATTGAAACTTTATGCTAATAATAAACATACAATTCTTACACTTTATTCTTTCAGCGTTACAGAGTCAGTGATAAGCGTAAATATGCCTCATAATGTCGTGTCGTATTGTGTAAAAGTAATAACACAGTTTAAAGTGTCATTTTCTCTCACAGACAATAAACTTTCAGACATTAATAATAATCTGTTACAGTGAATATTTGAATGATGACGACAGAGCATAGTCGAAAATAATTTTAAAACAAACAGAATTTACTCAAATTAGTATTTTGGACGTCAATAAGTAAAATGAGAGCGGCCGTTTTACAGTCGCCTTCACTCCGCTAGACGGATGACCGTTTTACAATCATCCCCTCCGAGATATGTCTAAAGGTCCAGCACCAATGGGCGTGTAATCTTACGAAAACCTGGAGCTCGGTGCGAAAGATTACCGCTCCAGTGGTTTTAGCCGGTAGGAGTCCAGCATGCCCCTTCGCCCTTCCCCGGGGCGCAGGAAGTTCATGTTGAATTTCAATTGGGGACCAATAAAAAAAGGTCTCTAGTTAAGTATAGGTACCACCGCCGTGCCAGATATTCCGCCGCCAAGCAATGTCTAAACTTTAGATCTTAAAGGGCACTACTAGTACTAGGTACTAGGTAGCTACTGAAACTAGTAGGCATAAAAGACCAAATAACTAATGTCTCATCGCGAGGTGATGGGCCCAGTGCGGTGTTTGTTGTTGTGTGTCGTTATGGGCCGGCGTGATGCTGAGGATTAGTAAACTGAAGTGGCAATGGCCGAGGCACATTGCCTGTAGAACTGATGGCCATTGGGGCACAAAGGTTCTCGAATGGAGACCGCGCACCGGAAAACGCAGCGTGGGACGACCTCCGACGAGGTGGACAGACGACCTGGTGAAGGTCGCTGGGAGTCGTTGGATGAGAGCGGCATGTGACCGCTCGTTTTGGAAATCTAAGGGGGAGGCCTTTGTTCAGCAGTGGACGTCCTGTGGCTGATATGATGATGATGATGATGACGTGAGCGTATAAGCACCAGGTGAATGATTTGCTCTTTCTTACTTTCCTCGTCACATTGTTTTTAAATATTTATTTTCTTTCTCTTTCTTACTTCAATATGGAGTTGGAGTTGGCACGGCCGTACTCTGCAGAGCAACGAGGCAGATTCGTTTCTGATGATGGCATGGAATCCATCGGCGTGTGATCATACTCGATCCCATGCAGAAATGGGGCAGCCCATCAACATCCTTAAACCATTATTATATTACCGTTTATTTTAATTGCGGGCACGGTTCTTGGGCATTTACCACCGTCCACCTTAAAGACCAAGAACTCGCTTCTTTGACATGATAGGCCAAGTGCCTGAGCATAGCCCTCACAACATGTGAGCAGCTCTCTAAGTGCCCTAACCATTGGGCTCAGCAGTGCCATATCATCAGCGTACTGATGTTGTTAACACTGAGGAATGGGCAGCAACGTCCCTTTTCCCTTCCCATACTGCGCTGATCAACCCGCCTGCCAAGAGTGGTGAATACTGGCAAACTCCACCCAAAATAACTACACAATTGTGGAAATGTAAGGGGGAGGCTTTTGTTCAGCAGTGGACGACCTTTGTCTGATATGATATGACCTTTGTTCAAGACCCTATATAATTATGTAGTAATAGATATAATAATAATAGATACTAAAAGTTATTTCAATTAGAGTTCATCATATCAGCCACAGGACGTCCACTGCTGAACAAAGGCCTCTCCCTTAGATTTCCACAACGAGCGGTCACATGCCGCTCTCATCCAACGACTCCCAGCGACCTTCACCAGGTCGTCTGTCCACCTCGTTGGAGGTCGTCCCACGCTGCGTTTTCCGGTGCGCGGTCTCCATTCTAGCGCCTCAGCGGCCATCAGTTCTACGAGCAATGTGCCCTGCCCATTGCCACTTCAGTTTACTAATCCTTTCAGCTATGACGACAACTTTTGTTCTTCTACTACTAATACTACTACAACAGTTAATTCTCTTATATTGCTGTTATTGCCACGTCTCACTATCCTATTCACTGATCCAAAGGGTCCCTTTGCTGCCGAAGTTTTCAAATCACTTAATAGAAAAATTGGTTAAAAATGAGGTGAAATAAATTTCAACATTTCAATGAATAAACTTTGCAAATATCGCACTTTATCTTTGAAGTTCGGACTAGCGAAGCGTCTCAAATGTAGATTGCTGACTTGAATTTAAGAACTTTAAACAACTTTAAATTCAAATTTATGTGAACTAAAGGATTTTTGTGAGATTTATAAAAATGCAAATTCTAAAGATTGGACACTTGGTAGACAGAGATAACGGTAATTAAGATATATCTTAGAACCTTTTTTATGTACTGGAATCTACTTGCTAACCAGATGCTGCAGAATAATAGGTAAAATTTACACTTTCAAATTCAAAACAAATGATTGAGTCTTATACATTAAACTATTCGGCAATCAATCCAAAAATAAAGGCTATTTAGCCCTCTAAAAAGCTTCTTTTTGGATTGATCGCCGTACGAGAAATTATTGTAACAGCATTTTCACCACACGAGTGCAATAAACGTTTTTGATTTTTGTAGACCTGACATGCTTTGTTCAGCAGTGGACGTCTTGCTGATATGAATGATGAATGAATGAATGAATGACATCATCAAACCAGTATTTCTTTTCACCGCGGTGGAATTCTTTATGGACTTCCTCCACCCCGGAAGCGCGAAGGTCTCCTGCTCATACCGGCTAGAGACACCTAGTCAATTATGTGCGGCGCACAAGAGGGCTCCAGGGTTTTGAGAATGAATGCTCCAGAGTAATCATCAGCTCAGTCTTTCGCCTTCTGCTTTTACATGTAAATGGTAAATGGTACGGCGAACACGCAAAGGCCTTCCTGAGTGTAAGTAGCAAAGAGCCTGGGACTGGGAGAGTGTGGCACTTGCACTGGGACAACAGATCACCCCTCTTTATTGATGCGCTGCCGATTGTTCTTATAACGTTACTGGCTGTTCCTAACCTTCACCAGGAACAGAGACGAAGACCTGCCCCATGTTGCGCCACAACAACTAGTTCTGACCCTTCTGCCCCTAGGCTACCCCCAGCTGTAACCTTATTGCTGTATTTTTTTATTGCGCCCAGTGGAAATTCTATATGAACTTCCTCCGCCGCGGGGAAGGTCGGAGGGGCATGCCGGACTCCTACCAGCTAAAACTGTCAGTCATCTTCGGCACCTAAGGGGCTCCAGGTCCTCGTATGATCACACTAGAGCCGCACACTGGTACCACGCCTATAGGCACATCTCTGAGTGACTGTAAAGCGGTCGGCCCCCCGGGGGGATTGTAAAGGATCTCCCGACGCGTTCTTGTGCGCTGTGCTATGCGCACACGGCAGCGTGTGACCATATGCGCGCCATCGTCTTCTGGTGGGTCGCTTGGTGTGGGCACGCAGATTCCCCAATCTACGCACCCGCGAACCCAGAGGCCCCCCGCCTTACCAAATTTCAACTTAATCCGTCTAGTAGATTTGGAGCAAATTGGCTGTGACAGACGGACAGACCGACAGACAGAAGAGTGGTCCTACAAGAGTTTAGCCGTTCTTTCCCTCGGACATTCGGAACCCTGATAATAAAGTACCTACAATTGAAATTGAAAACGTGACATTTGTACGTGCCTGGTGCCTGACTCCGTAAACTTTGGTGCCACCGCGACCACATTGTTGGAGTACAAGAGATATACTTGTGTTATAATAATATTAATTTTTATTTCAGACACAAATGGTCCATACACTTATTACATTCTATGTTAGTCGTAGGTACATATTACAGATATAAACAGTTAGTACTTTGCTATTAGACAAAATAAACAAATGATGACCTATTTTTTGTTACCTCGCATAAGTACACCAGCCCAGTATCCAATAAACGGACTGTCAATTTTGTCAGCTAACGTTCTGAGGCCAGTGTTGGTGCTACCACGGACCCTACTCATCAGAGATGCTGTTCTCTTCCTCATGATAGCGAAGAAGTCATCAGTGAATGCACCCGCAAACATTGCGGATGCACTGCAATACCGGGGTTTGCTCAAAACTGCCCTCAGAGCGACATTGTACTGAACACGAAGAGCGTTGTAAGACGAACTGCCAGATAGACAGGAGCACCAGGAAAACTAAAACGGAGCTCATCAACGTTGATGGTCTAATAAAAGGACAATTTGGGAGTTTTTTTTTTCAAGAATATCTCATCCATCCATCCATATCAGCCACAGGACGTCCACTGCTGAACAAAGGCCTCTCCCTTAGATTTCCACAACGAGCGGTTACATGCCGCCCTCATCCAATGACTCCCAGTGACCTTCACCAGCTCCCAGTGCCACGCTGCGTTTTCCGGTGCGCGGTCTCCATTCTAGAACCTTTGTGCCCCAGCGGCCATCAGTTCTACGAGCAATGTGCCCTGCCCATTGCCACTTCAGTTTACTAATCCTTTCAGCTATGTCGACAACTTTAGTTCTTCTACGGATCTCCTCATTTCTGATTCGATCTCGTAGAGAAATACCAAGCATATCTCTCTCCATAGCTCGCTGAGTGACCTTGAGCTTTCTTATGAGTCCTATTGTGAGTGACCACGTCTCTGTTCCATATGTCATCATTGGTAACACACACTGGTTAAAGACTTGCGTCTTGAGGCATTGCGGTATTGTTGACGAAAAGATGTTGCGAAATTTCCTAAACGCTGCCCAGCCAAGTCGGATTCGACGATTGATCTCTTTCTCGAAGTTGGACCTACCTAACTGGACAGTTTGTCCCAGGTAGACATACTCATCAACAACTTCGAGAACATATCTCAGTAAAACGTTATATAATATAATAATGTCTTACGTTTTCGCGGGTATTACACATTATAATAAAACACTTTTAAATTTCAAAAATTCTATCGCGTATATTTTAGAATTTTTCTGACGTTTTGATGTTTCGATCACTTTGCAGGGTTAGTCATCCTGCGACCACGAACCCTGCAAAGTGTTCGAAACGTCAGGAAAAACAAAAATCTAAAATATACACGATCGAATCCGTTTAAAAGTGTTTTATTACAATGTTATATAATATATTCCTTTGAGTATTAAACCATACTCAAAGAACCTACCCTAAGGGAGTCCCTTCGAATTTTATAATATATATTTTTTCACCTTTTCCAGCCTTTGTTTCAATGTGTCAGACGATTCGTTATCTAGAGGCTTTGAACTTTCTGCCTTTGCCCTCGAGCACACCTGAATGCCATTTATAAATCATTAGGATTCGCGAATATTTTTATTTCGTTTTAAAATTCGTAGAGGTGTCAAAATATTATGTAGGGTATAGTTAGGTTGAAATTGAGTGACAGACAGACAATTCCAAATACTGTGTCTGGAATTTGAATTTAGAAATAAAACAAACAATGGCCACATGGCCAGACATTTAATTTACCTCTTACTAACTAACTTGACCTGTCACATATGGGTGGCTCTCGCGAGTTTTTTTTCCACATAAAATACACCCAGACCCGGAACACAAATATTTGTTCCGTGCGGGAATCGAACCCACGACCCGGAGCACAGCAGCCGACTGTATCAGCCACTGCTACAACCGTGCCGTCGTAGATTCTTTCTCGTTTGATTAGTGGCAAACCTTGTGTCGGAGTTTTAAGCTGCCCAAACTCTCCGATTTGGCTTAACGGCTGCCATCTACTGACAATAACCGGCGGGCTGAGTAGCTGAAAACAGCAACAGCAGACGCGATAGCAGCTATCGCGCAGCAAACGATCCACCGGAGGCAAAGCGTCTTAACAATTGGTATTACGTAAGGCATCGCCCGCCTGTCGCTATTGTGGAAGATGCATAGTTACTAGCGCCAGTAGCCACCAGTGGAACTAAAAAGAATGAACGTTTTTAGTGTATTGATCGTCAGACAGAGGTGCGTCAGAGATCTTCGCCTGTTTAGTCGCTTAGGTAATACCAAATGGACGTTTGACAGCGGCGTTGGAGCAATGTACGCCTGTTGCAAAGCGTCTGCGACTTAGGTAATCAGCCCGCGGGACGGACGATTTTACGTGCCCTCCGAAGTACGGAGACGCTCAATTGAAAGACCAATATGGGGTCATCTATCAATAGACTGACCGCGCCGAGCGACGCTTAACCTGACCGATCGTTTACCGATCAGTAATGCAACTGGCTATGAGCGCTTCTTTAAAAGTAAATTTACGTTTTACACTGAAAATCAGCGGTGAGTTGCAGCTTACGCTACATGACAGCACTACCTCATAAACACTGGAAGGACATGCAATTGAAACTAGTGACCAAGTTGTTGATGTTGTTATTAGTCTATATCTTTACTTTTTGTGTTTTTCTATACACGTCGATGTGTATCAACTTTAATTTTTTTTCAAGGTCGAAGTGATAGTCAAATATTTATATTTCAAATAAACCAACTACGAAACGCCAGAAATTAAGTTGCACGGTCCCAATTAGTTGATCCTATTGATAAGAACCGGCAAGAAACTTCATGGATACTCGATTAGAATACTTGAGGTTACAATTTGATTCATACAGATGACGGTAAAACTTATATCGAGAATGTTTTTTTGTTTAATTGACGTGATAGTTGTCTGGCAGTTTAGGTATGTCATGCTCACTCAAGTGTCCGGCTGATGGTGGCGTCGTGTATCGGGTGGCATAATTGCCCTACAATATGGTTGAGCTGAGCGACGCTGATGCATGCATCATGCTCGTGAACGAGTGTTGTCTGTTGGGATTGGTCAGCTTACTGCTGCCATGACAATTTCATCATATTTTTCAAAATATCAGGCTTGTATAGTGTGGACTTTTTAAGAAGTTTACTTTTTTCTGCTACATTGCCCATGGAGTTTCTTGCCCGTTCTTCTCCATAGGAAATCAACATCTTGGAACGCGGCAACTAAAGTCTTCACTATTTTAAGTGCTAAGTTATTTTTATATGGTTTTACATTAATGAAAATATTTTTATCTTTTATCTTATCTTATCTTAATGTAGGTTAATGTGTAAAGAACTTCATATTTAAAATAATGTTATAATAATTTATTGGCCATGGTAGTTAACGGTTGACCAGTCCCGACAGACGGCGCCCGTTCACGAGGATGACGCATGCATCAGCATCGTTTAGTTCAACCATATTGTAGGTAAGCTAACGACCCGATGCACAACATCACTTGCCAGACTATTTAGTGAGCATGACAGACCAATACCGCCAAGCAAAAGATATACGTACTAAATATAAAACATTAATGGCTACATGATGCTCACACATTTACAGTTTTGTATGAATATTATGATGTCAAAACATTAATAACATAATACAACGTTATGAATATATTGATGAAAAATAGTTCTACAGATATATTTCTTTAAACCATACCAAAAATGAGGCTTCATTTTTAATTAAACGTATATATGTGTACTTATTTACATATATCTGGGATTCATTACATTTTCATAAAGATCTGTGAAGTTACTTTACCAACTCGTATTTCAAATGCAAAACTCATATACAGAACCATTTATCATATTTGCATAAAAATCGTTCTCATAATAAGATTTAAGTAAATCTCAGATGTGTAGTGATTTATATATCTGACTTTAGAGAATAATGGAGTAATATTAGACTCCACTTAAAATGTGTGCGAATTTCTTTGAAAATCCTCTCAAAATTGGGTATCAAGTACAGCCATTTATTTAGTGTGTTATTTGGAATGTGTAAGTTTCTTGAAATGACGTAGGTACTACTTTTTTCTTACTATGTATATAAAGTCTTATTTTTAATAATTCACAATATTTTTCCTTCAATGCCAAGTTTAAGTAACTACCAAAATAAACGTCGAGAGTGAGTTCACACGCGGTAGAAGTGAAACTTTGTATTTTGGTTAATTTGTAAGAGGATGAGATAAATACACTATGGAGGTGGTAGAAAGGGAGAGAAAGAGAGAGAGAAGATAGGGAAACTATATAGAAACATGTTTTATCTCAATCTCTCACAGCCTAAACCCTATGAGTACATTTATAGTTGTCTCTCTTTCGTTACAGATTTTCGTTTCATAAAATCCAATTCACACCGTGGGACGGTGTTTACTTTAAAAACCACTATTGATAAAAATCCGTGTGTTTCTTTTATACGACATTGACGCCGCCGCCCCCTATTTGGTTTGACTTTCCTGACTACCTAAATGGGTCCCCCAGCCACGTCCACTATTTTCTTACTAGTAGATATTATTACAAGAGATATCATCAACATTTATGACCTTTTTTTTTTTTTTTTTATTGGTGCCCAGTGGAAATTCTTCATGAACTTCCTTCGCCCCGGGGAAGGACGAAGGGGTATGCCGGACTCCTACCGGCTAAAACCACTGGAGCGGTCATCTTCGGCACGTAAGGGAGGCTCCAGGTCCTCGTATGATCACACTGGAGCCGCCCACTCCTATTGGCACATCTCGGAGAGGGTGACTGTAAAGCGGTCACCCCCCCGGGGGGATTGTAAAGGATCCCCAAAGCGTCCCACGGCAGCGCGTGACCACATGCGTGCTACCGTCTTCTCTTGGAACATTTATGACCTAGAAACAGCAACCGATTTATTTTTTGCGACACCTACTTTATCTTCAGCATTTACTGAGGCGCTATGAAAAATGTCATGGATTAAATATAGTAAGATCTTATATAATAGGGCAATCTCACATGCAGGTCGCTTGAGCGATCACCGCCGCTCAAAAACAGCGGCGACACCAGAGGAGTCACGGATGTGTTGCCGACTTTTAGGGCGGATATACACTTTTCCTTGAAGGCCCCGATGTCGTATGTGCGCCATATTTCTGAGGGTTGGGGTTCCAGAAGAATTCGGTGTGGTGCCGGGTAAGAATACCACGACCCCATCTCATCCCGTGGGTGTCGTAAAAGGCGACTATGGGATTAACCGGAGGATGGCCAGCACCGTCTTTCGAGTACAACTCAACGGCGATCGCCCGTCTGCCAAGCGTGGCGATTATGGCAAAACCCCGCAATGAGCGCATAACACAAAACCATACCGGTCGTGGTGGCAATCTTTGGGGGAGGCTTCTGTCCAGTAGTAGATGTTTTTCAGCTGAAATTATGATAATGATGATTAATACGTGTGTGGTTTATCAATTGTGGAGTGATTAAATAATTGAATAAAAAAGATTAAAATATGGAAATATCTAGTTTAAGTGACGGTTGAAGAAAATCCGACGAACACGTGAATGCAGTGTAGGAAGGTATTGATTGATATTTTAACCCTGACTGCCTATTAATGACTGAGACAATTGTACTTACGGAGTAAACTCCAGTTGTGCGTCGGAGCTGACACACCCACATTTTTTTTACTTTTGTGTATTCTTAATTCTTGCTTTAGGGTAAAGAGTGGGAAATAAGGAATTAATGTCAATATTCTGTAAACATATGAAATTCCTTAGAAGAAGTAAACAGTTAAACGGGAGACTAATATAACAAATAAATAAATATAAGTGGTAACTCAACTTGAAACCGATATGAACGACGCACCTCGTTTTTCCAATTGGCTGGGCAGCACATTATTGCGCATGTAAATGAATAAGAGACCTCGTATAAAGATATAATAAATGTAAAATTGATTTCCTGTCTTTTGTGTCTTTTGTGTCGTTTGTGTCTTTTGTGTCTTTTGTGTCTTTTGTGTCTTTTCTGTATTTTCTGTATTTTCTGTATTTTCTGTATTTTCTGTATTTTCTGTATTTCCTGTATTTTCTGTATTTTCTGTATTTTCTGTATTTCCTGTATTTCCTGTATTTTCTGTATTTTCTGTCTTTTCTGTCTTTTCTGTCTTTTCTGCCTTTTCTGTCTTTTCTGTCTTTTCTGTCTTTTCTGTCTTTTCTGTCTTTTCTGTCTTTTCTGTCTTTTCTGTCTTTTCTGTCTTTTCTGTCTTTTCTGTCTTTTCTGTCTTTTCTGTCTTTTCTGTCTTTTCTGTCTTTTCTGTCTTTTCTGTCTTTTCTGTCTTTTCTGTCTTTTCTGTCTTTTCTGTCTTTTCTGTCTTTTCTGTCTTTTCTGTCTTTTCTGTCTTTTCTGTCTTTTCTGTCTTTTCTGTCTTTTCTGTCTTTTCTGTCTTTTCTGTCTTTTCTGTCTTTTCTGTCTTTTCTGTCTTTTCTGTCTTTTCTGTCTTTTCTGTCTTTTCTGTCTTTTCTGTCTTTTCTGTCTTTTCTGTCTTTTCTGTCTTTTCTGTCTTTTCTGTCTTTTCTGTCTTTTCTGTCTTTTCTGTCTTTTCTGTCTTTTCTGTCTTTTCTGTCTTTTCTGTCTTTTCTGTCTTTTCTGTCTTTTCTGTCTTTTCTGTCTTTTCTGTCTTTTCTGTCTTTTGTCTTTTCTGTCTTTTCAACCTAGCTCGGCTCGTGTGGTGTTACGTCTAGGGTTTTCCTGGAAGAGATCTAGTATGTCTCCCTCCAGTGCCCTGCCTGTAAGACCCGAAGGCACAGGTCTGCTTAAGGGCTCCCGTGGAAAATAGGTAGCCAATAACGGATAAAAATACAACATTATTATGTGAAATTTTCTTCAAACTTGTTTTGTGCTTTTGCATAGGTTTTGGTTCAAACTAACTAACCCATTAGGGTCAATGTAAGTATAACTTATAGGTAATCTACGTATTTTTGGAACATAATCGTTAAGATTTTTCATTGAATACCAAACCCGATATTTTTGTCTTTTTTTGGTAGCAGTATAAGTTCTCTATGAACCGCCATATTGGAATTTTATGTAACGTCATATAGCCTATAACCTGTTGAATAGCCGACGCTACGAACGACACCTCATTCGTCAAAATGCGACGAGTAGTTAAGGCGATCTGAGGGAACAGATAAATACATACTCGTACATGTCGGTTAAAATCATAACCCTCCTTTTCGCATCGCCACACTCGGGTAAAATTGGTCTTATTATTTAATGGTATCTGTAATGTGTTAGTGTAAGTAACTTAGTGATTGTGATTCCTCATCTGGTTAAGTTTAGTTTGATATTGTTTAAGAAGGAGCGATGTTGCTTATTTAATATATATATGAAATTGATTAACTTGAGCTGTGTCTGCGGTTGTCCTATTTTTCTTACTCATAAATGTTTTTGCATGTAGTGTTTGCTTATAATAGGTTAATTATTTAGCAAAATACTGTGCTTGGTGCTTTAGTGTAAGTATCAATGTATTAACTGTAAGCAAACCATAATAAATAAATAAATATCTGTGTGAAATAAACGAGTACATTTGATTCTATATCGACTACAACTTCTTTATTAATCTTCGCCTCTCCTCCATATTCTAGATCCTACCATCTCCATTAAAATGTACTTCTATGTGCTTAGAAGTACATTTAGAATTACATAGGTGTTTTGAAAGCAATTATTACTATCCAAACTTCCACATAAATGATATTGAACTGAAGCTAACTTTACATTAACTATTGGAACATGTAAATCTCGGAGGGGCTCAAGTTTTGATGGCTGTTGGCTTCCTGGAGATCGGATTATAACTTCATTCACTGTAATATATCTTACGTTAGAATATATTTATAGTTAAAATATTTATTTTCATCATCATTTCGGCCGAATGAAGTCCACTGCTGGACACAGGCCTCCCCCGTAGATCACCACAACGACCGATATGAGTGTGTTGTGGGCTCATTGGGGGGTTTTGCCATAATCGCCACGCTTGGCAGACGGGTTGGCGATCGCAGTTGAGCTGTTAATTTGCTCGAAGGACGCTGCTGCCCATCCTCCGGCTAATCCCTTATTCGACTTGTACGACACCCACGGGAGGAGATGGTGTGGTGGTATTCTGAGCCGGCACCACACGGCACAGAATATACTTACAGATAAAATATTTATTTTGATCATCATTTCGGCTGAATTAAGTCCACTGCTGGACACAGGCCTCAGGTCAAACATAAGTAAGCATTTAGTTGCACATGTACAAAATCGGGTCGCTTCCCAAAAAGCGTCTTATCTGTGGAGCAGCATCCATTCTGCGCTCACCAACCCGCCAGCCAACCATGGTGACTACTGGCAAATTCCACCCAAAATGAGGACACTTAGCATGTAACCGGTCGATGTGGAAATCTATACGAGAGGCCTTTGTTCAGCTGTGGTAGTCTCCCTTTGGCTGATTCATCGTTTCGGCCAAACGAAGTCCACTGCTGGATACAGGCCTCCTCCAAAGAACACCACAACAACCAATATGGGTGTGTTATGGGGGCTCATTAGGGGGTTTTGCCATAATCGCCACGCTTGGCAGGCGGGTTGGCGATCGCAGTTGAGTTGTTAATGTACTCGAAGGACGCTGCTGCCCATACTTCGGCTAATCCCTTAGTCGACTTTTCCGACACCCACGGGAGGAGATGGGCAAAATTTTAATATATTTTCCAGCAGATTACTTTGAATTTTAGCTTTAACCCCTGTCAGCTGCAAACGGGCGTGTACATGCGTCAACTCATTTCAATCTGAATTCGAGATCAGTCTGTTAAATACATTTATCATTCATTAGTTCGTTCATTTGAATGTCGTTGGTTTTGAGTTAATTCGGTGTGAAGGACCACGTTGAGGTCACGTTTGGCGCAGTGGCTATGGGTGCTATACCACTCATCAAATATCTTTGTCCAAGAAGTGATTTTTGTCAAGTTTCATCATTATGATTTCAGCCGTAAAAACGTCCACTGCTGGGCGGAAACCTCCCCAACAGATTGCCACAACGACCGGTATGGGTTTGTGTTGTGTGCTCATTGGGGGATATTGCCATAATCGCCACGTTTGGCAGACGGGTTGGCGATCGCAGTTGAGTTATAAATATACTCGAAGGACGCTGCTGCCCATCCTCCGGCTAATCCCATAGTCGCCTTTTACGACACCCACTGGATGAGATGGGGTGGTGGTATTCTTAGCGGGCACCACACGGCGGTTGTCATTACAAGCTTTTATTTAACTTACCTTGATACTAGGGGTCTATTTTGCAACAGAATTTCAAAAATTGTATCCCCAACCGATTGAGCTGAACTTTTTCATTCACGTTTAGTTTGGATGACAATGTTAAGTGACGTAATTCTAAATTCAATATGGCGGGCTCCCAAAGATGGCGGACCAGTATTTTGATGCACCCCATGATATGGGTATCAAATGAAAGGGTTTGCTGAGAAAAATACGAAAATGAGGATAAAAAGCATGTTTTCATTAAAGTTTTTTGAATTATTTTCAATTCTATTTTTTTTTTTCTTTTTGTTTATAAAAACGTTGCCCCACACTAGGATTTCTCCTGTGTCGTGGGTGCGTTTTACAGACATGAATTCCACATACAATACACACCCAGACCCGAAACAACTACCTGCAGATCATACAAATATTCGTTCCGTGTGGGAATCGAACCCACGACCCGGAGCGCAGCAGCCGACTGTTATAATCTCGGTGCCTTGTATAATAAAAAGTTATTTTGTATTTTATACTCATTAAATATTACTTTCATAGCCATTCAATTGTGATTGATTGAAAATATTGAAATTTCAAAATCTTTGATCAAACAAAAACAAAGATTAAAACCAAATTTTACTAGGAGTTCAATTTGATTATTTATGAACCTGTATTTTATCATCATATTATCAACCAAAGGACGCATCCAACGCGACTCCCAACTACCTTCACCGGGTAGTATGTCCATCTCGTTGCCACCGTTCTACACTGTATTTTCCGGTATGCGGTCTCCAATCGTGATTTTGGAATTTGAAATGTTCTCCAACGGGCAACAGTGCTATGAGCTATAGCCCCGCCATTTGCCAATTCAGCTTACTAGTCCTTTTAGCTATATCGGCAACTTTAGTCCCACAGTCCTCTTTTAGATCTTGAAAGAAATACCAAGCATAGCTCTCCCAATAGCTCACTGAGTGACCTGAGCTTTCTTATGAGGCCCATAGTGAGTCACCACGTCTCTGTGTCATGACTGGTAACACACATTGGTTACAGGACTTTTCATCTTGAGGTGTGGCGGTATTGTTGACGAAAAGACGTTGCTAAGTTTAAACATGATGATGATGATGATGATTCATGTATCTGTATTTATTTTGACGTGTTTTCTGGCCTTTGACTAATTACGTACAGCGTACCTACTTGTATTCACTGAATAATTAAATCAGTATTCTTCGCATTCGTACAAGTAGTGTCGGTAGATTGGGGTTATTTTAATTTGTGTCACATTTTGGTCGAAATTTTTCATATTCAATTTAGTAGTTATAGTTCTCTGATAGCAACACTTTAACTGTTGAATCCATTTTTGTAGATGTAAATGCATCTACGCAATTTGGGATTTAATATGAAAAGGAACTTTAGACCAAGGTAACCCCAATCTACGCGGTACTTGTTACATCACTAAACGTAATATAATACTAACGTATTTTATTTTGTAGTGATGTATTATTTAAATAAATACAACAGCGTATACGATAACAATTTTCTAAAAGAATTGAAATGAACTGCAAGCATTCAAATGCCTAGCTTTTATTTTATTAGATACCATTGTTCATGAATTTAAGTAGATATCATAAAGAACCTTAAAAGTTATCACTGGACGTTATTTTGGAGATAAAGAACATTGAATTCCAACTTTTTGTTATTTTATTTCATTTGTCAAGGTATCTCTGACTTAGTGATAACTCCTGAGAAATAATAATTCAAAATGTAGCGCTTTCATCAACCATAAAAAGCGCTACAATGTATAATGCGATTTTAGATATTTTGGACGTAGGTTATCTAATCATTAGACGGTATAAACTTACGTTATTTTAATTTTCGGTTTTATGATCGTTCGATATTTTAATTTTCGACGTTCAAATATGTACCCCCATCATGCCCAACAGGTGGAGTACGCACTAAATTTCAAGACATTTGTCACGCAATATGTCGAATCTTGCGTGCCATATAAATGTTCTCATAAGCGATGGAATGTTTTAGCGCTAAAACGGTGTTTATTCTCTATTATGTTACTCGGTCGTCTCGAGTTTTGACGGCTCGTTTAGCGCAGTGGCTAAGCGATTAGCTTTCTGCGCTACGGATCGTGGGTTCGATCCCTACGCGGATTAAACTTTCCCTCAGTAAGGTCTGTAACAGATTTGGGCAGCTTATCATAAAAACGAACACAATTCCCAAGGAATGACTTACTTGTTTTAGCTAATCTAAATTTGGGCGCTACAATTTTATGTTTTTGACGTATATTTATATTTCTGCCTAGTGAAATATAAAGGTAATTTATTTATAATGTATAATCAATGTCGCGTCATTGTGGGTAAAAACTAACAGCTTTTACACAGTTAGCTTTAAGATTCTTCTAGAATAATAAATGTTATGTTTTCCTGTGATAGCAAAGTAGGTAATAACTATAATGCATAAAGATTAAAGTCATTTCAAGTCTCCATGTCCACTGCTGGACATAGGCTTTCCCCAATTATTTGATTTGACCACAACGGCCGGTCTGGGTTTGTGTTGTGTGATCATTGGGGATTTTGCCATAATCACCACGCCTGGGGTTGGCGATCGCAGTTTAGTTGTAAACATATGCGACGAGCGCTACTCCACATCCCGGCAGATTTCCGACCGCTGAGTCGCTTTTTACGACACCAACGGGAAGAGATGTGATGTTGCTATACTCAACCACGCTTATTCGCCGCTAAGCTGTACTTTTAAATTTAAATTACAGTGCTCCGGTTAAAAGGGCACTGTAGCTAGGAAATTACTGGCCATAAGAGACTAAATAATTTATGTCTTGAAGTGAAGAGCGCAGTGTGGTGACACGAAGGAGGAGTCCGGTGGGCTGATTACCTAAGTCGTAGACGCTTTGCAACAGGCGTAAATTGCTCCAACGCCGCTGTCAAACGTCAATTTGGTATTACCTATTTGCCGATAGCAACTAAACAGGCGAAGATCTCTGACGCGCCTCTGTCGGACAATCAATGAACTAAAAACGTTCATTCTTTTTAGTTCCACTGGTGGCTACTGGCGCTAGTAACTATGCATCTTCCACAATAGCGACTGGCGGGCGATGCCTTACGTAATACCAATTATTGACTGTTGTTGGTGGCTCTCGAACTGTCTCTAAAATTGTCTGGTCGACACTTCCCCAAGTTTCTCTTGGTAACTCTGTTATTCCTATATCCAACAACGTTAAGAACTTGGGGATTTATATTGACAGTACTCTTTCCTGGACTAAACAACTTCAGGAAGTCAGTCGTAAATTATTTGCTGCAGCAGGCTCCTTGAGACGTCTTCGTAATTTTCTCCCTATTAATACCAAAATTGCGTTAGCACAATCTCTTCTACTCTCGATCCTTGACTATGCTGATGCCAGCTATCTCGATCTCACGCAAGACCAATTTGACAAGCTTGAGCGACTTCAAAATTTTTGTATCAGATTTATATTTGGCCTACGCAAATATGATCACGTTTCTGAATTTCGAACTAAGCTCAAATGGCTTCCCATCCGCTTTCGCCGGAACGCTCATATTCTTCCTTTGCTTTATAATGTGCTCTTTAAACTTTCTACCCCTTTTTATCTTAAAGAACGCTTTCAGTTCATTTGTGAGACACATTCTAGTTTCTTGAGATCATCAGAAAATCTAAAATTAAGTATACGTATGCATTCCACTTCCTTCTTCGATAATTCATTTACTATTCAAGCGGCTCGCTTGTGGAATGCATTACCTATTGAAGTAAGACGTGCTCAAACACTACCTATTTTTAAGAAAATGGTGAAGGAGCATTACCTTTCTCTCTAATTTCTCTTCTCCTATCCTAGTTATATTTGATGTTTATTAGTATATTTTATCATCGTTTTATATATATAATATTTATTGTATATATTGTTATGTATTTTATATTTTTATGTCTAAGTAATATTGTGTATGATATATTGTACACTTGACAGCCCAATATCTCTCTCCTTTCTTCCTGTCCATCCAAAGGTTGTCTGGAAGAGATCGCCCTGTGCGATAAGACCGCCCATTGTACATGTATCTTTTTAAATATTTATCTCTATGTATGTATTATGTGGTGTACAATAAAGAGTATATAAATCAATAAATAAATTTTGACGCTTCGCCACCGGTGGATCCTTGGCTGCGCGATAGCTGCTATCGCGTCTGCTGTTGCTGTTTTTAGCTAATCAGGCTGCCGGGCAGCATTACAATTATTATTATGGACAGCGCAAAAAATATAAAACCCTTGAAATCCAATATATATATTCTATGTCAAATGTCTATGTCGAAGTCTCTAAATTTATTTTAAACTAGCTGGGACCCGCGGTCTCACCCGCGTTTAATTTAAAAGAAATTTAGAGTACTTCAACATAAAATATATATATTGGATTTCAAGGGTTTATTTTTTTTGCGCGGAACCCTAATTATTTTTCTAAAATTAAAGTAGCCTAAGTTATTCCTTATAACATCAGCTATCTGCCAGTGAAAGTCCCGTCAAAATCGGTCCAGCCGTTTCGGAGATTACCCGGAACAAACAGACAGACAGACAAAAAAATTAAAAAAAGGTTTTTTGTTATAGGTACCGTATATGCTTTCATATGTATTAAGTAAAAAGCTGTTATTTTGACATTACAAACAGACACTTCAATTTTATTTATTTGTATAGATTAAACGCGAGTGAAACCGCGGGTCCCAGCTAGTCATATATAAAAATGAATTATAACCTACCTAGTAAAGTAACAGTGGTCGTGGACACAACAATCAACCTTTCAACACGTGCACGGCTGCTCAGCCCCTACATTAGTGAATCGTCACGGAACCGTTTACACGGGTACCGTGTGAGAACGAATACGGCTTAAGTGTAGGTAAAAGTACCGTGCGGCGGGTTTACTGTGGGAGTGAAAAACATTACTTTTGGGCCTGTGCACACGAGCTACAATCAGCGGTAATAATGTGCCCGGACTCGATAGGCGAGAAAAATCGGCCTTAATTCGCCTAATGCCTAGGTCTCACTCATGGGACGCTTTGGGGGATCCTTTACAATCCCCCTGGGGGGGTGACCGCTTTACAGTCACCCTCTCCGAGATGTGCCAATAGGCGTGGCACCAGTGGGTGGCTCTAGTGTGATCATACGACGACCTGGAGCCTCCCTCAGGTGCCGAAGACGACCGCTCCAATGGTTTTAGCCGGTAGGAGTCCGGCATACTCCTTCGCCCTTCCCCGGGGTGAAGGAAGTTCCATGTAGAATTTCCACTGGACATCAATAAAAAAAAAAAAGGTCACACTCATAGCACGACGGACTTATAGGCCGGCACGATTGATGCAGTGGCTGATACAGTCGGCTGCTGCGCTCTGGGTTCGATTCCCGCACGGAAAAAAAAAATATATATATATAATATTTGCGGTAACGCGATGTATGTAGCCAAATCTTCGCGAAGAGTTCGGCGCTCCGGGTGAAACCGAAGATACTTCGCTCCGCTGTCCGTAAAATCTCGTACATCAAAGGATTTTGTCGCGATGCACTTCGCTTGCGGCACACTTCAGCCGGCGCACAGACATTTAACGTAGCTGACGTAAATTAGGTTATACGAAGTATAATTATGATATGTATTGGAGTAACGTAATTTTCTTGCAGTTTATTCGCAATCAATATTACGGATACGGAGCCGATATCTCTTAATTTTTTGATAAGACAAAAATGTAACCATTAAATTATTTGCAGCCATAAAATATAGAGCGACCGCTTCGGCCATTTTGATTTTTTTTTGCGTTTGTCATCGCGATAGATAATCCCGACGACGTATGTGGCCACGCATATTCATGTGGCCACGCATATTCATGTGGCCACGCATATTCATGTGGCCACGCATATTCATGTGGCCACGCATATTCATGTGGCCACGCATATTCATGTGGCCACGCATATTCATGTGGCCACGCATATTCATGTGGCCACGCATATTCATGTGGCCACGCATATTCATGTGGCCACGCATAGTCATGTGGCCACGCATAGTCATGTGGCCACGCATATTCATGTGGCCACGCATATTCATCTGGCCACGCATATTCATGTGGCCACGCATATTCCCGTAGGCTAAAGACGTTTTCTTGCATATTCGTGCATTGTGCGTCGCATCGCGAAGTATGAGGCCCCAGCATAAGATAATCATAAATGTTATAAGTTCGCAGCATAAAATGCGATAGTTTTAACTTTTACAATCCAAAAGAACTATGATTTGATGGCACGGTTGGTGCAGTGGCTAAGCGATTGGCTTTCTGCGATAGGCCTCAAGGGTTTGATCCCCGCACGGAAAAAAAAAGTATGATCTACAGATAGTTGTTTCGGGTCTGGGTGTTTGTGTGCGTGAGATTTACCTCTTAGATATCCACAATCACCAGTTACATAATGCTACCCATACCCAATGACTCCCAGTGATCTTCGCCAGGTCGTCTATCCACTCGGAGGTCACGTGCGTGCAGATTGGGGAGTCTGCGTGCTCAGACCGAGTGACCCCCGGGAAGAAAGCGGCGCGCACGTGGTCACGTGCCACCGTGTGCGCAGCATAGCGCACAGCGAAGCTTTTTTCTTTTTTAAAAACGTTGCCCTACCTTAGTATTTTTCCTGTGTCGTGGGTGCGTTTACAAACATATATTCCACACACAATACATCCAGACCCGGAACAACTACCTGCAGATCATACAAATATTTGTTCCGTGCGGGAATCGAACCAATGACCTAGAGCGCAGCAGCCGACTGTATCAGCCACTGCACCAACCGTGCCGTCAATCAAAGCTTGGGAGGATCTTTTGCAATCCTTCCCGAAAAGTGCCTGGGGCGACCTTTGTACAGTCGCCTTCCCTCCTGTAGAAGAGATGACGACTTTACAGTCAATCCCTCCGTAATGCGCCTGAAGGCATGGCACCAATGGGCGGCTCTATAGTTTGTCTACCTCTTTGGAGGCCGTTCCATTCTGTTTCCGGTGTGTGCTCTTTGGAAAACCTTTCTGCCGCAGCGGCCATCGATATAAATAACGGCTTACTTTAAATCTGTAAACAAGTGATACTCCAAACTTTATTTTATAATTCTTTAACATACTTATACCCTCTCCCTCGCTCCCCCTCTGCCCCGCTGCCTCTAAGTTCTCCACCTACAGTCGGCCTTCTTCAGAAAGCTTACTGTTCACAAACTCGTTTGTGTCAACGTTTTACCTGACACTAATGTGTTTCTTTGCAAGAGATGGGAGGTTGGCGATTTACAACCTTGGTAGCCGAGATTCGCTGAGAGAACTCTTCAAAGACATGACAGAATGACAGTACCCTGTCAATATATTTACGAAAATAATATTTGTAATATTGGTATTAATTTTTGTCATGAATACCTCTTATCAATTCATCATCATCATCATATCAGCCACAGGACGTCCACTGCTGAACAAAGGCCTCCCCCTTAGATTTCCACAACGAGCGATCACATGCCACTCTCATCCAACGACTCCCAGCGACCTTCCACCACGTCGTCTGTCCACCTTGTTGGAGGTCGTCCCACGCTGCGTTTTCCGGTGCGCGGTCTCCATTCGAGAACCTTTGTGCCCCAACGGCCATCAGTTCTACGAGCAATGTGCCCTGTCCATTGCCACTTCAGTTTACGAATCCTTTCAGCTATGTCGACAACTTTAGTTCTTCTCTCTCTCTCGTAGAAAAATACCAAGCATAGCTCTCTCCATAGCTCGCTTGAGTCAGTATAGTCGATACAGACGATATAGTCAATATACACTTTGGTACTAGACCGTTAGTTATAGATTGCCTTTATGGAATAGAATATGCTTTATTGTACACCATTTGGAAACAATACATTATTTGTTTTTTTTTTTTATATTATTATTATATGTATGTATATAATGTACAATGGGTGGTCTTATCGCTAATGGCGATCTTTTCTAGACAACCTTAGGATGGACAATGAAATTCAGGGAAAAATAAATTATGGGGCAGTCCGTGGTGTATAGATTGATAAATAATATACCTATGTATATATCACCAATAATAAACAAATATCATAATAATAAACTACACAAACAATACATACATTCATCATTTCAGCCGAAAGACACCCACTGATTGACATAGGCCTCCCTCAAAGACTGCTACAATCACCAGTTTGTTTTCTTTTTTATAAACGTTGCTCCACACTAGGATTTCTCCTGTGTCGTGGGTGCATTTTACAGACATATATTCCACACACAATACACCCAGACCCGGAACAACTACCTGCAGATCAAACAAACATTTGTTCCGTGCGGGAATCGAAGCCACGACCCAGAGCGCAGCAGCCGACTATATCAGCCAATGCACCAACTGTGCCGTCATAAATATACAGCTATAATAGTTTGTGTTCGTCCTGTGTACTCATTATGAAGAAGTAAAACACAACAAAGAGAAAATTCCAATTATATAAATCGCTCTCTCTCTCCCATAACTTGCTCCCTCAGCCGGATATGCGACAAGTAAATTGTAGGCAATTTTCCGCATGATCCTCTGTATCAAACAACATCATATATCTTCTGCGAGACCACCGCTATAACACACCCTTGACAAACTTTAACACACATTAAGTTACTACGTAATGTATATATAAGTAGCTGTATAAATTTGTTATAGCGTATATTTGTATTTTCAGGAGACTTTTACAGGATTAGGAGCATTTCAAGTAAGTTAGGATTAACTTTGCTCCAGTAAATGATGACTACGATGGCACAAAAGCCATTAGGTTCAATTCACACCGAGATCGCACCGGCCGGCAGCGAAGCGGCGAACAGTTTCAGTGCCTAAAATATGCAGTATTTTAGTCTTCATTTTCATTATTAAAATAAATCGTATTGTTTGTTGGGCACGAAGGACTCGCGCGACCGCCTGCGGTACCATCCTCGGCAGTATAGTAGCCATAACTGAGAGGTCAAAGCGGCAGCCGCTTGGGTGTCCAATTGTCCATCCCTGCCGCACCGGCCGCTGCCATTTTTTTTTTTTTTTTTGGGCAAGCCCACCACACATTCCCAACCACTGCAACTCCTGTAAGCCAGGATCTACAATGGCGACCACCGAAAAGAACACCGATCAATGAAGCTCGGTGTGTCCCAGAGAAATGAATAACTGTCTTGGAACCCGCACCGAAATTAATCAGAAAAGAAAAAGGAGGAGTAGGAAAGAATATACGTTCCACTTCCCTCCGTAGCAAGCAGGAGACAGAGAAAAACGATAGGCCATAGACACAATAAATGGGAGTTTACAACAGGGTTAAGCCCAGTTGCCAAGCACCACGGGTACAATTTTTTTATTTACGGGTCCTATGTTGTGAGCTATTGTGACTGATTCCAATAGTAGGTATGGCAAAAACACTTGAACGCACGGAAATTCGTCCTAGTCGCAACAAGGTCTGTATAGTAAACAACCCCGGATGTAACTTGCATGCTGTCAAACATAATATTGCCGCTGCCATCTCGGTGTGAATTGAATCTTAGCAAGTTCAAGGGCCGTATAATTTGAAGGGTACCTCTCACCGCTGTAGATGGAGAGCAGCAGCTCCCCAAGCCAGCAGCAGGCGCACGGAACACCTACGTAGAGGCCCATGGACGGTGGATTTTGGGAAGGCCGTCATTCAATTTTTTTTTTTTTTTTTTTAATTGGCGGTGAGGTTGTGGTACACAGGCACCCCTCTGACAAGACGAAGCCCGCTTTAAGCGCACCGTAACCTGCCGGAGATGTGGCCTAACCCGCGAATGCGACTCGTCCCTCCGCCCATCCCCAGGGTGAATGAAGCCCATGAGGAATCCACACCAGAAATTAGGGGCCACCACGAGCTTACCAACACACTTTTAAATATATATTGAAATCTGGTGCAGTTCAGCTGCTTCGGTTTAAGGGCGCTTTAGCAAAAACAGTGTCTTTCCACCCGTGGATAGCGATCCCCAGGGGGTACGCAAAGATTTGATCCGGTAGTCGCGGTCGCAGGCTAGTTAAAAGTAAAAGGCATGCACAGTGCACTTGATTTCTCGATCAGTAAGTACAGTTTCAATAGAAAGAAAAATATTTCGTTTCTCATATCACTAGCTTACTTCTATTACGGACTTGGGGGGTCGCCAGATTTGTATACTTGTAAAGGGGTCAGTTCAAGAGGCCGAAAAATACTAAGCAAAAAATATCATCGCCGCACTGATCAGTACAGCGGGGGAGATAGGAATGAAGTGACTATATGATGCACTAGTGTTTTTATTGGTGCAGTGGCTGGCGACTTGCAACTCGGGCTACGTGTCACAAGGTTTGATCCCTACTTGGAATACATATTTGTTTGATCTATATAGGTACAGATAGTTTTAGTCTAGATGTGCAGGTGTGTATTTTACTTTCTTACATTTTTTCTATACCCACAATACAGGAGAACTACCAGATGACAGCGTAAAAAAAAGGAAACATATATATTTTAATAACAGCTTTTAAATTTGTACCAACTTCATCAGGTTATTTCTGTTATTTTTGTGTATTATATACAAACTTGCAAAGTTTCATCTCCATGCTACTAATTTTTAAGGAGTGTTCTCATGAGAAGACAATCCTGGCTGCAGCATCAGTTCATGGTAGAGATCATGTTTAGCTATCAAAATTGAACGTATAAGCAAAGTTTCGTGTCCGTGCTACTAACCGTTGAGGAGTGTCCTAATGAGGAAATAATCCTGGCTGCAGTATCAGGTTATTTCAATCATTTTAGTGTATTGTCATCAACAATGAAAAAGCATGCAAAATTTCAAAGTTTAGAAGAATTGTTTCTAATTTGGCTTGAAAGATTTGACCTAAACGAAATAACTAATGTAAGCAAGTTAAATAAACTGCTAGTAAAATCCGAGTGGTGCCGACTAAGAATATCACCACCCCATCTCTTCCCGTGGGTGTCGTAAAAGTCGACTAAGGGATTACCGGAGGATGAGCAGCACCACCCTTCGAGTACATTAACAACTCAACTACGATCGCCAACCCGTCTGCCGAGCGTGGCAAAACCCCCCAATGAGCCTACAGCGACAATACACCCATATCGGTACCGTTGTTGTGGTGATCTTTGGGGGAGGCGTCCAGCAGTGGACTTCATTCGGCCGAAATGATGAAGAGCATCCAATTTCTAAGTACTAAGTACAGACATAAAGCTCCTCGAATGAGATGGACAGACGACTGGCGAAGGTCACTGAGAGTCAGTGGGCACGGTTGACATTATGTTACCAGTCGTTCTGGAAATCTACGAGCGCCTTTGTTCAGCAGTGGGATTGTATTTTGCTTTTTTTTAGTGCCGTGGGGCAAGGCTATTTATCCTGTGTCGTGGTACAGTTTACAGACATAAATCTCACATGCACAAACACCTAGGCCTGAACCAACGATCTGTAGATCATAAAAATTGACGGCATGGTTGGTGCAGTGGCTGACACAGTTGGCTGCTGCGCTCTGAGTCGCGGGTTCGATTCCCGCGTGGAACAAATATTTGTATGATCTGCAGGTTGTTCCGGGTCTGGGTGTATTATTGTGTGTGGAATTTATGTCTGTAAACGCACCCACGACACAGGAGAAATCCTAGTGTGGGGCAATGTTTAAAAAAAAAAAAAAAACAAAAAAAAAAAAAATATATTTAATTATTCCGTGCGGAACCCGCAATAAACATCTGGCGCGGTAAGCGGACCGCCGACCATTTTTTTGCTTGTTTTCATTGGGCCCGGTGGCCCACCCCTGGGAAGGACGAAAAGGCATGCCGAACTCCACTGGGGCGGTCATCTTTGGCACCTATGGGGGCTCTAGGTCCTCGTATGATCACACTAGAGTCGCCCACTGATGCCTATAGGCACATCTTAGAATGGGTGGCTTTAAAGCGGTCACCCGAGACTCGGAGGGATTGTAAAGGATCCCCCAAAGCGTTCAACGGCGCCGACCATGCCGCCACTATTTATCAGTTAGACTTGATGTAAATAAACCCAACTCATATTATTAAATGGAATAATGAAATTACTAAAATATTAACCTGATACAGTCTTGTAAATGTATTTCATCTTTTATTTTACAGATAATTTAATAAAGATAAAGTCTGTACCCTTTTACATATATTACCTATTATAATAAAACAGTTATAAGTGGATTACATCACGTATATTATAGATCGCGAAAACCTAAGACACTACCTACCTACTCGGCAAATACGGCCCTCCGTATCTGCCGAGTACGAGCAAATACAGAGAGTATACATAATCTTCCTAATGCGGATTTCATTCTTTTCCGCTTCGGCTGAAGAACTCAAGGTAAACCTGTATATTAAATATCTCTTTATTTTGATTGAAAGCTGTTTATTCATCGCTTAGGGGTATTTCTCTAATGTCAACGCTAAATAAGGATTTACTAAGATATAACAAGGACTTCTGTCTATTGATTATTATTTAAGCGAATAATAAAACTTTTTAACAAAAAAATACCGACTTCAAAATTCTATACGATATTAAAACCACCAAAAAGAAATGATATATATATATAATTATATATCGTATAGAATTTTGATGTCGGTTTTTTTTTTAAAGAAAGTTTTTTTTTCTCTTTAGTGTAAATAAATGTAAGAACTTTTCCCAGTTTGGTATCCGTATCTAACGCTAAAAATAAGTCTAATAATCGAACCTATTAAGACATCATCTAGGTAAGCGCAGTCAAATTAAACCTGTTTATTGAACCTGGTTAAAAAACTACTCAATCAAATGTATATAAAAAAAAAAATCAAAAGCATTCTGCACCTATTAAAGAATTGCTGAAATTGGTCTACAGATCTCGGAACAATCGGTGTACAAAACGCGTCGAATTGAGAACCTCCTCCTTTTTGAAGTTGGTAAAAACGAACTGTTCCTCGAGATTTTTTATTTTAAATTTACCTGCTAAAAATACAACATGTACTTCCTTGAAAAGGGCGGATGCTGGACTCCTACTAGCTAAACCCACCGGAGCGCCTATCTTCGTACCGAAGGGGGGCTCCAGAAATTCGCCATCAGTCACACTGGAGCTGCTTTCTCGACCTGATCGTAGCAACTGCTTCAGGTTCACATAGAAGCATCATCTGCTTAATCTGTATAGACCCCTATGATGAAACATCTTGAGGAAAATTACCATAATCACCATGCCTGGTTTACGAATCGGTGATCGCACAAAATTGCACACTTCGAACGCTCATTTTATGATTAACATCGACAATATTGTAATTTTATAAAATATCATTGAAGACATTTCTAAATTCAAAACCGAACCGCAATTACGTACTGATTTGAGTCGATATTTTTTGACACATCAGTTTTTTTTTAAGCAAGGCTTTATCCGCCCCGTCTTTAAATTAAATGTATCGATTATCCGCGTGGTGCCCGGATTAAGAATCTATTTTCCCTGCTATATGCTCTGTCTCATTGTCATCTCACTCCATGTTCTCCCGTAGATGTGGTAAAAGGTGAATAAGAGCCGAAATTGATAATCAATCTAATCCAATATTTTTAGATTTTAGATTTTGAACACAACACAACACAAAAAACAGACATCCCAAATCCGAAGATTCTGGATTAGATTGATTATTAATTTCGGCCGTAAGGGACTCTAATCCAGAGTAGCAGCGTCCTTTCTTTGGAACAGTAGCCATATTGCGCTCACAAACCAACCTGTTGTAGTACTAGCGAATTTCCCCAAAATGACGACACTTGGGGAAATCTTTGGGTTTTTGACTGATATGATGATGATAATGTAAAAAACTTAAAATTACATCATCATAGTTTATTAGAATGTTTCCTTTACATTAGTGTACTTTTTATATCAAATACTTAATTGATGCATACTAATAGTGGAGAAGATTTAAGCTGATCACATTTTTGTGAAAGGAGCTGTAGCCCACCTGAATTCTGAAAATCTGTATAGACCCCTATGATGAAACATCTTGAGGAAAATTACCATAATCACCATGCCTGGTTTACGAATCGGTGATCGCACAAAATTGCACACTTCGAACGCTCATTTTATGATTAACATCGACAATATTGTAATTTTATAAAATATCATTGAAGACATTTCTAAATTCAAAACCGAACCGCAATTACGTACTGATTTGAGTCGATATTTTTTGACACATCAGTTTTTTTTTAAGCAAGGCTTTATCCGCCCCGTCTTTAAATTAAATGTATCGATTATCCGCGTGGTGCCCGGATTAAGAATCTATTTTCCCTGCTATATGCTCTGTCTCATTGTCATCTCACTCCATGTTCTCCCGTAGATGTGGTAAAAGGTGAATAAGAGCCGAAATTGATAATCAATCTAATCCAATATTTTTAGATTTTAGATTTTGAACACAACACAACACAAAAAACAGACATCCCAAATCCGAAGATTCTGGATTAGATTGATTATTAATTTCGGCCGTAAGGGACTCTAATCCAGAGTAGCAGCGTCCTTTCTTTGGAACAGTAGCCATATTGCGCTCACAAACCAACCTGTTGTAGTACTAGCGAATTTCCCCAAAATGACGACACTTGGGGAAATCTTTGGGTTTTTGACTGATATGATGATGATAATGTAAAAAACTTAAAATTACATCATCATAGTTTATTAGAATGTTTCCTTTACATTAGTGTACTTTTTATATCAAATACTTAATTGATGCATACTAATAGTGGAGAAGATTTAAGCTGATCACATTTTTGTGAAAGGAGCTGTAGCCCACCTGAATTCTGAAAATCGTTTGGTAGAAAACGCCTAGCGCATTAAGACTGCTATTGTATATTAAGCATAAATAAATAAATAAATAAATGCTGTTGGCTTTCATATGTACATTAGGGTAAATAACCCAACAACCGTCCAAACAATGAACCGATCGGATAGCGTGATTAAGCTCTGAATGATACCGGACGTCCAGTTAAACGGCTCGTCGGACAGGAAGTGACGTATCAACTGACTCGTGGGCTCGACACGCCGGATGTGATTTGATGGCTGATTAACAGTTGTTGGTTTGGTGCGTGCACCAAACATTTGGCCTTTGGTCTCGAGCAAGGATAATTTATATGCATATGATAATGTTTTATATTATTTTGGAGCCTGTGATACAGTGTTTTTTTCTACATTAGTAGGTACCAACGTCACAACGTTACCTATATGCCCATAAAATAATTATGTACCGAGAACGTAAAAAAAATTTTTTTGTCCAATAAATTTATTATATATATATCCCATAGTGTAGGTGACAGATATAGGGCGTCCAGGTCCGAAAGAAATTACGAGATTTTACTGAAAACGAAAGCAGTTTCGATGGTGCAAAATTGGATGCGCAAGCGTGTGTTCACGGTAATTAGTTATGGACGACTGGCGGCGGTACCCCGCGCGGGAGCGGTCGCACCGCCCTAAGATCTATGTATATGTGTAGCATAGGCAAAGGTAAGTAGGTTTTTATGCCCGATATTATTTAAATATGTTATTAGTTCTTGCGTCTTCGAAAGGCTTCGGTATTTATTTAATAAAAATGACAAGAAAAGACAGACAAATATGCAGTACAAAGTAGGTATAAAATTAAGGTTACTTTTTCATTTAAAACTATTACATTCTGTTCCATAGTTAGACTAGTTAGCTAGGTTAACAACAGGGTGGCCGTTCATCATCGTCATAGTATGAATGAATAATTAATTAAATAATATTTTCTTAGATATTTTAGTTATATAGGGTCTTACTTTAATAATGGAAAACATTTTGAGGCTAGGCTCTATGAATGGTATAAAATTCATTTCAAATACTAAGTATCGGTTTTACTGATAATAATTTAATTTTTTTTTTTAAACTTGACTAGTGAAACATTTACTGACTCTGTATTACTTTGTAAAATGAAGGTTGATGTTATGTGACTTTTTTTTGCTAAAACGCATCATTGCTAGATACCTCCTAAAAAAATTCCATTAATAAACTAAGACCCTATATAGTTCTTAGACTATTTAATACGTAGCAATATTTTACAATTGCTTCTAAAATAATATTCCGTGTGGTGTCCGAATTAAGAATATAGCAGCACTCCATCTCCTCCCGTGGATGTCGTAAAAAGCGACTAAGGGAATCCAACCAGAGAGATGGGCAGCAGCGTCCCTTCTATAAAGCGGTAGCCAGACTGCGCTCATCAACCCACTTGCCAAGCGTGGTGAGTATTGGCAAATACCCCCTCAAAATGATGACACAGTTGTTGAATCTATGAGGGAGGCATTTGTTCAGCAGTGGACATATAAATGGCCGATATGATGAACCAACAATACAATTTATTTTATGACACAATAATTTCTCTGCCAGTCGATTCATACTGCATACACTCACACGTAACACCAATATTAAAATGGGTACCTATCCCTGGTTGAGGCTGTTCCGTGGAGCACAGAAGTTCCAGATGAAAACCAGCGTCAAGTGCTTGCACTTGCCATTAAGCTGATCTGGACACCTATTTGATTCCGTTTTGAGACACATACTTAGGAATATCATTC
Source organism: Diloba caeruleocephala (assembly GCA_947459985.1). Classification (NCBI taxonomy): domain Eukaryota; kingdom Metazoa; phylum Arthropoda; class Insecta; order Lepidoptera; family Noctuidae; genus Diloba; species Diloba caeruleocephala. Next base: position 19,107,702 of record OX381627.1, read on the forward strand.
ATAATCATCATCATTTCGGCCGAATGAAGTCCACTGCTGGACACAGGCCTCCCCCAAAAATCACCACAACGACCGATATGGGTGTGTTGTGGGCTCATTGGGGGGTTTTGCCATAATCGCCACGTTTGGCAGACGGTTTGGCGATCGCAGTTGAGTTGTTAATGTACTCGAAGGACGCTGCTGCCAATCCTCCGGCTAATCTCTTAGTCGACTTTTACGACACCCACGAGAGGAGGTGGGGTGGTGGTATTCTGAGCCGGCACCACACAGCATTGTCTTTTAATTTTATACTATTATGATTTTCCGTTTCTTGTTGACTAATGTTTTTGGTACATTTTGTGTCTGAATGTATCGAGCCCAAATAAAATTATCAATTATTTCAATTATTCATTCATACTTGGTTCACACGTGATATTATTAATTTATAATTTATAACTTGCTTTTATCTATACAAATAAATAAAATTGAAGTGTCTGTTTGTAATATCAAAATAACAGCTTTTTAGTAAATGCATATGAAAGTATGTACGTTACATATAACAAAAACACTATTTTAAATTATGTTGACTGTCTGTCTGTCTGTCTGTTTGTTCCGGGTAATCTCCGAAACGGCTGGACCGATTTTGACGGGACTTTCACTGGCAGATAGCTGATGTTATAAGGAATAACTTAGGCTACTTTAATTTCAGAAAAATAATTTGGGTTCCGCGCAAAAATATAAAACCCTTGAAATCCAATATATATATGTATATTCTATGTCAAGTGTCTATGTCGAAGTACTCTAAATTTCTTTGAAATTAAACACGGGTGAAACCGCGGGCTCCAGCTAGTGTTTTAATAAATGTTAATTGTAGGCCCCAGATTACAGGAAGGTGACCGCTTTACAGCCACCCTCTCTGAGATTTGCCTGTAGGCGTGGCACCACTGGGTGGCTCTAGAGTGGTCATACGAGGACCTGGAGCCCCCCTTCGGTGCCGAAGATGATCGCACCAGTGGTTTTAGCCGGTAGGAGTCCGGGGCGTAAGAAAGTTCATTATGAATTTCAACTGGAATAAATAAAATAATGGCGCTAGTTTCAGATGAGTAAAGTTCATAAATAACCAATTTTAGCAGTTTAGGTATTTATCTTGATGTCGTATTAACAAGCTATGATCGCCAATGATAGCGCAGCGATAGCAGAATGGTTGAGGGCTTGCCTTCCATACACGAGGGTCTGAGTTCAGTCCCGGCCCAGACCTCTAACTTTTACGATTCATGAGGGGAGCAGAATTTGACACCAGCACACCTGAGAGGTCTCCAAAGTGTTCTCAATTGTGTGTGCAGTCCGCCAACCCGCACTAGGTCAGCGTGATGGCTTAAGGCCTTAACTTTTTTAACATGAGAATAGGCCGTGCCCACTAGTGGAACAGTAATGAGCTGATTATGTGATCGAACAAGTTGTGATCGAACAAGTTATAATCAATCTAACGAGTTATGATCGAAAAAATTCTATCGGTGGTTGTTTCTGATTAATTAAACTCTGAAAAAGTATTGTCTCGGGAGACGCGTCTGGGATAAATCAATTACTTCAGGTTTTAACTGTTCGTAGACGTGCCGTTGCTGTGTGCCGGCTAAGAATAGCGCCACCCCATCTCATCCCATGGGTGTCGTAAAAGGTGACTTAAGCTGGAGGTTGGACAGCAGTGTCCTTCTTGTACATTTTTCACTTAACTGCAATTGCTAATCCTCCTGCCAAGCGTAGTGATTCAATCATTTAGGCCGAATAAAGTCCACTGCTGGACACAGGCCTCCCCCAAAGATCACTACAACGACCGATATGGGTGTGTTGTGTGCTCATTGGGTGGTTTTGCCATAATCGCTACGCTTGGCAGGCGGGTTGGCGATCGCAGTTGAATTGTTAATGTACTCGAAGGACGCTGCTGCCCATCCTCCGGTTAATCCCATAGTCACCTTTTACGACACCCAAGGGATGAGATGGAGTGGTGCTATTCGTAGCCGGCACACAGCTCGTGACAGCGTAGTGATTATGACTATGTATATATTATGATAGACTAAACTATGAGGCTTTTCAAAAAGACGTGAATAGATTTTTACAGGGTTGGTAACGCGCGCGTGAGGCCTCTGGTGTTGCAAGCATTCATAGGTTACGGTAACCGCTTAATATCAGGCAGGCCGTATGATATTTTGCCACCATAAGGGTATAAAAAAGTCAAAACTCTCCAATGAGCACAGAACACAAAGATTTTTGCGGGAGGCTTATTATGTCCAACAATGGATCACGTTTTTTGGCTGAGATGACGATGTTTTATTTATTATTATTTATTTATTTGTATCTCTAACAATAAGTACACACACATGAACATCTTACGTTTTATAACTTAAAATAAAGTGTCTTATTACTTACTAGCTGGGACACGCGGTATCACCCGCGTTTAATTTAAAAGAAATTTAGAGCCCTTCGACATGTACACTTGACATAGAATATATATATTGGATTTCAAGGGATTTGTTTTTTTGCGCGGAACCCTAATTATTTTTCTAAAATAAAAGTAGCCTAAGTTATTCCTTATAACATCAGCTATCTGCCAGCGAAAGTCCCGTCAAAATCGGTTCAGCCGTTTCGGAGATTACCCGGAACAAACAGACAGACAGACAGACAGACAGTAGACGGACAGACAGACAGACAAAAAATTTAAAATTGTTTTTTTGTTATATGTACCGTATATAATTTCATATGTATTCAGTAAAAAGCTGTTATTCAGACATTACAAACAGACACTTCAATTTTATTTATTTGTATAGATAAGAGAACACAGCATACATACGAATGTTAGTTACATACAAAATAAAATGGTGGGACTAAATGTAGCACATACGTAGCACCAACGTAACTACGTAGTAGCTAGAGTGCTACATTAGCTACGGTCGCTGATTATGATCCAAATACATACCACTTTCGTAGCAATCATAACAAATGTAGCATCCATGGCACACTGTCGTAGTGATATTGGCAAAATGTAGCAAATAATACTCTCGTAGCGATTACAAATTAGTAGCAAAGTGGTCTCTACCATCTCCATCAAGAACGAGTCCTGTATTCAACGACCCATATTGAGTCCCTTTGTAACACCGGGATTCAAAGTAATGAACTCACATCGTTATTTTATTAATTTAAGGTTCAAGCGACTACGCACCGATAACTTTGGGTAGAGGTTACATTTAAATAAAAGGCATACAATAAAAATAGGAAAGCCATTTATCTCGGAAATAATTGTGTTAGAGGAGAAGAGAGAATAATAAGTTTATTTGTTAAGTTTGAACCAGATTACATGGAAAAGATTAGCACAGGCTTACAATATACTTATTTAGTCTAGTTAATGGGTAGAGTACCATTTTTTAATTTTTCTTTATTGGTGCCCAGTGGAAATTCTTCATGAACTTCCTGGGCCCCGGGGAACGGCGAAGGGGACTCCTACCGGTTAAAACCACTAGAGCGGTCATCTTCGGCACCTAAGGGGCTCCATTGTGATTTCTTGGTACTAGGACATGATATTATTATACTATTGCGATGATGCGATGACCTCATCCGTGAGCTATAGCGAAACAACAGCCGTTCAGTTTTTATTAACTATAGTTTTATGTGAAAAATAAACAGGTTAATGTGTTTTATTCAAAATAGTGTTAGGATAGATGGAAACAATTATTTTATACTAAAATCAGTTAAATATACAGGGAAAAATCAGAAAATTCATGAATATATTGACTCAAAATTCTAACGCTGAGGTTTCTGAATCATGTTCTGAATCCATGGCACCAGTTTCCAATCGATCCAAAATACGATGCCTCTCACATTGGTTTATAATAAATTATTCCGGCCACTCACAGCAACAATGTGTAACAATGATATTGACCTGACCGGGACTGGTCACCATCTAAATATAAGCTGATCGATACCTCGTTACAAGTCGTTGACATTGTAACATGCGAGAATAATGTATGAAGTTGATTTGATTTACTCTAAATATGTACATACATCATTTCGGCCGAATGAAGTCCACTGCTGGACCGCAAAGATCACCACAACGACCGATATGGATGTGTTGTGGACTCATTGGGGGGTTTTGCCATAATCGCCACGCTTGGCAGGCGGGTTGGCGATCGCAGTTGAGTTGTTAATGTACTGCTGCTGCCCATCCTCCGGCTAATCCCTTAGTCGACTTTTACGACATCCATGGGAGGAGATGGGGTGGTGGAATTCTGAGCCATCCAATCCAGACATAACTGTGATTAATAAGCTGAAGTGGCAATGGACGAAAACATATCTCGTAGCAATATGGCCGTTGAAGCAGAAAGGATCTCAAGTGGAGCACACACACGCAAACACAGTGGGACGGTCTACAACGAGAAGAATAGACAGCCTGGTGAAGGTAGACGAGAGTCGCTGGATACGTGTAACAAGACATGGAAATGCTGCGGAAGACCTGTGATGAGCAGTGAACATCCTTCAGCAGACATGATGGTCACATATTTGTGTAAAATATATGCCAGCTTCATCATACAGCTGCCATATGTTTTAATAATTAAAGACTAAGATAGTGCAGTGGCTGATACAGTCGGCTGCTGCGCTCCGGGTCATGGGTTCGATTCCCGCACGGAACAAATATTTGTATAATCTGCAGGTAGTTGTTCCGGGTCTGGGTGTATTGTGTGTAGAATTCATGTCTGTAAACGCACCCACGACACAGGAGAAATCCTAGAGCGGGCAAAGTTTGAAAAAAAAAAAGTTAAGAACGACGGGTTCACATCATACCTGTCCATTGGTTTAGGTGTTCATGTAGCCTACGCATGTTCGGCTGATGGTAATAATATTGACGGCACGGTAGGTGCATTGGCTGATATAGTCGGCTGCTGCGCTCTGGGTCGTGGGTTCGATTCCCGCACGGAACAAATATTTGTATGATCTGCAGGTAGTTGTTCCGGGTCTGGGTGTATTGTGTGTGGAATTTATGTCTGTAAACGCACCCACGACACAGGAGAAATCATAGTGTGGGGCATTGATTGTAAATAAAAATAAAAGTTTGATAAAACCACCACCACCACCACTCAACGTTTCCACCCCTCAACGATGCGGGTGCATTACAAAGTGTTGCATGTTTAGAACTCGGTTACTTTCCCACCCCGCCCAGTTAAGTCCGTGTTGTACACGCCTCAGGGGCTGTAAAGCTTACAAAGTTAGCATATTGCAGGAGTTGATTAAGTTATTATGTTTACGAGTAACGGATGTGTGTGTGTTGGTTTATTTATTATCTTCTGACATAAGATCCAGCACTGGACTTCTGGTTTGATTTGACGGCACAGTTGACGCATTGGTTATACTATTGGCTTAATGCAGGTTTGGTCCCTGCATAGATCAAATCTTTGTACAGCGCCAGGTAGTTAGAAGTTTTTTTTAATCATTTTTGTGTATGGGCACACACACTTAAGCCATATGACGTCCACAGCTGAATAAAGGCCTCCCGCAAAGATTTCCATAATTTTGTCATTTTGGCGGTAATTTGCGAGTACCCACCACGATTGGCAGGCGGATTGGTAAGAGTAGAATTGTTACTGTTTTAACAAAAGGGACGCTGCTGCCCATCCCTCTGGTTTTGAGTCCCTAAGTCGCCTTTTACGACACCCATGGGAGGAGATGAAGTGGACTTAATCCGGACACCACGCTGGGCACAACACCAGCCAGCCAATAAATATGCGTTCCTAGTCTGGGTATTTATGCATCTGTGATTTATATTGGTATTCACAACACTGGAGAAATCGTAGGATACCTCATATAATTGGTTATTGTGAAAATCTATGGGGAGGCCTTTATTCAGCTGATATGATGATGAAGATAAAAAGGGTCCAAAAAGTTTTAAATTCTTTGAGTATTTAATTGCCGTGTGGTGCCGGCTCAGAATACCACCACCCCATCTCCTCCCGTGGGTGTCGTACAAGTCGACTAAGAGATTAGCCGGAGGTTGGGCAGCGTCCTTCGAGTACATTAACAACTCAACTGCGATCGCCAACCCGTCTGCCAAGCGTGGCGATTATGGCAAAACCCCCCAATGAGCCCACAACACGCCCATATCGGTCGTTGTGGTGATCTTTGGGGGAGGCCTGTGTCCAGCAGTGGACTTCATTTGGTCGAAATGATGATGATGAATGATGAGTATTTAAAACTTTTTGTATACAAATTAAGTGTGGACGATAGAAAAAAAGTGAGCATAGAAGAAAGCCATAAGTATTTATTTATTTATTTATTATACTCTTTATTGTACACCAATCGTTAAAGGTAATAAAAACAGTAGTGCTTATAAGTATATTTTAGAGTACAATGGGCGGCCTTATCGCACTCGGCGATTTCTTCCAGGCAACCTTAGGATGGAGAAATACTTAACTGGATAATATATGCGGCAGTTGATGGTGCACACAGATACATAATGAAATAACTAAATTACGTATAGTATACTAAATATATAAATAATGGAAGATTATACACAATATGGATATATAAATACACAAACATTTATATATACACATATACAAATACTTTTTAATTTATTCGACAAAATATCGAAAAGCACTTAATAGTATATAAGTACTTTATAAGTACTTAATCAAATTAAAACCATCCGGCATTTTGGTGGTATAAAGCAACTTTAACGAAGAGAACATAATACAAAATGCTATGACATGAATAAAGGTGATTCAACTTCGAAGGATTACCTTACTTTTATGTATTCATCCATTTACAATGTATATTCGCTTCCATGCATTCAATGTTTTTTATATCCGGTAAAGTTTTGTTGAATATAACAACGTTACACAAACGTGATCTGGATTTCACACAAAGCTAGTGGAAATTCTACGTTCTGCAAAATATAGTAGAAGTCGACGACTCATTAACATTTTGTATGCGAATGAAATTCCGTGTGGTGTCCGGATTAAGAATAAAGCACCACTCCATCTCTTCCCTTGGATGTCGTAAAAGGGGACTAAGGTAATATAAACCAGAGGGATGGGCAGTAGCGTCCCTTCTGTGAAACTGTAGCCATACTGCGCTCGCCAACCCGCCTGCCAAGCGTGGTGAGTATTGGCACATACCCCCCAGAATGATGACACAGTTGTGGAAATCTATGGAGGAGGCCTTTGTTCAGCAGTGGACGTATAAATGGCCGATATGATATGATGAATGAAATGCATAAATATGTCCCTGATTGAGAAGGAGAATCAGAGGACGCGGGGCAATTTATAAAGTATAATAAATGAGAATCCCTTTTGCGTTTATCATCATCATCATCAAAGGGCATCCGCTACTGAACCAAGGCCAGACGGTACGGTTGGTGCAGTGGCTGATACAGTCGGCTGCCGCGCACCGGGTCGTCGGTTCGATTCCCGCACGGTACAAATATTTGCACGATCTGCAAGTAATTGTTCCGGGTTTGGGTGTACTGTGTGTGGAATTAGTGTTTGTAAACGCACCCACGACACAGGACCAAATAAACAAAACAAAAAGACCTCCCCTGTAGATTTCCACAATAATGTCGTCATTTTGGTGGGAGTTTGCCAGTACTCACCACGCTTGGCAAGTGGGTTAGTGAGCGCAGTATAACTGCTGCCCATCCCTCTGGTTTAGAGTCCCTTAATCACCTTTCACGACATCCAGGGGAAAAGATAGAGTGGTGCTATATTCTTAATACAGACACCACAATTCGGCTGAACTGTACAACCCTTTTGCCACACTCTTTGCAATATGAAACATATTCCGCTGACCCCAAGTAACTTAGGACTGGGGCAAAAAACTTTTAAGCAAAAAATATACCGATTTCAAAAACCCTACATGATCTAAAAATATTAAAACCACTGAAAAGGAAAAAAGTACTTTATTTATGAAGTCGGGCGTGGCCCTTTTGTTTCATTTTAGTGAAAATAAATGTTTAGTTATGTTAGACCTATTTCCAATTGGTATCAGTATTTAACACTAAAAATAAGAATGACTCAAATCGGTTTTCCGATTTGAGAGGAATCGAAACTATTAAAAAATCATCTAGATAAGCGCAGTCAAATTAACCTGTTTATTGAAGCTGGTTAAAAAACTACTCAATCAAATGTAATAAAATTTATATGGGACAAACTCGAAAGCATTCTGCACCTGTAAAACTAATTGCTCAAATCGGTTGACAAATTTAGGAGTAATCGGTGTACACACATAAAAAAAATACGCATCGAATTGAGAACCTCCTCCTTTTTGAAGTCGGTTAAAAAGAGTACATGTAAGCAAAATGTATTACCAACTCTTGCTAACCGCTTAATGTATTCCTATTGAATACATTATGTACACGCTAAATTAGGAAATTCGATTAACTATGTCACCCATGTCGATACTAGTAATTAAGATTGATAGTTCTTAAGAACAGAACATTTGTTAAAGTCGAGCTCAAAGTTTTTATTTCATACTAGCTGGGCCCCCGGATCCACATTTCAAATAAATAAACATTGTATAATATATTATTATAATATTCGTTGATGACAATAGATAGTAAAGTTGTCGACATAGCTGTAAGGATTAGTAAACTGAAGTGGCAATGGGCGGGGCACATTGCTCGTAGAACTGATGGCCGTTGGGGCACAAAGGTTCTCAAATGGAGAGCGCGCACCGGAAAACGCGGCGTGGGACGACCTCCAATGAGATGGAGCAACGACCTGGTGATGGTCACTAGGAGTCGTTGGATGAGAGCGGCATGTGACCCCTCGTTGTCTGCCGCCAAGTAGTAAGTAGCCATTAAACTGTAAGCATTATACCAACGGCACGGTTAGTGCAGTGGCTGATACAGTCGGCTGCTGCGCTTTGGGTCGTGGGTTCGATTCCCGCACGGAACAACACAGGAGAAATCCTAGTGTGGGGAAACATGTTTTATAAAAAAAGAGCATTACTGTGTTCTCTTTCTTTTTCTTTTGTCGGCCGTAGCTAACGAAATGACTGGGCGTAGGATACTAAATAGCTGTCTCGAGGTGATGGGTACCACGCAAAAGTAGTCCTGGTAGCTTTACAATCTTTATCGGCAGGCCTGATGCTTAGCACCAGGAGAATGATTTGCTGATCACGTCAATAACAAAGATAATTCTGTTCGGTCGCTCCACAAAACCTTCATAACCTCAACCAAACTTCTCACAACCATTTTTTTTACTTATTTTTTCTTGGCGTCCAGTGGTAATTACACGAACTTCCTCATCCCCGGGGAAGGGTGAAGGAGCACGCTGGACTCCTACCGGCTTTCGGCCCTGAAAGAGAGCTCCAGGTCCTCGTAAGATCACACCAGATCCCCCAATTGATGCTACGCCTTAAGACACATCTCGGGTGGATGACTGTAAAGCGATCACTCTCTCTCTCTAGCAGAGAGAAGGTGACTGTAAAAAGGTCGCCCCCCAGGCACTTCTCGGGGAGGGTTTTAAAGGATCCCCCCCAAGCCTCGCCTAACTACCATCTACCACAGTGGAAAAATGCATACAGTGATTCGCCGATTAGAACGTAGACCATTTAGTAAGCGGCTGTGGAGCGCCCCACCCCGCGCCCCCCACACAGCTGACCCTGTATGGCCGCTCAGTCGAACCACTGTAGAGATATTTCCACTGTTCATCTACTGAGCAGCAATAAAGCCCATTTTGCAACCAATCACTATTACTAGAGTTCTATACCAGAATATTGGAAGATTTAGACTCAATACCTTCTTACAAATCTTTGTATTATTTAGACGTCTATAATGTGGTTTGGGGCTCAAAGGCATATTTAGGATCAAGGGGATGGAAGAGTAATATACTGCTTATTGGAAATCCACTCGTAAAAGTCGGTTTAGTTGTAAATAATGTAACAATTTGTTTTTATTTTTATGTTTCCAGACGTAAGTGAAATGTAATGTATTGAATCAGCTCTTTCATATTTACTTGTGCGATAAATAAAGCTCGCTACACCCTTTTTAATGTATCGCCAGCGAAATCGTAAATTCACAAAAGAAGTCTAACTATGCCATTACTTAGGATTTTGTTAAATCTAAAGGCGTGGCACCAATGGATGGCTCTAGATGGAGATCTTTCGAGTTCCTGGAGCCTCCCTTCGGTGCCGACGATGATCACTCCGGTGGTTTTAGCCGGTAGGAGTCCGGCATGCCCCTTCGCCTTTTCCCGGGGCGAAGGAAGTACATGAGGTATTTCCACCGGATCAATAAAAAAAAAAAATAAAAAAAAAAAAAAAAAAAAAAAAGGACTTTGTTAAATAGAGGTGGATAAAGGTCGGTTTTTTTTTTCACCTGAAATTAACATGCAGATTGTAAATGTTTGTTTAATCTGAGAAATCTAGCTTCAATGCCCTGCAATACGGTGCACTGTAATGTTTGAAGCTGTTTAAAGTTTAAATGCGGTGGAAATAGACAGGGTGTTCAAAGTACAAATAAATGCATAAGATCAATTGGTAATATTAATTTTTGGGAGACATGTAAGCCAATTTGACGGCACGGTTGGTACAGTGGCCGATACAGTCGGCTGCTGCGCTCCAGGTCGTGGGTTCGATTCCCACACGGAACAAATATTTGTATGACCTGCAGGTAGTTGTTCCGGGTCTGGGTGTATTGTATGTGGAGTTTATGTCTGTAAACGCACCCACGACACAGGAGAAATCCTAGTGTGGGGCTACGTTTTTTTTAAAAAAGAAAAAAAAAAGAAAAAAAAAATTAAAAAAAATTGCACACCGGGAGTGTCGACAGAAGTGAAAACTTATTTTGGCGCGTTAGGAGATTTTTTTTAATTTTTTTTAATTATTATCTCATCTAAAAATATACGTACCGCGCTAAAATAAGTTTTCACTTCAAGCGTCTCGTAACGGTGTCGCGAGTCCAGTGATTTTATCTCATCTAAAAATATGCGTACCGCGCTAAAAGATTTCACTTTAAAAAAAAAGTTCTACTTGTACCCTGTCTATATATATTCCAGTTATGCGTTTTCGTAAAGCAACATCCTGAGCTATTCGAAGAAAACAGAGATGTATTAAAAAAGGAAATTAAAAAGTGTAACCGAGAATAGACTAGTAGTAGATAAAAGTAAGTTACAATTAGTTAAATGAAATGTGTTCTACGTGGAAATAAAGATGTATAACAAATTACCTAATTCCTTTAAGCCGCTATCGCTACAAGGGTTCAAAAATAAATTGCGAGACTGGCTCATAGAACACTGTTTTTATTCCCTAAACGACTTTCTGCAGTATCGCTGACATGAAATTCTAATTATTATCATTAACCTATGTAATTGTACTTAATTTTTGACATTCTTTATTCTTATAATTGTAGTAACATTGACATTTGATAAGTCATAAATTTATATATATATTTATTTTATTGTAATACAATGAGGTTATAGTGCCTATCTTAATAATGTTAGTTTAATGATTCTGATATTAATGATAATTTACGAGTATAATGTGTATATATAATATTTGTACGCCATTATTGGCAAGATTTTAAGGAAGTTAATGTAATACCAAACATCTAAAAATGTAATACCAGAATCTTTACAAATAAAGAATCTTGAATCTAAACACTATTGCTTGGTGGGGAATATCTGGCACTGAGGTGGTACCTACCTTTTTTTATTGGTCTCCTGTGGAAATAATGCGGTCACCCCCTCTAGCGGAGGGAAGGCGACTGTAAAGAGGTTCATCATCATCATATCGGCCATTTATACGTCCACTGCTGAACAAAGGCCTCCCCCATAGATTTTCACAACTGTGTCATCATTTTGGGGGTATTTGCCAATACTCACCACGCTTGGCAGGCGGGTTGGTGAGCGCAGTATGGCTACCGTTTCACAGAAGTAAGAGTAAAGAGGTTAAAGAGTAAAGAGTGTAAAGAAGTTGGCCCCCAGGCATTTCTCGAGGAGGAATGTAAAGGATCCCCTCAAGCATCGCTGTGCTCTGGGCTGCGCACACGATGGCACATTGGTGCCACGCCTTCAAGCACATCACGGAGGTATTGACTGTAAAGTCGAAGAGAGAAGGCTACTGTAAAAAGGTCACCCACCAGGCACTTCTCGGGGAGGAACGTAAAGGATCCCCTCAAGTCTCGCTGTGCTCTGGGCTGCGCACACGACGGCACGTGACCACGTGCGTGCCGCCATCTTCCCGGGGGACGCTCGGTATGAGCACACAGACTCCCCAACTACCAACGGTGCTACCTACCAAGCTGGACTCTTGCAACGAGATACCTGCCAATAAAATCTATCTCGTTTTGCCCCGTATTTCAGTCTGCAGCACTTATCCAGTGTCCAACGTGGATGAGACAAGTGGATGTTCGAGCCAAGATTTGTAGGATATTTCCGATAGTGCTGGCGTTCCAGTAGTCGGTACTATGATTAGATTAGATTACTATGGTAGATTATGCTCCACGAAACGATATCGATATACTGGCTCTCATAATAATAGGGTACATATGAAAAACATAAATCTAAATATTTTTGAATAATGATAGTATCATCATTTCGGCCGAATGAAGTCCACTGCTGGACACAGGCCTCCCCCAAAGATCACCACAACCACCGATATGGATGTGTTGTGGGTTCATTGGGGGGTTTTGCCATAATCGCCACGCTTGGCAGGCGGGTTGGCGATCGCAGTTGAGGTGTTAATGTACTCGAAGGACGCTGCTGCCCATCCTCCGGCTAATCCCTTAGTCGACTTTTACGACACCCACGGGAGGAGATGGGGTGGTGGCATTCTGAGCCGGCACTGCTAAATAATATTATTTTTTTTATTAAATAAAAGTAGCTTAAGTTATTCCTAATAACATCATCTATCTGTCAGTGAAAACCCCATAGAAATAGAAGATAGAAATCGGTCCAGCCGTTTCGGAGATTAGCGGGAACGAACAGACAGATACGACAGATGAAAAGAAAATTTAAAAAAATGTTTTGGGTACCGTATATGCTTGCATATGCATTTAGTAAAATGCTGTTATTTTGACATTACAAACAGACTTCAATTTTATTTATTTGTATAGATAACTGAAGAGCAGCTTCGGACCCTCGAAGTAACATGCGTAGGCGCTACAGTACGTGCGGTTATGTACCTGAATATGCCGTCTGGTGCCGGCTACGAATACCACTAACCCATCCCGTGGATGTCGTAAAAGACGACTTTGGGATTAACCGGAGGATGGGCAGCAGCGTCCTATGAGTACAATAACAAATCAACTGTGATCGCCAACCCGTCTGCCAATCGTGCCGATTATAGCAATACCCACCAATAAGCATACAACACACCCAGAACAGTCGGTATAGCGATCTTTGGGGGAGGCTTGCGTCCAACAACGGTCTTAATTGATGATGATTATAAGGTTATACATATTTTTTGTTTTATGTTATAAAAACGTTGCCCCACACTAGGATTTCTCCTGTCTCGTGGGTGCGTTTACAAACATATATTCCACACACTATACACCCAGACCCGGAACAACTACCTGCAGATCATACAAATATTTGTTCCGTGCGGGAATCGAACCCACGACCCAAAGCGCAGCAGCCGACTGTATCAGCCACTGCACCAACCGTGCCGTCAAATTATTTATTTATTTAGTTAAACTTATATGTATATTAAAGGTACACAGACTTAATGCTGTAAGGTATTCTCTGACAGTCAACTTTTAGGTTAAAGAAGCACTTTAAAAGAGGTACAAAAACAAAGCTATAAACAATGTTGGAAATTGCTACATAATTATGATAAATTGTTATAATATTATATGTATATATTATGTATGTCAATACTAAATCCATGGATTACGGTTATGTGGCACCGCACAGAACAAAGTCAGGACTTTGATCGTAACAAACACAAATAAAATCAAAAATGCCAAATCAGTAATGATGAAAACGAAAACTGGCAATTAAGCGTTTAAAAATTTGAACGAGCAAACGCAATTTAAATCGAGAAACAATAGAGAAAGGTAGATACTTTTTATTACCGCCCTTGGTGCCAACAATAAACGAACAATTAAAAATCTACAAATAGTAAAATCACAAAATAACAAACAGTTTTTTTTTCTCTTCCAACACAAACACCTTATTGTTCTCTGTTTGCAAAAAGACAGTACAGAGACAGTATTTAAAACTTCAGATAGGTAAAAAAATATGCTATATTGGCAGAATATGAAAACTGGAATGCAGTGGTCTCCTTCTGTGAGAGCGTCATGCTTCAGAAGGAGACCGCAGAGCGGGATCGGGAGAGGGCCGATCCCGCTCGAAGAAGGAGGAGACGGTGCCGGCGTAACAACAACCCTGGTGCCTAATTCCTATACGCCTAAAACCAGCAGGCAGCAGTGGGCCTAGTGTGACCTTACGAGGATCTGGAGCCGGTAGCCGGTACCCATAATAAGTTCATGAAGAATTTCCGCTGGGCACCAATGAAAAAAAGGTATAAAAATATATTCCTGTACACGGTCAGTATGGAATGCATAAACAAATTTTACGTAACAAACAAACATCCTAAACTCATACTATATTCTAAGAATCAAAATTCATCCAAATTCGTCCGATGCCGGCCGTAAAAGTTTTATGAGCGCCGCGACAGTTGCAATTACTTTGTGGCATTTTATTCAGAGTATTGCTACAAATAAAACTGCTACAGAAGTAGATCTTGGTGGTTCTGGCAGTGTGATTTCAGGCAAAGAAAAGTGAACTGTGGCTATTCGTTTATATGTTTTAAAAGACAATTAAGATTGACAAAACTGTTGAGCGTTTAGGTAAACTATGCTTTATTATACACTTAATGGGTGCAGTGGCTGATATAGTCGGCTGCTGCGCTCAGGGTCGTGGGTTCCATTCCCGCACGGAACAAATATTTGTATGATCTGCAAGTAGTTGTTCCGGGTCTGGGTGTATTGTATGTATGTGAAATTCATGTCTGTAACCGCACCCACGACACAGGACAAATCCTAGTGTGGGGCAACGTATTTTAACAAAAAAAAAACTAAAATATTTAAGAACTTAGGTGAAAAATAAAGTATGTAACTATAAGGAAATAGTACTTGGCATTACCCGTTATAGATGTGTCATCATCATCATCATATTAGTCAATGGACGCCCACTGCTGAACAAAGGCATCCCCCATACATTTCTAATTTTGCATCCAACGACTCCCAGCGACCTTCACCAGGTCGTTTATCCACCTCGTTGGACGTCTCCCTACGCTGCGTTTTCCATGTGGTTCCCGGCAAAGAATAGATCACTATCAATCGACATCAAATATAGATCGGTATCGGTGTGAACATAGTTACAAATTGCGATCACCAATCCTGCAAACCAAATAAAAGGACGCAAGTCCCTTATCTAGTGCTGTGAAAAGTGCTCCTTCTGTCTTTTACTTCGTAGTGGTTTTACTAACATTCCTATTGCTACATACTACAGATAGTGTTTACCAAAGTGTACGGAAATAGTCTACACTTTGTTTTATCGCCTGGCTTCGTTTTGGGAGTCGCATTGAGAAGTGGCTATCGACTACTGATTTTATGGGAAAATCGGTAAAAACCGAAGTGGATTAGACTTCTTACTTTATTAACTTACATATACATACATACATATCGGCCATTTATACGTCCGCTACAGAGCAAAGGCCTCCCCATAGATTCAACAACTGTGTCATCATTTTGGGGGGTATTTGGGTTGGTGAGCGCAATATGGCTACTGCTTCACAGAAGGGACGCTGTTGCCCATCCCTCTGGCTAGATTAGTCGCCTTTTACGACATCCACGGGAGGCGATGGAGCGGTGCTATATTCTTAATCCGGACACCACATGGAATTTACAATTTATTAACTTAACTAAAATAAATATAGACCTCAGTTGTATAAGAAATTTTGTAAGGTATTTCGGCTTGCTTTGTAATGAATTAAATATAAAACTTTTTAGACAAAAGAAAATACCGACTTCAAAAACCTTACACTATAATAAAACACAAAAAAGGAAAAAAAGCTTTATTAATGAACTTTATTGGTCGATTATGTATTAAAAGGCACGTCCTAAAATCCTTAATTCTCAAAGGAATAACATAATAAGGCATCCCACACGTTCACAATAACAATCTTATATTGTAACGCTCAGAGAGCCGCAATACGCAATACCTTATCCCGGGATCAGCATGGCGATTTTCAATCACAATTTCATCCCTTTTATATCAATAAATCTTTTCCAATATTCTTTATTTTATCATTCTCAAGGATGAAATCAGAACCGTCGTACCGTATTTTCCCATAAAACCTGGAAGTGCATACCATAGTGTACCTTAGATTTGATAAGTAAACAATCCGTGTGGTGTAGAAGAATGATATAAACTAGAATATAGCACCACTCCATCTCCTCCCGTGGACGTTGTAATAGGTGACCAAAAAACTCTAAACCAGAGCCAGAGGCGGCACGGTTGGCGCAGTGCAAAAAAAAAAAAAATGTGGGCTGTGCAGCAGCTTCCTTCTTTCTATAGAACAATCAAGCTGCGCTCACCAACCCGCCTGCCAGATGGTCTGTTGTTCTGAATTCTCATAATAGTGCTTTAGTTAACCAACCTATCCTTGATAGAATTAATCGTGATTAATTAATATTAGATTACGCTTAACGAGACCGTGAAACGATTCTAGTTAAAATCAACAGACTATTATTCCCAAACTCGATTACGTTCGCAATGCGTCTGTATTACACGTAAGTGCGAGACAAATCGAAAACGTTAACACTGCTTGAAACGACCGGGCGTTTGAGTAACCGAGAGAACGTTTCCATTAGTTACAAATGTCGTGACGATGAAATATCGTGATTTGATACAGAAGTTAGTAGAGATATTAAAGGTACATATATGAACGTCGAAAATTAAAATACCTACGGGTTAATCATCGAAAACTTAAATATCGAACGACCATAAAATCGAAAATTAAAGTCGAAAGTTGTGCTTCCTAAATGCTAACAATATTATAATATAAAAATTATTTTAAATTTTTGAAATGCTGCAAACTATTCGAAACGTCAGGAAAAACAAAAATCTATAATATACGCGATCTAATCCGTTTAAAATTGTTTTATTTTAATGTGTAATAATCGCGAAAACCTAAGACTAATGTCTGTTATATGTCTATTAAATATATACAAACTATTTATCATTAAATGAAATTATATATTTTTTAAACACTACGAAAATATTAAGTTTTGTGGAAATAATGTACTGCCAGTGTGAAATAGATGAAGTAAATAATAATGAAATTTTCATTGAATAAGATTTATGAGCAGTAGACATCCCTTGCTGAGGTGGTGATTCATTGGTTTTCGTAATAATTTCAGCATAAAAATAGGAGTAACTCTTAGTCCGTCTTATATTATTTTACATTTTGAAAACTTAAAGACTTGAAAACGTCTTAGGACGGCACGGTTGGTGCAGTGGCTGATACAGTCAGCTGCTGCGCTCCGGGTCGTGGGTCGATTCTCGCACGGAACAAACATTTGTATGATCTGCATGTAGTTGTTCCGGGTCTGGGTGTATTGTATATGGAATTAATGTCTGTAAACGCACCCACGACACAGGAGAAATCCTATTGTGGGGCAGCAAAGTCAATAAAAAAAATCTGTAGAATCAATTATTCTTTAACCTATCTCACAACTCCAACAAATAATTTGGAACATGTCGGGCTCGCATGGAAACACTCACTGTGGACCCTTTGGTGACCCATGTGTCTTAATATTAAGTTAAAGTACACAGCGAGGCTAGACAGGGCTTCACACGTTAATAGAGTGTGTTGTATGATAATAAGGGCGCAATTGTGGTCCCTTCAGGCACACCTTATGTGAGTGTTTAGCATAGGCAGAGGTCGAGTAACTCATTGTTTTGAATACATTGTCTACCTGCCTTTTGATGCATGTTTCCCTAGCATGTATATTTAATTTAAAATACCGTTTTAACCTTTCAAAACAAATAAATCCAACTTATATTTCCATGTAAATTGTAAAATTCGAACAGAAAAGCCATCTCGGTAGCTCGACGGGCTATAAGTTAGCTCTCTAATTGAAAGAATATTCAGTCAATTTTGTAGACCCCTGCATCTTAACTGTTGTACCTAGAATGTTTCGTGAGGCTATTGAAATTAAATAACATCCTAATTTTAATAGAGAAGATGGTTGTCAGGTACCACCTGTTTGGAATCCGGTTATTAAATTAATAAAATCCCAAACAACACACCTCACTAAAAAACATCAAGACAGTTGGTTGGTTAGTTTTGTAGATAAAATAACTTTTTAAATCTGTAACGACGCTTGTCACCTCAGTCATCCTGCGACCACGAACCTTGCAGTGTTCGAAACGTCAGGAAAAACAAAAATCAATAATACATGCGATTTAATCCGTTTAAAAGTGTTTTATTATAATGTGTAATAATCGCGAAAACCTAAGACATTATTATGAAAGAACATTCTCGAGCTGTGGGGAGTCTAAAGATATTTTTACATTCCGTAATTTATGTATTAAATTTATATCTTTTACACGGTGAGATGAATTCTAAGATGTGTAGCAGATTGGTAAGAAATTGTGTGTTTATCTTGCCACCGTGTTGCTGTCTACGAATAGCACCTACCCAGCTCGTCCCGTGGGTGTCGGAAAATATGGACAGCTCCGCCCTTCGATTACGTTAACAACTTAACTGCGATCGCCAGCCCAGTGCCAAGCATGGCTGATATGGCAAAAACCTCCTAATGTGCACACAACATAACCAGACTGGTCGTTTTGGCAATTTTTGGGGAAGGCCTGTGTCCAGCAATGGACTTTATGTCTCAGGTTATGGAATCAGCTCTCTACCGAGGTTTTCCTAAGTGGCTGATACAGTCGGCTGATGCGCTCCGGGTCGTGGGTTCGATTCCCGCAGGGAACTAATATTTGTATGATATGCAGGTAGTTGTTCCGCCCCGGGAGGGTGACCACTTTACAGTCACCCTCTCCAAGATGTGCCTATAGGCGTGGCACCAGCGGGCGGCTCTAGTATGATCATACGAGGACCTGGAGCTTCCCTTAGGTGCCGAAGATGACCGCCCCAGTGGTTTTAGCAGTAGGAGTCCGGCATACCCCTTCGCCCTTCCCCGGGGCGAAGGAAGTTCATGAAGAATTTCCAATGGGTAACAATAAAAAAATAAAAAAAGTTCCGGGTCTGGGTGTATTGTATGTGGAATTCCCGTCTGTAAATGCACCCACGACACAGGAGAAATCATAGTGTGGGGCAAAGCTTAAAAAAAACCCTACAAGCATCCCTCTTTAAAAAGGTCGTGAAAAGATTTTTACAAGATCAGCAATTCGTGACCTCTGGTGTTGCAAGCGTTCATAGGTCACAAAGGTTAAACCACTTACCATCATGCGGGCCGTATGCTTGTCTGTCACCTTAGTGGTATAAAAAAGACCGAGAAATTATTTCATCATTTCGGCCGAATAAAGTCCACTGCTGGACACAGGCCTCCCTCAACACACAATCACAACAACAACCGATGTCGGTGTGTTGTGTGCTCATTAGGGGATTTCGCCATAATCGCCACGCTTGGCAGGCGGGTTGGCGATCGCAGTTGTGTAGTTAATGTATCCGAAGGACGCTGCTGCCCATCCTCCGTCTAATCCCTTAGTCGGCTTTTACGACACCCACGGGATGAGATGGGTTGGTGCTATTCGTAGCCGGCACCACACGGCACAAAAAAATATTTAGACTTTTGTAATTTAAAATGTATTTAATTTCAACAATACAACAGACAGTTATCCGTGTGGTGTCCGTATCAAGAATATAGCACCACTCCATCTCCTCCCATGGATGTCGTTGAAGGCGACTAAGCGATTCTAAGCCAGAGGGATGGGCAGCAGCGTCCCTTCTTTGGAACATTAGCCATACTGCGCTCACCAACCCGCCTGTCAAGCGTGGTGAGTACTGGCAAATTCCCCCCAAAATACGACACAATTGATGAAATCTATGGGGGAGGCCTTTGTACAGCAGTGGATTTCTTATGGCTGATATGTAACAGACACAAAACGCAAATCTTCTGCCGTACCTTTTAAAATATATAATTATCAAAGACCCTATCAAAGGAAATTACTACCGTAGTTTTCTCGTAAATGTTAAAAATAATACTATAAGCCAACCCATTTTCATTATAAGCTGACAGGGGTAAACACATCCGCGCATGGTAGTGGCTTCAACAGTATTAACTTAAAGCTCTGCTTATTTCACGTTACGTTGGTAAACAAAGCTTCTAAAGTATTTTTAAAGATACCGTAATAACGTAAAGCTTTCATAAGTTCAAGGTCGGATACAATCTAAACTGCGAACAAAGAATATTGCACTTATTTATATTCTTATCAGCTCGTTAACGTCTTCTGCTTTACCTTTGAACCCCAGTGACGGCTACCATTATTGGTTTTAGGAGACATTGACTGGCTTGGCTTGACTTGACTTTCTGCTGCTGTCGTAAGTTCGATCCCTGCATGGTTTTTTTTAAACGTTGCCCCACACTAGGATTTCTCCTGTATCGTGGGTGCGTTTACAGACATGAATTCCACATACCATACACCCAGACCCGGAACAACTACCTGCAGATCATACAAATATTTGTTCCGTGCGGGAATCGTAACCACGACCCGGAGCGCAGCAGCCGACTGTATCAGCCACTGCACCAACCATGCCGTCTATTTGTTTGGTTTAGAGATAGGTGATTCGGGTGTTTGCCAGTGAGATTTATGTCTGCGAACTCTACCTACCCATGACCCGGGAGAAATCCGGCTCTAGCTACGAACATATTATCAACGTAATAAACTCAAATTAGTTATTTTTCTTTTTTAAATTATTACTCAAGTAGGTATAGTTCAAAGTATAGCACAGAATGTTATAGATAACTTTGAACATTAATCTACGGAGTATTTGCTCAGAGTTGTCGGAGCAGAGTTTGTGCTAACATTATATTAGATTACTAGCTGGGACCCGCGGTTTCACTCGCGTTTATTTTAAAATACATTTAGAGTACTTCGATATAGGCACTTGACATAGAATATATATTGGATATCAAAAGTTTTATTTTTTTACGCGGAAATCTAATTACATTTCTTAAATCAAAGTAGCCTAAGATATTCTTTATAACATCAGCTATCTGCCAGTAAAGTTCCATAAAATCGGTCCAGCCGTTTCGGAGATTACCCGGAACAAACAGACAGACAGACAAAAAATTTAAATTGTGTTTTTGTTTTAGGTACCATATATACTTTCATATGCATTTAGTAAAAATCTGTTATTTTGACATTACAAACAAACACTTCAATTTTATTTATTTGTATAGATATATTGGATTTCAATTGTTTTTATTTTTTATTTTTTTGCGCAGTACCCCAAACATTTTTCTAAAACAAAAGTAGCCTAAGTTATTCCTTATAATATCAGCTATCTGCCAGTGAAAGTCCCGTCAAAATCGGTCCAGCCGTTTCGGAGATTACCCGGAACAAACAGACAGACAGACAAAAAAATTAAAATTGTGTTTTTGTTTTAGGTACCATATATACTTTCATATGAATTTAGTAAAAACCTGTTATTTTGACATTACAAACAGACACTTCAATTTTATTTATTTGTATAGATTCGTGCTGCGCATTTAATTACTTTGTAGAAAGTTAAGGTTACTGTGTTCGACGGCATGGTTGGTGCAGTGGCTGATACAGTCGGCCGCTGCGCACCGGGTCGTGGTATAGTTAAAAAAAACATGCTAATTTATATAAGTGGAATAAGTAAGAAAGTGCCATGTGGTGCTGGCTCAGAATACCACCACCCCATCTCCTCTCGTGGGTGTCGTAAAAATCGACTAAAAGATTAGCCGAAGGATTGGCAGCAGCGTCCTTCGAGTACATTAACAACTCAACTGCGATCGCCAACCCGTCTGCCAAGGGTGGCGATTATGGCAAGACCCCCCGATCAGCCCACAATACACCCATATCGGTCGATGTGGTGATTTTTGGGGGAGGCCTGTGTCCAGCAGTGGACTTCATTCAGCCGAAATGATGAAGTAAGAAAGAAAGAAAACTGTCATTTATTAGACATAAACATAAAAATAGTGGTGCAGGCTAACAATAGCACCAACCCATCTCAAAAAGTAAGATTTAGGGTGGATTTGATCCTGAATCTTTCTGATCCTTTTTTTGGTTTGGCAACACTGTTGCTTTGACATGTCAATTTATTTGTTCCGTATTTAATAAATTATATAAATAAGTTTTCATAGTTATTAGTAGCAAATTATATGATTTAACTCGTCAACGCAAGTATAGTATACGGAATTATAGTTATCCGTCTAATATCTACTACAAAACAGTGTCTAACTAGTCACCGGTGCTGGTGACTGGTCAACGGCCGAACTTCGAATTCATCAGTTTTACTGGGGAGTATTGTTACCTTTTTATAACACTAACCACACACCCAGATCTTAAACAACACTCTTACCGTGTCTTATCTAGTATGAAGATCTTGTGATCCCAGATCTGGCACAGTACTTGACCAAAACTGACGATAAGTTGAAAACGAAGTTATAAGTACTTTTGTCCTGTACTTTTATTGTAAATAGTGACTGTAATTTAACACTACAGTGTAGATTATCATTATCTAAAGATAAAACAATAGCGTTAACTAGGGATAGATCGATCGGTATTTAATTTCATATTTACAAGTAGGTACCCACATCAAATTCAAAGAAAAAGATAAATCTATTTAATTATAATTATTTTAAGGTCCCCCGTAATTGCAGCCTCTCTTGTTATCTACAAAAACTATTCTTACACTTTCTACATATTTTTCCATTTCCATCTATCCTAGCTATTCTGTCTGTTTCTTAATTTCTCCTTACAGTAACTCAATCCTGAGACCATGTCGATGCTCACCCGTAAAGCTACAGTCCAAGAAATGCAGCATAAATTAAATGCAGCCCTAAAAGAACTCAAAGCATCAAACAATCAGTGTCAACAACTGCTTCAGGAAAGAGAGGATAGCGAGGAGGAAGTAAAGAAGATTGTTGGCAAAAACTCAAGCCTAAAAAGGGAATTAATAGATTTACATCAGCTACACCTGGATGTTATTGATGAACGGGACAAGCTTCAGTTGGTAACGGATGGTTTCAGTCAGTGTAGTTGCCTATATGAGGAGGCTTTGCGGAAAGTTAGGGATCTGGAGGATGAATTATTAAATGCAAATTCACAAATATTAAACTTACAGAATGACAAGGACTGCACACAGGCCGTTGCAACCCAACACCTGTTTGAGGAGTTAATTAACTCTAGTTCAGACCCTAAGTCTCTAAAATCATTAGTTACTATTGATCTAACTGAGCAAGTTTCTTTTGTTGACTATAAACATAATAGTAAAATAAGTCACAATAAAATAAAAAAATATATAAGAATTAGCAAATTTTTAAGAAAATGTCAAAATTTAAGGAAAAAACAGCAACACTACTCAAAAAATACTCAATTAAGGAAAGAACGTGTTGCTTTAATCAATAAACTCAATAATTACCAGATAAAATTAGAAGATAGTAAAAATATATATGAAATTGATACTCAGCGCTTGCAGTCTGAAATTAAGGACTTGGAGGAGTCACTCCATTCCCTCTATACTAAGTATGTTTCATCTCAAAAACAAATTGAGGAACATATTCTTGCTGCAAATCAGCTTGTTAATATGTGCAATCATAATAAAGAAAAAGTTAATTCCTTGTCCAGCGATACCCTATGTAAATGTATGAGTGAACCTATTTGTGAAACTTCCCCACCTGAGGTACTGGGCATGTCACAGGTTGGAAATCAGTGTGTTGTAATATTGCCAGAGGTTACTTCTCAGCCTATAATAACTGATTCATTAGACATGAACACTACAAGTACACTACAAGTACATAGTACAAGTGAATCAATTTGTTATCGCACTGTTATGTATTCAGACAGCACAGGTAAAGGTCTTGGGGGTTTGTTAAGCAACAGCCTGGGTCATTCCGCACATAATAATTGTATGCCTGGGTCATCCTACAATCAAATAATAACATCACTTCTGACAGATAAGTTCAATCCTTATACTAATATAACTTTGCTAGTAGGTAATAGTTTGAACGTTAGGAAAAAAGACATCTCAGACAGTGTTGCTTTGATGTTAAATTTAAACTGTGGTAGGATAATATTGTGTTCATTTCCCTACCTAGACCATCAGTCAGAGGAACTAAACAAAAATATTCATGTGCTAAATATGCACATGCACTTTTTAGTAAGTCACTATAGTGACAAGTTTATATTTTTTGACACCAATTGTTTTGTTGGTAAATTAAAATTGACTGGCGATACTGTGTATCTGCCTTTTAGTTGTAAGCGTCACCTTGCTACACTAGTAGCTTATAATATTAACTCAGTCATAAGTAGTATGACGAAGTCATCTCCGACCTCCACTCTAATTAGTAGTAGTACTAATCCTAATGTGGTCAAACAAACTGTTAATTTAAACTTAAGTGTGTGACAACAGAGAAGGATTGTCATTATTTAACACTGACACATCAGAATATCAATCGCTTCTCTGGCAAAGTTTTAGACCTTGAATTATTTGCTGAGAAATATAATGTGGATATTTTATGCCTTACAGAAACATGGCTAAAGGCAGATAAAATGATTTTTTGTATAAATAATTTTAAAGTAGCCAGTTCGTTCCATAGAGTGTCAGCAGAAGGTGGGGGGTCATTAATTATGATGAAACAACACTTGAAATTTAAAGAACGACTAGATATTTGCGACCTCTCTGTTGAACGAGTTTGTGAGCTCGCGTGTGCAGAGACGGAGGAGTTTGTCATTTTATGTGTTTATAGGCCTCCCTCTTCTAATACATCTCTATTCCTTATAACAATGGAGGATGTACTTAGAAAAATTAAAATTGACAAAAAGATATTAGTTTGTGGAGATTTTAATATAGACATTCTAATAGATACCATAGATAAACATAACTTTATAGCCCTCTTTAGGTCATTTAACTTGAAGTCTTTGTATTCGGAGCCGACTAGAGTGACACCTACCTCAGCTACTTGTATAGATAATATTATAACAAACTTTAAAATAAGAGATAAGGGACTGATTAGTGGCATTCGATCGGATCATAAGTGCCAGATTGTTAAAATAAACTATAATGCAGTTAAAGGGCATAAAATAATACATTGCAGAAATTTAACAAAAAGAAGTCTAGAAAATTTTAGTAAAAATCTAGCTTCTCAACTTCAAACTCTAAAGCCGCATTATGCCAATCCCAATGAAATGTACCGTACCCTATTTAATACACTATGTAATGAGTTTCAGAAAGCCTGCAAAGTAAATAAAATACATGTAAAACCAAAATTAACGTTCAGTGTCTGGGCAACAAAGGGTATAAAACGCAGTAGGGATGTCCTATACGAATTATATGACAAAAAGTCTTATATACCTAATATTGATTTTCATATCTACGTTAGAAAATATTCTAAAATGTTTAAAAAGGTTTGTGCTCAAGCAAAAGCTGCTTATATTAGTGACCAAATCAAAAAGTCGAATAATAAAATAAAAACGACGTGGAAAATAATTAATGCTGAAACTAGTGATGGTAGATTCAGTGACAGTGCAATTAATTTAAATATCGATGACAAACTAGTTTCAGATAAGTCTGTAGTCGCAAATTTCCTCGAAAACTTTTTCACTAATATTCCAATAGAGACTACTAAACACCTTCCATCGTCTCCTTTAGCAGCAGAGGCATTCTTAAAGAAAAATGTCGATTTACATGTACCTGTCTTTGAATTTAGTTTTGTGACAGACAGTGATATAATTAAAACATTTAAAACCATAGTAGTTAAAAAAACTGAGGACTTATGGGGATTGTCAATGAAAGCCATCGAATCTGTTATAACTAATATTGCGCCAATTTTGGCTCTAATATTTAATGCCTGCATCGCAGAGGGCACTTTTCCCGATCTCATGAAATCCAGCAAAATTGTACCCATTTTTAAAGCTGGTTGCCTAAATAATGCATCAAATTATAGGCCAATATCTGTGCTACCAACCTTAAGCAAAATTTTTGAAAAACTAGTTTTAAATCAAATGGCAGCACACTTTAACAGAAATAGGATATTTCATAACAATCAGTTTGGATTTACGCGGGGACGATCTACAGAGGATGCTGGGTCCACTCTCATTAAAACCGTTTTAGGGGCCTGGGAGGATGCACATGATGCTTTAGGCGTGTTCTGCGATCTGTCTAAGGCATTCGACTGCGTGGACCACCGCACCCTCATTCTGAAACTTAAGTACTACGGAATTCAAGGTAGATCTATTGATTTTGTATGCTCATATTTGTCAAATCGGGATCAAAGAGTAGAAATTGAAAAAGTCACATCAACAGGCTCACGCGTTAAAATGGGGGTACCGCAAGGATCAATTTTGGGGCCATTTTTGTTTCTGGTCTATATAAATGACCTGCCATACATGATAAACGATACAATGTCGAATATAGTCTTGTTTGCTGATGACACGTCACTTATATTTAAAGTAAATAGAAAGGATAGCCATCTTATAGAATCCAACGATATACTTCGTAAGATATCTGATTGGTTTTCGGCGAATAATCTTCTATTAAACGCAAATAAAACTAAATGTCTAAGATTCTCCACAGCAAATGTGACCCACGTAAGGTCACAAGTAAAACTTGACGGAAAAGAATTAAATCTAGTCTCCTCAACTGTGTTTTTGGGTGTTACTTTAGACTCAAAATTGCAATGGGGACCCCATATAAAGGCACTTTCAGGCAAGCTAAGCTCTGCTGCATTTGCCGTTAGGAAAATTAGACAGGTTACGGATGTGGCTACAGCTAGGTTAGTATATTTTGCGTACTTTCACAGTATTATGTCTTATGGGATTTTACTGTGGGGCTCGGCTGCTGATGTAGAGTCTATTTTTATATTACAGAAAAGAGCAGTGCGAGCTATCTATAACCTGGACTCTCGTGAGTCACTACGGGAACTATTTAAGGAAACAAACATTCTTACTCTACCATCCTTATATATTTTCCAAAACATTATGTATACCCGCAAACATATAGCTAATTTTAGTAAGAAAAGTGACGTGCACAGCTTAAATACTCGCAACAAGAACAAGTTGGTTGTACCGGGCTTTAGACTTAGTAGAACCAGCAAGTCGTTTATGGGAAACAGTATTAGATTCTATAACAAAATTCCTTGTAGTATTACCGACTTACCAGAAATAAGATTCAAATCGTTGATTAAGCGCATTTTAATTTCGAAAGCCTACTATAATATAAATCATTACATCGACGATAGCGATGTCTGGCAAACGTTTCCCTCCTGCACACTGCGACCCTCTGGCGCTTTATAATATATTTTATAATTTTCGCATTAATGACGTGTTGTTACTCCCAATCAATGCTTTACCGTTTACAAAGAAATTGTAGTGAATTTTTTTGTTGACATCCTGACATTTTACTTGACTTATTATTTATCTTTTTATTGACATCTTGACATTTAATTTGACTTATTTAAAATTGTATTCTATAATTATGATATAAATTATTTGCCTATGTTTAAATATAATAGCCATTATAGCAATTTACATTCTAATATTTTCTTAATATTTTGACATTATTAAATTAATTATTCATACATTGTAAATGTGCGAGCATCAAGTAGCCGTTACTGTTAGCATGATGTTGCCGTTAATGTTATATATTTAGTACCTATACTTTGCCTTTTGCCTGGTAGTAGCGGTCTGTCATGCTCACTAAAATGTCTTGCTGGCGGTGGCGTTGTGTATCGGATCGTTCGGTTCCCTACAATATGGTTGAGCTAAGCGATGCTGATGCATGCGTCGTGCTCGTGAACGGGTGCCGTCTGTTGGGACTGGTCAGCCATTAACTGCCATGGCGAATAATAGTTATATTGCATTAGTATGTATTTTTAATTTTTATATATACATTTGCCTACATCATGCTCGTTATATGTTTTACCATAATTTGTATCAATCAACATTGTAATCTCAATTATTTTAAAAGAGTATCTGTGGAGTTTCTTGCCGGCTCTTCTCCATAGATCAACTATTTGGAACCGTGCAACTTAGATTCTGACGTTTCATAAGTGCCAATATTTGGTTTATTTGAAATAAAAATATTTGACTTTGACTTGACTTTGACTTTGAAAACACAGCGATCACAACCCTTGTGTCAGTAACCAATTTCTCCCCTAGATGTCGTAAAAGGCGACTAAGGGACTCTAAACCAGAGGCATGGGCAGCAACGTCCAGTTGTCAACAGTAGCCACGCTGCGCTCACCAACCCACCTGCCAAGCCTGGTGAGTACCGGCAAATCCCCCCCAAAATGACGACACATGACATGTAGTCGGTCATCTTATGGGGGACGATTTTATTCAGTGGTGGATGTATTTTGGCTAATATGGTGATACTTATAAATACTTATGGTAATATTTTGGTTGCTGCAAACAAGACAATTACTTAAACTTCATCATCATCATTTCGGCCGAATAAAGTCCACTGCTGGACACAGGTCTCCCCCAACGATCACCACCAAAACCGGTATGTGTATGTTGTATGCTCATTGAGGGGTTTTGCCATAATCGCCACGCTAGGCAGTCCGGTTGGCGATGGCAGTTGAGTTATAAATGTACTCGAATGACCCATAGTCACCTTTTACGACACCCACGGGATGAGATGGGGTGGTGCTATTCTTAGCTGGCACCACACGGCGTTGACCTTCCTAAGGCATAATCATTATTACTTGGTTGGGATGACCTTCACGCCGCCCTCCCCCAGAGTAAATACCCGATAGCCATAAAAAGAAGGTAAAGCAAAACGATGTATTATTTCGTTGTAAAGTACTGCAAGTTCTGTTGAGTACAGTATGCTATGTCCCCCCCCCCCCCACACGCTTGCCACAAGCAGTTGTCGCAAACGTCTACAAACTTGCGAGGTGTGTGCTTCGCAAATGTTTGCCGCAAACTTCCTTTGATTTGTGTCAAAACTCAACATTCGGTCCGATCGGTGGCAAACATCTTGCTATATATGTCACCCAAAGCTCGCTTGGCAAAGGCGAGTACCGATGTATAGACAGCATATTCATCTAGCCTCGCCATTGTCCGTCGTCGCTCGCCTAGAGTGCCAATATGTACAGATCGTTTAGAGGGCGTTGCTGCCACTCGGTATCACTCTCCACGACTCGTGTCACTCGGGGACAGCGTCGAGCTTTCACAAATCAAAGGCGCTCGCCTACACTCGGTAAATCATGTTCGCATGTTTATTGACCATGTTGGCACTGTCTTGTTTGAGCTAAACCAACATGTAGCACCTTGTATCAATTTGCCTGAGGCTTGGCCAACATATATTGATGGCTCAAAAGCCTGCGCAAACTGCGCCAAACACCAGAGTCCACTCACTTGTGTTTGTAAGCCCTTGCCGATGTTTGGCAAGCGTGTTGGTTGCCTTTAGTATCTAAAATGGGTTTCAAACAGTCGCTTGCCGCTACTACAGGCGACAAGGCAGATTTCATTGAGCCCTACTTTGTCCGAAAGCTGCCCATCTTTGGCACACGTCCTGCGCTTCGTGTCGCAGTGGCATCGGAGGTACAGGTCGGTATACGGTACAAAGTAGTACGACAAAATCCATCAGCCGCGGCTGCACGTGTAAAAATATGTAACACTGAAATCGAACGCAGTCCCTGCGTAAAAGAACCGATATATACCAAGAATATTTCGTGAAGCTGTTCAATTGAATAACACCTTAATTTCAACAGATAAGATGGTTGGCAAGTACCACCAGTTTGGAATCCTACAATTAAAATAAATAAGTCCCAAATTTCATACCACACTAATACATCAAGACACTGTGAGTGATAACTGCGTGCATCAAAACTTTTGATTAGCTTTGTATGATATATATCCAATAAGTGCAATCATAATTGCAATTAGGTATAAAATAAACCAATGTTTTGTTCTACATTCTTACATTCGTACGAAAATGTTCATGACTGTACATTTGTGTATATATATATATTGTATATTGTGTATTGCAGGCAGACTATTGTGTATACCGGGTGTTCAGTAAATAGCACGACATACTGCAGGGAGTGAGAGCTTGGGTCAATACCTACCAAAATACCTTCCACACAGGAGGGTCTGAGTTCGATTGCGGCCCGCCTCTCATGACTTTTCAGATTCATGAAGTAAAACATCGTGAGGAACTGCAGACCCGAGAGGGTACAAAAAAATAAAACGTTTTCAATGGTGAGTGTAGTCTGCCAACCCGCTGTAGGTCAGTGTGGTCGATTAAGGCCTAACCAGAGAAAAGGCCAGTGCCCAGCGGTGCATCATTATCCTTTATTGATCCGGTGGAAATACCTCACGTACTTCCTTCGCCCCGGGAAAAGGCGAAGGGGCATGCAGGACTCCTACCAGCTAAAACCACCGGAGTGATCATCGTCGGCACCGAAGGGAGGCTCCAGGAACTCGAAAGATCTCCATCCAGAGCCACCCATTGGTGCCTCGCCTTTAGGCACATCTCGGAGGTGATGACTGTAACGCGGTCATCCCCTCTAGCGAAGGGAAGGCGACTGTAAAGAGGCCACCTCCCTAGGCATCTCTCGAAGGGATTATGAAGGATTCCCCCGAAGCCTCACTATGCACTGTGCTGCGCACACAGCGGTACGTGACCACATGCACACCGCTGTCTTTCCGGGGGTCGCTCGGTATGAGCACGCATCATCATCCTATCCTTGCCTAGTTCAGTCCCAAAATCCAAAACCCAAAAGAAACTACAAGGCGATGATGCAGTTACTGAGTGGTTACTTTCCGTGTGGTGTCCGGGCTAAGAATATAGCACCACTCCATTTCCTCCCGTGGATGTCGTAAAAGAGCTCGTTTGGTACAGTGGCTGATACAGTTGGCAGCTGCGCTCCGCTCTGTCTGTGTATGTGAGATTGATGTTGTAAACTGTATCCACGACCCAGGAGAAATCTAATAGTAAGTTGTGGTTACACAGGCCTCCCCAAAGATTGTCAGAACGACACGTCTGGGTGTGTTGTGAGCAATTTTTTTTAAACGTTTCCCCACACTTGCATTTCTCCTGTGCCGTGGGTGCGCTTACAAACACAAATTCCACACACAATACACCCATACCCGGAACAACTACCTGCAGATCGTACAAATATTTGTACCGTGTGGGAATCGAACCCACGACCCGGTGCGCAGCAGCCGACTGTATCAACCACTGCACCAACCGTGCCGTCTTGTCGTCTCATTGGGGATTTTGCTGTAATCCCTACGCGTGGGTTTGCGATCGCAGTTGAGTTGTTAATGTTCTCGAAGGACGCTGCTGCCAATCCTCCGGTTAATCCCATAGTCGTTTTTTAAAACCAAGGGATAAGATGGTTAGCCGGTACCACACACCGCCGAAAAAAACACACAATTTCATATCAATCTGCAGCACATCTTAGAATTCATCTCAGCGTGTGAAATATATAAATTGAATACATAAATTACGGACTGTAAGAATATCTTCAGACTCCCCACAGCTCGAGAATGTTCTTTCAATTAGAGAGCTAACTTATAGCCCGTCGAGCTACCGAGATGGCTTTTCTCTTCGGATTTTACAATTTACATGGGAAGATAAGTTGGATTTATTTGTTTTGAAACGTTAAGACGGTATTTTAAATTAAGTATCAGAGCTAGGAAAACGTTATTTAAATGTTATTTACAGATATAAAAGGCTGGCATGATAATCATCATCATCATCACATTAGCCACAGGATGTCCACTGCTGAACAATTTCCACAACGAGCGATTACATGCCGCCCTCATCCAACGACTCCCAGCGACCTTCACCAGGTCGTCTGTCCACCTCGTTGGAGGTCGTCCCACGCTGCGTTTCCCGTGTGCGATCTCCACTCGAGAACCTTTTGGCCCCAACGGCGATCAGTTCTACGAGCTATGCGCCCCGCCCATTGCCACTTCAGTTTACTAATCCTTTCAGCTACGTGTATGTCGGAAACTTTAGTTCTTCTACGGATATCCTCATTTCTGATTCAATCACGTAGAGAAATACCAAGCATAGCTCTCTCCATAGCTCGCCGAGTGACCTTGAGCTTTCTTATAAGGCCCACAGTGAGTGACCACGTCTCTGTGCCATATATCATCACTGGTTAAAGACTTTCGTCTTAAGGCACTGCGGTATTGTTGAAACATACGTATTTAACAATAAGTTACATGACCGTATATGATAAATCAATCAAATTCATTCAATTGTATAATGGTAAGATTTTTTAAAGTTATTTAAGTAAATATATGTTGATTGACCATTCCCCCACTGATTTCCGAAACCACTGTACCCAAAAATTTGATAAAATACATAAACTAGTTCTTTACTTATATATTACAGGAAAACCTATAAGAAGTCTATGGTCTTAAAATAACATGGTAAATCTTTTAATATTGTGCGTACAAACTTACATTTGCAGTTGCAATGTATGGGAGAACATGTTTTTCAACCACATGTTAAGTTTGTTCTTAGGATACATTATTGGTACAAGACAGAATTCAACAATAGACAGTATTGTATTGAGCAGTTGCCCTATACGATTCGGTATCACACACTTTTTTTTAAACCAAGATTTGGACCAGATTCATGGTAAATAACATATTCATCGAACCTTCCCCACTCCAGTTCAACTCGCACATATCCGGTTTTTTAAACGCTATCCATCACTAGGGTTTTTCCTTTTCCGTGCGTATAGTTTACAGACACATTTTTTCCTTGCGGGAATTGAATCCGCGACCTGTAGCGCAAAAAGCCAAAGCCGCCTAACCATCCAATTTTAATTATAGATAACTACATTATGATAACAACATAATTAGCTCTATAATGTCCCATTGCTGGGTACAAGCTTTTTCTCACGATGAGAAAGAATAGGCCTTAGTCCACCACGCTGGCCTAGTGCGGGTTGGCGGACTACACACACCATTGAGAACATCTTGGAGCGCTCTCAGGTGTGCAGGTTTCGTCCCGATGTTTTCCTTCACCGTTAACGCAAGATCTTTCACAGTCTGATCCGCACATGAATCTGAAAAGTTAGAGGTGTATGCCGGGATCGAACTCAGACTCCTGCATGGTAGGCAAGCGCTCAACCACTAGGCCGCCACTGATTTTTCTTTCTTTCTTTTATCATTACTGTTATCATCATTTTAGGCGAAAAACGTCCACTGCTGAACAGAAGCGTAACTAAAAGATTGATACAACGACTGGTCATACCCTACCAGTGTGTGCTCAATGGGGGTTTTGCCATAATCACCACGCTTGGCAGACGGATTTGTGATCGCAGCTGAGTCATAAATGTACTCGAAGGACGCTGCTGCCCATCCTCCGCCTAATGCTTTACGACACCCACGGGATGAGATGAGGTGTTGGTATTCTTAGCCGGCACCACACGGCATTTTTTAGAATTGTTTATTTTTATTTGTAGTTTTATAGTGTGTATGTATTTAACGTACGTTAAATACGTACGTACGTTAAATACGTACGTACGTTACTTATTTGTACGGTCTAGTAGGTATATTTGGAGCAAATTGGCTGTGACAGACGGACAGACAGACCGACACACGAGTGATTATGTAACGGTTCCGCCGATTTTTCATTCGGACGTATCGAACCCTAAAACCAAGTTATTTTTTCGGACGTGTATTGCACGAACAAATACCATCCATCACCATCCTGCACAGTTTTCCCACATAATTTTGGGGCTGTTAACATATTTGCCAGTACTCACCACGCTTGGCAGGCGGGTCGGTGTGCGCAAATTGGCTGCTGTTCCACTCAAGGGGTGCTGCTGCCCATCGCTCTGGTTTAGATTCCCTTAGTCGCCTTTTATGACATCCACAGGAGGAGATGAAGTGGTGCTATATTCTTAATCTGGATACCACATGGATTTATTGCATGTAACTTATTTACTCCTTTTAAATATATAGTATCATTGACTAAGCCCTATTCGAATAAAACATATCGAATCCAAAACACGATTATCTGAATACCAATCACATTCGACATTATCGTGGTCTGATCTTTCACACGCGGCTCATTTCCCGATGTAGCTATCACAATTTCTTCACCCCCATAAATAAAAGTAGACTAAAATTAGATCGAGGTGGCAATTAATCGTTACTAAACTCCAGCTCGTTAGATTTATGGCATAAGGGTGTCTCGTTAGAGGTTTACCTGTGTGTGTGTTGACTCTAAGGTCACTTGTTTATGGTAGCAGTATTGGGTTACTGGGGATTCTTGTTGGGTCAAAGGGTCACCTTATTTGGGTAGCGGCAGCTATATTAATATGGCTTGTGGGGTACTTGATTTCAAGGTCAGTTAGTGGAATTGTAGTGAAAGGCAGAGTTAGGCACCAGCCACACACTACTCCACAGGGGAATAGGAGCGTTATTATGACATCATATACACTAACAATATTAAAGTAACAAGGAAAATAATTAGCATTAGTTACCGTCCAATTAATACTACAGTAAATAATGTAAATGTTTTGGGTTTACTCTATCAGCACCAATTGGTAATTAATGTCTGTTGGAATGTTTAAACTTTCCAGGAATTAGGGAGTATCATTAATATTATGATATTCTTTAATCAAAGGAGCCAAGTTATACTATTTAGGAGTACTTAAATAGTATTATTTAGCAGATACCAACGGTCACCGCGCTAATCAGAGGGCCAATTCTCGTAATTAATTTACACTATGACTAAAACTTGACCGAACTGAGATTAAATTATGAATTGACCGAAAAAATGGTATTCTGCTACTCTCAAAGTTCAGTCGGATTTCGGTATAATCTCGATCTAGTCTCATTTCAATCTCAATTTTGACGTTTATATTATGACAATTTAGTGGTGACAGTTCGAAATGTTAGCAGAATACCGTTTTGACTTCGATCTCATCACAGTGAAGTTCACGTTTGACGTTGTTTTGATAGTTTAGGAGAATAACATTTATGACACTGAGACTATATCGGAACCATAATTTGAACATTTTTAAATTACGGGAATTGGCCCTCAGGTCGTAAATTCTGTTGATACATACAATATCGGCAAGAAACGTTTTCAAGCTCTCCGATGAGCTCTATATGCTATCTTTTACAGACCATGCTCTCAAATAATAAAATTATTAATAACAATTGACAAAGGTTTTTACGATTGTTCGTAATGTTATAGTTTACGACGCGACCGCGCTTCACGACTCGTAACTCGGGACCGCCAGAGATATAAAATTGACGATCTTGTCAGTTAACTGGCGACGATACGGTTTTAATTAACGTTATATAAGAAAACTAGCTTGTTGTCCGCAGCTTCACCAGCGCGTTTATTTAACGATATTATTTACGGTTGGTGCAGTGGCTGATACAGTCGGCTGCTGCGCTCCGGGTCGTGGGTTCGATTCCCACACTAAACAAATATTTGCATGATCTGCAGGTAGTTGTTCTGGGTCTGGGTGTATTGTATGTGGAATTTATATGTCTGTAAACGCACCCACGACACAGGAGCAATCCTAGTGTGGGGCAACGTTTTAAAAAAAAATAAAAAAAATAGATACAAATATAGCCTTTATCACACAGGGATAGGGTACTTTCCTTTAATAAGAAATTTTAGAATCGGTTCAGCAGTTGCAGAGATTACCCCTAAATACAAACAAACAAACAAAATCTCATTATAAAACAGTATAGATGAGCAATACAGCACAGCTGCTCAACGTGAGATCCAAGGTTTGATTTTCTGGTTGGGCAGCCATAAGACGATTTTCTGTAAGAGAATTATTAGTAACAACCCGGAGTAATTTAGTATATATAGGGTCTTACATTAATAATGGAAAATGTTTTAAGGCTAGGCTCCATGAATGGTATAGAATTTATTTCAAATATCAACACACGCTGGTGGGCTACTAAACAACCACATTGTTGTTCGGCCGGACCATTTTCAAACGCGTTTTAGAGTTATTGTGTGTGCGTGTTCGGTGAAAGTACCACAGTATTTGTAGAAAGACATATACACAATAATCACTATTACTTTAGTTACCTACAGGTGTTCATCATCATCATTTCGGCCGAATGAAGTCCACTGCTGGACACAAGCCTCCCCCAAAGATCACCACAACGACCCATATGGGTGTGTTGGCGATCGCAGTTGAGTTGTTAATGTAATCGAAAGACGCTGCTGCCCATCCTCTGGTTAATCCCTTAGTCGTCTTTTACGACACCCACGGGATGAAATGGGATGGTGGCATTCTGAGCCGGCACCACACGGCATTGTTACGTGGTGAATTCCGCTTTTTATGCAAACGGAAACATAAATTACTTACAATTATTTTGAATATGTATAAAATAAAGATTGATGTTATGTTCTTTTTTCGTTATTAAAACGCATCATTTACCTCCTAAAATATTTTCCATGAATAAAGTAAGACCTTATGTACTCGTAATATAATATAATAATAATAGTAAAATAAATACTAAGAAAGTTAAATGGAAATCGATGCTCGTATACATAAATATTACCAGGTGAAGTTTTGATGATGTTTATATTTCTTTGTGTAAGTACAATTTTTGTAGCTTGCATTGTACCTCAATCGTAGCATACTACGAAGATATGTCGTCGTAGCAAATTGAAGCTATGAAAGAACGTAGCTCACAGAGACTACGGCTGAGCTACCTCGAACCCAAAATAACAGGTTCGTAGAACTTTATCCGTAACATAAATTAGATTAAGATACAGGTAAACGATTACATAAATCGTCTTCCACACGACAGACAAAGCCCTCGACTCTCCGCTCCAGTCTTGCATTCCTTCCTTACATCTTTAAATTAAATAAGAAGTACTTTCAACTTTCATAAGATACGTCATAACACTAAACATTATGAACTGTGAAACATTATTTATTCTGTAGGTAATACTGCAAAGTTACATTTGTGTGATAATGGTGTAATTGAGAAGAAAAATTACACAGTAATGTTGAGGAGTGTAACGGAACGGGTTGGTAATAAGATGCAACTAACTTAAAGTCCACAGTTCTACATCGACAATACAATGTATGTAAAGAGTAAATGTCCGTCCGTCCGTGTGGTGTCCGGATTAAGAATATAGCACCTCTCCATCTCCCGTGGATGTCGTAAAAAGCGACTAAGGGGCTCTAAGCCAGGGGGATGGGCAGCAGCGTCCCTTTTGTGAATCGTTAGCCATTCTGCGCTCGCCAACCCACCTGCCAAGCGTGGTGAGTATTGGCATTTACCCCCAAAATGATGACACAGTTGTGAAAATCTATGGGGGAGGCATTTGTTCAGCAGTGGACGCACTGATGCATAAATGACCGATATGAGGTATATGAG
Organism: Diloba caeruleocephala; assembly: GCA_947459985.1. Lineage (NCBI taxonomy): Eukaryota > Metazoa > Arthropoda > Insecta > Lepidoptera > Noctuidae > Diloba > Diloba caeruleocephala. The sequence goes on from OX381627.1 coordinate 19,145,234, forward strand.
GTTTAAAATTTCATAATTTTTATGGTGTTTACTAATATTTAATATTGGTATTTCTCTACAAGATAGAATCAGAAATGAATAGATCCGTAGAAGAACTAAAGTTATCGACATAGCTGAAAGGATTAGTAAAGTGAAGTGAAGTGAAGTGGGCAGGCACATTGCTCGTAGAACTGATAGCCATTAGGGTAAAAAGGTTCTCGCGCCGGAAAACGCAGCGTGGGACGACCTCCAACGAGGTGAACTGACGACCTGGTGAAGTTCGCTGGGAGCCATTGGATGCGGGTAGCATATAACCGCTCATTGTGCCAATCTGGGGGGAGGCCTTTGTTCAGCAGTGGACGTTTTTTGGCTGATATAATGATGATGATGATCAATATTATTGTATTGATTGATTATTAATTATTGTTAATATTGCTTACTGTGACATTAAATTATAATATTCTTACAAAATTGTAAATGTGTGAGCATCATGTAGTCATCAATGTTATTTTTAGTACTAATATTAATTGTCTTTTGCCTGGCTGTATTGGTCTGTCATGCTCATTATAATGTCTTGCTGGCAGTGGCGTTGTGTATCGGGTCGTTCGGTTCCCTACAATATGGTTGAGCTAAGCGATGCTGATGCATGCGTCATGCTCGTGAACGGGTGCCGTCTGTTGGGACTGGTCAGCCATTAACTGCCACAGCAAATAAATGATTATTATATTATTATGGTATGATCCATCTTTACAGATTAACCTACAATATCTCGGTATATGTTTTACTATCATTTGTATCAATCAACATTGTAATCTCAATTATTTTAAAAGTGTATCCATGGAGTTTCTTGCCGCCTCTTCTCCCCGAGATCAACTATTTGGAACCGTACAACTTACATTCTGACGTTTCATAAGTGCCAATATTTGGTTTGTTTGAAATAAAACTTTGATTTGACTCTCCTGAATAACTGTCGTAACTGACTGAGATACATGATCTTACTGAGCTTTTAAAACCGAATATTTTCACTAATCCTCGTTTCTGTACGTTTTTTAGGGTTCCGAACGTCCGAAGCAAAAACGGCGGAACCCTTATAGGATCACTCGTGTGTCTGTCTGTCTGTCTGTCCGTCTGTCCGTCTGTCACAGTCAATTTGCTCCGAATCTACTGGACCGATTAAGTTGAAATTCGGTACACATATGGATTTCTGCGACCCAAACATGTAACGTAAATAAATTAATTTTGAATTCAGGGGGCATTTTAGGGGGGCAATATAGAAAATTTAAGATTACAATTTTGCGAACTGTACCATGTAACATAAGAAATGGAAGGGCTTGTTGTAAGGGTCTCAAATTTATTTATATTTATTATTTAATATTTTTTTTATTTTTCAACTACAATGTTAAGTTTGTTCATGGGATAAGTACAAGACCGAATCGACAATATATTCAGCAATTTCGGAACCCTCTCCAAGCGAGTTCGACTCGCAATTGACCGGTTTTTTAAATCTAAAGTTATCGTATGCACCTTGATCGTATCTGTTTGTGAATCGTCAACAATCATCATTTCGGCCGAATGAAGTCCACTGCTGGACACAAGCCTCCCCCAAAGATCACCACAACGACGGATATGGCTGTGCTGTGGGCTCAATGGGGGTTTTGCCATAATCGCCACGCTTGGCAGACGGGTTGGCGATCGCAGTTGAGTTGTTAATGTACTCGAAGGACGCTGATGCCCATCCTCCAGCTAATTCCTTAGTCGACTTTTACGACGCCCACGGGAGGAGATGGGGTGGTGGTATTCTGAGCCGGCACCAACGGCATCTAAGCCTTAGTCTTAGTTAGTTTTCAGGATTATTACTCATTATATTAAAGCACTTTTAAACGCCTTACATCGCGTATATTACTGTTTTTTTTCCTGACGTTTCAAACACTTTGCAGGGTTCGTGGTCGCAGGATGACTAAGGTGACAAGCGTCGTTACAGATTTAAAAGTTATATTATCTGCCGTACGAAACGAATAAAAAATAAAATTTGGGCCACGATCACCTTTCCACCAATTTGGAGTCCAGTTATTAATATAATAAAGTTCCAAACAACATGCCGCACTATAAAACATAAAGACACTGTGAGTACTGCGTGTGTCGAAACAATTTTTGATTAGTTTTATACGGTAGGTAAAATAACTTTCGAGGCGTGCCCTGCATGGGACGCCGAGCGGCGGATCCTGGTCGATCGGATCGGGCAAGATCTCTCTCTGCCAGCAGTAGTGTCGGCTATGTTGGCAGAGCACGAAAATTGGAATGCAGTGGTCTCCTTCTGTGAGAGCGTCATGCTCCAGAAGGAGGCCGCAGAGCGGGATCGGGAGAGGGCCGATCCCGCTCGAAGAAGGAGGAGACGGCGCCGGGGTAACAAGCGCCCTGGCGCCTAATTTCCATACGCCTGAAACCCCCTGCCGTAGCTACAAGGCGGGGGACCTCTGGGTTCGTGGGTGCGTAGATTGGGGAATCTGCGTGCTCATACCAAGCGACCCAAGAGAAGACGGTAGCACGCACGTGGTCACGCGCTGTCGTGGGACGCTTTAGGGGATCCTTTACAATCCCCCGGGAGGGTGACCACTTTACAGTCACCCTCTCCGAGATGTGCCTATAGGCGTGGCACCAGCGGGCGGCTCTAGTGTGATCATACGAGGACCTGGAGCCTCCCTTAGGTGGCGAAGATGACCACCCCGTAAAATAACTTATAAATCTGTAACTGCTGAAATGAGGAGGTCAGGCTTTTTAATTTCCACAATTGTGTCGCCTTTTTGTTGGAATTTATCAGTGAGTACCGCACTAGGCTTGGCAGCGGGTTGGTGAGCCCAGCCCCGTATGGCTAAATGTTCCACGGGAGGAAATGGAGTCGTGCTATATTCTTAACCCGGACACCACACAGATTCTTCACCAAAAGTTCTTAACACCGTCCTATTTATTCCACTCTCTCCTTACTGTACTAGCAAAGCGTACGTAATGTCATGTTAAACTGCCGCGTCCATTAGCCACGTGTAATCACGTATGAAACAGCTTCGAGTAGGCACGCATTCAAATGGTCATTTGACTAAATAGGAAAGTACAGAATATCCAGTTCTTCCTTGCTAAAGAAGAACATAAATGCAGAAGCTGTTTATGCATGCAAGTTTACTGGTGGTAAGGTCGCGAGCACGCAGAATGGGGAATTCGTCTGCTCATAACTTTTTATTTTTATTTTTTTTATTGATCCGGTGGAAATACCTCATGTACTTCCTTCACCCCGGGAAAGGGCGAAGGGGCATGCCGGACTCCTACCGGCTAAAACCACCGGAGTGATCATCGTCGGCACCGAAGGGAGGCTCCAGGAACTCAAAAGATCTCCATCTAGAGCCACCCATTGGTGCCACGCCTTTAGGCACATCTCGGAGGGGATGACTGTAAAGTGGTCATCCCCTCTAGTGGAGGGAAGGCGACTGTAAAGAGGCCACCCCCCAGGCATCTCTCGAGGGGATTGTAAAAGATTCCCACGAGGCCTCACTATGCGCTGTGCTGCGCACACAACGGTACGTGACCACATGCGCACCGCTGTCTTCCCGGGGGTCGCTCGGTATGAGCACGCAGATTTTCCAATAAGCGCGCTCGCGACCCCCAAGTCTGCTCATACCTAGCAACCGTCGAAAAGATAGCGGTGCGCACGTGGTCGTGTGCCATCGTATACGCAACATAGCGTACAGCGAGGCTTCGGGAGGATCCTTTACAATCCTCCCCAGATGAGCCCTCGCAGTCTCTTTAAAGTCGCCTCCCCTCCGCCAGAGGGAGTGACCGTAATACAGTCGTCCCACCCAGATGTGCCAAAGGCTTGGCATGGGCGGCTTGGTGAGGATTTTCGAGTCCCTGGAGCCGTTTGGTATCGAAGTTGATGACTCCAATAGTTTAAGCCGGTAGGAGTACGGCATAACGCTTTTTCACTAGGTTAAAAAAAGTATGGTGTTTAAGAATATTACTCTATTTCGGGCAGAAGGGCACTGTAGCTAGCGAAATTACTGGGCGTAAGAGACTAAACAACTAATGTTTCCAGCACATGCCCGAGGAATGCCCTGCGTGGGCTGCCGAGTGGCGGATCCTGGTCGATCGGATCGGGGAATAAATCTCCCTGCCGCCAGTGGTATCGGCTATGTTAACAGATCATAAAATTGGAGCACAGTGGTCTTCTTCTACAAGAGCGTCATGCTGCAGAAGAAGACTGCGGGGCGGGATCGGAAGAGGACCGATCCCGATCCCCAATCCAAGACGGTACCGGGGTAACAACCATCCCGGAGCCCCCCCTAATACGCCTGAGCCCCTTGTCGTCACTTTATGGTAGGGGGCCTCAGGGGTCGGGAGCGAGTAGATTGGGGGTTTTGCGTGCTTATACCAAGCGACTGCGGGAAAAACGGTGGCACGCAAGTGGTCACATGCCACCGTCTGCGCAGCAGGCTTCGGGGGAATCCTATACAAATTTCTCCGAGAAGTGCCTGGGGGCGGCCTTTTTACATTCGCCTTCCTACCGCTAGAGGGGGTGACCGCTTTACAATCATGGCCTCCGAGATGTATATAAAGGCGTAGCATCATGGGCGGCTCTAGTGTGATCTTACGAGGACCTGGAGCCCGCCGGTGGAGCTACGGTGCCGTAGATGACCACTCCAGTGGTTTTAGCCGGGGCGAAGGACGTTCATGTCGAGCTTCCAATGGAGACCAATACAAAAAGGTGACAAGCGGAATGTCGTGTCATGCAGGCCTAGTACTGGGTAGAATTACATTTGTTTTGGGCTCGTCTCATCACTAATTAGTATAAAATACGCGAGATATAAAATCAACTCACTAGTAAGTGAGTTTGATGCACAGTTTTGAAGCGCCACATTTTATTAGTGAACCTTCTGTTTTATTTGTTTTGTGCTTTTATTCAGCGCTGTAATTGCGGAATTAATTGGCTCAGATGCATGCTATGGATTTCTATAGGCTATTGTGACATGAACCATTGTGATGCATTTCAGGTGGAAATGAATGTAAATGACAACTATGAGTAATAAAACCCAGGAGTAGATCTTCGTTTCATGTTATTTTGTATTATTGAGGTTCTATTTTACAACGTATTTAAAAAAAAAAAAAAAAAAATACGAAATTTTTTTTTTTTAATGTATTTAAAAATACTGATTAAGTGACCAACACGTATCCACGAACTGGGTGGTTCTCTGCTCAGTAGCAGTTTGTGGAACCATAGCGCCTCGGTTTTATGTGATGCTATCTGCAGACCCAGAGCGCGGATTTTGGTCACGACAATTGCCATTGCTGGCCAACACAAGAGTGTCTTCAGCGTAACAGACCAAGCTAACGCCAGCGGGGAGAGCGACACGCAGGGCTACGTCGTAGGCGAGGTTCCATAAGAGGGGGCTGAGAACGCACCCCTGTGGAACCCGTACGTAATCTCCCTCCGCTTTACGCTACCATACACGTAGCAAATGTGCCTATCGCGCATATAGGCCCCTATTGCACCCCATGGTATATAGCTGAATGCGTTGAAGATGTCTAAATTGACGGCCAATACCACCCACCCCGCTGGGACACCGCCTGCTCCGACATCGAGCACATGCAAAGAATCGCGTCGATACTCGACCGCCGCTAAAGGAAGCCATACATCCAAGGTATAGCTCATTATGTTTTGTCATTTGCTGTATTATGTTCCATCAAATCTGACATGGAACTTCCATGTAGAATAGCTGCAATTGATTGAATAAAAAGGTATTTATAGATGAATGTTTTCCTTTCTGACCTTCACAGAGGTCAATTTTTCTGCGCTACCACACTGCCCTAGCCAAGCTCAGAATTTCTTGTAACAAAGTTTTCAACTTAACAAAATTCTGTAAACCGAATAAACACATTCAGCCTAAGCCTATAAGTAAAGTACTAAACTAAAACACTACTTATCTCAAGTAACTACTTGGTATTATTACTTCAGAACAGTGGCTAACCTTTACTTCAAACTTTAGTGTTTGCCCAATAAAAATAAACGATAAAATCTCTACTTAAACTTAATGTACCTACCTAAGTCTGCGAAGCTACTAAAATAGATAAACTTAATATAGCTAGCTTTGTATTCGAATATGCATGTATATGACTATAGTTTTAGCTTGGTTTCTTCTGCCATTGATAAACACGTCGATAAAACATTAAAAAAAAATTAAACCACGTTAGTTGCCGCTATCTAAGATGTAGATTTCTTATGGAGAAGAACGGGCAAGAAACTCCACCTAAGTATGGCCAATTATAGGTTTCCCTAGGTAACTATTATGTTTTATTATTCGGCTGAAGAACAAACAAAAATGTTGAATAAGTTGAGCGTAGAACGAGAACTGATGGCCGTTGGAGCAGAAAGGTTCTCGAGTGGAGACTACAAACTAGAAAACGCGGCAAGAGACGGCCTTCAACGAGAGGGATAGACCTGGTGAAGGGTGATAGAAAAAGAAGACTGGGAGTCGTTGTGATAATCTATGCGGGAGGTCTTTGTCCAATAGTGGACGACCTGCGATTGATATGATGACGCTATGCAAATTCTATCTGATCGAGCCGAATATACAGGGTGTCCAGTAAATAGCACGACATACTGCAGGCGGTGAGAGCTTGGGTCAATACCTACCAAAAAACACAATATATGTTCAGCAAAATCTTACGGATTTACAGTAGTACAAAATTTTCCGAAACATCGAAAAATCTCTTGACACAGATTTTTAAGCATCTCGTAATGAAAACTTCCTTTTCTAGTTTTTTTTTACCTCAAATTATTTGTGAATTGTTACTTTACTCATTGATAAGTCTTTATTATATTAAAAACTAAAATGTTTTCAAGAAATACAATTTTTTGTGTCAAGGTAGAGATTTTTCGATATTTCGGAATCCGTAAGATTTTGCTGAACATATATTGTGTTTTTTTGGTAGGTATTGACCCAAGCTCTCATCCCCTGCAGTATGTCGTGCTATTTACTGGACAGCCTGTATATGTCCTTTGCCTGTCGTTTTGTTACTATTTTTACTAATAGGTCTTTTATTACAAGAGGCCGGCAAGGAAGCTACCACTTCAGTGCCAGATATTCGCCGCTAAGCTAGTGTTTAAACTTTAGACGTTACAGTTTCCCGGGAAGAAGGGCACTGTAGCTAGTGAAATTACTGGGCCTAAGAGACTTAATAACGTTACGTCTCGAGGTGACGAATGCAGTGTGGTGGACGCAGCACTAGTTCTGGCAAGCATTACAATTGTTATAGGCAGGCGTGATGCTCACCACCAGGTGGACTAGAACCTCCTGCCGGGGGAGCGGTCCTGCCGGAGGAGCGGTCTAATGCAGAAAAGCGTACAACTCACCACCGGCTAGAGGTAAGAAGAAGGACACCGTGGGGTTTTAGCCAGTTTGATCCCGGCATGCCCCTCCGCCCTTCCCAAGTCGGAGGAAGTCCAAGAGGATTACACCACGTTAAAAAAAAAGGTTGGACTAGAATCTCGACTCTTCAACACTTTTTTTTTCGCATACATTTCTGGGAAATGTGGTTGCTTAACGGTCATTTTCTGGCGAAGCCGAAAGAGGCCTCCAGCCTAAGAATACTTCAGCGTTTGTTTATTATATATTAGTGACAGTACAGTTAGGGAATACATGTACACCACTGAACGTGCTCTCTCCAGAGCACTCTACGTGCAATTTATTTGTCTGACCGTCTGCAGGGGCTTTATTGCCTTTAAAATACGATGCTTTTGCACTTAATTGCTGAACGCTGGTCTTAATTTTATCTTTACGACTGTTGTTGTTTATATGATTAGCAGAGCCCTAGGTACCAATAGGTGCAGTTTATATTAGATATTTTTCAAATGATTTATGTTGCTATATTAGAAAGTGCCTTCCATACCATTTTATATTTGCATTTTGCACTTGGATAAGCTTCATCATCATCATATCTACTTATTTATTCATTTATTAGGGACACCAACTACATATTTACAACACATTTCACATTTACTTTACTGGTACATTGTTCTGTGTAAATATGTCACTTATAGGCCTACACACCTAATGCTTAGACATTGTATGACAATTAATTAAATTTCACAATTTAGCAAATTTTATTACAATATTTTGAGTTTATATAATAAAAATAATAAATGATTTATAAGTTTAAATTTAAAAATCAACAATATTTATTGGGGATTAGTTATTAATAATAATAATGTTACCTGTTATTAATATGATTAGTGTTACTAGATACAGAAAATTACAAATATTGAAAACGTTCTGATAATTAGATGAGAAATAAAAGGAACAAATAATGAGAATTTGAATAAGTATACATAATTGAGTTGAATCGACTACAAATCAATTTTAGACCCCAACACTTTGGAATTGAGTACTTTTTTTTTTTTAAATGTTGCCCCACACTAGTATTTCTCCTGTGTCGCGGGTGCGTTTACAGACATGAATTCCACATACAATACACCCAGACCCGGAACAACTACCTGCAGATCATACAAATATTTGTTCCGTGCGGGAATCGAACCCGCGACCCAGTGCACAGCAGCCGACTGTATCAGCCACTGCACCAACCGTGCCGTCAATTGGGCATGCTATCATAAAATATGTATCAACCAAAAGACGTCACTGCTGAACAAAGGCGTCCATAGATTTCGCGACCGGTTACAAACCGTGTGTCGTCATTTTGGGGGGAATTTGCCAGTACTCACCATGCTTGGCAGGCGGGTGAGTCAGCGCAGAATGGCTGCTGTACCACAAAAGGGATGTTGCTGCCCATCCCTCTGGTTCAAAGTCCCTTAGTTTCCCTTTTTTTCATTTCGGCCGAATGAAGTCCACTGCTGGACACAGGCCTCCCCCAAAGATCACCACAACCACCGATATAGATGTGTTGTGGGCTCATTGGGGGGTTTTGCCATAATCGCCACGCTTGGCAGGGGGTTGGCGATCGCAGTTGAGTTGTTAATGTACTCGAAGGACGCTGCTGCCCATCCTCCGGCAAATCCCTTAGTCGACTTTTACGACACCCATGGGAGGAGATGGGGTGGTGGCATTCTGAGCCGGTACCACACGGCAAGTTTCCCTTTACGACATCCATTTCTGAATTCGATCACCACACAATATTTTTCACAATCACTAGAATTTGTTTGCCCCATGAAATGGATAAATACAATATTAAAAAAAAAATGGCAACCCTATTTACTACAGAATTATTGATATGCCATTATATTCTATAACTTAACCTCAACTACCCAAATGTCAAATAATGTTGGCAACAGTACGCGCACAGATGCCATCTTGAATTGGATTTGTTTACTAATGTATATTGTTGTTATTATTGTAAGTTTACCAAATGTATGGATACTGCCATCGGTACCAATAATTGTGTTGTGATATTATTGCCTAACCTCTATAGCTTCGCTATGGATTTATTATTAACGTGAGGTGTTTTGAATATTACCATAACAGTAACTTTTGTAATGTTAGTCTATACAAATAAATAAAATTGAAGTGTCTGTTTGTAATGTCAAAATAACAGCTTTTTACTAAATGCATATGCAAGTATGTACGTTACGTATAACAAAAACACCATTTTAATTTTTTTTTGTCTGTCTGTCTGTTTGTTCCGGGTAATCTCCGAAACGGCTGGACCGATTTTGACGGGACCTTCACTGGCAGATAGCTGATGTTATAAGGAATAACTTACTTTTAATTTAGAAAAATAATTAGGGATCCGCGTAAAAAATAAAACCCTTGAAATCCAACGTATATATCCTATGTCACGTGTCTATGTCGAAGTACTCTAAATTTCTTTTAAATTAAACGCGGGTAAAACCGCGAGTCCCAGCTAGTCTAATATATAGATGCAGTCTAGATCAATCTGAGATTTACATTGCAAGATCTGCGTTATCTGTACGTTTTTCTTTGAGTACAGATAATTTATTTCGTTCGTTGCATCCGTTGTAAAATTAAACATTCAAAAAGAAAATAAAATTACTAATTCCATTACTTTTCGAGTTCGATTCCCGCACGGAACAAATATTTGTATCATCTACAGATACTTGTCTCTGATCTGGGTGTGTGTGCGTGCGAGATGTATGTCTGAACACTGTACCCAAGACACAGGGGAAATCCAGCAGTTTAAAAGAAATTGATTTCTTTCTTACATTTACAAAAAATAAATCTTTAATAGGTCAACAATCGAAAGCTGTTTGACGAATGCTAATGGAGATTAATAAAAGCACTTTCTTTTTAAAACCACCCTCTGTTATAATTACACAAATTCAATTAATATTGATATTCCACTCAGACGGCCCGACGAACTGATGTACTTCAATCAATTAAAATAAAATTTGTAATTACTTTTATTTAAGTATTCGTAACAATTGACGGCTTTTGACGGCACGGTTGGTGCAATGGCTGATACAGTCGACTGCTGCGCTGCGGGTCGTGGGTTCGATTCCCGCACGGAACAAATATTTGTATGATCTGCAGGTAGTTGTTCCGGGTTTGGGTGTATTGTATGTTGAATTCATGTCTGTAAACGCACCTACAACACAGGAGAAATCCTAGAGTGGGACTACGTTTTTAAAAAAACAAAAAATAATTAAGTAGAATTAATTTACTGCTTCAAGCTACTGGAGTGGAAAGGATTCGGCATTAACATCAATGGCGAGTATATCACTCACCTTCGATTTGCCGATGACATCGTAGTCATGGCAGAATCGCTGCAAGAGCTCAGCACAATGCTCGATGATCTCAACAGAGTTTCCCAACAGGTGGGCCTTAAAATGAACATGGGCAAGACAAAAGTCATGTCAAATGTCCATGTCGTGCCCACCCCAATATCCGTTGGGAGCTCTGTTCTCGAAGTTGTTGACGAGTATGTCTACCTAGGACAAACTGTCCAGTTAGGTAGGTCCAACTTCGAGAAAGAGGTCAATCGTCGAATCCGACTCGGCTGGGCAGCGTTCGGGAAACTTCGCAACGTCTTTTCGTCAACAATACCGCAATGTCTCAAGACGCAAGTCTTTAACCAGTGTGTGTTACCAGTGATGACATATGGAACAGAGACGTGGTCACTCACAATGGGCCTCATAAGAAAGCTCAAGGTCACTCAGCGAGCTATGGTGAGAGCTATGCTTGGTATTTCTCTACGAGATCGAATCAGAAATGAGGAGATCCGTAGAAGAACTAAAGTTGTCGACATAGCTGAAAGGATTAGTAAACTGAAGTGGCAATGGGCAGGGCACATTGCTCGTAGAACTGATGGCCGTTGGGGCACAAAGGTTCTCGAATGGAGACCGCGCACCGGAAAACGCAGCGTGGGACGACCTCCAACGAGGTGGACAGACGATCTAGTGAAGGTCGCTGGGAGTCGTTGGATGAGAGCGGCATGTGACCGCTCGTTGTGGAAATCTAAGGGGGAGGCCTTTGTTCAGCAGTGGACGTCCTGTGGCTGATATGATGATGATGATGAATCTAAAGAGTTTTTTTATTGAATAGGCTTGTGTCTGTCTACTATATCACCTGGTGTTAAGCATTGATGCTGTCAACGATGGTACACGCTTGTCTTGAAGAAACCTGTTCACTCGCGACTTGAAGATTCCAAGGTCGGCAAACACAGACTTCAGCAAGGAGTTTATTCCTTAGCAGTATGCACGAAAACTTGGAAGCAAAACGCTTCGCATGTATGAGTGGAACTTCCACAATATAACGGTGACGCAATGCCGTTCATTGGGTTATCCGGCTTGGGGGAATTAAATCGTGCAATTCCAATACACACTCGTCCAAAAAACCGATAAGTTTGCAACTCTGCGTCTATTTTCGAGCCTTACTTCGACCATGTAAACCAATATGAGGTATATATAGGGCAGTATGGGATACGGATGGGTGCCCGTTCTTTATACATCGAAAACCTTCCATGGCCCAAAGAGCACGTAAAGCTGTTAGTCCCACCTATTGTACGGATATATGACAGTTGTTATGTTCTGTCAGATTTGGGATAATCCTTCATAAATCCCCGGAGATATGCTTGGTGGGCGCTGTTTCACAATCGCTTCTCCTCCGCTAGAGGAGTGACCTCTTTACAGTGTCCTCCTACGAAATGTGCCTGTTGACATGGCACCAATGCGCGGATCCGAAGCATTCGTTTTGGGGATCAAGGAGTCCGCCTTCGAAGCCGGAGATGATTTTAGCCGGTAAAAAGTCCTACGTGTACGTACGGCACTGTATCCATCATCGCCGCAACTCGAGAGCTATGCAATATGGGCGGCAGACTCCCCGATCTACTGCCCGCTGGCTACTGTTAGGGCGGCATCAAGCAGGCATTATGCCGTCTACGCCGACCTGTCCATCTGCGACAGATCGGGTCAGCTAGGGCGTCTTCCTCCCTGACCAGCTCCGCCGCCTCCTTTCGCGAGTTTTTTTTTTTTTTTTTTTTTTTTTTAATAAAAAACGTTGCCCCGCACTAGGATTTCTCATGTGTCGTGGGTGCGTTCACAGACACAAATCCCACACACAATACACCCAGACCCGGAACAACTACCTGCAGATCGTACAAATATTTGTTCCGTGCGGGAATCGAACCCACGACCCGGTGTGCAGCAGCCGACTGTATCAGCCACTGCACCAACCGTGCCGTCTTTTTTTTCCTATAAGATTGCGACTGCCTCCTAATCCCCTCAGTGTCTACCATAGCTTTTATCAGAGCCAGCAACGCGAGGTCTCCACCAGCTGCTGCCATGAGGTCTCGGTGCTACACCGCCGAAGCCGAGCACTGCTCGAGATGTGCTGCGCCATGTCCTCACTGCAGCCAAATGTGGTCAGCCATTCCTAAACTAACTACGCTGAGCGTTGCTTAACCTCATCGATCGTTTCCCGACAAGTGAATGCAACTAAGATTATCATAACACACCACCGGATTAGTGAGGCAGAGACATAAAGATAAGTTTTAATAAGCATACAGCAAGTTTGCTTAAACTTTAGCACAGTTTAACACAGGTGCTACACAGTACCAACACATTTACCACATAACACTTATTACATACGTAACACGATACACGTTCCACGGTATCTTATATATAATGACCCAGTTTAGACCGTATATTATTCAGGCAATCAATTCTGAATTGATAACGCGAGGGTAACACATACATATCTATTGAGCAATGTAGGATCGTAGCATTGACTAAACCAGTGTAGTTTTGGAGAAAGGTCGAGAAGTTCTACCGACAGTTATACACCTATTATTGGCTTTCGCAAAGACCCCCGAACTCGATCCTATACCGAATATATCGTGGAAATCAGCCTGTACGAGATTAGGATGGCCTTCAGAGCTAAAAACAACAACAGGTGATGACAGAATTACGACAGAGCTTCTGAAAGTTGGTGGAACACTCGCATTTGAAGTCCTACAGAAACAATTCAATTCCGTCATATTCGAGGGCACAACGCTGCAAGCATAGAACAGAGGCGAGGTGGTGCTCTTCTTTAAAAGAGGTGTCTACGACTCATCTCTCTTCTGAGCCATATTTATAAACTGTTCAAGTGTGTGTGTTATCACAAGTATCATCACGAAATATGGGGATCTTAGAATTTCTATGTATATCTTTTGTTAGAGATCTTTAAATATAAATAAACAAGTTATTATTATTATGCCGTGTGGTGCCGGCTCAGAATGCCACCACCCCATCTCTTCCCATGGGTGTCGTAAAAGTCGACTAAGGGATTAGCCGGAGGATGGGCAGCAGCGTCCTTCGAGTACATTAACAACTCAACTGCGATCGCCAACCCGTCTGCCAAGCATGGCGATTATGGCAAAGCCCCCCAATGAGCCCACAACACATCCATATCGGTCGTTGTGGACATCTTTGGGGGAGGCCTGTGTCCAGCAGTGGACTTCATTCGGCCGAAATGATGAAACAAGTTATAAGGTTCTTCATTACTACGTTATCTATACAAATAAATAAAATTGAAGTGTCTGTTTGTAATGTCAAAATAACAGCTTTTTACTAAATGCATATGAAAGTATATACGGTACCTATAACAAAAAACCTATTTTTAAATTTTTTGTCTGTCTGTCTGTTTGTTCCGGGTAATCTCCGAAACGGCTGGACCGATTTTGACGGGACTTTCACTGGCAGATAGCTGACGTTATAAGGAATAACTTAGGCTACTTTTATTTTAGAAAAATATTTAGGGTTCCGCGCGAAAACAATAAAACCCTTGAAATCCAACATATATATTCTATGTCAAGTGTCTATGTCGAAGTACTCTAAATTTCTTTTAAATTAAACGCGGGTGAAACCGCGGGTCCCAGCTAGTTAGACCTATATAATTATATTCAAGATGAACAAGTCAAAACGAAATCACCATTTGAATGTTCTATTCACTGTCCACCACATTATTCCTTTGACCTGTCCAGCAGTATCAATGAACTCCCGGCGGTGGCATCATGACAGTATCCTCTTTAACACTTCGAGGATATCGGGCGTGATGTCCAAGACTCATATAATACCCATTCGTATCAGAAAATAACTAATATCGGCCTGAATTAATATTAATACCTCCCCGATCGAAACTCGCTGGAGAATTGTTTATTAAAGGATTTGTTACTTCAGTGTCTGATTTGGTATTCCAAGAATCAAAAGTACATAGTTATGGAAATGTCCGTCTGGCAGTCCAGATGTTTTCGTTATATTGTTTTAAAATTGTATACGATTCTGAATGCCAATTGAAGGTCTATATTTAGTGACGTCAAAATAGTAAAAATCTGTTTTTGTGACATTTATATCGCTTTGTGGTTGAACACTTGCCTTCCATACATGGTCTGACTTCGATCTCTGCCCATATCTTTGAGTTTTCAGATTCATGTGCAGATCAGACTTTGATAATCATTTGCGTTAATGGTGAAGGAAAATATCGTTAAACTTGCTCACCTGAGAGGGCTCGAACATGTTCTCAATAGTGTGTGTACTCTGCCAACCTGTACTACGCCAGCATGGTATTCACAGGATAAATTATGTAATCTAATAGCCTATTGTGGTACGGGAGATAAGAAATAAACATTGCAAGACATTATATTGCCTGCCATGTTGCGGGATATCGTGAAACGTTGCCTAACGTTGACGCCGTAGCAAGACGTGATGTTTGTAATACTGGAGTCATAATTCAACGTATTCCTCGCAGAACGATATAGTAGGATTAAAATACAACAATTTAAATCCTCGAATGTGTTACCGAAGTCCAGTAATTTACGAGTTAATGGCTTTAATAATTTGTAAAGAATCCCAATTATACCATTTAAAGTCAAATAAACAAAAAATGCTTCTTAAATGGAGTTGGCTCAGCTGATACAATAGATCTCTTCTAGTAATTAGATTTTTCAAAAAACAAAAAAATATACGGGTTGCTCTCCGGGAGTGCCGACAGAAGTGAAAACTTATTTTGGCGCGTTAGACATTTATTAGATGGGTACTAGGGTTAATGCGATCCCGACGGCGAAACGCCAAACTAAACGCAGCCTAGCGTCTCGTAACGGTGTAGCGAGTCCAGAGATTTTATCTCATCTAAAAATATGCGTACCACGCTAAAATAAGTTTACACTTCAAAAACAACATAAAATCGTTAATGTAACTTTGTTTAACATTGTAGTTAAAGTTAATAAAAACAATGTGTGACTAATAGAATATCACTATAACTAAAGCACAAATTGTAAGCATAAAACCGCCATTATATTAAGTATTCCAAATTATATGAATCTCAATGCCAACACTTCAAATAAGGGAGCATACTGAAAATAGTTTTAAGTCCTAAATAATTAATAAAAATAGTTCTGGGAAAATAAATATAATGAAATCATTCATTTCATGATGAAAATGAATTCGTATAAATTAATTTACTAAAAACAATCCTGCTTAATATGGGTTGTTACCCATACTAAGCAGTGTTGTTAATAGTTGTGTTCCTTAGGAAGAGCCAAATCCGTTTTCGAACATCTGTCTTAGCTGAATTCTGCTTTCATAGATTTTTTTCCTTCAGAAATTCTACTAACTGTAAGATTTTTTTTCATTCAGCCCCAGGTATAAAATTCTAACGGCGTCAGGTCGTGACTTCATGTAGGCCAAGGAGTTGTGCTACCTGTCCCTATCCATCGGGTTGAATAATTTTGAACCAGCCGTTCTCTTATTTTTACGGCCGAAATTAATAATCGATCTAATCCAGAATCATAACACAAAAAACAGATCAAGTCCAAAACCTTAAATCTAAAGACTGGATTGATCATAAATTTTCAGCCGTTATTCGATAGTGTGCTGGACATCCATCATGTTTAAATATCATATGATTTCTTGTCTCTTTGGTAACATTGACAATGACCTCAGATAGATTATAATTCAGTAAATAGCCATAGTTTTTACCATTCAAGTTAGTAGGCAAGAAATGTGGTCCAATTATTTTATCGTTGATACACCCATGCCGTGTGGTGCCGGCTCAGAATGCCACCACCCCATCTCCTCCCATGGGTGTCGTAAAAGTCGACTAAGGGTTTAGCCGGAGGATGGGCAGCAGCATCGTTCGGGTAAATTAACAACTCAACTGCGATCGCCAACCCGCCTGCCAAGCGTGGCGATTATGGCAAAACCCCCCAATGAGCCCAGAACACATCTATATCGGTGGTTGTGGTGATCTTTGGGGGAGGCCTGTGTCCAGCAGTGGACTTCACTCGGCCGAAATGATGATGACACCCATCCAAACATTTACAAAGAATCTGCGCTGACATCTGATCATCTGACATCAAATTTCTTTATTTTAATTTCTCACCACAATAATGAAAAAGTTATAGTATTATACAAATTTATTGTGGGACCGGGGCCTAAACTAGCCTGAAGCCTGAGTTTCAGGTCACCAGGCCTCCACCCCAGAAGTCCAATTTTGCTCTTTAATAAACTGTGCCAAGCAAAATCTTTCTATTTTCTTGTTCTTCGTGTATCTAATTCTATCAAGTTGTTTCCTCTTGATGAATACTTTCCAATACGTTAATATAACTTTATCAGGCCCCGATACTGCACTTTCACCGCAGACATCTTGATAGAACAATAAACTCGCTGTTCTAATAAATTGTGTAGATAATGGCTTTGATACACCCAATATTGACGATTTATCTTCTTCTTCTTCTCCTGTTAGATTATGGCTTCTGTAGAGTATCTTCCACAATTTCGCCAATGTCAAGTAAAAGGCAACGTCATACGGTGTTAAGAATAACGAATCTTTACATATTCATAAAATATTTCTCAAAAATGAAAAAAATTATAAAATATGTAGGCAACGTCGTACGGTGCAATTGTTTTTTTTATTGACGATTTATATTCATATCTTTGTTTTACTTTGACACTTGACGTTGACAGTTGTCATATTCATAATACTATTTAAAACTGACATATTTTATAATGATAGTACTTTATACTACTATAACTATAATACTATAACTACCTCTTGTATGAATGGATCGGTGAATGCTGAGGCACTTGCCCTTTGCTGACCACTGACCTACATCGCTCCCCATTCAATATCCGGTGACCTGATAACAAGACTTTCATATACTAGTGATATTATATATGTATATATTACTAGTTGGGACCCGCGGTTTAAACCACCGTTTAATTTAAAAGAAATGCAATTGTTTATATATAATTTAGAGTACTTTGGCATAGACACTTAACATGGAGTATGTATATATATTGGATTTCATGGATTTTAATTTTGTGCGGAACCCTAATTCTTTGTCTAAAATAAAAGTAGCCTAAGTTATTTCTTATAACATCAGATATCTGCCAGTGAAAGTCCCTTAGAAATCGGTCCAGCCGTTTCGGAGATTAGCGGGAACAAACAGACAGACAAAATTAAAAATAGTTATTTTTGTTGTAGGTACCGTACTTTCATATGCATTTAGTAAAAAGCTGTTATTTTGACATTAAAAACGGACACTTAAATGTTATTTATTTGAATAGATGTATAGGTATCGATATTCGAGTACGTGGGCTACGTATACAGGGAAAATAATAAATCAATTATACATTAATAAAAAATGCTGCTATATGAACTAAAATGCACACAATTATGGTAATATGCAGGTAAAAAGCTTGGGGTGCTCTCTCCCTGTATTCTCATAACTAACTTATCATTGATATCGAGAAGCATCTCACACTTTTACTTTACATTTATAAATTATTTTTAGTTTAATTTATATTTCATTCAAAGCGTGCTTTTCTTTAGTTTTTCAAACTATAAGTATGGTTTTGGTTTTGAAACTAAATTAACTCCTAAAATCTACAAATTCATTATTTATAGATTCACATCATTGGTTACACATGTCTAGTATATCATAATAATCTGATTTTAGGTTTATTAAAATCATGAATGATGATCATGATGTCCATGGTGGTGTGAGTCCTAGTTACAGTACCAGGTCACAGTCATGTCAAATTATTGTAGTGTCATGAATTCTTGATACGCACAATAACAAGTCAATCGAACAGCTAGAAATAGGTGAAAACTGAATTGCAAGATTTCATTACATTTAGTATATAGTTATATTTCCGTGTGGTGTCCGGATTAAGAATATAGCACCACTCCATCTCCTCCCATGGAGATCGTAAAAGTCGACTAAGCGACTTTAAACCAGAAGGAAGGCCAGCAGCCTCCCTTCTGTGGAGCAGTTGCCATTCTGCGGTCATTAAACCACCTTTTTTTATTGGTCCAGTGGAAATTCTACATGGAACTTCTTTCGCCCCCGGGGAAGGGCAAAGGGGTATGCCGGACTCCTACCGGCTAAAACCAGTGGAGCGGTCATCTTCAGTAATGAAGGAGGGCTCCAGTTTCTCGTAAGATCACACTAGAGCCACCCATAGTATTAATTTTAAGCCTGACTGGCGGCCTCTTTTGGCTCTGCCAGAATAGAATCCGAACGAAAAACAAAAAAAAAACAACGAGCATTCAAGTCGGCATGCTGCTTAAATAAATTATGTCTATCCACAAGCTTATTGGTTACAGACAGTAAAGACCATCTCATTTAATAAACAATTAAATTTAGAGTTCAGTAAGAACGTGCGTTTATGTAAAAACCGTAAAACACTCGATATTTTCCCAACAGATAATTCAGAAAATAGTCCACTTGTAGACGAAGGGGTGGATGATATTAATAGGGTTTCCATCTAGCTGGCCCCGACACAGGCTGCACGCCACTCGACCAGTTGATACCGACAGGGTTTTAATTTGAAGAGGACAGGTTACCAATAATTGAATGTGTGGTGCAATATTTTGCTTCTTTCGAGTAAAAAGTATTGTCTTTATAAGAGATACACGCGCAGTCATTATATTATTTTGTAATTGTAATTAGCAGTGATAGATTAGTGGTTGAACGCTTGCCATTCATACAGGAGAGTCTCTAGATTGATTCCGGCCCGCATTCCGGCCTTTTTAGATTCATATGCAGATCAGAATTTGATTATCACTAGCGTTTACAGTGCAGGAAAACATCGTGAGGAAACCTGCACACCTGAGAGGGCTCCAAAATGTTCTCAACGGTGCCCGCACTGTGCCAGCGTGGTGGCTTAAGACCTAAACTTTCTTAACGTGAGAAAAGGCTGTACCCACTAGTGGAACAGTAATGAGCTGCTTATGTGACCGAACAATTTATGATCGAACAATAAATCGAACGACTTATGATAGAAAAAATTATATCGTTGGTTGTTTCTGATTAAAACTCTGAAAAGTATTTTCTGGGGTACGAGTCCGGGATAAATTTTTGTTTTCTTAGCACCACCCCATTTCGCATGCACATGCCACTAACAATTTCTCTGCACTTCATCATATCGGCCATTTATACGTCCACTGCTGAACAAAGGTATATATACCTAGACCCATAGATTTTCACAACTGTGTCATCATTCTGGGGGGTATTTGCCAATACTCACCACGCTTGGCAAGCGGGTTGGTGAGCGCAGTATGGCTATCGTTTCACAGAAGGGACGCTGCTGCCCATCCCTCTGGTTTAAATTCCCTTAGTCGTCTTTTACGATATCCACGGGAGGAGATGGAGCACTCTGCACTTACACACCTTAATTTCCTTTGTGCGCATATCTAAGCAGTCTTACAGTTTTTGTTTTGCAAGTCAACAGTGAGAACCAACAGCTGGTGACATCGATCGGACGGCCATCTTGTATTAATTATTTGCTTCTGATTCTTATTGTAGGTTTGTTATTTTGTTTAGCCAATAGTCTTCCATACGTAGATTTTTTAACAAACATGGAGACGAGACTAGCAAGTCTTCTGGTGGTAATCGTCACGCTTGCCCATATCAATTGTACTGCTGCCCAGGACTACTCCTGCACGGCACCACACTGCGCTCGACACCTCGAGACGTAAAGTTATTTAGTATCTTCATTTCGGCCGAATGAAGTCCACTGCTGGACACAGGCCTCCCCCAACCCTCCACCACAATGACCGATATGGGTGTTGTGGGCTCATTGGGGGGTTTTGCCATAATCGCCACGCTTGGCAGGCGGGTTGGCGATCGCAGTTGAGTTGTTAATGGACTCGAAGGACGCTGCTGCCCATCCTCCGGCTAATCACTTAGTCGACTTTTACGAAACCCGCGGGAGGAGATGGGGTGGTGGTATTCTGAGCCGGCACCACACGGCGAATTTAGTATCTTAAGCCCAGTAATTTCAATTTCGTTTCGGCCGAATGAAGTCCACTGCTGGACACAGGCCTCCCCCAAAAATCACCACAACGACCGATATGGGTGTGTTGTGGGCTCATTGGGGGGTTTTGCCATAATCGCCACGCTTGGCAGACGGGTTGGCGATCGCAGTTGAGTTGTTAATTTACTCGAAGGACGCTGCTGCCCATCCTCCGGCTAATCCCTTAGTCGACTTTTACGACACCCATGAGAGGAGATGGTGGTATTCTGAACCGGAACCACACGGTGAATTTAGTATCTTATGCCCAGTAATTGCAAAAGCAATTTTTTTTAGTCCTGGGTTTGAACGCTCCCTTGATCAGAATGAGCAGGGAATTCAGTAGCCTCAGCAAATTAGCAAACACAGATATTCACGGTGGGTCACTCAATGGGTTTAAGAAGACACTCACACACAGAGGTACATGAGCATGACGAGGGTCCGTAATAACTATGACTATGGTTGTTCTAGATTATTCTGTTTCGGATTAGTGTGGTTAGTCTATTTAGGTTTTATTGGACTGATTTAAAATTGAATAGTTGGATTCACCTGATTTTACTTGGATCGTATGTTTTGTATATTTAGCACATAGTTTTTTTTATTTTATTTAACTATAATTTGCATGTAAGAAAATATGTTAAACAACTACGGGTTTTTAGAATACTATAAAAGTAGAACATTTGTTGACGTATCAAGAAGGTTGTGTGTACCTTTAATGGGCATATGTATCAGCACTATTATTTTGCAACATTCTGTCTGTATTGTTTGATAAGTATGCTGTTGGTATACCAATAAATAAATAAATAAATAAACGTGGTCCACACTATGATTTCTCCTGTGTCGTGGGTGCGTTTACAGACATGAATTCCATACACAATACACCCAGACCCAGGACAACTACCTGCAGATCATACAAACATTTGTTCCGTGCGGGAATCGAAACCACGACCCGGAGCGCAGCAGCCGACTATATCAGCCACTGCACCAACCGTGCCGTCAAAGCTATAGTGCTCTTCAAACTGGGGCACAGTCATGTCTAAAGTTTAAACACTACTGCTTGGTGGCAGAATCTGGCACTGCGGTGGCCTTCATGAACTTCCTTCGCCCCGGGGAAGGGCGAACGGGTATGCCGGACTCCTACCGGCTAAAACAACTGGAGCGGTCATCTTTGGCACCTAAGAGAGACTCCAGGTTCTCGTATAATCACACTGGTGCCACACCTATAGGCACATCCCTGAGAGGGTGACTGTAAAGCGGTCACCCCCCCCCGGGGGGATTGTAAAGGATCCCCTAAAGCGTCCCACGGCAGCACGTGACCACATGCGTGCTACCATCTTCTCTTGGGTCGCTCGGTGTGGGCACGCAGATTCCCCAATCTACGCACCCACGAACCCAGAGGTATATAGCTAAGGCAGGGGTTTTAGGCGTATGGGAATTAGGCGCCAGGGCGGGTGTTACCCCGGCGCCGTCTCCTCCTTCTTCGAGCGGGATCGGCCCTATCCCGGTCCCGCTCTGCAGTCTCCTGCAGCATGACGCTCTCACAGAAGGAGACCACTGCATTCCAGTTTTCGTGCTCTGCCAACATAGCCGACACTACTGCTGGCAGAGAGAGATCTTGCCCGATCCGATCGACCAGGATCCGCCGCTCGGCCGCCCACGCAGGGCACGCCTCGAGCGTGTGCTGTGCGGTGTCCTGGTCGCTATCACAATGGTGGCATTGTGCCGTGGCCTCGCGTCCTATCCTGTGCAGGTACGCACCGAAACTCCCCTCTGTTTACCACCTCCATAGTGTATTCATCTCATTCTCTTACAAATTAACCAAAATACAATGTTTCACTTCTATGAGCACACAATACACCCAGACCGGTCGTTGTGGATCTTTGGGGGAGGCCTAGTCCATCAGTGGACTTTAACCGTCTGAAATTATGATGTTGTTGGAAAGACGCGAATCTATACATACCTACATATAATTGCCGAATGTTCTCGTTAAGATTTTACGTTGGATACCAAACACGCCATTTTAAACTACCTTTTTTGGAGGCAAAATTATTTCCGCTTTGAACTACCATGTTGGATTTTACGTGACGTCATCAACCTGTCGAACAGCACAACCCTTCGAAGTCACCAATTTGTCAAAATACAACAAGTAGTTTAGCTGATCTGAGGGAATAGATGACAGAACATACTAACATACATAGATGCTAAAATACATAGATGCTAAAATACATGGATGCTAAAATACATAGATGCTAAAATACATAGATGCTAAAATACATAGATGCTAAAATACATAGATGCTAAAATACATAGATGCTAAAATCGGTCGGCAAAAAATGTGATACCTACTGTCAATCAAAACGAGTTAAATTAGCATCAGCAAAAAGACAAACAGCAAAAAGACAAACAGCAATTAGTTGCATCAGTATACTGGGTGCACAGTTATCCTGGGACAGTAAGATGACACCATTAAGTGACAGTTTCTAAAGATTATCACAAACACTTGTTTACTCACCTTTTTTGCCTCCATTTTGCATCCATTATTCCGAAAAACACTTCACGATATCACAACACGCATAACACAAAATGTTTCAACGCAACTAAACATGAAACCACTTAAAATTCATTTAAAACTTTTGAATTAAACAAACTTTTTATTTAATTTAATCAACCCACGGCTTCGCCGAATTTGAGGTCCGTTTATTTTCAAACTCGGTTCTCTAATTGGTTGGTCAGTTAGCCACTGTTGGAAATACTCTGATTGGATTATATTTGTTATAAATTAGATATGAATGGAAATGAACATTACTTAATAAATGTTCAGACTCTATAAAACTTTCTATATATGTACCTATACACAAATCAACGACGAACTTCAAAACTTTCACGCGAACTGACAACTTTTGACAACAATCAATAAATGTCATACAATGTCAGTTTACTGGCCACAAATATAAAAAACATACCAAATAAGAATAATTTTAAAGAAATCAGAACATGTCAAAATAGAAATGGTTCGTAATTAATTCAAATTGTTTGAAATTGGAAGTGATAAGTCACATTAGTTCAGCGTGTAGGTGCTGTCGGGACGAGCCGGTCAGTGCGAGTGACTGAACAGTGGTCACTTTCACCCTTGCGTTTTGGGGCGGCGCTTGTGGGGAAAGCATCGAGCGCTAGCGATAGCGTTATTAATCTAATAACAATTATTTTGTTATATAAGTTTTAAACTGACATATTATTAGAACTGAAAACGGGATATTTACCATGTTTTTTATTTGTTTTGAGTTCCCGATATTTCGGCGTTGCAAAGTTTTTGCGGGTGGATGGTTAAGAGCAGATGATCGTTTCATCTCCTCTTCCTTAAACGTTTTGTGCGCTGGGTGTCGCTACCACTATCACTTAAGTCACTCACAACTCGACCTTTTTCCCGACACACGAAACTCACTGTGTCCGCTCGCGAACTTTTTACGGCACTTTTTCGGTCTTTACACAATCGAATCACTGAATTCCACTGTCGAAGGCCTGGAATCCAGTGATTCGACTGTGTAACATGGTAAATATCCCGTTTTCAGTTCTAATAATAATCATTTTGTTATCATGAGTTTTGTCGTTGTAATTACGTAAGCAAAGTAAAAAAGGTTTCATGTATTTTTCAAGTAGGTTCTTTCTCTGTATGTTTTCTCGTATGCCTCTTGCCACAGCTCACTACCGCTTGCCCCAAGCACCTATGTGCGTCACCTCGTGACGTCTGTTTCTGTTTATCTTCAGAACGATATCGCTGATTGGAGGGTCAACGTCTTCTTGTGACGTCATCCTCAATGTTGCAATGTGTATTGCGAATATACTTGAGGTTATCTGGCTATTCTGGATTGAGACATTGATTAGATGGGATATGGTGAGATCAGTGGGGTTCATTGTCTTTGCAGATAGTTGGTGCTGATTGTAAAATTGGAGTGGTCTTCTTATATCTTATTCTCAATCTCACTAAAGTGTATTGTTGAGGATGGCGTTGTGTATTAGGTGGTTAAGTTTTGGTTACATTATGGTCGAGCTGAGCCATGCTGATGCATGCGTCGTTCCCGTGAACGGGTGCCTTCTGCCTCGATTGGTCAGCGTTTATTTATGTTTTAATTTTTGAATAGGACCCGTAATTAATTATTCACAAACATTTTTGCACCCGTGATGCTTGGCTACTAGGCTTATCCTAGTTGTACACTCCCAATCACTGTGCCTATGGCGTATAGATTTTTCTCTGTCTCCTGCTTGCTACGGAGGGAAGTGGAACGTATATTCTTTCCTACTCCTCCTTTTCATTTTCTGATTAATTTCCTTGCTGGTTCCAAGACAGTTATTCATTTCTCTGGGACACATCGAGCTTCATTGATCGGTGTTCTTCCGGTGGTCGCCATTGTAGATCCTGGCTTACAGACGGACTTGGTCAGCTTTTTACTGCTAAATCAATCTTATCGTAAGGCATTTAAATTATCATTGTACATGACATTCATCCCGCACATTGGCATGCATTATCCTCACGTGGGCAGGACAGATTGCTTGTAGAACTGATGCCGTTAGAGTAAAATGGTCCTCGAGTGGAGACCTCGCACCGGAAAACGCAGCGTGGGACGACTTCCAACGAGGTGGACAGACGACCCGGTGAAGGTCGCTGGGAGTCGTTGGATGAGGGCGGCATGTAACCGATCGCTATGGTAACCTGTGGGAGACGCGTGGACGTCCTTTGGCTGATATTAAGATGATCCACACATAGCTTTTTACTGTTGTATTGTAATGATAAGACCAATACTTTCACATATTTTAAAATAGTATATCCATGGAGTTTTTACTGGCTTTTCTCCATAGGATAACCGACTTGGAACCGAAACCTAAACTTCATCATCATCATCATTTCGGCCGAGTGAAGTCCACTGCTGGACACAGGCCTCCCCCAAAGATCACCACAACGACCGATATGGGAGTGATGTGTGCTCATTGGGGGGTGTTGCCATAATCGCCACGCTTGGCAGGCGGGTTGGCGATCGCAGTTGAGTTGTTAATGTACTCGAAGGACGCTGCTGCCCATCCTCCGGCTAATCCCGTAGTCGAATTTTACGACACCCATGGGAGGAGATGGGGTGGTGGCGTTCTGATCCGGCACCACACGGCAAAACCTAACCTAAACTTAAATTCTGACTATTCCTAAGTGCATGCAAAAGGTTAACACGAATAAAAAAATTGCCATGACTTTGACTAGACACCTAGCCTACCTTACTATTTGTATATCTTAGTTTGACATTCCACCATCTTTTGCATGGCGTCTTCGTGAATGCTAAAGATAAAATTCTATGTAGCTATCGCTAAAAGCTTGATTGATCAGATTAAATACAAACGCCGTGTGGTGCCGGCTCAGAATACCACCACCCCAGCTCCTCCCATGGGTGTCGTAAAAGTCGACTAAGGGATTAG
This sequence comes from Diloba caeruleocephala, assembly GCA_947459985.1. Taxonomy (NCBI): domain Eukaryota; kingdom Metazoa; phylum Arthropoda; class Insecta; order Lepidoptera; family Noctuidae; genus Diloba; species Diloba caeruleocephala. The sequence continues at coordinate 19,171,458 of OX381627.1, forward strand.
CCGGAGGATGGGCAGCAGCGTCCTTCGAGTACATTAACAACTCAACTGCGATCGCCAACACGTTATGATTATAAACAAACAGTAACTAGGTTCGTCTTTTATCCGGAGGTAGTTATACTATGTACTGACTGCCGTCTCATCATCATCATCATATCAGCCACAGGACGTCCACTGCTGAACAAAGGCCTCCCCCTTAGATTTCCACAACGAGCGGTCACATGCCGCTCTCATCCAACGACTCCCAGCGACCTTCACCAGGTCGTCTGTCCACCTCGTTAGAGGTCGTCCCACGCTGCGTTTTCCGGTGCGCGGTATCCATTCGAGAACCTTTATGCCCCAACGGCCATCAGTTCTACGAGCAATGTGCCCTGCCCATTGCCACTTCAGTTTACTAATCCTTTCAGCTATGTCGATAACTTTAGTTCTTCTACGGATCTCCTCATTTCTGATTCAATCTCGTAGAGAAATACCAAGCATAGCTCTCTCCATAGCTCGCTGAGTGACCTTGAGCTTTCTTATGAGGCCCATTGTGAGTGACCACGTCTCTGTTCCATATGTCATCACTGGTCACTGGTAACTGACTGACTGCCGACTGCCGTCTGCCTACTAATTAGAAACAGATTCTGGATTGTTCGCATCGCCTACGTAAGTAACTCCACAGTAAAGTAAAAACTGAACAAAACGTAGGACATCGATTATGCCCAAAATTTTCCCCACAAAATCATCATTTCGGCCGAATGAAGTCCACTGCTGGACACAGGCCTCCCTCAAAGATCACCACAACGACCGATATGGATGTGTTGTGGGCTCAATGGGGGGTTTTGCCATAATCGCCACGCTTGGCAGGCGGGTTGGCGATCGCAGTTGAGTTGTTAATGTACTCGAAGGACGCTGCTGCCCATCCTCCGGCTAATCCCTTAGTCGACTTTTACGACACCCACGGGAGGAGATGGGGTGGTGGCATTCTGAGCCGGCACCACACGGCACAATATACCCCACAAAATACTTTCATGTTATTAGAAAATATCATGCGAAGGTCACGAGAGACATTGAACTAAAATTACATGTTTTGAAGCCAAATTCATTTCGTAATGGTTTGCCAAATAAGTAGGTTGAAACACATTAGCTGTAGTTTGTGATACATTTTCACACACAAGTCTATGTAAGGTTGTGTCGTCACTTGTCGTAGAGGGGAGTATAGCAGTACATACCGCCCTTGGCAGGTAGGTTAGTGAGCGGCAGTATGGCTACTCTTCCACAGAAGGGGCACTGCTGCCCATCCTTCTGGTTTAGATACCCTTAGTCGCCCATATCACCAACGGGAGGAGATAGCGCGGTGCTATGTTCTTAGACTGGAGACTACACAATACGTAGGTACGTAGCAAGCCGGTAGCACGCATGTGGTCATGCGCTTCCATGGGACGCTTTGGGGGATCCTTTACAATCCCCCCGGGGGGGTGACCGCTTTACAGTCACCCTCTCGGAGATGTGCCTTTAGGCGTGGCACCAGTGGGCGGCTCTAGTGTGATCACACGAGGACCTGGAGCCTCCCTTAGGTGCTGAAGATGACCGCCCCAGTGGTTTTAGCCGGAAGGAGTCTGGCATACCCCTTGGCCCTTCCCCGGGGCGAAGGAAATTCATCAAGAATTTCATACGAATAAAAAAAAGAAAAGCGTACATAGCAAGCAGCATGAGACGATCTCGGCCGAAGCGAGTAACATGGTAATTGTGGAAATCTCTGGGGGAGGTCTTTGTCATCCAGTGGATGTCCTACAGCGGACATGATGATGATGATGATTCAGCCTATAAGACATTTAGATAGACCTGCTAAGAACGTGTCGGACCGGTTCCACAGTTAACTAACTTCGTACGTGCAGATGACATAGTCCTGCTAAGCGCGGCGGTCTGCAGCATACGTAAGCTATTGAAAACGTATGAGGAATAGGCGAGGTCATTTTTTATCTCTCTCTCTCTATGAGAGGTTAATAATTGGTTATTCAGGCAGTACCCTCAACAGCTTTCTTTCATTACTGCTGGACACCCGCCTCCCCCAATATCACCACAACGACCGATATGAGTTTGTTGTGGGCACAATTGTACCTTTTCTTCCATATGGTAAAAATTGTTTAACTTTTGTTTTATTATGGTGTGCAATAAAGAGGATTTATTATTATTATTGGGGGGTTTTGCCATAATCGCCACGCTTGGCAGGCGGGTTGGCGATCGCAGTTGAGTTGTTAATATACTCGAAGGACTCTGCAGCCTATCCTCCGGCTAATCCTTTAGTCGACTTTTACGACATCCACGGGAAGAGATGGGGTGGTGGCATTCTGAGCCGGCACCAGTTATGTTCTGCAGGTAGTTGTTTCAGGTGTGGATGTATTGTGTGTAGAATTTGTGTCTGTAAAAGCACCCACGACACAGAAGAAATCCGAGAGTGGGGCAAAGTTTAAAAAAAGGGAATCAAACAGAAGGATGGGCAGTAGCTTCCCTTTAGTGGAACAGCAGCCATTCTGCGATCACCAACCCGCTTGCCAAGTGTGGTGAGTACTGGTAAATTAACGACATAATTATGGAAATCTATGGGGGAGGCCTTTGTTCAGCAGTGGACGTCCGTTGGCTTACGATGATAATGGTGGCGTGTGTTAGTTGCGCTGTTGTTACAGCGTTCTGTAGGAGATTATACTTGTTGCCGTTTTTATTCTTTGTGGTGTAATATTATCCAGTTCAGACCATAAGCATTGACATATGTGTTACAGCAGATTTTATTTCAAAACCAAAAAATCTAATCAAGGTGAACAAAGAAATGAATTAATAATCAATCCAATAATCCCAAGTATTCCATTCGCATGAACAAATATTCTATTATTGTAGTATCCTATACGGTCTTTGTATCTGTGAACGAGACAATACTATGCAGCTTAAATAGCCCTGTCTCTTTTCCGCAAGTCATGTCTAGCGCAGGGGTGTCTAACCTTTTAAAATACACTCAACATTTCTTCGGGAATCTTTTACCATCCTCCGAGATGTGCCTGAGGATAGTGGCCTTTTACTTTCACTTCCCCGCTACTAGAGCCCTGTGCTTAAAGAGGCAGCACTAATGGGTGGCTCTAGTGTGATTGTATCGAGAACCTGGAGGCCCCTCTCAGTGCCGAAGATGACCGCACCAGTAGCTTTACCCGATAGGAGTCCGACATGCGCCTCCGCCCATCCCCCGGGCGGAGAAATACATGATGTATTTCCACCGGGATAAATAAAAAAAGGGTCCAATTTACAATATTTTCACTAGATAGTTGTTTCGGGTTTGGGTGTTTGTGCTTGTGAGATTTATGTCCACAGATGTAGATCATACAAATATTTGTTCTGTGCGAAGATGGAACTCGCGAAAAGTAGCGCAGGAAGACAAAGTAAGCCACTGCACCAACCGTACTGACAAATGTAGTTAGTATATGTCCAAAAAAACACTTGCAGCTTAATACGCACCCTTTTTATTAACACGCTTTTATTAGCTTCACCTGTATGTATGTTTGTTTGTTTGTAACCGACTCCTTTGAGTTCGATTTTGCCCTACTTTGAACGATCAGATTTGATTCAAACTTTGCACACCTGTCAAAGGTCGATGACAATGCAATAATCCGATCAAAATATCCGATTATCCTAATTAGATTCGCCAGGATTAATTAATTTCTTTCCGCATCCTTTGCATGCGAGTAAGAGAGACAGAGCTAGTGCGCGAACTACGCATGCGTGCAGTTCCAGACTTGCTCTTTCGGGCACTCAGTTCAGCACAACCTAGCGTGTATTTTTAGTTTTTTTAAACTATTATTTTTGTACACGGCCACATAACAAACTATACCTTTCCAGTATAAGCTGATCTCACATTGAATAGGCTTTCCGTATGATGAGAGATCAGCGTAAACTGGATTTTAATAGCTTAATAAGTTTGGTACTTACTAACTGATCATATGGTAGCCGCACGAGGCCATTGACCGCCATTTAAGTGATTTATGATTGGTTAGAAAATAGATATTTTAGTGAAAAAATATGACCTTATTATTTTTACAGATTCTGGTAGAGAATCGTGGACAGGTTCACCTCCGAAAAGACTACAGGTGATTAAATGGGCACCGGCGTGGGTAATTTCCGTGTGATGACCGGATTAAGAGTGCTGCACCACTCCATCTCCTCCTCCTGCGTTGGATTTCGTAAAGGCGGCTAAGGTACTTGAAACCCAGAGGCATGAGCAGCAGCGTCCCTTCTGTGTAACAACAGACATACTGTCGCGGAGTGCCTCCCTCCGTGTTTCCTTCCCGGTTAGCTCAACTAGGAGGCTCTCTCCACGGCAGCAAGTAACGGAGTTCAGTTAACGAGATCAATGAAACGTAGCATATATGTTATATAGGTATATTGATATTCACAACTTCAACACTTCATCTTCATGGTGATGTTTATATATTTCAAATATAGCTTATTATCACAATATTTAAGCTAGTTTAAAAATAAGTAATTGCATTATTGCAGGCAGACTATTTGTCAGAGCGACATCTGTGTGTCGAACCACTAGCGTTCAGAATCGAATGTGTAATGATAATGATCAAAATATGAACGATTCGACACCACAATACTAAATTCGAATTTTGATTTGAATAAAGAATGAATCATGAAGTGGAAAGTGATGGAGATAAAAGGTATGAAGTCATGAAAGAGGTTGATGGAAATGAAGATGAAGGATGACTTCGTCACAATACTGCGTTCACTAACCCGCCTACCAAGCCTGTTAAATTTCCCCCTAAAATGACGACACAGCTCTGGAAATCTATGGAAGCCTTTGTTAAGGGCCTAGGCTAAGAATTTCGTAAACCATCTTTGCCCTGTATGTCTTGTTTCATCACCAAACTAAAAAGCATGCTAGTATGGAATCAATTCACCGGCAGATGGTCGACAATCATGTATCTAAAAAAGTATTCTAAAAATACTGTTCTAACAATGATATTATATATTAAAAAGAAGTAAATATGTTACATGCGTGCCAAAAGTAAGAACCAAAACTCCCACAATTGTAGCACCTCGCAATCGGTTAGCCTAAATAGCTATCTCTTTTACTCTTGTTGTTTTTGTATCTTCTTTCTCACGACACGGTTGTGCAAACGAGACTTTATTTTGCGCGCCATTTAATATGGACGTAACATCATCATTTCGGCCGAATGAAGTCCACTACTGGACACATGCCTCCCCCAAAGATCACCACAACCACCGATATGGATGTGTTGTGGGCTCATTGGAGGGTTTTGCCATAATCGCCACGGTTGGCAGGCGGGTTGGCGATCGCAGTTGAGTTGTTAATGTACTCGAAGGACGCTGCTGCCCATCCTCCGGCTAATCCCTTAGTCGACTTTTACGACACCCATGGGAGGAGATAGGGTGGTGGCATTCTGAGCCGGCACCACACGGCAGTAACATATATATGGTATAATATTATTGTGTTCTAAAAACTGTTAAAAAACAACTGTTCTAAAAACTTCCATAGACTTGATACCCCTGATGTAGTATTCATATATTGAGAGGAGACTCGTCTCCTATGAGCAGTGTTTGCGATATTAAAACAAGTATACCTGTACGTAGGTAGGTAGGAGAGATGTGTCGCATTGTCTAGGGAGAAGATTTGCTCGCATTTTTGAGATACGTAGGATTTGCGATTTTTCAGCCTTATTATTATGAAATACGAACGCACAAAATACAGATTTATATCGTTTATTCTGGACGCGTTCTGTGTGGTTCCCTGTAAAGACCACCCGTCTCTAACCATGAGTGTCGTAAAAGGCAATTAAGGCTATCAAGAGGATGGGCAGTAGCTACTTCCTGTGTTCTAATTACAATATACGGTGATCACCAGTCCGACCGTGGTGATTATGGCGACATCCTCGTTCATTATAGTGATCATTGGGAGGCTCATGTTCAGCAGTGGACGATTATGGGCTGATATATATACTCGTATGTGTGCGAGATACGAAAGCACAAAATTAAGATTTATATTATTTTATTTCGGGGTTACCTTCGTCATATCAGCCAAAAGACGTCCACTGCTGAACAAAAGCCTCCCCCATAGATTTCCACAACTGTGTCATCATTTTGAGGGGTATTTGCCAATACTCACCACGCTCGGTAGGAGGGTTGGTGAGCGCAGTATGGCTACCGTTTCACAGAAGGGACGCTGCTGCCCATCCCTCTGGTTTAGATTCCCTTAGTCGCCTTTTACGACATCCACGGGAGGCAATGGAGTGGTGCTATATTCTTAATCCGGACACCACACGGAATAAACGGAAGACACGCTTCCTCCACCAGGGCGGCCTAGGCGCGCCTCCAGGAGCATCGGACATGTTGAGGCGGGTAGCTCGGGGGCAAGCACCACACAGAAACTCTATATGAGTTTTCATAATTTATATACGGGTACGGAAATCTACATGTGAGGTAATTGAAAAATTCCAGTTATCCTAATTATATTTGGTACGCATAAAAAGATAATCCTATCTTAAACGTGGGTAGCGTGTTCAATCCATGGGATCGAATCCAACCAGGCAAAGCAGGCCCGCGCTCAACAACAAGTCAACACGTACCGACTCTGTAGATCTTGTAAACTTTGCAACTACCTGAAACAGAAAAAACAAAACTGTTACTGGTAATTCAGAAGTCGTAAGTGTAAATTACAGCAAGGGACCTGGAGATCAACTCCAGGAGAGAAAGGAAGAGTAAGAAAATGTATACATATCTTCTGAAACCTACAAGATATCAGAATGGAACGTACACGAAAATTCCTGTTTAAATCTCATACATTGTCATTGTAATCTGTTTGGCCGTTTTGGAGCCTATTCGAGACAAATTTTCAGACAGCCAGACAAAATTCTTAGAGCGGTCATTGTTAATTACTCGTCGTATAAATAACAATTTTGGCATTTATTTTGAAATCACAGACAGACACTTCGATTTTATAATCTTGGTACAGATAGGACATAGTAACAAGCACAAATAAGTACTCCACAAAGATATAGTATTACCTACGTACATACATAGAGCATATTAAGTTGAACAAATTTCCAGACATAAAGACCTGTCATCCTAATGCGTGCATTCCGTGTGATAAAAAGTGAAAGCAATAACCGTTCGCGCACGTCTTCAAGCATTGCGCACCTACAGCTATATTTACCTGAAACCATCTGGTTAACACGATGCTAACAGTTTTAACAGAGAGTGGATTTTTTAGTACCGTGTGGTGCCGGCTACGAATAGCACCAACCCATCTCATCCCGTGGGTGTCGTAAAAGGCGACTAAGGGATTAGCCGGAGGATGGGCAGCAGCGTCCTTCGAGTACATTAACAACTCAACTGCGATCGTCAACCCGCCTGCCAAGCGTGGCGATTATGGCAAAATCCCCCAATGAGCATACAACACACCGATATCGGTCGTTATGGTGATCTTTGTGGGAGGCCTGTTTCCAGCACAGGACTTTATTCTGTTGAGTTTGCCGTTGGAATGAGATAACTTCCCGTAAGAAAAGTTGCTTGTATGCATCAATACGATATGGTTGAGCTGAGCGACGCTGATGCATGCGTCATGCTCGTGAACGAGTGCTGTCTGTTGGGATTGGTCAGCTTAATGCTGCCATGACCATTTAATTATTAGTTTTTCTAAATATCAGGCTTGTTTAGTGTGGACTTTTCAAGAAGTTTACTTTTTTCTGCGACATGGTCCTCACATTATTTATTTTGAGAACAGTGTAATAAAAGTACTGTAACAATTATTATGATTTAAAAAGAGTGGAGTTGGAGTTTCTTGCCCGTTCTTCTCCATAGGAAATCAACATCTTGGAACGCGGCAACTAAAGTCTTGACTATTTATAAGTGCCTGCATATGGTTTTACATGAATAAAAATATTTTTATCTTATCTTAAAAATATAATATTATTTCTATGAAAACTAATTTTCTCAGAGTTGAAACATATCTAGATAAACTTGAAAAGTAAAACATTATCTAAAGAGCCGTTTCTAAGAAACCAATTAGGTACATACAAACATAATATATTATATAACTAGCTGCCCGCCCCAGCTTCGCACGGGCAGGTACATGCAAACCCGATTGCAGTGACACCTACCAATCAATCCAGTTAACTAATTACCTTATACCGCCATCTGTTAGAATGTTACTGAACTAACAGATAATTATGACTCTTTGTCAGATAATAAACAAATAGTTCGCAATAAAATAATATTGCGATTATAAATTGAGATATAAACTATACTATCTTTTAAGTTGGATAAAACTGAACACATTGTGCAAAATTTTATTAAAATCAGTTCAGTAGTTTAGGAGTCCACAGCGGACAAACAACGGCACGGTTGGTACAGTGGCTGATACAGTCGACTGCTGCGCTCCGGGTCGTGGGTTCGATTCCCGCACGGAAAAATTATTTGTATGATCTGCAGGTTGTTGTTCCGGGTCTGGGTGTATTGTATGTGGAATTCATGACTGTAAACGCACCCACGACACGACAGAACGACCGAACAGAAGAACCAATAAAACCGCGCTAAAATACCATGCTTTCAATATCGTTCCAGCTTTAATAATGGCTACGACTTTAATAGGGATGTCTGACGTTTTAAAACTTTTATTTTAAAACATTGTAAGGGCAAGGTAAATTAAATATTTTGTTAGGGTGTTAATCCATGTGGTACCAGACAAAAAGTAGACCATCTACCCCTGGTTGTCGTTTAAGGCTGATTAAGGGTTGATATCAAGAGAATCGGCTGCAACATTCTTCTGAGTGCTAATAACAACTGTGCCTTATTCCGAAATGTCAATTAGATCAAAAGCCACCTTCAACTATATGTGATATAGCTATATTTTAACATGTCGATCTTTGCGTTCGTAGTTCTAGATCCAAAGTAGTAGTTTAAGCGGGTGACATGAGGACACGTGAGATGAGAGCAGTGCAAAGCACTCAACCTCCGTTATAAGGAACCAAATATTGCAGTTCATCATTTCGGCCGACTGCACCATTGCCAGTATTGCAGTTGCTGTGGGCGAAATCGACCACGAGACTTTATCCTCATCAAACTTACACTTGCACCTTGGTACATAAGAAATGACGATCTGAAAGAAGAAAAGAAAGAAAAAAAAATCTTTTCGCGTCAATCGCTTGGTGCTGCTCGCTCTCTAGTGTGATCTTACGAGGACCTGGAGCCCCCCTTCGGTGCCGAAGATGACCGCTCCAGTGGTTTTAGCCGGTAGGAGTCCGGCATACCCCTTCACCCTTCCCCGGGGTGAAGGAAGTTCCATGTAGAATTTCCACTGGACATCAATAAAAAAAAAAAAACAAAAAAAAAAACAAAAAAAAAAAAAAAAAATGGTGCTGCTCGCTGTTGACAAATTTATTTTGTAAATGTATATGGAATAACTTGTATATCTTTAAAATAATAATGTTATCTATACAATTAAATAAAATTTTAAGTATCTGTTTGTAATGTCAAAATAACAGCTTTTTACTAAATGCATATGAAAGTAAATACGGTACATATCACAATTCATTTTTAATTTTTTTGTCTGTTTGTCTGTCCTTCTGTCTGTCTGTCTGTTTGTTCCGGGTAATCTCCGGCTGGACAGCTGACAGATAGCTGATGTTATAAGGAATAACTTAGGCTACTTTTATTTTAGAAGATAATGAGGGTTCCGCGCAAAAAAAAACCCCTTGAAATCCAATATATATATTCTATGTCAAGTGTCTATGTTGAAGTACTTTACATTTCTTTTAAATTAAACGCGGGTGAAACCGCGCGTGCCAGCTACTATTTAATATAACTAAATACGGCATGCAATACAAGAGCTATGCACCAGGCGGTACACCGTACAAATCTGTGGTAAAATCCGCAGAAACATATCAAAAATTATATGTATTGTTATCCCTCCCCTCAGAAAAGATCCCTCCCCTCAGTATAAATAAAAGAGTAGTAGACTGTTTCCCTTGCATACATACAAGAATACACGTACTTCTGCTTCATGAATCGCGCTGGTGAGTGGTAACTGCCATAATCAAAACCGACAAATCCGTGCGGGCCCACTTACGCGCAGAGGTGCGGCTCAGTGGTCACTTCTGTGGATGCCGAGTCAGGCGTTCTACACACCAAAGCCGGGTCCAACCATGGGTTGGTGCCAGCGGTTGTGTCGGTAGTATAAGGGCAAGTGGGGCCCGGGCCCAGGGCCCCAGGTTTGATGGGGGCCTCTAAATACTGAAATCCAGTGCCTATGCATTTTCATCCAATGAATCAATATAAAAAAACCGGTCAAGTGCGAGTTGTACTCGCGTGGAGAGGGTTCCGAAATTGCTGAATACATTGTCTATTGTTGAATTCGGTCTTGTACCTTTGTATAGGTAAAGAGCTATAATCTATGTTTTGTTCAAAATTTCAGGCTCAGTAGATTCGGAGATAATGTTCTATTTTTTATTATATTAATAAGTACAACTCAAGCTTACCTTGCCTATACATACTACACATTTGCTTATTTGTAAAGAAATATCGCAGTTTATTCACATCGAACCGTGAAATTAATCCACTATGATAGACGAAATCCAAATAAGCTAACCATATCTTCAACAAATTTACAATCAATGCGGAAAAGTCCTAACTTTAGATTAGTATCAATATATTACAATAAAATCCCCTAATATTTAAAAACCGAAACGAAATATAAATTGTTTAGTAAAAAGTTAAAATTATATCTTATTAGAAAATGTTATTATACAGTAGAAGAATTTAAAAATGACAATGACAACATCATAGACAAGCATACCTCTTACAGTTTATTATGATTAGTTAAACAATTATCATTTGACACGACAAGAACTGTACATAAACATACTCGTATGACGCCTAATAGTATTAATAAAATACTGTGTGTGTAAAATGATGAACAGTTTAATACCTGAAGTAATTCTGTCTATTTTTGTGTACTGACTATAAAAATAATAATATGTATTACCGGTGTTGCTCCTTGTCGTCTGTAGTGGTGGCCATTTAGGGGCCCATCTTGTGAGTGGCGAGTCACCGTCTGCCACAGAATTTCACTTTCAAGTTTGAAAGGCAGACGCCGTTGTTTCCGTTTTTAGAAGTATATAATTCATTTAGCACCCATTACAATAGACCTTATAATTGTAGTTTCCATCTTATAAAATAGTTTTACACCTCCGGGGACAATCCGAGACTGCATTTTATAGTGTAGCCATGGAGAGTTCCCAGTTAGTGTCCCATTACATTTTAGATTAAAATTCTCTAAAGGGCCTCTGCGTGTTGGACCCATGTCCCCGCGTAAGCCTATCAAATGACCGGGTTCCCTCTTACAGTGGATATAAACCCGTGTAATAGAGAGATATGTATTACAATAAAAATTTAATAGTTTAAATGACACGGGTAAAATGCTCGCACCCAGTTGCAAACACCCTTACGGGGTACTTGTATTTACTTACCTACTTAATATAATTTTATTATAAGACCTGTGAATTTATAATGTATATACATGACTGTAACTTTAATGTTATAAATAAATGTTCTTCACAAGAGACTGAGAAAAACTTAAGCCTTAATAAAACTAAATAAGTATTTATTAGTATTTTATTACTCAAATGTCTTTGTCATGAAGTTAAATGGATTGACCTTACAAGTTGGCGTGCTCCTGCCGCCGCGCACCGCAGTTTGAAGGCAAGTCGACACATAAATTTGCCATCTAAAGCTAAAGCTCTACAAAAGGGCCCCAACTCTGTGTGCCCAAGGGCCCTTGTAAGACCTCCGACAGCCTTGGCCGGCGGGCTTATTTATGAACAATCATACCGGCTGGTACTGCACATAATCAAATACTTAAAATATGACTGAACCGGTACCACATACGGAACTGCTATTGTTGGAGCCGCCACGCCAGCTGGCTTTGGTGTGTAGAAAACAAATCACCATGCCAAACATTCTCACCAGATTTTTCCGATTGATGCTAGTGTGAATTTAGAATAATAACACGTAGAAGGATTGTCCCTTGTCAGACCGCTGTACAAAAGTGTAACCTACAAACTATTGATGCTTGCGTAAGCAACGTATGTTTACTGTGTCTGCCAAATCCTGTACTGGTTCATCATCAGATCAGCCACAGGTCATCCACTGCTGAACAAAGGCATCCCCCTTAGATTTCCACAACGAGCGGTCACATGCCGCTCTCATCCAACGACTCCCAGCGACCTTCACCTGGTCGTCTGTCCACCTCGTTGGAGGTCGTCCCACGCTGCGTTTTCCAGTGCACGGTCTCTTTTCGAGAACCTTTTTGCTCCAACGGCCATCAGTTCTACGAACAATGTGCCCCGCCCATTGCCACTTCAGTTTACTCATCCTTTCAGCTCTGTCGACAACTTTAGTTCTTCTACGGATCTCCTCATTTCTATTCCGATCTCATAGTGAAATACCAAGCGTTGATCTCTCCATAGCTCACTGAGTGACCTTCAGCTTTCTTATGAAGCCGATTGGGAGTGACCACGTCTCTGTTCCATATGCCATCAATGGTAACACACACTGGTTAAAGACTTTCGTCTTGAGCATTGCGGTATTGTTGACGAAAAGACGTTGCGAAGTTTCCTGAACGCTGCCCAGCCGAGTCGGATTCGACGATTGACCTCTTTCTCGAAGTTGGACCTACCTAACTGGACAGTTTGTTCCAGGTAGGCATAATCGTCATCAACTTCGAGAACAGAGCTCCCAACGGATAAACGGTTAAAATCACTGTTGTTACATTACTGTGCTCCGGTTAAAAGGGCACTGTAGCTAGTGACATTACTGGGCATAAGAGACTAAATAACTTCACGTCTGGAGGTGATGAGCCCATTGTGATGCCGTGCAGATCTAGTCCTGGGTGGCATTCCAATTATTATGACGCGTACCACCAGGCAAATAACGACAGACCCGGCGGCCGCCCAGCCATCGGTGTGATATCCGTCACCGTTCAAATGGTTACCCATTCCGTGCTCGGACTATCACATTCAAAACATAATAACACAGATAGTTGCCGTGTGGGGCCGGCTCAGAATACCACCACCTCATTTCCTCCCGTGGGTGTCGTAAAAGTCGACTAAGGGATTAGCCGGAGGATGGGCAGCAGCGTCCTTCGAGTACATTAACAGCTCAACTGCAATCGCCAACCCGTCTGCCAGGCGCGGCAATTATGAGCCCACAACACTCCCATTTCAGTCGTTGTGGTGATCTTTGGGGGAGACCTGTGTCCAGCAGTGGACTTCATTCTGCCGAAATGATGATTCAAAGCATCTAAACTGACTTTGTTTTTGTAGTTTTTATCTTGTGCTTCCTTCAGACAGTTCTCCGGAGGAACTGTAAAGGATCCCCCCGCTGTGCGCTGTGCTTTGGCACGAGACTAATTCCGCGCCTCCATCTTCCAGGGAATCTCTCGGTATTAGCACGCAGGTTCCTATACCGCATACGGCCGTGACCCTTGAAAACCCCGCCATATAGCGACGTAAAGAAACAACAGATAGTCGTTTACTGACTTCCAGTAATGACGTCATAGATATTCGTATGCCAGGACTGACAGCTTGTGTCGGCTATGTTGGCAGAGCACAAAAACTGGAATGCAGTGGTCTTCTTCTGTGAGAGCGTCATGCTCCAGAAGGAGACTGCAGAGCGGGACCGGGAGAGGGTCGAACAAGCTCGAAGAAGGAGGAGACGGCGCCGGGGTAACAACCGCCCTGACGCCTTATTCCCATACGCCTGAAACCCCCTGCCGTTGCTATAAGGCGGGGGACCTCTTGGTTCGTGGGTGCGTAAATTGGGGAATCTGCGTGCCCACACCGAGCGACCCAAGAGAAGATGGTAGCACGCATGTGGTCACGTGCTGCCATGGAACGCTTTGGGGGATCCTTTACAATCCCCCCGAGGGGGTGACTGCTTTACAGTCACCCTCTCAGAGATGTGCCTATAGGCGTGGCACTAGTGGGCGGCTCTAGTGTGATCATACGAGGACCTGGAGCCTACCTTAGGTGCCGAAGATGACCGCTCCAGTGGTTTTAGCCGGTAGGAGCCCGGCATACCCCTTCGCCCTTCCCCGGGGCGAAGGAAGTTCATGAAAACTTTCCACTAGGCTACATTAAAAAGAAAAAAATAAAAAAGGCCTGGCAGCTTAACAGGCTCTCCAAGGCACGGAGGATCTTACTGTGGTAAAAATTGTCATCCATCCATCTGGATTAACCTTTCAAATCGACCGATCTACATGGCAGCGACAAGGCTTTTCCACACTGTTGACATAATCTGTAAGTCACGTGACATTGACATCGCATTATAAATATTCCATTTAATACATAACTGGGTGCCTACATGCCTCTATATGGCAAAACCTGTTTGCGCTAAACCCTGACCACCGACATTCACCTAGATGAAGTCAACGGAGACATCACTAACGACTCGTATAGATGAGGCCATTTTGTCGTAAATATCTAAGTGAAGCAATGTCCTTAGTTAATGGATAATAGAATTAAGATTTGCTTGGATCTGTCGTGTTACTATGTCAACAAAAAAACAAAAGTGTGTAATTACCAAGATGGAGCAAAATAACACAAAGCTTGTCATCAGTCAGCATTCACAGACCAGCAGTCAGGTTGACAGATGGACTAAATAAAATAATACCACGTAAGTACCAGGAAAGCATGACACGTAAACAGACCTTTTTTTTCTTTTTATTGGTGTCCAGTGGAAATTCTACATGGAACTTCCTTCGCCCCGGGGAAGGGCGAAGGGATATGCCGGACTCCTACCGGCTAAAACCACCGGAGCGGTGATCTTCGACACCGAACGGGGGCTCCAGGTCCTCGTAAGATCACACTAGAGACTTAAAAAGACCTAATATTTAGAAGTGGATGTAAAATACACTCACGATTTAAAAATATTCAGTGTATTTGATTTTTGAGAGATTAGAACTTGACCTAATTTCATCATCAACATCATATCAGCCAAAAGACATCCACTGCTGAACAAAGGCCTCCCCCACAAATTTCCACAAAGTCCGGTTACACGCGCATCCAACGGCTTCCAGCGACCTTCGCCAGATCATCCGTCCATCTCGTTGGAGGTCCTCCTACGCTGCGTTATCCGGTGCACGGTCTCTGCTCGAGAACCTTTTTGCCCAACGGCTATCAGTTCTACGAGCAATGTGCCCTGTCCATTCCCACTTTAGCTTAGTTATCCTTTCAGCTATGTCAGCAACTTTAGTTCTACGGATCTCCTCATTCTTGATTCGACCGGAAGTGATATCAGAGAGAGCTCAGTTTTTGTTTTCTGTCACTCAGCGAGCTATGGAGAAAGCTAGGCTTGGTATTTCTCTACAAGATCTTGCACAGATGATGTCATCCGCTATTTCAAGGTCAGAGGGCCAATTCTCGTAATTAATTTACACTATGAAAGAAAGGAAGAAAGAAAACTCATTTACTGAAACTTGACCGAACTGAGTTTAAATTATGAATTGACCGAAAAAATGGTATTCTGGTACCCTTAAAGTTCAATCGGATTTCAGTATAATCTCGATCTAGTCTCATTTCAATCTCAATTTTGACGTTTATTTAATGACAATTCAGTACATGTGACAGTTGGAAATGTTAGCAGAATACCGTTTTGACTTCGATCAAGTTTCGATCCGTTTTCGATCTCATCACAGTGTAAGTTCACGTTTGAGGTTGTTTGTTAGTTTACGAGAATACCATTTGTGACATTTATGACACTGAGACTAGATCGGAACTATTTTTGAACATTTTTAAATTACGAGAATTGGCCTTCAGAACTTTACCTGCTATACATGTTTACATGCTAGTTACAAGACGAGTAAGTGTATTCGTAAATTCGCCTAGTGGTAAGCGCCCTGCCTACCCATAACAATTCTAATCCTATCCTGAACTAGTCTTGCAGTCCACACTGCGCTCGTCACTTCGAGATATCAATTATTTAGTCTCTTATGTCCAATAATTCTCATCCCGTGGGCGTCGTAAATGGCGACTGTAGCCGGAGGAAGGACAGCAATGTCCTTCGAGTACATTTACAAGTCAACTGTGATCCCCAACCCACATGCCAAGCGTAGCGATTATGACTAAAACCCTCACCTCGGATCGGTCGTTGACTTCGGAGTTCAGCAGGGGAGGTTCTTAGGCAGAAATGATGAATGATGGAGATCATACTCATCATCGAATCAGTCAAAGGGCGTCCACTGCTGAAAAAAGCCTACCCCATAAATTTCCCCAGTAAATTGTGTCAATATTTTGGGGGGAACTTGCCACCAGTCACCACGCATGGCAGGCGGGTTGGTAAGCGCAGAATGGCTGCTTTACCAGAAGGGACGCTGCTGCACATCTGGTTTAAAGCCCAATAAACACTTTTTACGACATCCACGGGAGGAGATGGAGCGGTGCTATATTTTTTATCTGGACACCAAACGGATGATGAAGATGATGGCTATTTTCCAAATTGAAGTCAATTTGAGTACCTTACCCTAAATTGCTGAATATGTTGTTTGGCGGCACGGTTGGTGCAGTGGCTGATACAGTCGACTGCTGCGCTCCGGGTCGTGGGTTCGATACCCGCACGGAACAAATATTTGTATGATCTGCAGGGAGTTCCGAGTCTGGGTGTATTGTATGTGGAATTCATGCCTGTAAACGAACCCACGACACAGGAGAAATCCTAGTGTGGGGCAACGTTTTAAAAAAAAGTTTTACAGGGTGAGCTACCCGAAGGAATGTTTTTTATTGAATCCGGTTTATCCGATCGTCAAACTTTCGGGATTTAGACTACCCTTAATGACTGTTATAGGTTCTTATTCGACAGCCGAGACCACGTGACCCCCTGAGGGATAGAAGGGCTCGAGGTGTGAAGTGTTGTCAACAATCTACGACTTGACCAGTCACTTTTTTCTTAGATCTACGGTCTAATTGGTATTGCATAGTAATCAGCGATTTAATTATTGTCAGTTTCCACTAGTTTTCCTCCACTATTATAATCAAGGTAACAAATGGTTATTATCCTGTTGTTTTATTACAGCTGCAGTGATTATTTAATTACGGTTATTTTACTTGGTTTAACTTCTTTGTTTTTAGGGTTCCGAACGTCCGAAGGAAAAAACGGCGGAACCCTTATAGGGTCACTCGTGTCTCTAGATGGAGATCTTTCGAGTTCCTGGAGCCTCCCTTCGGTGCCGACGATGATCACTCCGGTGGTTTTAGCCGGTAGGAGTCCGGCGTGCCCCTTCGACCTTTCTCGGGGTGAAGGAAGTACATGAGGTATTTCCACCGGATCAATAAAAAAAAAATAAAAAGTGTCACTCGTGTGTCTGTCTGTCCGACCGTCACAGCCAATTTGCTCCGAATCTACTGGACCTATGAAGTTGAAATTTGGTACACATTTGGATTTCTGCGACCCAAACACGTACGTGTAACGTAAAGAAATGAATTTTAAATGGGCCCTTTTTGGGGGGCCAACTAATAAAATTTAAGAGTAAAGTTTTGCAAACTGTACCGTGTAACATATGAAATGGAAGGACTTGCTATGAGGTTATCAAATGTATTTATTTAATAATTTTTAAATTTATGGTTTTTAAATTATTTAAGAAAATAGACGAACAGTGACCATCTCGCCCCCTAAACTGCTGAGCCTAAAATTGTTGTTGTGTGGTGTCCGGATTTAGGCTATAGCACCACTCCATCTCCTTCCGTGGATGTCGTAAAATGCGACTAAGGAAATCTAAACCAGAGGGATGTGCAGCAGCGTCGCTTCTGTGGAACGGTAGCCATACTGCGCTCACCAACCCGCCTGAAGCAAAGCGTGGTGAGTATTGGCAAATACCCCCCAAAATGATGCCACAGTTGTAGAAATCTACGGGGGAGGCCTTTGTTCAGCAGTGGACGTACTCGTATAAATGCTGATATGATGAACGCACAGACTTGTGTTACTTAAATTTTATTTATTTGTATAGATGGAATATTGTATACCCAATCTATTGAAACAAAGTTCATCATTTCGGCCGAATGAAGTCCACGGCTGGACACAGGCCTCCCCCAAATATCACCACAACGACTGATATGGGTGTGTTGTGGGCTCATTGGGGGGTTTTGCCATAATCGCCACGCTTGGCAGACGGGTTGGCGATCGCAGTTGATTTGTTAATGTAATCGAAGGAAGCTGCTGCCCATCCTCCGGCTAATCCCATAGTCGACTTTTACGACACCCACGGGAGGAAATGGGGTGGTGGTATTCTGAACCGGCACCACACGGTTAACGGAAACAAAGTTAAATGACAGTAATTATAGTAAAAAAAAATACAAACTATATTTGGCACTGGTTCAGAGGTGGTTTTTTTTTTAATGTTGCCCACACTTGGATTTCTCCTGTCGTGGGTGCGTTTACAGACATACATTTCACACAAAATATACCCAGACCCGGAACAACTACCTGCAGATCATACAATATTTGCTGTGCGGAAATCGAACCCGCGACCTGGAGCGCAGCAGTCGACTGTATCAACCACCGCACCAACCGTGTCGTCTTTGTAATTTTATTGCCAAAATTGTATTGCCATTCAACTTGGCGATGCTGCTAGTGAGTTTCGAGAATGTTATCAGATACAAATGAGCACTCCAATGCCTCAGTGCTTTTTATGGAATTTTACCATCTTTGTAAATAGATGTTTTGTACATAATACCTGATAAGCTCCTAAGTATTCTAATTTCCATTTGTATACTTAATTATGCATTGAAAATGCAACATGGAAATACTATTCAAAATTTAGTAGACAGAATTTAATGAACATATATTCATAAACACATATGAAAGTTCCCCTTACAACTCCCAACAATTTTTAGTTGCACATCCAACATAAAAAACATATTTTGACACAAAAACATTTTTCTGCATTCGTGCGGAACAGTTAGTTTTGCTTTTTTGTACAAAAAATGTCACGAGTCGTATAAATGTCCGCCATTACAAGCATGACTGCCAATTCATTTTGATTCAGTTTCCAATTCAGAGCTAGGGAGATTTTATTGTTTTGCAGTGGGACTGTTTTTTTAACTTCACAATTTTCTTTGAAATTATACTTCTTCAGGCGCGATATTACTCGTGTAATGTTTGCAGAGCCGATATTTGTCGGTTCTGCAAACGTTCACACTATACAGTCCGGCAAAGATACTGCATGTAGGGCCCTGCAGGCAGAGAAGGAGGACACGGCGCCGGGGTAACAACCGCCGCGGCGCCCGTGTCCAACACGCCTGAGCCCCCTGTCGTCTTCATATGGCGGGGGGTCTTGGGGGTCGCGAGCGCGCCTATTGGGAAATTTGCGTGCTCATACCGAGCGACCCCCGGGAAGACAGCGGTGTGTATGTGGTTCCCCTGAGAAGTGCCTGGGAGGGTGGCATCTTTACAGTCGCCCTTCCTCCGCTAGAGGGGATGCCCGCTTTACAGTCATCCCCTCCGAGATGTGCCTAAAGGCGTGGCGCCAATGGGTGGCTCTAGATGGAGATCTTTCGAGTTCCTGGAGCCTCCCTACGGTACCGAAGATGACCACTCCGGTGGTTTTAGCCGGTAGGAGTCCGGCATGCCCCTCCGCCCTTTCCCAGGGCGTAGGAAGTACATGATGCATTTCCACCGGATCAATAAAAAAAAAGGGCACTGCAGGCAGGGCTTTGAGTTCCGCCAAAGTGGGAAAAGCGTGCCTTCAGGGGCGTTTGACAGAATGAGGCGGCTGGCTCGACGGCGCGCGCTCGAGATATGGCGACAACGCCTACGGTTGCAGTTCGCGACCAAGCGAGTCGTCGAGGCCATCCTGCCACTCTTCGGAGCCTGGCTCAGAAGGAGCGAGCGCGTCACCTACCGTCTGACGCAGGTATTCACCGGTCACGGTTGTTTCGGTGCGTACCTGCACAGAATAGGACGCGAGGTTACGGCACAGTGCCACCATTGTGGAAGCGACCAGGATACCGCACAGCACACGCTCGAGGAGTGCCCTGCGTGGGCGGCCGAGCGGCGGATCCTGGTCGATCGGATCGGGCAAGATCTCTCTCTGCCGGCAGTAGTGTCGGGTATGTTGGCAGAGCATGAAAATTGGAGTGCAGTGGTCTCCTTCTGTGAGAGCGTCATGCTGCAGAAGGAGACTGCAGAGCGGGATCGGGAGAGGGCTGATCCCGCACGGAGAAGGACGAGACGGCGCCGGGGCAACAACCGTCCCGGTTCCCAAGTCCAACACACCTGAGCCCCCTTTTTTCTTTTTTCTTTTTATTGGTCCGGCGGGAATACCTAATGTGCTTCCTTCGCCCCGGGAAAGGGGGAAGGGGCATGCCGGACTCCTACTGGCTAAACCCACCGGAGTGATCATCGTCGGCACCGAAGGGAGGCTCCAGGAACTCGAAATATCTCCATCTAGAGCCACCCATTGGCGCCACGCCTTTAGGCACATCTCGGAGGGGATGACTGTAAAGTGGTCATCCCCTCTAGTGGAGGGAAGGCGACTGTAAAGAGGCCACCCCCCCAGGCATCTCTCGATCTCTCGAGGGGATTGTAAAAGATTCCCCCGGGGCCTCACTATGCGCTGTGCTGCGCACACAGCGGTACGTGACCACATGCGCACCGCTGTCTTCCCGGGGGTCATTCGGTGTGAGCACGCAGATTTCCCAATAAGCGCGCTCGCGACCCCCAAGACACCTAAGCCCCCTGCCGTCAGATCATGGGGGGGCGGGGGTCGCAGGTGCGCAGACTGGGGAATCTGCGTGCTCACACCGAGTGACCCCCGGGAAGACAATGGCGCGCACGTGGTCACGTGCCGCCGTGTGCGCAGCATAGCGCAAAGCGAGGCTTGGGGGGATTCTTTACAATCCTCCCCGAGAAGTGCCTGGGGGGCGACCATTCTACAGTCGCCTTCCCTCCGCTAGGGGGGGTGACCGCTTTACAGTCATCCCCTCCGTGATGTGCCTAAAGGCGTGGCACCAATGGGCGGCTCTAGTGTGATCTTACGAGGACCTGGAGCCCCTTCGGTGCCAAAGATGACCGTTCCAGTGGTTTTAGCCAGTAGGAGTCCGGCATACCCCTTCACCCTTCCCCGGGGTGAAGGAAGTTCCATGTAAAATGTCCACTGGATATCAATAAAAAAAAAGAAAAAGGCGGGGCTTTGAGTGGGCCCCTTTATGGAGCGCATTCTGAAGCAAAGATTTCGAGTTCTGTCACGTGTTATGTGCACACACTCAATTTATTTTAATAAGTATTGGTATTAAATGCTTTTATGAATGTATAAAGTTTCGGTACTTTTAATTATCATTGTTGAATAGACAAATATTATCAGAAAAAAAATAACTTATCTAATGCTGACAAAATTGTCGTATAATAATAATAAATTTATTGAAATAACAAACTTTTCGGTTGATCTAATTGACGGAATGGATCATTCTAGTAACTAACTAACCAACATAAATTCAATGCATCATTTCTTGCTCAACAATAACATAAGTTTCATAGAAATTATCAGATATTATCTAATTGCGTGTCGAAAAACGAGACACAATTAAAAATCTATTGTGTCTACACGGCTGCCGGCAGTTGACACGCGAGAAGTAAAAAATTACAAGAGTGATTTATTTGTTGAATATCAAGGTATGGTGCACCTTGATATTCAACAAATAAATCACTCTCCTCCCGCGGGTGTCGACTAAGGGATTGGCCGGAGGATGGGCAGCAGCGTCCTTCGAATACATTAACAACTCAACTGCGATCGCCAACCCGCCTGCCAAGCGTGGCGATTATGGCAAAACCCCCCAATGAGCACACAACACACCGATATCGGTTGTTGTGGTGATCTTTGGGGGAGGCCTGCGTCCAGCAGTGGACTTTATTCGGCCCAAATGATGATCAAGGTCTGGAACAATAATTACCACGATGAATCGTTCCGTTGCCGTGTGGTGCCGGCTCAGAATGCCACCACCCCATCTCCTCCCATGGGTGTCGTAAAAGTCGACTAAGGGATTAGCCGGAGGATGGGCAGCAGCGTCCTTCGAGTACATTAACAACTCAACTGCGATCGCCAACCCGCCTGCCAAGCGTGGCGATTATGGCAAAACCCCCCAATGAGCACACAACACACCCATATGGGTCGTTGTGGTGATCTTTGGGGGAGGCCTGTGTCCAGCAGTGGACTTCATTCGGCCGAAATGATGAAAAAAAAAAATGATGATGAATCGTACTCGTTTAGGACCTTAGCTGAAAGGAAAGCTCTCCGGGGTATATCGGTATCGTAAAGGTGATGAACCAAGATAAAGTTTTAAGTACAGAGGTGGGAATAATTACAATTGGTTCCGAGTGACTTGTGTGGTTGACGCAATATGTCTTACTACTTATTCACGTCGCAAAGGTTTTGGCAAAAGGGTCTTACAATCGGCCGCCTGCCTGACACCATCCCTCCTTGGGGATGCTAGCAGCGTTTGTGGTTAACCCGCCACCTGTGGGTAGCCCAAACTGCTTATCAGTACGCACTCCAATCGTGACCCGCGATACACGACGACGGGAATTATAAAAGTAAAAGTTGAGGTGAGCGAGTCTGATCTCTCTAAGATTAGACTTGCTCGCCTCCGCCAGTTCTCGTAATTAAAAATGTTCAACATATAGTCTCAATGTCGTCATATCGGCCATTTATACGTCCACTGCTGGACAAAGGCCTCCCCTATAGATTTCCACGACTGTATCATCATTTTGGGGGAAATTTGCCAATACTCACCACGCTCGGCAGGAGGGTTGGTGAGCGCAGTATGGCTACCGTTTCACAGAAGGGACGCTGCTGCCCATCCCTCTGGTTTAGATTCCCTTAGTCGCCTTTTACGACATCCACGGGAGATGGAGTGGTGCTACATTCTTAGTCCGGACACCACACTCAATGTCGTAAATGTCACAAATATTATTCTTCTTAAATAATAATCAACGTGAACTTATATTGTGATGAAATCCAAAATGCATCGAAAGTTGATAGAAGTCAAAATGATATTCTGCTAACATTATAAACTGACACAGGTAATATTTTTTTAATTCTCGTCTTGTCTGAGATTAATAATCAGATCAAAAGTCATGTCAAATGTCCATGTCGTGCCCACCCCAATATCCGTTGGGAGCTCTGTTCTCGAAGTTGTTGACGAGTATGTCTACCTAGGACAAACTGTCCAGTTAGGTAGGTCCAACTTCGAGAAAGAGGTCAATCGTCGAATCCGACTCGGCTGGGCAGCGTTCGGGAAACTTCGCAACGTCTTTTCGTCAACAATACCGCAATGCCTCAAGACGCAAGTCTTTAACCAATGTGTGTTACCAGTGATGACATATGGAACAGAGACGTGGTCACTCACAATGGGCCTCATAAGAAAGCTCAAGGTCACTCAGCGAGCTATGGAGAGAGCTATGCTTGGTATTTCTCTACGAGATCGAATCAGAAATGAGGAGATCCGTAGAAGAACTAAAGTTGTCGACATAGCTGAAAGGAATAGTAAACTGAAGTGGCAATGGGCGGGGCACATTGCTCGTAGAACTGATGGCCGTTGGGGCACAAAGGTTCTCGAATGGAGACCGCGCATCGGAAAACGCAGCGTGGGACGACCTCCAACGAGGTGGACAGACGATCTGGTGAAGGTCGCTGGGAGTCGTTGGATGAGAGCGGCATGTGTCCGCTCGTTGTGGAAATCTAAGGGGGAGGCCTTTGTTCAGCAGTGGACGTCCTGTGGCTGATATGATGATGATGATACAGATCATACTGAAAGCGTACAAACAAACATTAAGATAAATAGTTAATTTTTTTATTAATCGGTTCAATAAATTCAGCGAAAATTTACTGTGACTGACGAGCGAATGGTCCTATAAGGGTTCCGGGGTATTTTGATTCGGACGTACGGAACCCCAAAAAACAATTAACTTTTGTTTAATATAATCCGGCTCAGAATGCCACCACCACATTTCATCCCGTGGGTGTCGTAGAAATCGACTAAGGGATTATACCGGAGGATGGGCAGCAGCGTCCTTCGAGTACATTAACAACTTAACTGCGATCGCCAACCCGTCTGCCAAGCATGGCGATTATGGCAAGACCCCCCAATGAGCACACAACACACCCATATGGGTCATTGTGGTGATCTTTGGGGGAGGCCTGTGTCCAGCAGTGGACTTCATTCGGCAGAAATGATGATGATGAAATAAACTTATGTAAAATATAAAAATATATTAACTAGGTATGTTGGAACTGGGGTGCTAGGTCAGCCACAGCGACTCAGGCGCAGGGGAAGAAGAAGAAGAAGAAAGGCCGCAACGCAGCAAAAGTTGCTGCAGTGGCCGATCTGCCGGCGGTGCCTGCTGCGTCTGCGGCACCCACTGCACTGGCGACAACTGTGCCAAGAGACACGCAGGCCACAGTGGAGACCACTGAGTTGTGGTCCACTGTGGTCGGAAAGAAGGCAGCGAAAAAGCCAGCCCCAAAGGCCCAGCAGGCCACTAATGCGCAGGCCACACAGGCTTCCTCTCCCACGGGAGGAAAGGGGAAAAAGGGGGGAAAAAGTAGGGGAAAGGTCAACCTCCCCAAGGTTCCCGCAACGGCCGCCATCACGGTCACCGTGCCGGAGGGCTCACCCGACAGTCGGTTGGGTGAGGTTATGGCCGAGGCCAGGAAGAGTATTAAGCTCGCTGACCTCGGCATCGGTCCCGACACGGTGACCATGAAGAGGGCAGCCAGCGGCGGAATGGTGCTGTCCGTCGCTGGTGAGGACTGCAGTGCCAAGGCTGACAGCCTGGCGCGCCGTATGCGGGAGGTGCTCTCCCCCGTCTTTGCCGTGCAGATTGCACGGCCGATTAAGACGGCGGAGATGAGGGTACGCGACCTAGACGACGCCGTCACGCCTAAGGAGGTGGCTGATGCCATCGCGGCGGCGGGCGGCTGTCAGCCCGAGGAAGTGAGGGTGGGCGACATTCGCCGCTCATCCGTGTCCTTGGGCACCGTCTGGGTGCGCTGCCCGCTGGAGGCAGCAAGAAAGGTGGCGTCCGCCTCACGTGTCTGTGTGGGGTGGGCATCGGCCAGGGTCGAGGCATTGGCGGCACGGCCCTTGCAATGTTACCGATGCCTTGAACTCGGGCACGTGCGCCTCCGTTGCGCCACACATGGGGGGGTTGACCGAAGCGACCTCTGCTTCGCTTGTGGCAGCCAGGGCCACAAGGCGAGGCAGTGTACGGCGCAGTCGCACAATTGTCCGCTATGCGCAGACTTCGGACTGCCTGCAGGGCATAGGCTGGGCAGCAAGTCATGCGCTGCCCAGAAAGGTAAGAGGGGGAAGCGAGCTCCTTCTGCCTCTGCCAATAGGCAGCAGACGACTGCACCGGCACCATTGGTCGCAGGCCCACAGGAGGCGATGGATGTCACACATTCCCAGCCCTAAAAGTCCTTCAGGGCAACCTGAACCACTGCCGCAACGCGCAGAATCTACTGCTGCAGACTGTTGCGGAGTGGTCAGTTGCCTTGGCAGTAGTGGCGGAGCCCTACGCCGTCCACGAACATCCTCGCTGGTTCGTGGGTGCCGGGGACTCCGTCGCGATCTACTGGGCTGCGGTAGAAGGTGGGCCGCCTTGCTCTCTATTAGACAGGGGGCAGGGCTTTGTCGCGGTTGAGTGGGGACCTCTGGCAGTAGTGGGCTGCTATGTCTCCCCCAACGTGTCTCTCGCCGACTTCGAGGGATACTTGGACGGGGTGGCACGCAGCATTCGCTGTAAATGCTCACCCCGTCCAGTGCTCGTTCTAGGTGACTTCAACGCTCATTCTAGGGCTTGGGGCAACCGTCGGGACGGGCCAAGGGGGAGAATAATACAAGACTGGGCGGCATCGCTTGACCTCCGATTGATGAATCGGGGGTCCGTCAGCACCTGCGTTCGGTGGCAGGGGGAGTCGGTCGTGGACCTTACATGGGCGGCTCCTTCCGTGGCCAGCATGGTGTCGGGTTGGCGGGTGGCGGAGGAGGTGGTCACGCTGTCCGACCACCGCCACATATATTTTGATGTGGCCCTCCGTCCGCTTGGCCCAAGCCGTCCAGGTCCTAGCCCGCAGTCGCGGCGTTGGGCCCTCACACAGCTCGATCGAGAGATGCTTGTTGCAGCTGCCAACGTCGCGGCGTGGTCAGAGGTCGATCAAGGGATCTTGCCCGATCCAGAAGAGGAAGCGGCCTGGTTCCGGGAGGCGATGACATCGATATGCGATGCATCAATGCCCCGGGCCAGACGCTCCCGGCGTATGGCGGTGTACTGGTGGTCGGAGGAGATTGCGCAGTTGCGCGCGGTCTGCCTGGCATCCCGCCGCCAGTACCAACGAAGCCGACGCCGGCGTAGTGCTACAGCTGGAGAGACTGCGGAGGCCTATCTGGCCTACCGGGCGGCCACGAAGTCGCTAAACAGCGCAATTCGCGAGGCGAAGGCTCGGTTCTGGAGAGAGCTCCTGGAGGGGTTGGACAGGAATCCGTGGGGGAGACCCTATCGTATGGTCATGGGCAAATTGCGCCCGTGGGTCCCCCCGGTGACCGAAACCATGGCCCCGGATTTGCTGGAGGGCGTACTTTCAACGCTCTTTCCGGCGGTCCGGGACCGTCCCGGTCCCTCTCCACCCCTGGCTGCCTCGGTCTGGGCTGAGGAGTTGGGGGTTTCGGAAGGGGAGTTGGGCCGAGCCATTGGCCGCCTGAAGAGCCGCAACACCGCACCGGGTCCGGATGGCATTCCGGGCCGCGCATGGGTGTATGCACTGCAGTCTCTTGGGGACCGCTTGAGGCGGCTGTTCACCAGCTGCCTCCGTCGAAGCGTGTTCCCGTCCAGCTGGAAGGAAGCCGGATTGGTTCTATTGAAGAAGGAAGGAAGGCTGGCTGAGTCTCCTTCTGCGTATCGTCCCATTTGCCTGCTCGACGAGGCTTCGAAGCTATTCGAGAGAATAATTACCCGAAGACTCGTTGAGCACCTGTCGCGAGTGGGTCCCGACCTGGCCGAAAGTCAGTATGGCTTCCGGCAGCGGTGGTCCACAATTGACGCGGTTCTTCGCGTCCGCTCGCTGTCGGAACAGGCAGTGTCCCAGCGGGGTGGGGTGGCGTTGGCTGTCAGTCTAGACATCGTCAACGCCTTCAACTCCATCCCATGGGGCGCGATTAGGGGGGCACTAGTCCATCATCGATGCCCCCCCTACCTGCAGGGTATCATCGGGGCATACCTGCGCGACAGGCATGTTCGCTACGTGGGCAGGGACGGTAGCGTAAAGTGGAGGGAGATCACGTGCGGGGTTCCGCAGGGGTCGGTCCTTGGTCCTCTTTTGTGGAACCTCGCTTACGATACGGTCCTGCGTGTCGTCCTCCCCGCTGGCGTCAGCTTAGTCTGTTACGCTGATGACACTCTTGTGTTGGCCAGCGGGGAGTCCTTCGAGGGAACCATCCGGCTTGCTGAGCAAGCGGTGGCAATTGTCGTAGCCAAAATCCACGCTCTGGGTCTGCAGATAGCGCCTCACAAAACCGAGGCGCTATGGTTCCACAAACTGCCGCGGAGCAGAGAACCACCCAGTTCGTGGATACGCGTTGGTGACGCGCAAATCAGGGTGGGCCAGTACATGAAGTACCTGGGGCTCACCCTGGACAGTCGTTGGGGCTTCGAAGAGCACTTCGCGCGCCTCGTCCCCCGAGTCGAGAGGGTAGTGGGTGCATTATACCGGGTGCTGCCCAATCTCGGGGGACCGAGTGAGGAAGTCCGCCGTCTCTACGGGGGCGTCGTGCGGTCCGTGGCTCTCTACGGGGCGCCTGCATGGTCATCCCGGCTGTCAGGCGTCCAGCGCTGCAGAAACAAACTTCACAGTCTGCAGCGCAGAGTGGCCATACGGATCGCACGGGGATACAGGACAGTGTCCTACGAGGCGGCAACTCTCCTGGCACGCTTTCCGCCTTTCGATATCCAGGCGGAGACGGATGCGTGGGTCTACGACCAGACACGCTCCCTCCGCCAAAGTGGGGAAGGCGTGCCTTCAGGGGCGTTCGATAGACTTAGGCGGCTGGCTCGACGGCGCGCATTCGAGATGTGGCGACATCGCCTACGGTCGCAGTTCGTGACCAAGCGCGTCGTCGAGGCCATCCTGCCGCTCTTCGGAGCCTGGCTCAGAAGGAGCGAGCGCGTCACCTACCGTCTGACGCAGGTATTCACCGGTCACGGTTGTTTCGGTGCATACCTGCACAGAATAGGACGCGAGGTTACGGCACAGTGCCACCATTGTGATAGCGACCAGGACACCGCACAGCACACGCTCGAGGCGTGCCCTGCGTGGGCCGCCGAGCGGCGGATCCTGGTCGATCAGATCGGGCAAGATCTCTCTCTGCCAGCAGTAGTGTCGGCTATGTTGGCAGAGCACGAAAATTGGAGTGCAGTGGTCTCCTTCTGCGAGAGCGTCATGCTGCAGAAGGAGACTGCAGAGCGGGATAGGGAGAGGGCCGATCCGATCGTCTATGTTTAAATACTCTAAATTTCTTTCAAATTAAACGCGGATGAAACCGCTGTTCCCAGCTAGTATAAGATACGCGAAGAAACACTTGGTTGCTTTTTGAGCACATTCCGCGCACAGAGGAGTGTGAGATTTGACAGAATTAAAAGTTGGAGGAGTGCAGAAGTTAAAATGTATGTACAATATGTGTCAGAAATACATTACAACAAATAAAAAAAATAAAAAAAAATTACGGTGGAATTTCGACTTAATAATATGTGTTGAGCTATTTATCCACATTTTATTTTCATTCTTTCTTTCTTACTGGAGCATCATTAGAAAATCAATAAACCGGTATTTATCATGTAATGTATAATGTTATGTTATACAAGTCGCAATGCTAGTTGATTCGGCAAATTCTATCGGTAATTATGTAAAAATCGGTGTAATGTCCTGGGTTTTGAAAGAAGAATGAAAAGATTTTATTTTCGCACCAACAACGACGCACACAACACAAATTAAGTAGGTGCCTATGTATATAAAAACAAAAACAACATCAACCTTAGCAAAACACTGACCTCTATTAAAAGGTCAAGTATCAAAACAAATAACAACTTGTTACATTTACATAAACAGAATAATAATAGGTACACATAATTGTAAAACACCGCGATAGTGCATTGAATTCGTACAGAAAAAGATTGTCACTCAGCTTAATGCAGTGACGTTGACGCAGAACCAACTGCAACAGCGCTGCTTTTCAGTGACAATCTTCGTGACATAGTTACGTTAAATACGCGGCGGTACTACAATAAAAAAAAAATTATGAATATAAATAATAATAAAATGAGATATATACCCTAATATATACTCCTCTGGGCAGTCGTTATCCCACCATGGGATGACGTAGTCCCGGAGGGCAGAATAAAACAGCTGCTTGAATTCTTCCTACGCTTTGATACAAAAAAAAAGTACATCTTATGGAGATCTATTAAGAAGGTTACAGAACGCAGGCAGCTTGTGGCAAGCTGAATGTGAGTGGCGACACTGCGTACCCGAATGCTCCAGAGAGTCGGTCAGGGTCTCGTCTCCAGCTTGCCTTTCTTGGTCGGTTGGAGCGGAACCCCATGAATGCCCGCAGGATTTTCAACTCTGGCTTGCCTTAGTTGGCCGATCAGAGGGGGGCTGCCAGCGTTATATGCACGGAGGTGGAAGTGTCTCATGGCGTAATAACAGGGAAATCCGCTCCGAGTCTTCGCGACGCGCGATGATGAATCTGGTGCCACACCTCTCGACACCCCAAGCCGCTCACAACGATGTTGCTTCCTATCGCCTGTAGTGGTGGCCATTTAGGTGGACCATCTTGTGAGTGGCGAGTCATCGTCTGCTACAGAATTTCACTATAAATGTTGAAAGGCAGACACCGTTTTTTCAGTTTTTAGATATATTTAATGTATTTAGCACCCATTGCTATAGACCTTATAATTCTAGTTTCTACAGTTTTACACTTGGGGACAATTCGAGACTGCATTTTATAGTGCAGCCACGGAGAGTCCCCCGTTAGTGTCCCATTACATTTTAGATTAAAATTCTCTAAAGGGCCTCTGCGTGTTAGACCCATGTCCCCGCGTAAGCTTATCAAAGGACCGGGTTCCCCCTTACGGGTAATATAAGCCCTTGAATAGGGAAAAATTAAATATAAATTATATGCGAAAATCTAGTAATATTAATATAATACAGTCAGGTCGCAACCTGAGTTGACCCTTGCCGACAGATAGCTAGCATGATTAAGTTGTCCCATAGCTCAATACTATTTAATGGAGTTCCACAACACATGGAACTGCCACCCTCGGCAGGACATTTACGGAAGCATGTCATACGCTAATTGCCAGAAAGGTTTAAAATCTGTGGAACCTAATGTTGTAAAAATATAATCTGTGTTGTAATAAGTCAGCCAATGCACGCCATATAGGGGGAAGCGTGGGGTGAGGTGTGCTGTGTGGTGCCGGCTACGAATAGCACCAACGCATCTCATCCCGTGGGTGTCGTAAAAGCCGACTAAGGGATTAGACGGAGGATGGGCAGCAGCGTCCTTCGAATACATTTAGAACTCAACTGCGATCGCCAACCCGCCTGCCAAGCGCGGCGATTATGGCAAAATCCCCCAATGAGCACACATCACACCGATATCGGTCGTTCTGGTGATCTTGGTGGGAGGCCTGTGTCCAGCAGTGGACTTTATTCGACCGAAATTAAATGGGGTGAGGGACAGAACTTGAT
Organism: Diloba caeruleocephala; assembly: GCA_947459985.1. Taxonomy (NCBI): domain Eukaryota; kingdom Metazoa; phylum Arthropoda; class Insecta; order Lepidoptera; family Noctuidae; genus Diloba; species Diloba caeruleocephala. Next base: position 19,202,293 of record OX381627.1, read on the forward strand.
TTTTTTCTTGGGAATGTAACCCACTACTAATGACTAATCTCCTCTCGCGTGCCAATTGCCGGCAAGCGTGTAGACCCTATAGATTTTTAATTGTGTCTCGTTTTACGACTCGCAATGAGATATGATTCGAGCTGATAAATATTACTCACCATATGTAAGGACTATAAAAAAACTTGAATGTTTCTGATGCTTAACGTCATAAATTATACAAAAAGGTTTACAAACCCGTATTAGTCTGTAGAGCTTTACCTTGTCGACCTTTGATTTCATTGACCTTAAATACCACGAAGAGATACCTAATTGGTAAATTGAACTTGACCAACCACACATAATACGTATTCATTGGCATTCATTGTCGTATGACTAAGTAATTCAATAGAGTTGTCGCATACAAATGTTGCGATGGATGGTATCTACGGGGTCGTAAACCTTTGGGTTAGCCGCTTTTATTCTTATTATTTCGTTCGGTAACCGGTTCGCAGGAACTGAGCTGGTTATGTTAATTATAAATAAAATTTATGTGTTATAATTATGTCTAGAGATTTATGTGAATTTGTTGTTTAATTTGGACATGATTTAAACTCGTGATTTTGACGAACAAATTTGTTTGTTTTCGACAAATTATTTATATATTAGTACTACAATTTCATATCACGATTATCATCATATCAGCCAAAGGACGACCACTGCTGAACAAAAACCTCCCCCATAGATTTCCACAATTGCGTTGTAATTTTGGGACATTTGGCAATACGACGCTTGGCAGGTCCTCCCCCATCCGGGAGAGGGCCGATCCCGCTCGAAGAAGGAGGAGACGGCGCCGGGGTAGCAAACGCCCTGGCGCCTAATTCCCATACACCCGAAACCCCCTGCCATTGTTATAAGGCGGGGGATCTCTGGGTTCGCAGGTGCGTAGATTGGGGAATCTGCGTGCCCACACCAAGCGACCCAAGAGAAGACGGTAGCACGCATGTGGTCACGCGCTGCCGTGGGACGCTTTGGGGGATCCTTTACAATCTCCCCGGGGGGGTGACCGCTTTACAGTCCCCTCTCCGAGATGTGCCAATAGGCGTGGCACCAGTGGGCGGCTCTAGTGTGATCGTACGAGGACCTGGAGCCTCCCTTAGGTGCCGAAGATGACCGCTCCAGTGGCATTAGCCGGTAGGAGTCTGGCATACCCCTTCGCCCATCCCCGCGGCGAAGGAAGTTCATGAAGAATTTCCACTGGGCAAAAATAAAAAAACGATCCTCACCCATAGGTTTCCACCATTGCGTTCTAATTTTGGGACATTTGCCAGTACACACGACGCTTGGCAGGTGGATTGGTGAGCGCAGTATGGCTTCTATTGCAGGACGCTGCTGCCCATCCCTCTGGTTTACTCTCTTAGTCGCTTTTTACGACATCCATGGGAGGAGATGGAGTGGTGCTATATTCTTAATCCGTACACCATACGACATTGTTGATAATGATAATGATTTGGGCACATTGCTCGTAGAACTGATGGCCTTTGGGGTAAAAAGGCTCTCGAGTGGGGACCGTGCACCGGAAAACGCAGCGTGGGACGACCTCCAACGAGATGGACAGACGACCTGGTGAAGATCGCTAAAATCTATGGGGGAGGCCTTTGCTCAGCGGTGATGTCCTTTGGCTGTTATGATATGATGATGAGGATAATTTAATGGTACGTATGGCGCTTGGCTGTCTGCGTTTCGTGTCGCAGGTTTGACTCCAAACGGAACAATAACTTGTATTGCCTTATCTTGTCTATCTTTGTGTATATCAGACGTCGGCCGGACCCAAGAAATCCTAGAGTCATCATTTCAGCCGAATGGAGTCCACTGCTGGACACAGGCCTCCCCCAAATATCACCACAACGACCTATATGGGTGTGTTATGTGCTCAGTGGGGGGTCTTGCCATAATCGCCACGCTTGGCAGACGGGTTGGCGATCGCAGTGGAGTTGTTAATATACTCGAAGGATGCTGCAGCCCATCCTCCGGTTTATCCTTTAGTCGACTTTTACGACACCCATGGGATGAATTGGGGTGGTGGCATTCTGAGCCGGCACCACACGGCAGAAATCCTAGAGTAATACAACGTAATTTTTTTAAAAGAAATAAGTATCCGATGATTCGTTTCTAAGTTAATTACTTTCTACGCTGTCTTGATCTCGCCTAATGGGAAGCGATTGATATAATCTAATGTGGAACGGGTGCACTCAGACGATGATAATTCACGCTTACTTTAAAGGTGAACGGGCTTAGGTAGCGTGGAAAGCAGAAGCTGTGAAGAAGTTCCACACTTTAAATATGCGCATAATGAAGTTTATTGTTGTCCTAGGGTCCGCAGTGCAGCCAGAGGTTAGTGGACGGACACCAAAGAGTTTTTTTTTTTAAACATTGCCCCACACTTGTATTTCTCCTGTGTCGTGGGTTCGTTTACAGTCATAAATTCCACACAATACACCCAGACCCGGAACAACTACCTGCAGATCATACAAATATTTGTTCCGTGCGGGAATCGAACCCGCGACCCGGAGCGCGGCAGTCGACTGTATCAGCCACTGTACCAACCTTTAACGAACCTCACGGATCACGGAGGTCTACTTTTACGTGAAGGACTCTGTATTACTTCAATGTGGCCTAATCAACGTCTTACTCTTTCCCCAGGTTGTGCAGGTCCCATCGTCATTATCATGTCAGCCAAAGTACGGCCACGGCTGAACAAAGGCCTCCCCAAAGATTTCGACAATGACCGATTACAGATCCATGCGGCTGAACTATCAGTAATTTACAAGTAGCAACTGCTATCTGACCATTCAATAACGGGGAACTGGACTGGCTGTCACAGTCGGCTGCTGCGCTCCGGGTCGTGGGTTCGATTCCCGCACGGAACAAATATTTGTATGATCTGCAGGTAGTTGTTCCGGGTCTGGGTGTATTGTATGTGGAATTCATGTCTGTAAACGCACCCACGACACAGGAAAAATAAAGAAAAAAAAAAAAAAAAAAAACAGAGCACTGAAAGCACAATTAAATAAATGTTGTCAGTACACGAACAAGTTAAAGGAAATGATTTATTGGTAGTGGAAGGATAGAGATCCGTATTTCAAGACCTTCATACAAATACATTTATACTATTTCTATTTATTTTGAAGACATAGTTCTTTTTGCGCGTTTGGGGGTAAACGGCCCAATGTTCGCAGTGCCCTAGCAGGGTTCATGTACTCCATTGTAATATTGTTTAATCTAAATGATCATGATTATATTTAATTGTTGATGTGCATGTTGGCAAATAAATAAATAAACTGGGAGCTGCTCGCGCATGTCGTCACAAAATCTGATGGTTAAACGTGCTTATTATTTTAATTACTAAATTAATTTATTTGTAATTGTGGCCGATAGTAAATATTTGATTTAAATAATAGTATTATATATAATAAAGTCTACGATAGAATATTAAATAGGTATAGCAGAATAAATATAAATGTCTAAAATGAAAGTTCATTTCGGCCGAATGAAGCCCACTGCTAGACACAGGCCTCCCCCAAATATCACCACAACGACCGATATGGATGTGTTGTGGGCTTATTGGGGGGTTTTGCCATAATCGCCACGCTTGGCAAACGGCATGGTGATCGCAGTGGAGTTGTTAATGTACTCAAAGGACGCTGCTGCTCATCCTCCGGCTAATCCCTTAGTCGATTTTTACGACACCCATGGGAGGAGATGGGGTGGTGGTATTCTAAGCCACTCGGCAAGTGAAAAGAAACTTAATACTTACTAATATTTGGTAGACCTATAATATATCTTTGCCCGGTTAAGCAGTTATATCCCCCTTGGCATGAGTGCGAGAAGCCGATCATAAAAAAAAAACCTATAATATATAATAGCAAATTAATGTCTAAGGTATGTATGGTATAATGCTGCAAAGTATTCGAAACGTCAAGAAAAACAAAAATCTAAAATATACGCGATAGAATCCGTTTAAAAGTGTTTTATTATAATGTGTAATACTCGCGAAAACCTGAGACATTATTACTAAATTAAGTTATTTCGGCCGAATAAAGCCCACTGCCATAATCACCACGCTTGGCAGACGGGTTGGCGATCGCAGTTGAGTTGTTAATGTACTCGAAGGACGCTGCTGCCCATCATTTGGCGTATCCTATAGTCGCCTTTACGACACCCACAGGGTGAGATGGAGACTCGATATCATTGATTTTAAATATATTTTATATACTTGTTTACCGTTACCGAATACCGTTGATAATCGTGTGGTGTCAGCTAAGAATAGCACATCCCCATCTCTTTCTTTGGGTGCAGGAATCATGCAAATATTTGTTCCGTGCGCGAAACGAACCCACGACCCGGAACGGAGCAGCTGACTGTATCAGCCACTAACTTCTAAAGCGCACTAGGATTTCTTCTCTATTGTGCACCTACAAAGATAGCCTTGCATCTAACGATCCTCGGGGGAAGTGATAAGGTAGTTTACATTTCGTAGAAGCTCAAGTTGATGGCTGTCAATCCGGGTATACCCTTGTCACCTCTGATGTCCCCCACGGGAAATAAAAGAGTAGTCTCTCTCTCTCTGTAGTAAGCAGTCCAGTATAATATCTAGAATACCTTTATTTTTGCAATTTCTTGTTGCTTAAACAGAACTGCATCCCGACTGCAGACTTACTACAAAAAGCAATAATGCATTTAGCATGTAGTCGGTGACAATTGCATTTAATGAAGGCCACATTGTCTAGTATAATGACTGGCCATAACATACTACGTCTACAATATAAACTAGCTGTGCCCCGCGGTTTCACCCGTTGTTTAATTTTAAAGAAATCAGATTACTTATAAAATTAAAAACTCTCTGGCAGGCCGTCACTACATTAGTCTTAGCAGCCGCTTATATAATAATATGAGTAAAACATGTAAAATATATCCACTCTTAAAAAAAGAACTGCAAAGAGGAGGTCGTCAAAGACCTACTTAAACAAAGCTATGGTGAAAACGAAACTTTGTTCGCCAGTGATATATAATTTCTAATTTAGGTCCTCAAAATAGACATACATACCCTCCCCACGTACGCAAACACTTTCACCCCCTACACACGCACACTCATACTCATAACACCACATATCTACACACACACACGCACAGGCATACTCACACACCATGCTTCTCTTTTATCAACCTAGTTTACTGCATTATACCCATATACATATATATTATCTACATTGCACCGTCTCTTCTTTTGCACTATTAAGTATGTAAGAGGAGTCCAATTTTTTTATTTTTTCGTCATTACAATCTGCGTACTTCATCCGTTGGAAGAAGGCGCTGGTGCCTGTCACACAGTTCATACTAGCATAGGCACCATCGTTTACTCTATCTATTATATTATAAGGTAGAACCAAATGTACCAAGCTTATGAGAATAAAATTATTATTATTATCATTTATAAATAATTCAGAGTACTTCGGCAATAGACAATATTTTTAGTCATTCATATTTATATTTTTGTGTGGTATTAGATACCAATATACTGGTTTTCTTGACCTAGGCATGCACATTTCGGCTGTTCTCGGTAATGCTCGGTAAATGTCGGGGCGGTCGCATTTTTTCTGATTTCATTTTTTATTTTACTCGGCTCCTAATGTTCGTAGCATGATTTTAAATAACCTATAACTATCGTCAAGATTTCCGTTAGACTATTGTCAGTTTCTATTTAAGAGACTCAATATCCTAACATTGACATCACTACATATTTATGAAATTAGAATGTTTGTTAAAAAATACCCCGATATTATTGAAAAATCTAGTGACAATAAAAGATACTTATCCCGTGATAGAACTAAATTACAGCTCCCATCGATATCGCTAACTGTCTTTAAAAGAAACTGTAATTGTATGGTTATTCAAGTACGAGTATATATTAAAATACCTAAGACTGACAGACTCAGAATGCCACCACCCCATCGCCTCCTCCTGGGTGTCGTAAAAGTCGACTAAGGAATTAGCCGGAGGATGGGCAGCAGCGTCCTTCGAGTACACTAACAACTCAACTGCGATCGCCAATCCGTCTGCCAAGCGTGGCGATTATGGCAAAACCCCCCAATGAGCACACAACATACTGATGTCGGTCGTTGTGGTGATCTTTGGGGGAGGCCTGTGTCCAGCAGTGGATTTCATTCGGCCGAAATGATGAAGACTGACACGATTTAAGGCTGCCCTTGAATTAAATGATTATATGACATTTCGTAACTAAGTAAATTAATAATTATTATTGATAATATTGTATTTATAAGTTTTATTATAGTTATAAGGGTTAATTGCCACACTGATATGTTCCTTTTGTTGTATTGATTGTTTAGGACATATAATAATTTAAAGTTTATTCGTTTAGATATAGTCGTACCTAATTAATAATATTTTGCAAGCCGAGCATACGGTGAGACATGATGTACTGCTACCTGATAATGATAAACCATATAACATCTTTGTAAAAACCATGTTTCTTGCAATTAAATTAATTTCATTTTCAGAATTCAAATCAAATCCGACTGATAGCTCAGAAGATAAGCGCATTCAAACACAAAAACAAATCTTCACTTCAATTACATTAAGTAGTATAGATTGAAAAAAAAATGGAAATGGAAATTTTCGTTCATATGCTAAGTTCGGAAATACTACCAGTAATCGCTACAATCTTAATCTATAATTACAGGCATCGTCATAAGTAGAATATTTATGTAGGTATTGTATGTAGTTTGACGGCACGGTCTGTGCAGTGGCTGATACAGTCGGCTGCTGCGCTCCGGGTTGTGGGTTCGATTCCCGCACGGAACAAATCATTGTATGATCTGCAGGTAGTTGTTCCGGGTCTGGGTGTATTGTATGTGAAATTCATGTCTGTAAACGCACCCACGACACAGGAGAAATCCTAGTGTGGGGCAAAGTTAAAAATTTTTTATTTTTATTTCAGCCTATTTATTTGACCGGACCTATAGTATGTAGATTTGTATGTATGTACAGTGAGTGTTCGTAAGTGCAGTAAGGTAAGGATTATATTGCTGTAAACAGGGTAAAGTTCGAAGGTCTGTATGGGTAGGGGGGTCGCGGGCGCGCAGATTGGGGAGTCTGCGTGCTCACACCGAGCGACCCCCGGGAAGACGGTGGCGCGCACGTGGTCACGTGCCGCCGTGTGCGCAGCACAGCGCACAGCGAGGCTTGGGGGGATCCTTTACAATTCTCCCCGAGAAGTGCCTGGGGGGCGACCTTTTTACAGTCGCCTTCCCTCCGCTAGAGGGGGTGACCGCTTTACAGTCATCGCCTCCGTGATGTGCCTAAAGGCGTGGCACCAATGGGCGGCTCTAGTGTGATCTTACGAGGACCTGGAGCCCCCCTTCGGCGCCGAAGATGACCGCTCCAGTGGTTTTAGCCGGTAGGAGTCCCGTACCCGTTCGCCCTTCCCCGGGGTGAAGGAAGTTCCATGTAGAATTTCCACTGGACATCAATAAAAAAAAATGTCTGTATGGGTAAGTGGTATCTCAACACTGTACGCACAACACATAGTTCACACACTGCCATCACTACACACAAATTTACTGTAAATACGTAAGATTTTGCTGAACACATATTGTGTTTTTTTGGTAGGTATTGGCCCAAGCTCTCACCCCCTGCAGTATGTCGTGCTATTTACTGGACACCCTGTATATTGCCGTCGCTTTTGTTACACACGCAGCATACGCATAATCGTTGTAACACAACACAAATTACTGTTAGAATAAATCTTACGCGCACGGGAAGGCACCCTGCGCATTCATATTTCACTTTACAAATTGTATGCGGGATCTACCCCGCAGACCGTAAGTGATTTGGCGGACCGATCGTTCGCTTCTAACGCTCGTCGGATGCTTACCGGATGTCAGAAACTTTTCCTATCGGAATGTCGGAAGGCGCACCCTCCATAGCTTTTGTACTGGACTCATCACACACACACATACAGCACACCATCAGAAATTCGAATTGGTGACATGCGGACGCCGAGGAGGATCACCGGAACGAAATTTCTAATAATGTGCGGGGTGAACGGATAGTTGTCTGGCGCACGTTAGATTTCTGACAAAGTGCGCCCGGCCTTATACGGCTCTCTCTTAAGCCGCCCGGCTTGGAAAACTCTCATCATCATCATATCGGCCATGCAACCTCCACTACTGAATAAAGGCCTCCCCCATAGATTTCCACAACTGTGTCATCAGTTTGGGGGGAATTTGCCAGTACTCACCACGCTTGGCAGGCGGGTTCGTAAGCGCTGAATGGCTACTGTTCCACAGAAAGGACGCTGCTGCTCATCCCTCTGATTTAGAGTCCCGTAGTCGCCTTTTACGACCTCCACGGGGGGAGATGGAGTGGTGATTACATTCTTAATCCGGACACCACACGGATTGGATCTGGATATGGACAACTCTGACACAAGGAAAAAGGAAAAAGAAGAAACTTATCACATTATACGATTGCGTGTTCGACACATCGTAGTCCACTGCTGAAATGAAGTCAAGATGCAGCTTGTCTATCACATAACTTATGACTTACAATTCTGTCCACCCTCTAACAGAAAATAGCTATGCTAGCGACATAACCTTGCACTTGGCCTCCGTACAGTTACAATGTGTCAATTATCATCTAATCGTGAATAACACGCTCAAGGGCTTTTCTTTATCTACAATTGATTATATACCGTACAAAGATACAGTTACAGTTTATATCGGTTTGTGTGAGATTATAATTATTAAGTCATTTGGATTGATAACGCTGTGGATAGAAAAATACTATAATTATATTAGCCTGTAAACGTGGAACTAACTGATCAGTAGGTATCACTGCGGTCTACTTATGAAGCTATATAGTAGACATAGTCAAGTTTGAGAAAATATTCTGACGCTTTCTAAAACAAAACGGCATAAGCGACAAGCTTGTGACATTTAATTATCGTTGGAATCGCTTTGATTTCGCTACGTCGAATGGTCCAACCTTACCGAACTAATCTGGGGGCTTGTTACCTTTTACCTTTCAAGGGTCGACATAAGAAAATATTTGTTACTGGCTAATGCCTGGTATAAGTTGCAATGCCCACGCAATGCAATGCGTCTGTTAATTATACACTGGTTGCCTTTTTCTAATCATATTTTTAACCTTCTCCGCCCCGGGGAAGGTCTAGAGCACCCCATTGATGCCACGCCTATTGGCACATCACGGAGGGGATGACTGTAAAGCGACTATCCCCTTTAGCGGAGGGAAGGCGGCTGTAAAATGGTCGCCCCAAGCACCTCTCGGGGACGATTGTAAGGATCCCCCAAGCGTCGCCGTGCGCTGTACTGCGCACACGGCGGCACGTGCCCACGTGCGCACCGCCGTCTCCCCGGGGGTCGCTCAGTATGAGCACGCAACCCCCCAATCTGCGCACCCGCCAGCACTGGTTACCTACCATACATATATTACCTTGAATATATATTGCGGAGTACCTACAGGAACTTCTTGATTTACCAGCGGAGGAGCAGTGCAGAGCTTTGGGCAGCACAATGGATCCAATAGGGTTGAAGTGCGTTCGGCTAATGCTGAGCCCGTGAGAGCCACAATAGAATGGAATAGAATACCATACATCTGCTTATGCATAGCTTAGCTACGGTAAAGGTAAAGGTACTAAATATGTTGTACAAAAGAAACTTTTTATTTTTTAAACGTTGCCCCACATTAGGATTTCTCCTGTGTCGTGGGCGCCTTTACAGACATAAATTCCACGTACAATACACCCAGACCCGGAACAGCTACCTGCAGATCATACAAATATTTGTTCCGTGCGGGAATCGAACCCACGACCCGGAGTGCAGCAGCCGACTGTATCAGCCACTGCACCAACCGTGCCGGTTTCATAAAATACCCATATCAACCTGGCATAAATGTAAGATATATGAAAATTGTATAAAAACATCGAGAATTCTACACAACAGGAAAACATATAATTAACTTACATACTGCGACATTACACAAGGTCAAATCTGCCAACATGATGGTTAAAATACACTCAACTAGTCCTTATGTATTGTCAATTAAAATATAAGTAAAATAGAAAACACATTATTACGTAAATGTTTACAGTATCCCACACTATTTAAACGATACATTATTATAATACTTATAAATTACGTTTATTTTACTGACATTACATGACACTTTATTGTCCCACTGCTGGGCACAGAGTTAATCTTACAATGACAGGTTAGGGTTTGGTCCACCACGCTGGCCTACGCAGGTTGGCGGATTACACACACCATTGAGAACATTTTGGCGCTCCCTCCTTTTATTCACCGTTATCGCAAGTGATAATCAAATTCTCTATATTAGGGATGTAATACAAACTGGCCAACTGAAGGGGTACGTGAAAAGACCTCTGTACTTAACTGACCCGTTAGTCAGAATGTCATCACCGATCGCCAAAGAAGCGTCATCATACCGGCCATTTATATGTCCACTGCTGAACAAAGGCCTCCACCGTAGATTTTCACAACTGTGTCATCATTTTGGGGGGTATTTGCCAATACTCACCACGCTTGGCAGGCGGGTTGGTGAGCGCAGTATGGCTACCTTTTCACAGAAGGGACGCTGCTGCCCGTCCCTCTGGTTTGGATTCCCTTAGTCGCCTTTGACGACATCCACGGGAGGAGATGGAGTGATGCTATATTCTTAATCCGGACACCACACGGAAAGAAGCGTAAGGTCAATGAAATGTTTTTGGCAGTTACTAGGGAGCAATTTCGCGCGTTGCGAGATCAACTCGAAATTCATATTTGGCAAAAAACATGGCGGATGTCGGTGGCAGACGATTTTTTGTATTCTCACGATGTCACGTTAAATATACCTCTAATTTCAGTGCTCGATATGCAACGAGTGGTCGTAGGCACTCGAGATCGACAGTTGCCTGTGTTAAGTCGAATGGAGGTTTCGATAGAAATTCCTCACAGTGTCAAATTTTGCAATAACACTCGGGGCTTGTTACATAAGCTATTATGTAGGATGCGATAATCATGATATTTGTATCGGAAATGATTGAAGAACCGAAAAATGCTGTACAAGTTCAGCGGTGACAAGTTTTATGTCGGGACGATGCTCTTGAATTACGAGACAAAGCCTTCAAGAAGAACTTTCGCCTCTCGAAGGAACTCGTCACCGACTTGACAACCGATATTGAGCCGCAATTAAAAAAGACAATACGACCTCACAACGAAGGTATGTAACAAAATCAATTCCTAAAAAATATTTTTGAATCTACCTAATAATCAGATTTTATTTTTTCCTCCATAAATGAAACAACTAATCTAATTTTGCTTTTTTTGTAATAAAATAAAAAAAGTATACTCAATTGTAACATCGTTACAGCTTATTTCCAAGACGATCATATCAGTAACATAACATAACTTTTAACATAATCGGCATAACTAAAAGGCATTATAAATTAACAAAGTTTATTATGAAATGAAAAAGAGATGGTGTTTGAGGGAAACAGAGCGACCTGATATTTTTTAATCATCAAAGATTTTCTCTTATTTATCAACAGAACACGTTAACAATCGTTAAAAATTATAACTGTTATTAGTATAATTGACAAGTGCCTACTGTGCTAACTACTCGATTTAGATTTTAATTACGCTTAATGCAACCGATCAACAATACGAGTAATCATATTATTTGTATCCTAATAAAAAAACCTTAAACGATTGATTTCACCGATTAGAAAACAAAAGTTCAAACCAAGGCTAGCGAATTTTAATTAAAACCTGATTAATATTCAGCCGACACGGTATCAGTTTACGAGAGTATCGATATTTTATTAAGGTTAACTAATGGTTTACACACTGGAAAGTATTTTAAGTATGCAGTATTGACTGCACCTATCTGAAGGTTGAGAATCTTTGTTCCATCTACTTTTAAAATATACCAATTAATATATAAAATAAATAAATTATAAAAACTAACCCCTATTTTCAAAGTAAAGTTCCTATTTCTTGGGTGGGTATGGTTCTTATTTGAGATGATGCAAAAAGTAAAGGAAAATGTAGTAAGAAGATATGCATCATGCATATCATTATTTTTCTAACCTTGGAACTGCGTTTCAACAAAAAGATTTTGGTAATAAATAAACAGTGATACTATGAAAAACTACATCAACCAAGAAAGGTGAATTAACATAATTTCTTGGTTTTATTTCTCCCTACAAAAAACAATAAATTTATATTTAGTCTACTGTAATCAGTGACTACGACTGAAAACAATACCACAGAAATAGGTTTAAATAAATAATATATTATTTAAACAAAATGCAATGCCCGGAGTTACAAAAAGCTTATACAACTCGCTACAAACCAACATATAAAAGTTCCTTAATACTATTTCCCATAAAATATATCGGAAATAGAAACAAGCAAACTTTTCTGATATCGAATACCGCAGTAGTTTCAAAAAAGAATGTTCCAAAGTTTGACTGTACGGTTGGTGCAGTGGCTATAAGCAACTGTCTTTCCGTGCTACACATCTCCGGTTTGATATACACACGGAACCAATATTTGTATGATCTAGAAGAAGAATAAAAGGACGAAAACGACACACGAGAAAAAAGAGGGAGTGACATCGTATAGAAAACACGAATTAAAATACGGCATTTTCACTAAAAATCAATAGAAAAACAATAAATTTGCCATTATTAAGTTATTTCTAAAGCAGACAATGAGAGAGAATGTTTGAACAGAATTGTTTGAACTAACATAGTAATCTTGTGCACAGGGGCAGAAATCTATAGCAAGTGCAAATGAACAGGTCGCTTCCAAAGTTACAAAAAAAATTACACGTTTAAAAAACACAGTTAAACGGATGTTTTGCCTGGAAAATATATTTCTTTTAAACTAGACCTTTTTCCGTCATAATACGGCTACGTTTAAAGGCTGTTCTACTGGACACCTCAAAATTATCTTCAATTTTTGAATTACCTCGTCTAAACATACTCGGGAACTGTTCCAATGAAAATAAAATTACAGCTAGGCACGCGAATATTTTAATAAAAATTCATTAATCATTGGAAATATAGCATCGCCGGTAAACTGGCTATAATTCACATCTAAATGATTCCATCGGGGATCGTCAACCTTCACTGCTTCTATCACATAACGAAGTTGTGACAATAACCACTCAACGTCTGCCGTATCCACGATTCCATCGTTATTCCCATAAATAAACACTACTGGCACAGTCACGGCATTAAGGTTGTATTCCGGAGGTTTCTCTCTTCCATATAACATAAGATTCTGCTCCCGTCCATAATTAAACTTCTCGAATCTAGAACTCCTCATACTTTGGCCGTACCGAGCCATGTTATGCAAGGACGTTCCCGCAGGAAAATGACCAAAAAGATTTTGTATTGTCTCGTTGGATATCGACCCCTTGTGGAAGTACTCTACGTGGTCGACAATATTTATTAACTTATCGCACAGCCTTTTAGTTATACCCGAAAGTTGACAAAAGAATGCGAGAAACTCTTGACTGAAAGCACCCTTTGAAAATACTTCTAGAAAACCGTACATTGACAAAGTATCTTCCAGCTTTTCCAAAATCTGTGTCACGCCTCTGAATACCTTTGATTTCGTGTTAAATTGTCTCGCTGCTGGAGCAAGGCCGATCAATAGATTAGCTTTTTCACAGTATCCAGGTTTTTCAGAACACATCACTAAGAAGGTTCCTCCTCCTTGAGAAAATCCGATGTAATTCAGCTTCTGAGACTCAGTATAGTCTAGGATGTAGTCAATCATGGCTGGCACATCATAGGTTCCAATCTCGTCGATGTAGAAATTCCAAAAGGCAGGATCTGTATCAGGATTCAGGTGAACATGACGTCTTGAGTAATAGTTTCCTCTGACATTGCCTACCCATAGGTCATAGCATGCATCAGAAATGAGGTACGCTAATCCAGAATTCGGGCCAGAATCTATCCAGGAATCGGAGCTCTGTAGTAGTCCGTGCATGAGCAACACTGGAGGAGATATTTTCTTTTCGTAACAGTTTCTTGCCTTCGCTATCCTAAACATGGTCAAGATATATCCATCGTCTGTAACGACCGTATGCTCTTCAGAAATATAGCCATATCTTGCGGTTAATTCCGTGAAATTTAGTAGAGAATCTATAGGGTACCCCAAGGATGCTTTGGTTTCTCTTCGTATAGTAATCAGTGGTGCTTGTACGGCGTATGCTGCAGCGACCACAGTTAAGGATATTAGCAGGACGTAAAACGTGTGGAATCGTTTCAAAGACATATTACCAACTGAACGCTTAGCGCCTTCGCAAATAATTTAATCTATAGACTTCATAGATTAAATAAATACCCGAGGTATACCTGCGTGTTGTCTATCCTCATTAAAATATTAATGTGGTTTAAATAAAATCAACACTATCTTTTGTTTGTCTGTTTGTGGGTTTTGAAACTGTACCGTCAACGTAATGATAAATATATTTTATACATAAGCTTTTGACACTGTTTGAACTTGTGACAAATTACAGCTTACGGATTACAACTGACTGATGACCGAATCGCATCTAAGCCCGTAAAGGTTTAAGAATCTACATATTAAATCACGAGTATTGTATCTCCCTTTAGCTAATGAATTCTGAGGTAAATGGTGTATACTAACCTCACATTTACAATAACTTAATCGGTCATTATTTTTGGAGCCATTTGGGGTCGAAACGCTTGGATCCTGGGGTCAGTACATACCTGATTTTTAAATATAGACGATTGATTAACAGTTCACGTGATCAGATAGATGCCTGGCTGTTTCTTTATCCCAAGAATTGGCATAGCCATTCAACGTGTTAGTTATATAATATTATTTATCTTATTGATAACTAGTTTACATATTTAATTAGGTTTAATGTGTTCATATCGGCCATTTATACGTCCACTGCTGAACAAAGGCCTCCCCCGTAGATTTAAAACAAAACTGTGTCATCATTTTGGTGGGTGTTTGCCAATACTCACCACGTTTGGCAGGCGGGTTAGAAAGAAAGAAAGAAAGAAAGAAAGAAAGAAAGAAAGAAAAATAATTTATTTGTCACAGATGTATGAGACACGTATTACAAAACAGTATACATAGGTTAAGCACACAAAAAAAAGCTTGTAGAAATTAAAAATTATACAAAAGGATTAGATATGAGCAATCATATGTGTCTCACGTCTGTGCCAAATAGGCGTCCAGCTCAGCATTATGCCAGGCAGTGATGCCTAGCGCTGGTTTTCAGCTGGAAACTGGTTAGTGAGCGCAGTACAGCTACCACTTTATAGAAGGGACGCTGCTGCCCATCCCTCTGGTTTAGATTCCCTTAGCCGGCTTTTACGACATCCACGGGAAGACATGGAGTGGTGCCATATTCTTAATCTGGACACCACACGGAATACACACACAGACTTTCATCATTTCATATATGCTACCACTACCAATACTATTGTCCGGCAGAATTATTGTTTTATCGAGTAGAAGACTTGGCGATAGTTTGACGGTTTTTTTTTTGCGATGTATGAGGTCGTTTACGGTCAAATAGAAAGAAAGATAGAACATATTTATTCCGCCGCAACAAGAGAGACAATATATGTAATTTCTAGAAGGTATATTTACAAGGTCTTACAATCTTCTATATATATAAAAAAGAATGTTTGTGTGAATGTCCTTTATAGAATCGTAAACTATGCATTTGATCACGTCATGATCTTCAGCAAAGTGTTGTGCATGAGCCCACAAAGGTTTCTGAGTTGGTACGACCAATCTTTGGCAGATGGCGACACAATCATTCCAATGAATTTCATTTCTATATATATAAAATTAAACGGCGGGTGAAACCGCGGGTCCCAGCTAGTTACATATATAATTCTACTGTGCGTGTGTATGTCACTGAACTCCTCCTAAACGGCTGGACCGATTGTGATGTTTTTTTTGTGTATGTTGTAGTGGGTCTCTGGATGGTTTAGATTCACAATTGGACCCAGTAGGCGGTGCCTGTGCGAAGCTGGGGCGGGCAGCTTAATTTTTTTTTTTATTGATTTGGTTCACCAACAATTGTTTACACTAGTGATAAGCTAAATTTTACATGCAAAAAAAAGGATCTATAAGTGTAACAATTACTTATAGGTAAACTCCGCATGGTGCCGGCTCAGAATGCCACCACCCCATCTCCTCCCATGGGTGTCGTAAGAGTCGACTAAGGGATTAGCCGGAGGATGGGCAGCAGCGTCCTTCGAGTACATTAACAACTCAACTGCGATCGCCAACCCACCTGCCAAGCGTGGCGATTATGGCAAAACCCTCCAATGAGCGAGAACACATCCATATCGGTGGTTGTGGTGATCTTTGGGGGAGGCCTGTGTCCAGCAGTGGACTTCACTCGGCCGAAATGATGAAACTCCGCATGCATAATGAAGTTGTACAAAAATAATCTAATCTACGTTAAAATTAAAATGGAGTAAATAACTTAAAATACGTTTGACTACATGCGAGATAATAAAATGTTAATTTAATTTAAGTCGGGGATATACTTGTGAATATTGGCTTTTAATTTGCTCAAAGTGTCGAAGTGCAGATCGATTTGATCGCTGTAACTATTCATGACCTTGCATAATATATATATACTAAATATATATATATTCACGATATAGTTCTGCTTACTATTTAATATATTGTGCATGTACTGAAGCAACTTATATTTATTTAGAAAGAAAAAAGAAAGAAAGATATTTATTTTGGACTCGGACAACACTTACAGAACAGAATAAAAGAAAGACAGTTACTTTTACGGACAAAAGAATGCTGTACGAGGCCAAAAATGGTCCCTATCTCAGCATATGCTGCAACGGTGGAACGTTACGGCGCTGGTTTTCAGATAGGACCGTGTAGTGAGGCCACAGTCGGTCACTACATATACATTTAAACAAAATAAATAAATAATGCAGATACTGTGATTAAATAAACAATAAAATTAAATAATTAAATCAAATAGTATTTAGATATGACAA
This sequence comes from Diloba caeruleocephala, assembly GCA_947459985.1. Classification (NCBI taxonomy): domain Eukaryota; kingdom Metazoa; phylum Arthropoda; class Insecta; order Lepidoptera; family Noctuidae; genus Diloba; species Diloba caeruleocephala. Next base: position 19,219,397 of record OX381627.1, read on the forward strand.
TCATATATCATCATCATATCGGCCATTCATACGTCCACTGCTGAACAAAGGCCTCCCCCATAGATTGTCACAACTGTGTCATCATTTTGAGGGGTATTTGCCAATACTCACCACGCTTGGCAGGCGGGTTGGTGAGCGCAGTATGGCTACCGTTTCACAGAAGGGACGCTGCTGCCCATCCCCCTGGTTTAGATTCCCTTAGTCGCCTTTTACGACATCCACGGGAGGAGATGGAGTGGTGCTATATTCTTAATCCGGCCACCACACGGAAAGACAATACAATATTATTTATATATTTATCATTACTTAGCGGTTGTTCTGGTTGTAATAACACCCAAACGCATCCAATAACAAAATGGCGGATGCGGCGATTTAGGTAATAGGCAACGTCGTCGTCGTATAAAAGAAAAAACCGGTCAAGTGCGAGTTGAACTCGCGTAGAGAGGGTTCCGAAATTGCTAAACATGTTGTCTATTGTTGGATTTGGTTTTGTAACAATAACTTTCCAAGAACAAACTTAACATCGTAGTCGAAAAACGTGTTAAAGAGCCTTTATTTTTTTTCAGAGTTTTAGGCTCTGTAGTTTTGGAGACAAGGAAAGGAACGAGATTAACGAAGGAGACGTAAATAACTTTAAAACGATTTATTTTTAAATTATAAAATAAATACATTTGAGACCCTCACAACAAGCCCTTTCTTTTCATATGTTACACGGTACAGTTTGCAATACTTTATTCTTGAATTTTCTATATTTCCCCCCAAAAGGACCCCATATTCGAAATTCATTTATTTGCGTTACACATACACACCCGTCTGCCAAGCGTAGCGATTATGGCAAGACTCCCTAATGAGCACATAACACACCCATATTGGTCGGTGTGGTGATCTTTGGGGGAGGCCTGTGTCCAGCAGTGGACTCCATTCGGCCGAAATGATGACATACCTGTTTGGGTCGCAGAAATCCATATGTGTGCCAAATTTCAACTTAATCGGTCTAATAGATTTGAAGCAAATTGGCTGTGACAGACGGACAGACAGACAGACACACGAGTGATCCTATAAGGGTGCCGCCGTTTATTCCTTCGAACGTTCAGAACCCTAAAAATGTTTTTTTTCTGTGGTAAGTATATCCTCGTTAGCATTTAGTAAGGTGCCATGCAAAATATCGTGAATTAATTAAATCTACACAAATAAATAAAATTGAAGTGTCTGTTTGTAATATCAAAATAACAGCTTTATACTAAATGCTATTTACTAAGGTGCCATGTGGTGCCGGCTCAGAATGCCACCACCCCATTTCATCCCGTGGGTGTCGTAAAAGTCGACTAAGGGATTAACCGGAGGATGGGCAGCAGCGTCCTTCGATTACATTAACAACTCAACTGCGATCGCCAACCCGTCTGCCAAGCGTGGCGATTATGGCAAGACCCCCCAATGAGCACACGACACACCCATATGGGTCGTTGTGGTGATCTTTGGGGGAGGCCTGTGTCCAGCAGTGGACTTCATTCGACCGAAATGATGAAGGTGCCATGCAAAATATCGTGAATTAATTAAATCTACACAAATAAATAAAATTGAAGTGTCTGTTTGTAATATCAAAAAAGAATATACGGTACCTACAACAAAAAACTTATTCAATTTTTTTTTGTCCGTCTGTTGTCGTTCTGTCTGTCTGTTTGTTCCCGCTAATCACCGAAACGGCTAGACTGATTTCTACGGGATTTTCACTGGCAGATAGCTGATGTTATAAGGTATAACTTAGGCTACTTATATTTTAGAAAAAACTTCGGGTTTCGCGCAAAATAATTAAAACCCATGAAATCCAATATATATAATCTATGTCAAATGTCTATGCCGAAGTACTCTAAATTATTTATAACTAGCTGGGACCCGCGTGTTCACCCGCGTTTAATCTATACAAATAAATGAAATTGAAGTGTCTGTTTGTAATGTCAAAATAACAGTTTTTTACTAAATGCATATGAAAGTATATACGTTACCTATAACAAAAGAGCAACTTTTAAATTTTTGTCTGTCTGTCTGTCTGTTTGTTCCGGGTAATGTTCGAAATGGCTGGACGGATTTTGACGGGACTTTCACTGGCAGATAGCTGATGTTATAAGGAATAACTTAGGCTACTTTTATTTTAGAAAAATAATTAGGGTTCCGCACAAAAAAATAAAACCCTTGAAATCCAATATATATATTCTATGTCAAGTGTCTATGTCGAAGTACTCTAAATTTCTTTTAAATTAAACGCGGGTGAAAACGCGGGTGAAACCGCGGGTCCCACTAGTTTAAAATACATGAGTAGTTCGACATAGGCACTTGACATAGAATCTATATATTGAATTTCAAGGGATATTTTTTTGCGCGTAACCATAATTATTTTTCTAAAATAAAAGTAGCCTAAGTTATTCCTTATAACATCAGCTATCTGCCAGTGAAAGTCCCGTCAAAATCGGTCCAGCCGTTTCGGAGATTACCCGGAACAAACAGACAGACAGACAGACAGACAAAAATGTTTAAAATGCATTTTTTGTTATATGTTCCGTATATACTTTCATATGCATTTTGTAAAAAGTTGTTATTTTGACATTACAAACAGACACTTCAATTTTATTTATTTGTATAGATAATCCAATTTCTTTTATCTTAAACGGCGGGTGAAACCACGGGTACCAGCTAGTAAGATATAATATATCATAATATAAAATCAGCGTGTAACAAGGAACGAGCAGAGATCATCATGCTTACACACTGCGTGTTCGCGATTCATCGCTCCTGTCGCGGATCAAAGGACCAAAACTTATTACAAAGTGGTATACTTTTAATATAGGTGAATATTTTTATTTCTTGCCGGAATCCGAATGTCATATGAGAACAACGTAGATTTGACTGATATAAAATAAGTGACAGATATACAAAAAACAAAGTTTATTATTACATATGTTTCAGAGATCTACGTCCCTCTATAGGAGACAGCACTATCCAGTAATGACTTGCAGTCGAAAAGGTATAATATTATTTATTTGTTTTTTCTACAAACCTATCTTCAACAGTAGAAAAATATTGTCGAACTTGGCCTTCGTGACCTTGTTGACAGGTCACCGGTCGCTATCTATTACACATCTATTCTATCTATTACAATTTGTCGGCAAGGTCGGTGTGGTGGCTCAACGATAGGATTTCTACTCTACGTATCCTGTATCCTGGGTTTGATCCCAGCACGAAACAAATATTAGTACGACACGACACATGGGGAATCCTAGTGTCCGCAACGTTGAATTAAAATAATAGAAAGAAAGAAAGAAAGAAAGAAAAATAGTTTATTGGTCACAAAACACCCAAACACAAGCCAAAAAGTTAAAAAATATAATATAAATAAAGTAAACATACGAGTTCACACAATACTTATTAAAATCTTCTCTAGCTATATTAACATATATACTACGTATATATACTCATACTGCGTAATAAGCATGTATACTACGGCACATTAATTATAAGGCAATATACTAGGCCCGGTATGTTGGTGCGTGACCAAAAGCCCTCAGCTCAGCATGTGCTGTAGTAACACTACAGCGTTGGTTTTCAGCTGATGCCTAAGGTGGCTGACAGAATATTGTGTCATTAGACTGTGTAATAGGTATTAATATTAAGGTATAATCGTTTCGGCCGAATAAAGTCCACTGCTGGACACATGCCTCCCCCAAAGATCACTACAACGACCGATATGGGTGTGTAGTGTGCTCATTGGGGGGATTTTCCATAATCGCCACGCTTGGCAGGCGGGTTGGCGATCGCAGTTGAGTTGTTAATGTACTCGAAGGTCGCTGCTGCCCATCCTTCGGCTAATCCCATAGTCGCCTTTTACGACACCCACGGGTATAAGGTATAATAAAAAATTACAATAATAATACAGTATGATAAACATGTATCATCCATATGTATGGGCACTTCAGTAGTTTTTTCCGTATCCATTCGAGGTTGCCTTCGACTCAGTTATCCGTATTTATATTGTTCCTGGGTCATTTCTCTTTCTTAAGTCCAAAAATAGTTCTTAAAGTTAATTTTAAACACTATAAAAATAATGAAACGTAACAAGTTTCTTGAAAACTTATCTGAATAAAATTAGGATCAGTTTAGATTTATGTTAAAATTGTTTACATTTTAAGCCTTACTTTTATTCGAATTTTTAATCCGTTTTAATAATGTAACTGTCAATCATTTCGGCCGAATGAAGTCCACTGCTGGACACAGACCTCCCCTAAAGATCACCACAACGACCGATATGGGTATGTTGTGAGGTCATTGGGGGGTTTTGCCATAATCGCCACGCTTGGCAGACGGGTTGGCGATCGCAGTTGAGCTGTCAATGTACTCGAAGGACGCTGCTGCCCATCCTCCGGCTAATCCCTTAGTCGACTTTTACGACACCCACGGGAGGAGATGGGGTGGTGGTATTCTGAGCCAGCACCACACGGCATATGGTAACTGTATTGGTGGGAAAAGGTCTATGACCTGTGGTGGGACGCTTACCAAATATAATTTGGCTGTCGCTTTGAAACTGTTCTCTCCTATTTGTTTATAAATCAAACAGGAAGGAATAATAGACACCTAATTAAAAACAAAAACATCAACTTTGTCTTATAAGTTCAAAGTCAAACTGATATCCATTTTGTTAGTAGCACATAATTAAGTAACAAATATGTACACAAACACAATAGTTATTTAGGTGTTGTGGATATCAGGAAGCGGACTATAAGCTATTTGGGTGACACAAAGATATCACGATTAATATGTGATCATCATCATTATTTAAGTCCACTGTTGGACACAGGCCTCCCCCAAAGATCATCACAACAACTGATATGAGTGTGTTGTGGGTTTATTGGGGGTTTTGCCATAATCGCCAGGCTTGGCAGACGGGTTGGCGATCGCAGTTGAGTTGTTAATGTACTCGAAGGACGTTGCTGCCCATCCTCCAGCTAATCCCTTAGTCAATTTTTATTACACCCACGGGAAGAGATGGAGTGGTGGTATTCTTAGCCACACGGCAATAAGTGATAATATAATATCAAACCAGACTGCATCGTCACCTCGTCTATCTTATATATATAATTCATCTGTACGTGTGTATGTCACTGAACTCCTCCTAAACGGCTGGACCAATCTTGATGATATAGTGTTGTGTATGTGTCAGTGGATCCCTGGATGGTTTAGATTCACAATTTGACGGCACGGTTGGTGCAGTGGCTGATACAGTCGGCTGCTGTGCACTGGGTCTGGGTCGCGGGTTCGATTCCCGCACGGAACAAATATTTGTATGATCTGCAGGTAGTTGTTCCGGGTCTGGGTGTATTGTATGTGGAATTCATGTCTGTAAACGCACCCACGACACAGGAGAAATCCTAGTGTGGGGCAACGTCTTAAAAAAAACAAAAAAAAAACAATTGGAGCCTGTAGATGGCGCTGAAATTGGGTTTGCACGTACCTGCCTGTGCAAAGCTGGGGCGGGCGGCTAGTAACCTTATACAATGGATGAGCTTCCCTCGCATGACTTATAATTTTGTTTTCAAACACGCAGCGTCCTGTTGTTATATTAATCATCAAAGTATTTTTAGTGACTTAATTCCCTCACCATTGCTTAATGCCCCCAAGTCCATTCCATCATCGTATAACCAGACGGCCGGGATTGCTTCAATAGATGTTCCTTCTATACACACGACGCGTTTTGCTCCTACATATTTCATGCGTACCGCTCAGGAATGGAACTTCTGGAGTTTCTGAATATACATTTTTTTTATTGGTCGCAGTGGCAATTCTTCATGAACTTCCTCCACCCCGGGTAGGGAAGAAGGGGATTGGCAGACTCCTATCGGCTAAAATCACTGGGGTGGTCATCTTTGGTACCTAAGGGGGGCTCCAGGCCTTCGTATGATCACACTAGAGCTAAATATACAACCTAGGAGTCTTCACAGTCGAGTAAATAGGTTATTTATAGACAAGCGTGTTTTATCGTAGACCACAATTTCGCTTAACACCAGATGAGATATTGACCTAACGCAAGCCTATTCAAAAATAACTCACTTTCCATCAATGATAATAGTGTAGCTGTTACTGGTCTGTTTGGCCTATTTCTACTACGTTCACTACCTTTGTAAGTACATAATTAGTTTTAAATATCACATTAGAATAATTGAAAACAAAGGCAAATCGAAATTAATTGAAATCCTAAACGATGAAATAATTTAATTCACTGATTATACAACAACAGTTAAAACCAAGGCTAACCAATTAATATAAAACCAGGTTAGTACCAACTGACATGGTATTACTTGGCGTTTATACTGATCTTAATTACACGGGATCAATTCAAATCAAAATGAATTATAGCTAGACACGCGTATATTTTAATAAAAATTCATTAACCTTGGGGAATATAGTATCACCAGTAAACTGACTATATGTTATATCCAAATGATTCCAGAGGATGTCGTCGACCTTCACAGCTTCTATCACATTAGGCAGTTGTGACACTAACCATTCCACATCTTCCGTATCCACTAAACCATCGTTCTTACCATATATACACACTACAGGCACAGTCACGGCACTAAGGTTATATTTCGGAGTCTCCTCACTTCCATATAACTCAAGATTCTGCTCCCGCCCATAATCAAACTTGTCGAATGTTCTACTCTTCATACTTTGGCCGTACCGAGCCATGTTATGCAATGACGTTCCGGCAGGAAAATGACCAAAAAGATTACGCGTTGTTTCGTTCGTTATCGATCCTGGATGCAAGGACTCTACGTGGTCTAAAACGTTTAGAAACTTATCACACAGCCTTTCAGTTATACCTGAAAGTTGGCAGAAGAATGCTAAAAACTCCTGACTGAAAGCGCCCTTCGAAAATACTTCTTGAACACCATACATTGATAAGGCACTTTCCATATTTTCAAAAGTCTGTGTCAGGCCTCGGAATAATTTTGATTTCGTGTTAACGTGCCTCGCCGCTGGAGCTAGCCCGATCACGAGGTTAGCTTTTTCACAGTATCCATGTTTTTCAGAACACATCACTAAGAATATCCCTGTTCCTTGAGAGAAACCGATGTAATTCAGCTTCTGAGAGTCAGTATAGTCTAGGATGTAGTCAATCATGGCTGGCAAATCATAAGTTCCAATCTCATTGATGTAAAAATTCCAATAAGCAGGATCTGTGTCAGGATTCAAGTGAACATGTCCTCTTGAGTAATAAGTTCCTCTGACATTGCCTACCCACAGGTCATAGCACGCATCAGAAATGAGGTACGCTAATCCAGAATTGGGGCCGGAATCTATCCAGGAATCGGAGCTCTGCAGTAGTCCGTGCATGAGCAACACCGGAGGAGATCTTTTCCTTTCATGACAGTTTCTTGCCTTTGCTATCCTAAACATTGTCAAGATATATCCATCGTCTGTAATGACCTTATGCTCTTCAGACATATAGCCATATTTTGCAGTTAATTCCGTGAAATTTAGTAGAGAATCCGTAGGGTAGCCCAAAGATGTCTTTGTTTCTTTTCTTATGGGAAACCACGGAGTGCGTATGACGTATCCCGCGGCTACAATGACTAAGGATATTAGCAGTACGTTAAACGTGTCGAATCGTTTCAAAGTCATGTTATCAACTGACCGCCGACCACCTTCGCAAATAATCTAATCTACATACTTCATAAACTTGTACCCGAGGTTTGTCTGTGTGTTGCATATTCGTGTTTAAATAATTCTGTGAATCGTTAGTTTAAAATAAAAATAAAATATTTTTAAGCTGGCACAATACCAGACACAATTAAAAATCTATTGTCTCGCAGCCCGCGAATTTAGCCATTTGAAAGGCAAATTTATGTACTGTCGTAATAAATAGCGATCGATAGATTTTAAAGGTACAAGGCACAAGGTCTTTGACACAGCTTAAGCTTTAAAAAAAATACATCTTATATCTGCTATTTGCCTGGCGTTTGTAGTTCATATGGAGCTTGCAAAGAATTAATAAATCTACATATTAAATCACGAACATTTTATCTTCCTTTAGGTCATTAAAACTATGGTAGGTATCGTATACTAACTAAAGTTGGTATGGTAACAAAGGTAAGCCATTACATGCAGTTTTCGGCACATAAACTAAAAATAAATGGGGTATGATATAGAATGTCTAGTGCTGCCTACAATATTAAAATCCACCCAGAACTTGTCTAGAAGATATCCCCAATGGCGATAATAATGCCAGTTGTACAACCATTAGCCTATATCGGTCCACTTCTGGACGTAGGCCCAACGTGAGCCAGTTGTATACACAAAGTAAAAAATTTCATCGATCTTAAAATCGCTATCTTATAGCAATATATAAGAGAATATATAGATACATAGAAGATAGCTTATGTCATGTTAAAGATATCCAGGATTTATCTAATATAAAGAGCAGTACTCAGCGTACAAAAACACTAAGATATTATGAGCGAGAACGAGAAGACGAGTAAATTGTTTTATCTTTTCATAAAGCCTAGTCTAGATGAGCAAGACATTTCTGGGTTCGCGGTGCGTAGATTGGGGAATCTGCGTGCTCACCAAGCGACCCGAGAGAAGCCGGTAGCACGCATGTGGTCACGCGCTGCCGTGGGACGCTTTGGGGGATCCTTTACAATCCCCCGGGGGGGTGACCGCTTTACAGTCACCCTCTCCGAGATGTGCCTATGGGCGTGGCACCAGTGGGCGGCTCTAGTGTGATCATACGAGGACCTGGAGCCTCCCTTAGGTGCCGAAGATGACCGCCCCAGTGGCTTTAGCCGGTAGAAGTCCCTTCGCCCTTCCCCGGGGCGAAGGAAGTTCACGAAGAACTTCCACTGGGCACCAATAAAAAAAAAAGATGGTCAAGACATTGGCTTGGTGGTAAGTATCACACCTCCCGTAACAATTGTACTGCTGCCCAGGACTACTCCTACGTGGCACCACACTGCACTCGTCACCTCGACACATTAGTTATTTAGTCTCTTATGCCTAGTAATTTCACTATCTACAGTGCCCTTCTAACTGGAACACGCTAATGTCTACATGTAATAATGTCCACCAGATTAATTATATTGAATGAGAAAGTTAAGTGAAATTAAATTATGATAAATGTTATCATCTGTCTGGTGTTATAAAGGACTAATACCTTTTGCTCTAAAATACTGGTGATATCTATAAAAATAAATAAGATTGAAGTGTCTGTTTGTAATGTCAAAAAGCTTTTTACTAAATGCATATGTATGAAAATATATACGGTGCCTATAGCAAAAAAGCTATTTGTAATTTTTTTGTCTGTCTGTTTGTTCCAGCTAATCTCCGAAACGGCTGGACCGATGCCTACGGGACTTTCACTGGAAGATAGCTGATGTTATACGGAATAACTTAGGCTACTCTTATTTTAGAAAAATAATTAGGGTTCCGTGCAAAAAAATAAACCCCATGAAATCCAATACATAAGTATATACCGTATCTCAAGTACTCAAAATTATATTTAAATAATCCACTTTCTTTTAAATTAAACGGCGGGTGAAACCGCGGGTCCCAGCTAGTTAAATAATAATTAAGGTAGACAGTAGAGAGAGGAAAGTCATCTACAAAAATAGATTTTTTTCTTTTATTAAATTTAATTTGAAAAAAGCTATGCTACACACTAGGATTGTAAGTTTATCAAATGTATTTAAACAGATGAATTTATGAATCACTTATGAACTTATGAATCGTCGAGACTTGTAATTGCCGCGTTCCAAGGTGTAGATTTCCTATGGAGAAGAACGGGCAAGAAACTCAATGGTTACTCTTTTTAAATCATATTAAATGTTACAATATTTTATGAGCACATTGTTGTAAAAATCAAGGTTATGTGAAAACAATGTAGCAGTAAAGAGTCTAAACTTCTTATAAAGTCTACTAAACAAGCCTGAATGTTTTCTTTTTTAAGTTTTGATTCAGTTGTTATGGCAGCATTTGGCTGACCACTCCCAATTCCATTTCGGCGGTGTGCATTGAAATTGCAAGTTTTCTTTTTTTTTCGGAGAACCAGACGGCATTGTGCCACCGTTATATGGTGGTTTTTGGTCCACGCGCACAAAGCCTTTCACTTCCACGTTTTTCTATCGTACCACCAAGAAGTGAAACTTATTGCCAGAGTGTGATTCTTGACCTTTATAACCTGTGAATCTTCAAGTCTCGAGGGCTCCGCCTCACCGTCGTCGTGGAGGTCTATCGCCGCGTCACCTTCCCGTTGAAGTTAGCACTTCTCCCTCCCGTCTCTTGCTCGCGCCGGCCCGTGCCGAGCCTATAGTTTTCAATGTCCAATACATTATAAATAATACCGATCCAGCTGTCCCCAAAACAATAGCTTGTTATCCCCAGCAACGCCCTAAGCCGAGGTCCGTGTCCTGCAGGGGGCACCCTTAGCGAAAGTTGCTTACTTTTTAATATTAATTTTAAGCCTGGCTGGAGGCCTCTTTTGGCTTCGCCAAAATGACCGGTAAAGCGACCACATTTCCCAGAAATGTATGCGAGAAGGCCAACAAAAAAATGTCTCGAGGGAACAGGTTTCTTCTAGGCAAGCGAGCACCATCGTAGACCGCATCGTCGCTTAACATCAGGTGAGAGGTCCAATGCAAGCCTATTCAAAATACAGAAAAATAACATGGTCGTTACTTTGATTTAAGACTCATTCTTCAAGATGTCGATAACTGGACAATTTGTAAAAGTTACTGTTAAGCCATACGATGGTACGATCCACGGTAGAGATCATGTTTTGCTATCAAAATTGAACGTATATGCAAAGCTCTGTCCGTGCTGCTAACCGCTGAGGAGAGGCCTCATGAGGAACCAATCCTGGCTGCAGTATCAGGTTATTTCTATCATTTTACAGTATCGTCATCAATACTGAAAAAGCATGCAAAATTTCAAAGTCCTAAGTTTAGAGGAACTGGTTCAAATTTGGCTTGGAAGATTTGACCTAAACGAAATAACTAATGTATGCATGTTAAATAAAAAGCTAGTAAAAGCTGTGTGATGCCAGCTAGCCGTGTGGTGCTGACTCAGAATACCACCACTCCATCTCTCCCCGTGGGTGTCGTAAAAGTCGACTAAGAAATTAGCCGGAGGATGGGCAGCAGCGTCCTTCGAGTACATTAACAACTCAACTGCGATCGCCAACCCGTCTTTCAAGCGTGGCGATTATAGCAAAACCCCCCAACGAACCCCCAACACACCCATTTCGGTCGTTGTGGTGATCTTTGGGGGAGCCCGTGTCCAGCAGTGGACTACATTCGGCCGAAATGATGATAAGACCGCATATTGAATTGCCTCACAAAATCAAACCAACCAACGTCGTAGTCTGAGCTAGTTAATAAAAGGCCGCAACAATTACGTCACGGTTTTATGTTTGCTATTAATTTGCGACTAACTAGTTATATTCCCATGACTTTGTTTGCCATTTAAACAAAAAAATAATTAACAAAAAAATTATTATCGTAAATATTACCTACGGATGATTACGTCAACAAAAACATTAACGTTGGGCGTTAGTGTAAATGATTAATAATAAAATATATCCGGAAGAACAGCAGCCACTTGTAATGACGCATAAAGAGCGAGACAAACGTATAGTCAAAGTCAAAGTCAAATATTTTTATTTCAAATAAACCAAATATTGGCACTTATGAAACGTCAGAATCTAAGTTGCACGGTTCCAAATAGTTGATCTATGGAGAAGAGCCGGCAAGAAACTCCATGGATACTCTTTTAAAATAATTGAGATTACAATGTTGATTAATACAAATTAAGGTAAACCATATAAAGAGCATTATGTAGGCCAATGTATAAAAAAAAGACATACTACTGTAATATAATCATTATTCGCCATGGCAGTTAATGGCTGGCCAGTCCCAATAGACGGCACCCGTTCACGAGCATGACGCATGCATCAGCATCGCTTAGCTCAACCATATTGTAGGGAACCAAACGACCCGATACACAACGCCGCCAACAGCAAGACATTTAGTGAGCATGGCAGACCGATACTACCAGGCCAAAGGCAAAGGGTACTAAATATATAACATTAACGGCTACATGCTCGCACATTTACAATTTTATGATTAATTAATAATGTCAAAATATTATTAGAATGTAAATTGCAGTCATTAAATTAAACATAGGCATTAAATTAAATATATGAAAACAAACGTCCTTTCCTCAATAAGAGCTCACAGGATGAATCAATCATATCGGCCACAGGACGTCCACTGCTGAACAAAGGCCTCCCCCTTAGATTTCCACAACGAGCGGTTACCACCCAGCGACCTTCACCAGGCCGTCCGTCCACCTCATTGGAGGTCGTCCCACACTGCGTTTCCCGGTGCGCGGTCTCCATTCTAGAACCTTTGTCTGGGGCACAAAGGCAGCAAGATCACAGTGCTATTAAATTCAATAGTTGATAAAGGGTTAATCTTCACACGGATTTGCATAGCACAGGAAGTCCACGGATGAATCGTCCCGTACGAGGCACGGCTCGACACGGGGAGAAGTTACAAGTCATCAGCGTTATGCCTCTCGGAGGCGTATCGCTGTACCTGTGCATGTCATGGAGATGACTCGGCGATAGTTTTTTTTTTCTTTAAAAAACGTTGCCCCACACTAGGATTTCTCCTGTATCGTGGGTGCGTTTACAGACATACATGTCACACACAATACACCCAGACCCGGAACAACTACCTGCAGATCATACAAATATTTGTTCCGTGCGGGAATCGAACCCGCAGCAGTCGACTGTATCAGCCACTGCACCAACCGTGTCGTCGTTTGACGGATTGACAGTTCCTGAAATGTAGCAGTGTATGAGGAGCCTTTGGACGTGGACGTCTGTTTACTGTCTGATACAATTATATTTCTATAAGGCAGAATAAGAAGACATGTTACTGCTACTCTCACGGCTCAAAGGACCAATGTTTTTTTAGACAGCAATTAAAAAAAACTGGTTTTGTACTATAGAGGCTACATTAGTCTAATATATTCAACTATTCAACAAAATGTCATGCTGCCTTACTCGCAGTAATACAGCCTGTAAGAATAATTCACTATAATAATTATTATGTTTAGAATATACTCAGGCTAAGAATACAATTTCAGATCTTTATGTACTAGAAGTGAAAAGCCTGAGTAAGGTACAGACCTTTGTCAACCCTGAACAAGATTGCAACACTGCTGTCAGTGTTGCAATCTTTTTCAGGGTTGACTTATATTACCGGAGTCAAACTGTTTCAGATAGCAGTTTTCCCGTACATAATATTGTTATTCAGCTCCATCTAGGTACAATGAAATCCAGGATTATGCCATAATACTGAATGACTGGAGGATAAAGTATGTCTCTTGATTTCCTCTTGTTGTAGTTACTTTAAGATTTGGATGTTTCTTTTCAGAAGGTCGCAGACACGTAGATAGTATTTACATATATAAATATAATATTATGGGAACAAACGAACAATAAATAGACTACCTAAGCGAAGTGTGAAGAACCATCGGCCAACATAAACGTTTGACCTGGCAAGTGCAGCTCGCAATTCGATCGAGATTTATCAGCGAGGTGTTAAATAAAAGAAATCAACAATCTGGCACAGAATATACCTACTACATTTGATCACATACCACATACAGCACAATTTTAAAATAAAAGTACGCAAATACATACTTGACAAGACGTCGGCAAATTCATCTTGGCTCTGAACCTTTTTTATTGTAGCTATATATAGTATCTATTAAATTTCTATGTTTATTTACTATGTATTAGTATTATAATATATAGTTTAATGATTATGTAAGTTTATACTATCTCTATCTATACCTCTCACTCATATCTTGTTGGTGCATCTACCTTGTAGTCTCTGCACCACTCAAAGGTCGTCTGGTAGAAAATGCCATGCAATGCAATGCCATGGGGCATTGGCATGGCATAAACTGGAAGTAGACACCGAAGCACTTGTAAAAGTTGTAGAATTGGAGATGTTGTTCTTTGCGTTATGAATTCAACAGCACAGAGCGCGACTATAGCTCATGAGGTCCTTGTACCCAAATAAATCAACAGTTTTAGCCTTTAGCATTGAGGTATAATGTACTACGCACTAGAGGTGACACTTGACCCAACAAAAACTATACATAATGAATTAGAAGTGGGTAATAAAGCTTTTTGCGTGAACCGAACCGAAACTATGTATTGGTATCCGATAAAGTGGCTGATACAGTCGACTGCTGCGCTCCGGGTCGTGGGTTCGATTCCCACACGGAACAAATATTTGTATGATCTGCAGATAGTTGTTCCGGGTCTGGGTGTATTGTATGTGGAATTCATGTCTGTAAACGCACCCACGACGCAGGAGAAATCCTAGTGTGGGGCAAAGTTTAAAAAAAAAAAAAAAAATATATATATATATATGTGTATTTTTAAGAACTATTTATTGGACGAGATGCGTATAAAGTGTATATGAAATGATAAACGTTTTCGTGTCGGTTTATGTATTTGCTTCGAAACTAGTTATCAATAGTAAACAAATTCAAGTTCGCTATCAACTGAAAAAATGTATACTTTCTTTTTTGGTTCTTTGTCTGTGGTAAATGATTATTATGACTGGTAAAATACAATAATTT